>JAAGVU020000001.1:40354062-40378081 GCA_011763525.2 Mormyrus iriodes
GCAGGAAGACTATTCCATACTCTAACTACACGCTGTGTAAAGAAGTGCTTCCTTAAATTTACTTTAAAATGTTCTCCACTTCATCAGGTTAACCCCTGTGTTATTTTTGGGGTCGAAGTTACCCCAGTCCATTATCAAAACGAGGATAAATTCTATAGATTCTAGAATTTAGAACAGCAGAAGTAAAACACACAAGGGTTAAAATCTTTAACAAGAGGACGACCATAACTCTTATTCTTAGCCATACTGTGATGATCACAGAGTTCCTTTTGGGTACACTACAAAACATACTGGCGGTAATGAAGCAAAAGCACATGCAATTGTGGCAACATGCATGCATTGCAGCTGGTTGATTTACAACATTCACCTGGACTGCATATTCATGAATAGTACTAAATTACAATGTGTGTATTGTGTGGAGGGGGATTCAGTCTTTGTGCCTGCTATGATTTATTTGGTCTGTTCCTCCCCCCTAAAGTTCTTTAAACTCTTGGTTCCTTCCGAATCTCTGTGTCACACGGCTTCCATTCATTCAGCGATGAAACATGAATTGACAGTGGTGGGAGGGCGGGGATTACGTTTAGCTGTGGACAGAGGGCGGTGGAGCGTACACTCTGGATCACAAGTGGGTAATATTTGGAAAGAGGTTCTGAGAACTGAAATGGCAAGAGAGGCATTTGGGTAGGAGTGTTTATAAGCACTTGAAGAGAATGACAATTAGTCCACTTGTGGAACTTCAGTCAAATTAATTTGCACTAATAACTAATTGAGGTTGCATTGCAAGTCATTAAGCGAATATAATAATAAGTGAGTAAAAAAGGTCGAAACACAGCTTAACCCCTGTGTTATTTTTGGGGTCGAAGTTACCCCAATCCATTTCCAAAACGAGGATGAATTCTATAGATTCTAGAATTTAGAAAGGAAGAAGTAAAATACACAAGAGTTAATGGGAATCAGAAATGTGTGTATGTTTTATGGAATAAAGGTAATTAAGTCAGAGGCCTGAGTGCCAGAGTCTTGTGTGTTTTCCGTCTTTTTCTTTTTAAAAATCCGACCTTCAAGGGAAATAGCCTGATAAAAATTCATGGCCGCATCCTGGTCTTGGCGCCCAGTCGTGAGGGTCACTGTTGTTTTTGTGAGAGGGCGACAGAGCTCTGAACCCAAAGGTACTCCTGCTATCTCTATTCCACCACCTCCTCGGAGTCACGCATCCCACCTCAGTGCAAACTGGACTCTGTGCTTATAATAAATGTCAGTCTGCCTTTTTACTGAATGCTGTAGAAACGGGACATTATGACACATACCCGCTATCATGGCCGCCGCTGTTGCTTTGGAAACCAGAAGCTAAAAAGGGGGACAATAACACACAGTTTATATAATGGAAAATACTTTTTTAAAAATGTTATTTTTCCAACTGCAAGCAGCAACCATATCCCACAAAAAACCATGGCACCTGCATGATAAATTAACTACTTCAAAATATCATGTGCAGAAACAAATGTTCGCCTACACATTTAATTAGAATGACTACTGCAAACTTATGTTAAATTTTTTTTCCAGAGGCTAGTTTGGAAAATGAATTACTTTTAAATTATATAGTAGATCTATTTGAAGGCATACATTGGTTTCCATATATTTATATATCTATTTATGACTCAATATTTATCATTGTGATGTGTTTTCATAAAATATTCTATTGTACTAAACATTTTAAATATGTTTTTGTATGGAAGGCAAAGACATCAATTCTTCATTCCCCTGTGCACATATTCCATTTAATATTGTTAAAATATTATTTAAAACCTTTTTGATTCCGTAAGCAAATCACTTGCATCCCACTACAATTGCTTTGCAGATTCCCTTCCAGCTAATGCAGAGTTTCCCAACCTGGTCCTTGGGGACTGCCAGCTCCCTGTTTGCTCCCTCTCAGCTCCCTGCCAGACGGTCCACCGAACTGTGAGGAAACAAAAACATGGACTGTCTGGGGGCCCCCGAGGACCGAACTGGGAAACACTGAGCTAAGGGGTAAATGTTTTCCCTGACCCAAAT
The DNA here is from genome assembly GCA_011763525.2 of Mormyrus iriodes. NCBI lineage: Eukaryota > Metazoa > Chordata > Actinopteri > Osteoglossiformes > Mormyridae > Mormyrus > Mormyrus iriodes. Next base: position 40,356,112 of record JAAGVU020000001.1, read on the forward strand.
TCAGTGGGTCCAGGTCCCATTTGGAGTGGTGCCTTATTCCTCACACAGCCAAGCTGTTTTGGAAGCGCGTACCCAGACATTTTTTCAAAGGGATTAAGAGAAATAATTTTAAAAACCTAATCAAAAAATGATTCCTACAATATGTCCTGTGGGATAGTGTTGAGAGTTCCGAGAGAGATAAAAATTTTTATAGTTATAAATTGCACAGATTAACGAAAAATCGCCAAGTGGCTTGCTTTTTTGATGCCTGGGCTGGTTAGCCGTTGCTCGTATTAATATCTGTATGCAGCACGCAACATATGCTTAGCTCCAAATTCATTGATTTGCTCCATGTGTGAGGAACAATATTGAACGAGCATGATTATTTTCCAGTTCACACTTTGGTCGAAATGTGCGGCGCACACAACCGTGCTGATAAATGGGCAGGAGACAAGAAAGGGCCTAGTTCCAGCCTGCTGGGTTGTAAGAAAGTGCCGCGACGATGCATTTCCAGCGAGCTGTCCATCTCGCCGCATGAGGGCTGGCCTCTCGTCTCGCCGCTCACAGCAGAAATGTGTCGGCTCCCGAGCCCGTCAGCTTTGAAGCATTTCCTGCTCTCGTTTTCCCCCATTTGTTTTTTTCCCCCGTGAGCCGCCGAGTGACTTGTACTAACTGTATAGTTATAATCTCACAGGAACACTGGGTGCCGGGTCAATACCAGCTCAGCTAGAGAGAAGAAGATGCTATCCACCTCATTACGTCTGCACCTCAAAAATATATATTCAAGATTAGAAAGGGATTCTGGAATATTTGAGCCTTGCCCACATAAAGAAAATGACATTATATATGGCTTATGTAGCTGAGCAAGTAGAGAGAGATACAATGCAAAGTTTGAATCCCAGGGAGCACACATCGATTAACCCTCCACTCTGCTGTAAGTCACTTGGATAAAAGCATGAGCTAAATAAGAAAATGCGTGTATATATATATACAAGACAGGATGAAACTTAGGGTGCGAGTGCAGGGACAGCCAGGAGCATTTCAGGGGTGAAGGGCTTAAAAGATATGCAACTATTCTGCTGAAGGCAGGATTCAAATCTGGCAACCTTCGAACACAGGTACAGAACCCTCAGCTACACACCACCATAAACATGCTATTAAAATGGCATCAAAAATTAAGTTAAATTCCATTTAAACATATTTAAGCTGAAACTCAAAAATGTTTGCACTACTGCTTGTCTTTACAACCAGGAAAACAAAACAAACAAAGGTCCAGAGGTTTTTAAGTACATTAAAAATTTCATTTTCTAAATTGGGGTGACGGTAAATTAACTGGAAAATATCCCTGCTGGGGCAGATGGGACTTTTTCCCCCTATTTTATAGTATGTCAGCATTTAATAGAATAAAAGGGTAAGAGCGAAACATGATGGGTTCCTACGAATGAATTAGAAATCGAATTTCTTCTAAGCTCCTGTAATGTGGAAGAGACATAAGCTTTCACACATATTAGGTGCCATAGCAGACGGGAATTATGGAGCGGGTGGACACTTTGGAAATGAAATTCAACGTGGGCAAATGCAGAGTAATAATAATATACAGAAATACAGCGGTTATGTGTGGAGGTACTGCAGTGGCCTTTGGGAAGAGCAGCGCTTGTGCATAGAAAGCTTCATTTCTTTCATCTTGGCACTCAAGTAACATAACAATCAGAAAGACAAATAAGAGCCATTAATAAGTTTGTCTAATCAGAGAGGGTAGGTTAAGTTAACAGTAAACTAAGCATAAAATCCCACAAAAATCTCAGCGTTATATTTATGCGTGTAGGCGTATGTGTTCTGCATTTTGGTTTTCTCCCCGTTTGCGTTTGTCATCTTCTATCTGCTTTAGAACCCATGATTGGTTAGAATTTCTGCCAATCGGTGTTGCTCCGCGAATAGCCTGCGATGTGGGAGAAGAAGAACGTTGAAAGATGACTGCACCCAGTGAAGGTGCACTGGCTTGGCTGAAGCACTCTGAGTGTCTGTAAAACACCCTGATGGTAACCATTTTTAACCCTTAGAACTATATTAATCCAACAGTCTATCCATATTCCAACCATTTATCCTAGACAGGGGCACTAGGAGGTCCATATTAATACTAAATACCCTTATTTCAATTATTTCAAGAACATATGGATACAGATATAAACCAGGTAGGGATCAATTAAGATCAGAACAAAGACAATATTTCTATTTATTATATGGTTGCGAATCAGCTTCCAAGTACAGTCTTAAGTCAACATAAGGTAAATTTCCAGCATTCGTTAATAATTAATATACATAAATGAGCAAGCTGATTTGAGTAATCTGCTAATGTTTTAATATTCCTAGAAATAAAGGACTCAGGGTTTCCAAATAAGGTTTTTCTTCATAGGTGCTCCTTAAACTTGATGTGATCAAACTGTCGAGTTGTTTGTAATGTCTAATTTCCTCTTCACCCATCTTCTCTGCAGCCTCCCACAGACAATCGCAAATATGTATTTTTCAAGTACCAGGTAACTCGAATAAGCTTCAGTGAGCACATATTCTAGCCCTTTCTATAGCGCTGAATCCCTTACCCTAATCCGTGCAATGGAACGAAGCTCACAGCTGTTCAGCCATAGAGGATGGAGAATGTGAAAACGGCATTTAATGGCTCCAGGTTTGTAGAAATAATTGGACACACCTGGCTCCCTCTCTCTGGTCTATTTAGTTTGTGTCATACAGAGTCTCTTCCCTTCCTACCTGCTTCCTATTCTACAGAGGGAATTCGTTTTAAACATCAAAAAAGAACTTGGCAAAAGAAAAAACGAATTTATTCAGAGGTCAAAAGACTCCTACTGTAAAGTTCTACATTTTGAACATATCATTTACATTACATTTATTTAGCACATGCTTTTATCCAGACAAACATAAAATTGAGAAAGCAAGGTCAGCCAATCCTTGGAGCAATTCAATTGCCTAACGAGACGTAAAGGGCCTTGCCGAAAAACCTAATGATGAAATCATTTTGCCAAATCTGGGATTTTAACCAGCAACTGTCTGATCACGGGCACAGAGTCCTAACCCAAAGAGCCACATACCGCCAGTATATAACTATCAAAACAGAGATGGATAGTTCAGGTCCAGAAAGTAAAAATCCAGACCAAGATTTTGTTTCAGTCAGCTGGGGGTGAGTTTCCCATAACAATCGACCTTAAGAATAACAAGCAAGATAACAAATGATGTAGGTAAGGAAAGAGTGAAATTTGTGTTTCCCAAAACACATTGTTATTCCAGAAACAACAAACAAACTTAAAGTAATACTTTGTTGGCTCCTCCCCAGCCTCCGCGTGGGAATGCAGACTGTTAATAATAAGAACACCAATCCCATATATTTCAATGGTGAAATATGTTATATCACTGTCACATCAGACCCATGCAGAGGTAAAAAAAAAAAATTATAAAAACACATGAAAGAAACCAAAATTAAGACCAAAATATATGACCCTCGATCCATTTTCTGTAACAGGTTATCCTATTCAGGGTCCAGAGCCTACATGTGAAAAGCAGGGAAATACCCAGGATGGGGCGCCAGCCAACACCTATGGGTACTGTGTAAATTCCAATTAACTTCAGCATGTTTTTGGACTCTGGGGGGAAACCAGAGTACCCAGAGGGAACCCAACGACAACATGGGAAGAACATGCAAACTCCACACACAGAGCAGTGATGGAGACTTGAGCTCTAGTCCCAGAGGTATGAGGCAACAGGGCTAACCACTGTTCCACTGTCACAAATGAACCTATATGTGGAACATATGTCTATGGGCTTAAAATGTGATGTTGCTTCCATGTAAAAACAGAACAAAAGGTGAGCAGCAACAGGAAAACGAAGCAAGACTTCACAAAAGTAGCGTTAAAACAACTTAAAACCAAAGAAGTCCCCAATGTCTTGCCTCAATGACTACCGTCCCGTTGCACTCACACCCACCACCATGAAGTGCTTCGAGAGGCTTGTCATGAGGCATATCAAGACCCTGCTGTCCCCCGCACTGGACCCCCTGCAGTTCACCTATTGACCCAACCGGTCTACAGACAATGCCATTGCCACCACCCTACATCTGGCCCTCTCCCACCTGGACAAGAAGGACACGTATGTACAAATGCTGTTCATAGACTTCAGTTCAGCATTCAACACAATTATCCCTCAGCACCTGATTGGGAAGCTGAGCCTGCTGGGCCTGAACACCTCCCTCTGCAACTGGATCCTGGACTTCCTGACTGAGAGAGCTCAGTCAGTCCGGATTGGGAACAGTACCTCCAGCACCACCACACTGAGCACTGGGGCCCCCCAAGGATGTGTGCTCAGTCCACTACTGTTCACTCTGCTGACTCACGACTGTGCAGCAATGCACAGCTTGAATCTCATCATCAAGTTCGCTGATGACACAACCGTGGTGGGTCTCATCAGCAAGAACGATGAGTCAGCATACAGAGAGGAGGTGCAGCAGCTAACAGACTGGTGCAAAGTCAACAACCTATCTCTGAACGTTGGCAAAACTAAAGAGATGATTGTTGACTTCAGAAGAACACGGAGCAACCACCCCCTACTGAACATCGGCGGATCCTCTGTGGAGATCGTCAGGAGCACCAAATTCCTTGGTGTTCACCTAGAGGAAAACCTCTCCTGGTCCCTCAACACCAGCTCCATAGCCAAGAAAGCCCAGCAGCAACTCTACTTCCTGCGGAGGCTGAGAAAAGCCCACCTCCCACCACCCATCCTCACCACCTTCTACAGAGGGACTATCGAGAGCATTCTGAGCAGCTGCATCACTGTCTGGTATGGAAACTGCACTGTTTCGGATCGCAAGACCCTACAGCAGATAGAAGAGAACAGCTGAGCAGATCATCGGTGTCTCTCTTCCCTCCCTCACAGACATCTACCACACACGCTGCATCCGCAAAGCTACCAGCATTGTGGATGACCCCACACACCCCTCACACAAACTCTTTACCCTTCTGCCATCTGGCAAGAGGTACCAAACTATTCGGGCCCTCACTGCCAGACTGTGCAACAGCTTCTTCCCACAAGCCATCAGATGGCTTAACACTCTGGGACCGAACTGACACACACACAGACAGACACATTAACTACCTCTGCAATCTTTGCACAAATTTTTGCCAAACCAATATATCTTATCACTGCACCTTACCATCACGAGGACTGTGTTGTGATTAGCGCTGCACTGTCTCTGTCATTGTTGTGTCTTTTGCACTTGTCTTGTGATGTCTGCACTGTACTGCAATGTTTGCACATGTTTGCACACATGCACTTATGTCGTCTCATGTTATTTTATGGTGCACACATGCACTTTTTGTAACTCTATGTTGTCTTGCATGTAGCACCAGGGTCCTGGAGAAACGTTGCCTCGTTTCATCATGTACTGTATCACTGTATATGGTTGAAATGACAAATAAAAGCCACTTGAACCTGAACTTGAACTTGAATGGGATGTCATTAAAGTTCATTTTTGTGTAAAGGCAGGCGTCCCAATACTTTTGGCAATATAGTGTATTATTCATCCTCAAATTTGGTTTGAACGTAAACTGAGCAGATCACAAAATTAAACCAAGATGCATTTACATTTACCTGAGCATGTGACACTACAAATTTATTGAGCAACCTGTCAGGGAATGTAAGGAAAAGTAGCAAAAGTGCCCCAGTGTTCATGGTTGACCATTTGAATACAGGCAGGGTCATCAAATTATGATCATGAGGGAAGTCAGGGAGAGAATGAGGGTTCCAGTCGGCACCACTAGGGTAAAATGAAGTCATTAAATTTACAGTGGTTAGAGAAAGCCGGTGGCCAGACCGAATTACCGTTCACTCTCACGGGAAGTCTCCGTCCTGCCCTATCTCATACCTGTCTCAGGATCCTCACATTCCAGGAGGTCACCCTTTATATGCAAATGGACTCACAACACCTACACACAGAACCTTGTTGGGGAGGGTCTTCTGGGGTATAAAGGGGGGTGAAGATCTGTCCTTAATTTGTATTTGAGCTTCTTTTCAATACCCAGTGTATTCCTATACTGTATTACATTATATTATTTTTACTGTTCAATAAACCACTTTTTTGCTGAAACGAGACTCTGCAAGTGGATTCCTTACAGGGAGTAATATTATCAGTACTTAACGTTTTCAATGGATGAACTATTACCTTACAGTTACACGTAAATGACCACCATAAACAGCGTGACTATGCACTTCCTGTAGTCACAGGATTACAAACATACTGGCATCATAGCAACATAAAATCTTTCAGTGTTCTGGAATCTAAGACTTTGCTCCTTTAGCCAGTGGTGGTTCTGGGGGGGGTGGCAGTAACCCCATGACAACATGTATGTTCCCCCCATGGCTCCCCTAAATATGTATGCTACTTGGGTCAGAAATAAATGTATTACAATTATTATTATTACTATTATTATTATTATTTACCTTTCTGTATTTGGCCTAAAATTTTGTGCGCTGGGAACATGCAAAACACAAACGTAAGCACATTTTCTTGATGGACTCAACGTGGGGGCACTGGGTGGTTGAGTCACTTCAGTTGGTGAAAAGTTAATGACAGAAAAAAATAATCAAGCTTGTGGAAGCAAGACAGTCTAAACAAAAAATCAGAGTGAGTTACACATTTGTATTAACTGTAAAATGTAACAACAATGTTTACATTGTAACAAGCATTGCATAAATAACATATTGGTTTTCAAAATTGTCTTGCTTCCTTATGCTGGCAATCTAGTATAAGTAATTCCTGTAGGACATTAAAGTCAACTGCATCTGGTCCAACTGGCTCCAATTTAGTCTAAGTCAAAGTAAACTTTATTGTCATCTCAACTACATACATGTACACAGTGAGACAAAATGACGTGGCTCCAGTTTAAACAGTTTACAATAATAGAGGCATATACAAATAGAAAGAAACATGTAAATTATTGTAATAAAGACTCTAAACAATAATTAAAAAAATTGCAATTAAGTACTGAGGATATTTTAACATTCAGGAGTTGTACAAACGTTGCATTAACAGCCAGAGTGGAAGACAAATCTAAGCATAATGCAGTCTAATTTTGTGTGCATTGTGTGTGCATACGGTTAGTAGCATTTCAATATTGAATACAGTACCTGTAACATTGGTGTGTTTTGTGTTTGTAGAACTGAATCAGCATATAGACTGATGTGTAAAGTGCAAAGTGCATAAACAAGGTCAATTGACAGTTCAGGTGTGTGTGTGGGGGGGAGTAGGGGGGCAGGCAGTGTGTTCAGGAGGACACTCCCAGAAAGTTGGTGTTCTTAACTGTCTCTACTGTGGAGTCATTGATGCTAAGTGGCATGTGAGCAGAGCAATTTTTCCTGAAGTCGACAATCATTTTTTCTTTCAGTTTTCTTTACATTCAGGGACAGATTGTTCTCACTGCACCACACAGCCAGCTGCTGAACCTCGTCTATGTACATTGACTCGTGGTTGTAGCTGATAAGCCCCACCACAGTTGTGTGCTCAGCGAACTTAATTAAATGGTTTGAGCTACGCATGGCAGTGCAGTCATGGGTCAGTAGTGTAATTGACTGACCACGCAGCCCTGAGGAGCTCCTTTGCTCAGTCTGATGGTGCTAGAGAAGTTGTTGCTGATACAGACGGACTGAGGTCTCTCTGACAGAAAGTCCAGGATCCAGTTACACAGGGAGGTGCTCAGACCCAGCTTGCTCAGATTGACAGTCAGTTTTTGGGGAATGATGGTATTGAATGCTGAACTGAAGTCTATGAACAGCATTCTAAGATAAGTGTCTTTCTTGTCCAGGTGAGATAGGCAGAGGTGGAGGACAGAGGATCTGGCATCTGCGGTCGATCTGTTTCAGCGTTATGCAAACTGTAGTGGATCCAGTGAGCAAGGCAGACTGCTCGTAATGAGTGCCATGATAAGTCTCTCCAAGCATTTCATTATGATAGGGATTAGTGTGACAGGGTGGTAATGATTCAGGCATGATTCTGAAGATTTCTTTGCCATTGGGATGATGATGGTGAAATGCTTAAAGCATGTTTTGTTGATCATCTGGCTCAGTGATGTGGTACAGATGTCTGCGAAGACATCATCCAGTTGAATAGCACAATCTCTGAGCACACAACAAGGAATGTTGTCTGGACCAGCAGTTTTTTGTGGATTGACCTTGGTTAAAGTACTACTCATGTTGGCTGTACTCAGACAAATCACCAGTGAGGGTGTCCCTGGCTGTTCTGATAGCAGATCTGTCCCCTGACCTGAAGGCAGCATCTCTCTCTCGACAGCGCATGGATCTTTGTTGTAAACCAGGGCTTTTTGTTGGCTCTTGTGGCAACACATTTGGAAACAGTAACATCTTCTATGCATTTGTTGATGTAGCAGGTCACGCAGTCGATGTACTTCTCCAAGTTGATACAGTCTCCGTAGGTAGCGGCTTCTCTGAACAAGTTCCAATGAGTGCAATTGAAACAGTCCCAAACTGCTTGGTCAGCCTCACTCAGCCAGACTCTGATGGTTTTCCTGAGTGGTTTTGTACATTTCTGCAGTGACATGTATGAGGGAATAACATCACTGTTGTGTGACACGCGGTGGCTTTGTAGGCCTCACACACATATTCGTGTAGACTTTGTCCGGACAGTTCTCCCCTCTCATGGCAAAAGTTCACATGCTGATAGAATTTAGGAAGAACCAACTTTATATTAGCATGATTGAAGTCGCCAGCAAAAAATGAATCTATCCAGGTGCGCCATTTGTAGCTTGCTGGTAGCTTTGTACAGCTCGTTTTGTGCCTGGTCGGCATTGGAGCTAGGCGGCAAATATACAGCTACCACTAGCACTGCAGTGAATTCTCTCAGCAGGTAGAATGGGCAACATTTTACGATTAGAAACTCTAACTGCAGTAAACAGCGGAGAATTACTTTAGCAGAGGTCATACACCAGGCTTTGTTTATATAAATCATAGAAACTGCCTCTGCAGCTCTTACTGGACAAAGAGGCCTGTCTGTAGGCTTAGTGGCAGGCTAGGTCATCTAGCTGGATGGCCGAGTTCAGGATGTTCAGTTGCAGCCATGTTTCCATGAAAATATGGATACAGCAATCCTTTATTTCACTCTGGATAGACTGCTGGAGCCACAGGTATTCCATTTCATTGTCCAGAGAGCGAATATTGGAGAGCAGGATGGACGCTAGAGTTGGTCCGGTCGGGTTAGCCTTTAACCTACCGGTAATGGCTGCTCGCTTGCCTCGCTATTGTTTATGCTCGCATCTCTTGCATTTAGGTCAGCTGTGTCTTGCTGCCTCAGTCTTTGTCCTGAGTGCCAGTTGTGTTAGCAGGCTCAGGTTACTTAGCGTTTCCGTTGGCAGATTTGGCATGTAATCTGTGCATTTTCTTCCAGTTTTTTGCAGAATATTCCATCGTAGTTGATGCGCATTGTGATACTTGGGCAAAATATAAAACAAAACGAGACAAACACACCAATGATCTAGAACTGCCACTGCCTTCGGCTTACCAGTTTCTTAAAATTCTAATATGTAGACCAGTTTGCTTTCACAGTGTGTGTCCCTTTACTGTTGGTTTCCACCACCGGATTTGGGTTTTGCCACCATGGCTGGCACTAACAACTTTACAGCCACAGCTCTGCACAGTCACCACCGCAATCGAGGCATGGAACATTCCCCATTTGGGCTCAATATATCCAGCCTCCTTTGGGTTGCACGAGAAGTTTTGCCAGAGGTGTGACTTGAAGATCTCCCAGACAGGAGCAATCAACATTCACCCAAATTGATGCCATGACACTTGTGGACTTGTATCTAAAAGAACCACCAGAGGGCATCAAAACGTTCTGCGATATCTAAGCCGTAATAAAAGAGCTCTAGTGTTGATATTTCATCTGCACGGATTTGAGGAAAAAGGGGTGCTCAAATCCGTTAGAAACACATATTAAGGGATGCTACATTAAAGGAAAAGGATGTTCAAATAATGTGCATACAAAGAGCTGCCCTCAATCGATTATGAAAAATTTATATTAACTTATGCATGAATGATTACTATTTATAATGTAATATTAAGTTAACTGTTATGTCACAGAAAAGATACTTCATGGCCAACATGGCATATTAGTATAGAATTATTACAGAAAAGAAGTAACCTGAACACAATACAAAACCTGAACTGATTAATATTATTAAGGGGTGATTGAGAAAACTACCTTCTGAGAAGAGAAGCCTGGTATATTTTTGCTTTAAATACATTATTACCAAACGGCATGAATGATGACTTCTACTTAAGCATTTTTTTAATGATATTTCATTTGTTTTACATATTACCGGTGGCTTTGTTATTCTTTTCATATAACCTACTGCTACGCCATGTTTTTGGGGTGTGGCTTGGTGATGCCCTAGTGATGTTCATTACACCTGTTGTGTCATCATTGGTTGTTTCACAGGGATACGTTTATTTAAATGGGAACTGTACATAGTCTGTAGCACACTGAGGAAGGCTACATGCTCAAATGTGTCTGTTTTGTATGCAGATTTACAATAAATCTGTGTTGAAGCAAAGTGCGACCTCTTTTTGTTTACTTGATTAATATTAATATTAACAGCACAGTCCTATTAATATCACAGAAGTATTTTTCTTATCATAACCCTTCATACGTGCTAGACTGGGACACCTCAAACAGAAAGTTGTAGCTGCTTTATTTTGCCTTTGCTTGCAATCCAGTGTACCGCAATCAGTATTAGCATGTAGGCAAACTCCATATCAACAGCCATCTGTGCGAGACACTTCCCGGAAAGTAAAGTGTGGAGCTGAACTGGTTGGACTGGGTTCACTCGATGCAGGTCCCTTTGCCACCAGGTAATTAATTATGAACTATAAACATACTAGTAGCACATAGCTTTGTGTGTCTTCATATAGCCACTGAGCAGTTTCACTTATGATAACAGGTTTCCGCGAAATAAGTAGGTAAATTTATCAAGTAAATAAAAAAATCAAAGACTTGGCAATATGTTTTATGGGAAACAGATTACCTGCGGTTCCATGCTGGAGAGCTAAGGTATCAACACAAGTGGAGCACTGAACAGTCAGGGCATTAAAGTTGGTTCAAGGCAAAATAGCATGAGGTTAAATGAAACCCTTATGAAGCTAATCACCCTCATGGCAATGATACAACCCTGGGAGATGCAGGAACAAAAATTGCTCAGGTCTACACTATTTTGTTCCCTCATCAACACACAGTTCTGGGAAAAGTGCATATTAGTGCTTCTCTCCAGCAAGAGGTTGTGGGAAAGGGCCTCCCCTTGTCCACTTCTAATATAAGGACTCTCTGGGCAGGTGTCCTTCTGGGACGGGGGGAGACATGATCGCAGTAGTAGAGATGCTCACAGCGCATAAGTGATGACAATAGCTCCCCTGGAGAAGAAACTTGAGGAAAGAAATCCCTTGGGATGAATATCCGAGTGATACAGATATTTGGTTTCCTCTTCAACATGCTGGGCTGGATCTTTGTGGCTTGCACCATGGCCATGGAGTTCTGGAAGATCTCTTCCATTGGGGGACAGGGTGGCTCCAGTGTAATGAAGGTGGCTTGGTATTGGGCCAGTCTGTGGAAGTCCTGCTATACTGACTCCACTGCCATTACCAACTGCATCGATTTTCCCGTGTTCTGGTCTGTGGAAGGTGGGTGCTGTTTCTCCTATCATTTTTAAGACCCATCTGTTCCAGGAACACCTCTACTGATCTATACCACTCCCTGAGTGTTCCCTGAATGCTGTTGAACTTTTTTTGCAAAGATATTTCACTTGTTCCAGTACTACTTATACTTGTACCTCTGCATTCATTGGAAACTCAGCCTACCTCTACTTATGCCTAGTTGCCCCCTTGTTAGCTGTTTGTTTATAATGTGCTATTTGTCTCATTTCTATGTCTTTGGACAAAAGCATCTGTACAGTCGGCCCTCCATCAGCAGGTTCCACATCCATCCAAGCACAGATTAAAAATATTAGGAAAAAGATCCACAAAGCTCCATAAAGCAAAACTTGAATTTGGTGAATGCCAAGCAGTACGCTGAATCCATGTGAATGAAGTGATGTGTACATGAACATGTACAGACATTTTTTTCCTTGTCATTAGTCCCTAAACGATACAGTGTAACAACTATTTACATAACGTTTACATTGTATAAGGTATTATAAGTCATCTAGAGGTGATTTAAGTTAAAGTATATGGGAGGATGCCATGGGATGACTACCTGGATTTCAACACCTCATAATGAAATGCTGAAAATGAACAGATATTTCAGATAATGCTGTTCCATGTTGATGTGATTGCAATTTTATTTTTGGCAAAATGCAATTATCCTCAAATCCTTGTTAACTTTTTGTGCTTTTGTAGAAAAATAACCACAATATTCCTCTCTCATCTACATGTTCTTTGCATTTTGACATTTTTACATATTCACATTCACCTTGGAGGATGACAGTGCCTCATACATATTATGATTGTCCTATTGTGCTGAGCTTTTCATAAGTGAAATCAACTGTTCAAACCATTCAAAGAGCAGAACCTATAAAAGTTCTGTCTCAAATCTAGCTTTTAACAAATGATGCTACTGTAAGGACCATATCTGGCTTGATGGCAAGAGCATAACAATGTGACACAGGGATGGGGTATGAAATAAATGGGATTTCCTTTTTTGGGGTTGTGGTTCTTGGGACTTTGTTCCTGCACCAAACACTGAAGTGCTGGTTTTGGCATCTCCAGACCACATCCAGGTGGTGAGGGGCCTGCTGATGGGTGGGCTTGGCATGGGGATCCTGGCCTTCATGCTGAGCTTCATGGGCATGGAGTGCACCTACATCGGCGGAGAGGAGCAGCAGAAAAAAAGGATCCTCTTCTCTGGCGGATTCTTCCACATTATCAGCGGTGGGTGAACACATCTGATGGGGGTTGGGGTGGGGGTGGCCCTGGGGACCCCAAATCTACCTTAGGGCTCCTCTTGATCCTTTCTGTTGTCTCAGGCATGCTGTCCTTCGCTGGCTACGTGTTCTATGCAAACCACGTCTCTGTCGAGTACTTCAATCCCCTTTTCGAGGGACTGAAGTAAGTATGTCACTTAATCGCATTAAATGTTCTAAAGTTTCAAAACAAGTGTTGAGATGCAAAATTATCTGTGCCATATAATAAGTCTATGCTGTTTTTTATTAATGCTGGTGCTTCAGGTAAGCTGCTTTTGCAGCTCCAGAAATCATGTCTGTAGTCATATCAATCAAACTAGTAAATTTTTTACATTTATATGGCACTATATATATAATTTTAACCACAGGATTTACAAAATGCTTTATAGGTATTTGAAAAGAAGAAAAAGAAAGAAATTAAAGTAAGACTGAAAGATCACAGAGAATGGCAGGAAGATATAATTTATAGTACTGGTGAGTGCATTGTCAGCTTACAGTCTCAGGGCTAAGTGGTTCAAATCTAGGAGAATTTCAGTCAAATTTGAATACTTTCCCATAGTATGGGTGTGTGTCTTGTGATTAATGGACATGGTCAGCTCATTTAATTACAATGACGATTCATTTCACGCCTCTCCCCTAGTCAGTCGAAGATTGAGATTGGAGGTTACTTTATGGAAGCAGGTCTGGAAACCAAGGAAATGGAATGCTGAAGGTTTTGCCTGACCCTTCTCCACATAAGTGTTGGGCCTGATTCACTTTTCCTGTCTGTAGATTTGATTTGGGAACTCCTTTGTTCCTTGGCTGGGTGGGTTCGATGCTCAAGATCACAGGGGGCACTTTCCACTGCGTCTCAGTCGGCAAGCTGCTGTGCCAGAAAAGGTGAGTACAAGATCGGCCAGAGGAAAGTAAACAGATCCTTTTGTAGCTGCAGGGAAGAGCAGCCCTCAGGAACAGTGACAATCGGAAGATTTTGCATGATCGTTGGTTATTGAAAATAGGGCTCTTAGAACATCAAAGTGGGTCAAATTTCATTCATTTGGGCGAAAGGGTCTCAAGCACCCTTTGCACCCCACCCCCCCATCACCCACCCACCCTTCAGGAAGCTTCTCCAACAAATTAAAATGCATACCGGCTACCCGGGACACAATAAAAGCCAAGTTTAGAAAAACTGTTATCCAAGCCAGTGTTATTTTCACTGACTGAAAATAAACTACTTTATAAACTGGAATGAAATGAGATATGAAAAGAAAATAAAGTACAATTAAACAAAAACTAAGCATTACTAAGTACGGCTGCCAAAGGTGGTATCTAAAAAATGTTTAGAAACATTTCAGAAATGGTCAATAGAAATGGGATATCTTATAAATAAAATCATACTGAAAACTAAACAAAACTGAACTGGATTTCAAATAAAAAATGAAAATAACTACAAAACTATAAAAATTTAAAAATCAAAAGTATAATAACACCGATCCAAGCTGATCTGATATGACACTAATCAGTAATATCTATGTGCAGAAATAAGTAAAAACAGTGGCTCCATGACAGGGGTCATATGTAATAAAGTGTATAAAAACTGTAATATATAAATACTGTCAATGAAGTCAAAGCAGGTGTGTTTCCAGGGATGCACTGAATTGCATGGTGAAACCTTTTGAGGTCACACGGTCACTAACTCCCATATTCTATATAAGACACTAGCGAGTCACGTGCAGACATGTCAGCATTTTCACGGCATGGAGGTATACGGGTGTAAACAAACCCTTTCCAGGTGACCTGTATACCCCCAACCCATCTCCAATTTTCACCCATAGCCAGCCCAAAACCACCACTGACCTGATACCAGAGAAGTCAAAGTCAGAGGAACTCGAACTGAATGAGAAATCCAGGTCCTGCTCAAAGTCCGAACTATCCTTCAAGTCCAAGGCCTCCTTAAAGTCGGAAATCTCCTTCAAGTCCGAGACTTCTTCTTCCAAGGCTAAAGTGGCTACTGTGTCCGATTTCATTACCTTGTCCCAGCTCAACCCCAACTCTGAGCTGAGCTGTGTGCCACTGCTGTCTGTTCCCATGAGGGTCAGTGGAACAGTAAACCAGCAGAACAAGAAATCCTACGTTTAACCTGCGACAGACACAATGAGCAAGCCAAGAACTCTGTAAGGAAGTTAGCTGAAGAAATTTAAAAATACATAGCACCGGTACACTACAGAAAAACTCAGTGAAAACAAAAGTACCTCTGGAATTTAATCGACAATGGGGTTGATCGACTTCTTACAGCTTAATGTAACTTATAAATACCCCACAGTACGGCCTCTGATGTAGAGATTGCAGCATTTACATTTAGAAGCTGCTATCTGCTCCACATATTACCATTAGTGTGATAAAGAGCTTAAGGGATCTTCTTGAGTCAGTGAAGGCTAGTTACCATTGCTTTCCTCTGTATACATTTTTGTGACATAGCAGGGTATTATGTCAATGTCTGCTGTTTGTCTTGTTAAAAAGGTTCTTAAGCTTATGTGTTTCCTGATCAATCTTTGGCTCTGTATACCTTCACCATTTGATATTTTCATGCCCAATGCAGAGTTTAAACAGTTAAATTGCTTTTTCTGTGCAATATTTTGCAGTTAAACCTCATGAGTATTTATTGAATGATTCGATCATTGTTTCCCCTTGAAATGGCCTTCATGAGGTAATCAGTTTGTTTTAGATCACTTAATAATGGAGACTAAATCAAAACTATACACAATCACCTCAGCTTTAATGGAGTGACTGGCTTTCTTACATTTCCATGGGTGTTATGAAAAATCCCCAAAATTAGGATTTAGAAAAACTGGACAACTGTTTTGAGGTATGTCTTAAAGGTACAGTATGTCTTTGTGTGTTCTGTAGTTGACAGTAAACAGTTCCTTTGGTTAGTCACACAACACTAGCCCCCTTTGAACGTTTTTGTATGTTTGAGTCCAAGTGATGTGGTGTGTGAGACTCAAAACGCCTCCCACTGAAAATGCACCCGTAACGACAAATCCACCATCGGAGAAAGGTGCCAGGAGCTGCCCATGGAGAGGCCACACCGATAGCCTGACCTGGTTTTGTGAGCATGCTCTCCTCCAGCTCCCTTCTGGAGTAGCAGGATCTTCACTACTCTAACCATCTGGGCATCTTCCGACCTGTTTATTTGAGATGAAGAAGAGGTTAATCCAGATCTCTGGCTTCCTGTTGTCCACTTTCGGTTGGCTGTTTGTGTCCTGCACCATGGCCATGGACAACTGGAAAGAATCTCAGCTTGGAGGCCTGGGAGGATCCTATGTCATTAAGGTAGCCTGGTACTGGTCTAACCTATGGAAAGACTGCTTTGTCGACTCTACCGCCGTGACCAACTGTAGGGACTATGGTGTGCTGTGGTCCGTCACACGTAAGTACCTGTCTCTCCAGAGAGGGACCGGCTCATTATGAAGTCTTATTCATCTCAAAGTCACTCAGCTACAATTTTTTGATACCTCCTAATTTCGTAACAAAGAGAATGTGTCGTGCCAAGTATCAAAAGGTAATAAATTCTCGTTATTTCTCTGCTGTGTAGACTTAGTTGGCTGAACTTGAAAATGTAGTTTGTTTTTCTTTGATGGTTAGTTAAAAATGAGGCAGTAAACCAGAGATTCCTTTGACAATAAAAGCCTGGGTAGTTATTGGCTCATTATCTCATATAAAAGCTTTGTTCAGTTTCAAAGACAGTTACCAGCTCAGATTAAACCAAGGACATGTTAGAAAACTTTGTTCAAATCTACTAAGATACCAATGGTGTGACTCATTTCACTTGAGAAGCGTACATCCAAGGTGTCCGTGGGCTGCTAATGGGAGGATTGGCCTTTGGCTTCTGCGGCACCATCCTGGCATTTGTGGGGATGGAGTGCACTTACATCGGCGGCAGCCAGAGGACCAACGACAAAGTACTGTTCGCTGCTGCTGTCTTTCACTTCGTAGGTGGTGAGTATGAATCCCCCTTGGCTCTCAGCACAATTCTGCGTCCTACTCTCAGACAAGTGTCTTAGTGTACCTAAAATGTCCTCGATGCAGGTGTGTCGGATTCTGCCGGATACTGTTTGTATATCAACAGAATAGCAATCACAGCCTTCAACCCAAAATTAGACCCAACTGCCCTTAGGTAAGCCCTGTATGGCCGAAATGTTTCCACTGGTGAACGAGTCATACTGCTTTGATGTTTTATGTCCAAATCTATTGTCAAGCATTGAGTGGATGAGAAGAGTAAGTTAATTACTATAAGTAGGCATGTCTTACATCAGGACATCCAACCATTTTCTTTAACCTCTTGTCCTATTCAAGATCACAGGGGCTCCTGAGCCTATCCTGGAGGCTACAGGCACAAGGCAGGAAACAACCCAGGATGGGGTGCCAACCCATCACAGGGTACACTCACACACCATAATTTGGTAACTCCAATTCACCTCAGCATATTTTTGGACCATGGGGAGATAAAACCAGAGTACCCAGAGGACACCCCACAACAACAAAGGGAGATCATGTGAACTCCACACACATGCAACCACGGCAGGAACTTGAACCGTGGTCCTAGAAGCACAAGGCAACAGTGCTAACCACTGTGCCACCATACATAAGGAACATTTAAGAGTTAACCAAAACATTGTAATTATGAATAGAAGTTACAATATTATACTCTAATTGGCCAGTTTATGATTACATTTGCTAATGCAAATAGCCTCCTCCTCCAAACTGTAAATCATGCAGCGGCAACTGAATACATACAGCATACTATCAGGGTCAGGAGGTTCACTTATTGTCTGACTAAGCATTAGAAAAGCTAAAACATTTATATAAGTTATTCTGAATGTGGTGTGATTGCTGGTGCCAGATGTGGTGGTTCCACCATCTCAGAAACAACCTCCTTCCTGGGATTTTCATGCACTACTGTATCTAAAGTTTACAGAGCATGGTTTGATGAACAAAGCATATTCAGTCAATGGCATTTCTGTGGCCTGAAACACCTCATTCATGACAAAAATCAGAAGGGAATGGGCAATGAAATTAAAGCTAACAGGAAGGCTACAAATATAAAAATAACAACTCAGTACAATAGTGGTGTTGGGAAAGGCTTGAAGCAGATGTGGAATCAAACGTGGGTCCTACCCAGTATTTGCTCGTGTATCCAATAAATTGGGCCCTACCCAGTATTAGGTAGGTATCTCCAACAAAGAGGGTGCTAGTTGGTGTTGTCCTGGTGCATCTAATAAAGTGACAAGTGAATGTATTTTTGATTAATTTTGATCTAATTTCTTTTTCTGTACAGATATAGTTTAGGAACTCCTATCTTTCTGGGCTTGGTGGGGAGTTTCCTTATCGTTGGGGGAGCCATGCTTTATACAATCACTGTCATCAAATCTCTGTTCCTCAAAAAAAGGTAAGAGAAAAGAACATGTTTTCATTTCGCAGTTTGACATCACATTGACCACCCTGTGAAGTCTAGGAGTCAATAAAATAGTCACCTATGTCCTCAGTGAGGTTTATAATTCCAGAACATACACCAATCCACGGTCCAGGAGCAGAACCCTCTATGCTGGATATTATGGACAGCACAGACAGTCACAGTCCAGACTATCCAGGCACTCCATGAAGTCTGGAGTCTCCAAAAGCTCACAGGTGTCTACCATCTCCCAGATTGAGGATAGGAAGATATTGGAGAGAGATGCCTTTGTGTAACTGGTGTCCATTTAGATATTAATCTCCTCAGTTTGACCTAATAATGTAATGGGCACTGTTCTAAACTGAATTTAGTTTCAATATAGCAAAAGATGGAGTTTTTGGGATTGTCTCTGATATACCATATTGTAGATTTTGTTCTCTACAGAGCAATTTAATGACTCAGATGTACACTTCTTTGGTGTCATTAGCTGAGCTGAAAAATACTATTTATTGTATTAAGTGTATTTTAACTTTCTGTTCTTTTTATAATGTGGAAACATACAAACTTTACATTAAACAGATGCCTTTGAGTTTGTGACTTCTTTTGTCTCTTTAATGGACGTATGTAAAAGAAAACTAATCTCTTTTAGCATCTATAACAGATCTCTAAAAACGAGTGCATTTACATAAGTGACACAAATCAACGCTTGCACTTTATGTAGTTCTTGAGCTATAAAGGTTTACACAGGATCTGTTTGGTACCAACAGACAGACTTAAAGTATGGGTTGTATGATTTTGGCCCGAATTGGATCTTTCAATCACTCTGAACTCATGAACTCACTGTATTGAGGTGTAAGGTAAGAAATAGGTTGCTATAAACTAAAAAAAAAAAACATAAACTGACTATTTCCTGGGTCTGTGATTATGGAAACAGCCCATTCTGTGAGATAGCTATGAAAAAGCTAAAATCATTGGACAGAAACCTTTGGACTAATTAAGGTCTGAGCTCCTTTGACACAAATGAGCTACGCAAATCCTGGTATCTCCCATCTGACGCCTGATCTTCCTAGAGGCCTATTGCATTTCATAAGTGTGATATTACATTCGGCAGAGAAAATGAGGATCAGAAACATCGCTTCAAAATGGACACATTGAGTGCTTATTAAATTTTGCAGTTCAGTTACACAAGCTCATACTTACCCATTCACAAATCTATTTTGAACATTATAAAATTTGATAATTATTCTGAAATATACTGTGGTGGAAAAACAGAAAGATAGGTGAAAGACGGTATGAAAGCGGCAAATTTTTAATTAGGTTATTTGATGCATCAAAAAAGCCGGAACACTGTGTCCGCATACATCAAGTGCCCAACATTATTTTCTAGCGCATCTCCTTTTATGCTTCTGCTTCATGTTTATCATGCTACACAATTAGAAAGAAGTTTATGTTACAGATACTGTCTTCTCAGAACCGGCCAGAATCAGCGCTGTAACTGCTGGTGTGACCTTCCACTTGCCCAGCTGCTGGGTTTCCTCAAAGACAGACAGTTTTCATACCTTGATCATAGCAAATAATTTCTAAGCAAGCACAGAATTTTCCACTACGTCTAAATGCATAATTTCCACATATCCCCCCTTTTTATTAAACATTAGAAACACAATAGAAACAAAGCATAAAGGTACATCATCTTAGAGAGAAAATAGCATCCATTTCTGCCTCCCATAATGATTTCAGCAGAAACTTCACTGGCCTCCCCGAGAGTCTGGACAGTCACTCTATGACTTTCAAAACTAAGTAATGGTTTTGCTGGGGAAATCGCTCACATTGTAGAATGGAGGAATCCCCTTTGGTCCGAACTCTTTATGCGCCATCACTTGAACGAGTTGGTATCCATTAAGATGCTCAGAATCTGGTCCACCTGCTGCATGTCTAGCATTCTGGTGGGGGGAAATCGTCTTCACTGGTGTCCCTTCTCAGCCATTGTCACGGGGTAGATGGGAGTAAGGCGAGACTGGTGCCCTTCTTGCAGCGTATTGGTGCTCAGAGCACACCCAATCAGCACTCATCCCACCTCATCCAGGCACGTCGTTACCTAATGACTCTCCTCCTGCCGTCCCTGCTGAGCCCCGCTGGGTTTCGGTAATCTCCTGTGGTGTGAGGTGTATAACCAGCTGGCCCTCTCTCCAACCTTCACAGCCGTCTGTGTCATGAACAGAATCTGGAAGGGTCCCAGCCACCACTTGGATTTCCAATTCTTTCTCTGGAAGTCCACAATTCATTCTCCAGGTCTCAGGTTGTGTAGCTTTGCTTGAGCAGCTGCTGGGAGCACTTCCTTTAAATGTGCATGTACATGGGATAGAACAGAAGACAATCGTGCGTAGTATTGCAACATCTCATCACTGCACATGCTCGTGGATATTCTGGGTTGTGGTTTGGGTCCGATGCCTTTTTAGGGGGTCTGGCAAAAATTATTTCATACGAGCTCATGTTAACCTTTGCTCTTACCTTGGTTCTCAAATGCAGTAAGACTATTGGTAGTGCTTTTACCCAGGTCAAACATATATCTTCACATCATTTAGCTAATTTGTTTTTCAAGGTCCCATTCTCCCTTTCTACTGCTCCTGCACTCATAGGGTGATATGCATAGTGTTGTCTGACATCAATGCCCAAACTTTCTCCTACCTGTTTTAAAGCTTGGTACACATATGGAGAGCCATTTGTAGGTGTTCAAATGGGCCTTGTGGTTGTGGGTGTGCCACTTGCTCAATCTGTTGGCCTCTTCCAACATTGTGCGTCGTACAGATAACACAGCACTGACAAAATTTTTGAGAGTAATTAACAAATCCCTTTGTGAATCAATACTGTGCTATTGTACTGTACACCCCCCCCCCTTGCCACACATGATCTTTTCCATGGGTTAACTTAGAATAGTGAGGAAACAGGTATTTGGGCAGACACGGTTTGTTGTTTGGACCATACCACACCCCGTCTCTCACTGCACACCCTGCTGTCTTCCACAGCTGCTTCTCTTTCTGTGTTGACCTAGGCTGAAGTGCCTGCAAATATGAAACCACAGGGTTACATTATCTGTGCACACCATCGTGTGTATGGACAGCTGCACTGCTGCCTTGGCTGCCATGTTTGCTGCTGTGTTACCTTTGGAAACAAAGTCTATAACATTAGTGTAAGCTTCACATTTAGAGATTGCAATAAATATATAAATAAATAGATTACATATTATCAACTCACATATAACATATTGTGATGCCTTTCGGCGTAGACAGTAATCAGTTCGCAGTATGCGCAGTAACGCCGACTGACCACATGCAATGCAGGGCGCTGCTGCAGAGAGCCTGTGTGCTACGTGAGTGAGTGACAGTGTTTGCCATGAAGCTTCTCTTTGGCGTTTTCTGGTAATACTAGAAAATAGTGTGTTTCGGCAAGGAGAAAAAGAGAAACGGCTTGTGTATACGTTTGTGCCTTGGGAAAACTTTTGTCTTTTTACAAAAAAGTAAATAATGGGAAGGGGAAATGTTTATAA
>JAAGVU020000001.1:40378181-40388208 GCA_011763525.2 Mormyrus iriodes
GACATTTTTCTGGGCTGTGGTCATAAAATCAAAGTTTGTGCTGAATGTAGTCGTTTTTCGATAGGCTTTAGACATAATCAGTTGAAATATAACACTTGGAAGCCAGGAACAAAAATTGTGTTACATTGTGTTATTACTTATTACTATTTAGTAAATTTTGAACCATTCCAAATTTCCCGCACAACTGCAATGACATCTTGAGCATTGATATTGGAAGAAGTGACGGTAGGTTACATGGGACAATGCTGAGTAGTGACTGTAATTAATTATTATGATACATAATCAGCTAGCCTATAGCTAACTAAAGCTGTGTATCTGATTTTGACTGTGGGTGAAAAAAGAATCTCATCATTGAGACTGCTCTGATCCTGCCATTTATTTTGTGTGGTCACTGGGGACACATTCCCTGGCCTGTGCCCATAGCTTCTGGCCAGAATAGGCTCAAAACCCCAGGGAACCTGAATAGGACGCGCAGGTGCAGAAAATGGATCAATGGATGGATGGATGGACTGGGGACACGCGCCGGGCATTTGAGTGCAGTGGGAAGCTTGCAATCTTGAGACGGATATTTTGAATCAGAAAGACCGTTAGGAGAGAGACAGAGACAGTGAAAGCTCATAAAAAATTTTATTGATCATCCCTTGACATTCCCATTTAAAGACATTCCCTGTGAGTAAAATGTTACATTAATATACATCTTACTGCATTTAGTTTAACCACATTTTGAGTTGTAGAAAACCACAATGAATGTTAAATTACTCCATTCTTGTCAGTTCAATTCGTATCCATTTGACCAGCTAAATATATACTTAAATATAAGGTAAAATACAGTATATACTGTATATATATACAAGAAAAGCATAAAAGAGAATACTGTGCAGATGCCGTAAATTTACATCGTCTATTTACAAGATGACTCGTGTTTGTGAGCACCATACATCAATATTGTCTTATATGATACAAAATACTATATGTAGATGTCATACGTATAACCAACACTACACATTAAAAATACTTTGAAAAAGATATTCATAAAGATTTTCTGGAGAGACTAACTGCTTGTGCGGTCGTGTATTTTAAGCCTAGCCCTGAGTATTTTAGCCCCGATGCCAATCTAACTTCAAAAATAACAAAAAGTCAAGCCACAGGTAAACTTGGTGAAAGCACATTTGAATCAGAATAATAAATACAGTATATACTTACCATTATGCATGCACATCTTATTGATGCGCAGAGGTAATGATTTACCTGAAGTAAAGCCTATATGGTCCTGTTCATACCAGGGGCGTTTCTAGTAATATCAGGGGCTATGTCAAGTTTACCTTGGGCTTGACTTTTTGTTTTTTGAAGGATCCATCTTGTAAATAGACGATGTGAACTTACAGCATCTGTACGGTATTTTCTCTTATGATTTTCTTAACATTTTCTCTAGCTAACTTAATTGTAAGAATACAGAACGTCTATAGCCTAATACTGTACAAATGACACAAATACTGTATGTTTTAATCGATTGTTTATGACTAATAAAACCAACGCTTATTTGCACATTGTAAAAATAAACAAAAAAAAATCAAAAATAAAACATCACAACAATCAAAATGAACTAAATCCCGTGTTCTCTACTACTAAAAGTCAAATGATCATAGATCATTTTTACCCATTTTTAAACATTTCCCACTACATAAAGTGACATACGCTTTCATCAGGTGTCACAGGTCTTAGTATCTGTTCTAGATATAGTTTAATTTGGTGGATTTGCATAAACTTTCTATTACATGGCTTGAGTTACAAGTAACCATGTTAAAATATATACATACATTTTACATTCGCATGTCAGTTGTTCTTTTTTCTCACTTAGATGCTATGACAAAAAGCAGCTGGGCTACAGCCTCAGAGGTGGAAGCATCAGTTAAAATGTGGCTGCACAATGCTAGAGACTGGGATGGGGGAAGGAGTAGAATGACAAAATCATAAATGAGAGAAGTCCATTGGTGCCCTGGGGACTGATTTAATATTGATTTATTATATATGTATTGTGCCTTAATATGGTTCTATGTGCTCATTGTTCTGTTTAATTAAAAAATATATTATTAAATCCACATGCTTAGTTTTGTATTCAATTTTCAATGTTTTCATTTTTTCTTTTAACCTGTTTGTGAACAGATGACTCACAGCATAGTATTACTGCTACTTTCAACAAGTGCAATAATTCTGCATATGCATTAATAATAATGTTGAGGCATACTGTAGGTATAGGACCAAACTAATTTTGTTATTTGTTAAAGACCCACAGAGCATACCCACGGGACACTGGAGCACTGTGGCTTCACAGCTTTCCTCCAGTATGACCACAGTGTGCCCAGTGTGCCCGCAGATTGCCCAGAGTTTGCCAAATGTGTCCACAGCACACCGACAGTGTACCCAATGCGCCCACAGTATGCCCACAGTATGCCCACAGGGGAGCATCCAGCAGGCCAAAAAATGCAGGGTACCTATATCTGGGCCCCACAATATGAGGCCAAGGTAGGGCCTTAGTGGGATAGCCCTAACCCAGCCCTATGGGTGAGCATACTGTAAGCCCACAATGGGCCCCACTGGGGGCCCACTCTGCTTAGTGTGGGCAGCCCATTGGGGTCCCATGTGGGCTCCACAGTATCAACCTAACTGAGCGATATGTCACAGGCGGAAGAAATTTGGCATGACAGCACCATTGTATGCAATTAATCAGAGTTAATTTTTTTATGCATTATTTTTTCTGTGATTAATATAAATAAATGCGTTATTTCGACATCCTTAACATAAATATAAAAGGTTTTTCTAACCTCTGCGGTTCCCTGGGTCGTATCAGCTTTGGAACCTGTTCTCTATTTACCTCCCGGTCCCAATGCTCGTGAGATCCTGACGACTACGCCAAGTTCTGTGGTGGAAAAACAATCAAAGAGAGGGTATGAAAGCAGCAAAGTTTTATTAGGTTATTTGAAGCATCAAATAAGCTGGGACACCGTGTTTCATCAATTCACTTCATCAAGTACCCAATATTATTTTCTGGCGCACCTCCTTTAATCTTTTATCATTCTCCACAATTAGAAAGAAGGTTATGCTTTAGTTACTGTCTTCTCAGAACCAGCCAGAACCAGCTCTGTAACTGTTGGTGTGACCTTCCACTTGCCCAGCTGCTGGGTTTTCACAAATACAGACAGCACTTTTTGACATAGTTTTCATATCTTATGATTATAGTAAATAATTTTTAAGTAAGCATAGAATTTTTCACTACGTCTAAATGTATCATTTTCACTACAATACACAATTCTGTAGTGATACCGATACTGTTATTCTTTGGCATAAACTAAGTTAAGATAATTCAAATAAAAGATAACAGCAGAGAAATTTAGAGAATGTCATCTATTTATGCATGTGTACAAGGGATTGAAACTAAAAGAACACTTTTGAGATCCAGTGCCGTCAATAATATTATTATTATTATTATTATTATTATTATTGTTGTTGTTGTTGTTGTTTGTAGAAAAGACAAAAAATAAGTTAGGTTTTTTTCCCCTCTATTTTCACTGTAAGTTCCCTGAAATTAAGTACCACAAAGATTTTAATGTGTTTGTATAATTTAAATGTAAAATAGTACTTTGTTATACTTGGAATAGCCTGCTGAAGCAAGGACCAATGTTTTTTGAGTAAAAAATATTTTACTGTCACTTGTAATGATAGGGATCATTAATGATTATTCAGTGATCTTCAGTGTTATGCAGTAAAGCTGCTGAATGAATGTTTCCTGGATGGAAGACATGACCTTCACAGGGACAGGGTTCTTGGAAAACAAAGTGTTGATTGGCCAAAAGATAAAGGGGAATAAGGTTGCGAGGGAGGCGAACTCGGCAACCCACTGCATGGAAGAGAACTGTAAGGACTCAGACCACAACAGGTCTCATCCACCTTGGCTGCTCAGAACATCTCAGACAGCAGACCCAACATCTGATCCCTTCAGGTTCTTGAATTATCAGGTCTTTTAGGTTATCATTGACAAGAGGCTCCACTCAGTCTGCATCCGAGTTCCAGCCATGAAGTACAGGGTGGTCATGATGTATGCAGAGATCAGCTGTTTTGTGGTGTGCATCTCTGGCTGGATTCTGGTTTGTTCCACCATGCCCACAGAGTACTGGAACTTCTCCACAGTCGAGGGCATTGTGCTGACCACTGCCAACTACTTTTCCAACCTTTGGAAGGATTGCATCTCCGATTCCACGGGGGTGTCGGACTGCAAGGAGTTCCCATCACTGCTGGGGCTGGAAAGTAAGTCTGACTGCTTCCGTCTCACAGACCATATGAAGGAACAGCATTAAACCCTTTTTAGCACCTTTCCTTAAACTTTAATATCTCAGATATCCAAATAACACTGAGCATTCACCTTTTAGGCTGCATGTGTATAATATACAAGTACCTTTTCCATAACACTTTTATACGGCAGTTAGAACCAGTAAATATTTGCATTCTAAATATCCAGAGATTCTGAAAACACCAGCATATGGAACACACATACAGCCAAGTAAGGGGTATAGGGTAGCTATATGGTCTTTTTTTAAAATAAATTTTCAGTTAAGGGAGATCAAATATCAAATGCCAGCTAAATCTGAGGTTACTTTTGTCTTCTTATACCTTCCATTGGCCACATTTTCATTCTGTCAAAAAATTGTTCTGGACTAACATTACGACAAGATAGCTTTTACTGTCATTGTACAAGTACAACGAAACTCAGTAATTAGTAATTAGTAATCCAAACAGGTTTGAGTGATGCAAATCGATTCAGGATGCCTCTTAACTCAATCAGTGCATGTATCCCCCCCGGTTGGACAGTGTACATCCATATTTGTCGAGCCCTGGTTATCATTTCCATCATCCTGGGCTTTTTTGGAGATGTCCTTGCCCTGGTGGGTATGAAGTGCACCAAGATCGGCGGGTCCAATATAGCCAACACAAGGGTGACTTTTGCAGCAGGAATGAATTACCTCATCTCTGGTACGTGTTTTCATCTCGTCATCTTTCCAGTCATGTTCCGTTCTGCCTTGAAGTAGCAGTCAACTCTTTATGGTCATCATATCTTTGTCCAGGGCTCTGTGGCATGGGGGCCTTCTCCTATTATGGAAACAAAATACGCGAGGAATATTCAGACCCTAATTTCAAAGCCCAGAAGTGAGTGAACACTCTTTTAACCTGTAAGCAGAGAAAATTCCCGGCGTTAAGTGAAAGTGATTTATTGTCATTGTTGACACATCACAGCACACAACAACAAAATGTGTCCTCTGCATTTAACCCATACGTGACATAACAGAGGGCAGCTATTTATTTACCTCTGGTGGAGCAGTAAGTGGGAGTGGTACATTTTTCAGGGTACCTCAGTGGTACTTTGCTAGTTGGGGAGTTGAACCAGCAACCTTCTGATCACAAGCATGCTTCCCTAACCATTAGGCCACCACTGCAGTTGGGAGTTCTGGTGCTTCACAGACGATTGACAATCATCACCTGACATCTGTCATTTGGTCAACTGTGGCTGCAGGTATGAAATCGGTGCTGCCGTCTTCATAGGCTGGGGAGGATCGTCCTTACTGATCATTGGTGGCCTCATCTACAGCATCTTTGCTGGAAAAGAGGGATTGAGCTCCAGGTACTGAACACCTTAACCAGAAGGGACTCCAGTTCACTTGTCACCAGGACCTAGGTGACCATTGTCAGCTCACCTGGTGTTCTTTTCTCTTCAGCTCGCCACCTCCGAACAGGCCGACCACTTACATCATCGCCCCTTTTCAAAAGACTGTCCCCTTGCCACTGCCAGAAAAGGATGAAGAGATCAGACAGACCAGGGCCAACCGCTGCTTCAGCAAAGATGCTTATGTGTAAAGCCATCCCCAGGTGCTTCCTAATCGTCAGGGGTCACACCAATGTCAGCTCAGATGTCCGTTCAAATGGCTGTCTATGCAGCCATATTTATTAAGAGAGGCATACACAAAAATCAAAAACCTATAATATCTTGTACCCGTAGCAGTACATATTTTAGTATAATTTTAATCTGACAAAAGTGGGGGGATGGAATCATGTTTCAACAAAAGTGGGGGTGTTGTACCACCCACATCCCCCCCTGCTTGCAACGAGCCTGTTAGTAATGCAAACATGTTGCGAGGAAATGCAAAACTATTAAAAAAAATATTTATAGATAGACCTCTTAGGGGCTCCGTACTAGAGCCCTGCACGGGACTATTTTTTTAATCTCGCTCCCGATGAATTTCTGACCATTACCGCCTGCTCTCGCTTCCTGTCTCTGTCACTCCTGCCCCGCAATATTTGTGTCCAACACCGCCCGCACCCACAGACCCATTAATTGATATACTGTTCGATTAAATACGTTTATATGCATCAAATGTTTTCTTTCAGCAGAATAAGAACCAAATAAATAAAAAATTCAACAAAAAACCTCTCAGTTTTGAATCACAAATACACATGTAAACTGAGGCCAAAAACTATTAATGTACCCACAGACACTAAATGCCGTCTCCAATGGTGCTCTGGATGCAGGTACACTCAGAACGAACCGCATAAGTTTTGACAGCGCAGGAAAGCGATTTTAAAGCTGATTTTCCACTCTTTTCTTTAGTTTCATTCTCTCCAGCCTTAATTTTATTAGCAAGATCAGTTGCACTCTCCATCCTGCCAACAATCTTGGTAGTAAAATAGACCCGCTGTCTATTTTTAGCTGCCCGCGGCAACCTTAAAAGCGCCTGCTCCCACAAGATTTGCGTTGGGTTCTACTCCGTACAACTCTAACTGTGAAGTAGACTTGCAAAAGCCTATTTTTTTAATACGATGACTACAGAAAGTATACATCAAATTTCTCACAATTTTATATATCTTGGCCAGACACAAATTTTGATCACCCTAACCACAACAATGATTGTCATTAGACCATAGACCATCTAGTTTTCAGCATATTTATGTGATCATCGTGCATACCTTCCGTTCCCCAAACGAGCTTGATGGGCCGAATGGCCTCCTCTCGTTTGTACATTTCTTATGTTCTTTCTTATGTCCTGGAATTCCCTGTACAAATTGGGATGCACATGCATCAAATGTTTAATAAGATTAGACGTATTGCCTCCTCCTGCCACACATGATTTGAGGCACCATTTGCATAAAGGTGAGGAAGGGGACTCCACCTCTCCACTATCACTTGCCCTAAACGTGAAATATCTCCCTATTTCGCTTCGGCAACCTTGTTTTTCCACAAGTTTTGGCCCTGTTTGGGCAGTTGTTGAAGCAATATTTTTTTCTCAGCTCTAACTTCATACTGTGTGTCAAAGCTCTTTCACTGTTTAGAGTTAGACTTACATCACGCCCATGAGCTGCTAGTTTAGTCTTAAAGAGTGGGTGCAAACTCTTAAAGGCACATTTCAGAGAACAGTGGGAAAAAGCAGTGAAAAAAACCTTTGAGTACCAAAATTAGCAAAATGATGACACCGTACTGTTTTAAACTTTTAACTGTTTTTAAATTTACTGGTACTGGTAAATAATTAAATAATAGATAATTGGAGCACCTACTGTACCCTAATGTAGCATTAAATTGTAAAATCATTTTGGAGTTGAGCTAAAGGTTACTCTTTACTAATACTGTTTAGTTAATAGCATGTTAATTAATAATACCCTCTAATTGTAAGAACAGTTCATTCCATGGGTCAAGGTAGAGGCTGGAATAGTTTGCAGTTTGTTGGAACTGGATTTAGTGGTTCTGGCAATGGAACAAAGCCCTAAATAGATAGTTGGTATTGAATTGACAAACTGCTTAGTGTGAACTAATTGTATTATTCTGATCCAGGTGGCACATAAAATAACCAAGAGAAAAAACTGAAACATGTGACCAGTGTTAGAATGACCTGCTCACCTGCTGCTAAAACAAGAAGGCAGTAATGTTTTGTGAAATATAAAACAAAATCAACTTTATGGAAAAAAAGCAGGGAGGAGAAATGGATTGAGAGAAGGACAGGAATGAATGCTAATAGGAATAATTCTGCATGAGCACAGTTTCTGTTGGTTCTAAGAGAAACCAGAATATTAAGAAAAAACATTTCACTGCACCAGAAATGCATACTGCATTTTGTGCAAAAAGCCCACATTTTTTATTTAAAGATTTAAGAAAATTTAAGAAGCTTTAGGAGCAAACCAATAGTGTTACACCCTC
This sequence comes from Mormyrus iriodes, assembly GCA_011763525.2. Classification (NCBI taxonomy): domain Eukaryota; kingdom Metazoa; phylum Chordata; class Actinopteri; order Osteoglossiformes; family Mormyridae; genus Mormyrus; species Mormyrus iriodes. The sequence goes on from JAAGVU020000001.1 coordinate 40,386,415, forward strand.
TCATTTCAAAGAAGTAATGAAGTATACTAACAACACAACATTAGACAAGACCAAAAAGATCTGGAAAAAATGAAGAGACCACTCTATACTTTTTAAAAATCTGGTTAACTCCTGGTTTAATCATGGTTTGGCTGGCAGAGGGCTACACTGAGCGGCAGGTTGCTTCGAGGCTTAAAAGAACAATGTGAAGCAGGATACATTGGGAATGACCAAAAACTAGCCAGGTAGAGGGCAGAAGTGACATTCTAATGCCAGAGATGACCATTAACTTATCCAACAGTGCCTCATGAATCGGAGGATGACATCAAGTAGCCTTTAAAAAGAATGGGAAACATTAAGTGGTGTGAAATACACTGCTAGGACACTTTGTGTCAGGCTACTATAAGCAGGACTGAAGACTCATAAAGCAAGGATAAAGCTTTTCCTCAATAGGAAGCAGGGAAGAGCCAGGCTGGAGTTTGCAAAAAATATATATTTTACACAGAAGCATACCCATAAATAGAGAAATGAGTGAAACAAAAAATTTTGCTGTGGTCTCTTAATTTTTCCCATGGTTATACGCACAGGTTTGTAATTCTATCTTTGTGGGGACTCTCCATTCATTTCTATGGGGAAAACTCTAATCACAACATGATGACCTTAACCCCTACCCTGCCCTAACCTTAACCATAAGTAACCAAACAAAATACGAGACTTGTTTGAAAAACAAACCTATTCCATTACTCCTCTTCCACCAAACATTGCAGTTCGCATAATGCAGTCAGGCAGGTAATGCTCCCCTGGCATCTGCCAACCCAGACTTATCCATCAGACTGTCAGACAGAGAATGTGATTCGTCTCTCCACAGAACTCATTTCCACTGCTCCAGAATCCAGTGGCGACATGCTTTACATTACCCCATCCAAAGCTTGGCATTGCTTTTGGTGATGTAAGGTTTGTATTCAGCTACTCAGCAATGGAAGCCAATTTCATGAAGCTCCAGTCACACAGATTTTGTGCTGGGGTTAATGCCAGTGGAAGTTTGGAACTATGCAGTTACTGAGTCAATAGATTGTTGGAGACGTATACGCACTATGTGCCTCAGCACTCGATGACCCGAGTCTCGTGGTCTGCCACTTTGTGGCTGAGTTTCTGTTGTTCCTAAATGCTTTCACTTTGCAATAATACCACTTACAGTTGACTATGGAATATTTTGCAGAGAAGAAATTACACAAACTGACTTATTAGAAAGGTACATATGTAATGCACCAAAAAACTGAGTCATTTTAATTGACTGAGATATCATTAAAAAGATAGCATATTAATTGATGAAATATCCATCCAAAATATATTATTGTAGCAAATATTGTAGTTATGTGGTTTTTAGCTTAATTTTTCCATCGTTGTGAGACTAGAACACAACTTAAAAAAAGCAAATCTTTTGTTGTTTGACACAAATGAGAAGAACAGAAATGAAGTTGAGGCACAAAGGGTACATTTAGAAAGACAAATTAGTCTACATACACTATTACATTGCAGTATCTCCTTACAGTGATGGTTTGTTGATGGTACAGAGGTTTTTTTAAATACATGAGGTATTCTGTTTATGGCTACAAATGATTAACCAAAGCATTTAATGGCTCTCTTATACAGGCAAACAGGGTAGTAGAGCTATTAAATATTTGGGCCAGTTAAACATCTTATCTTGACTATCAAAATAAATAAGCTCAAAATAAATAAATCGCAGGGCCCTGATGGCATCTTACCTATAGTTTTAAAAGAGATGAGAGATATTATTAGCCAACCTTTAACTTT
>JAAGVU020000001.1:40392242-40403681 GCA_011763525.2 Mormyrus iriodes
CATAGTTTTACACCAACATAAAGATCATTTAAACATCATCTTCTTTGGCTGCCTAAGACTTTTACACAGTACTGTATTTAAAATATATTTAATTGAAATACTGCCCTGTTCTGCCGGTAAGGAAATGATCAGAACACACAATGTGCCACTTCTAGACAGAAAGTAAGTTCTTTCGATTGATGGCTTTTAGAGAAGCTTTCCGTTACCTTTCTGGTATTTCCTCAGTGGCTTTGCCAAAGGTATAAAAAAGAAACTTAGATTTGCGTTTTTCTTGCTGCTGTTACTACTCCTTCCCTGCTAAAATGGCCGCCCCCGTCGTTTTCATTCTTGTGTACTTTAGACAATGATGTCAGCTTAATACAACCCATTCTCTCTTGCGCCGCTCTCATTACAGGGGTAGAGTTTTCCGTTTTAGATTTCTTTTTTGCTAGACATCAGTTGGGAGTTTCAGGGAGATGTACTGTAATATTCTTTGAGGTTTCTATTACGCCCGAGGGTCAATCGACATACAGAAAATCATCACTACGCACCACCTGTTACACCCCTTTATTATTTCCACGCCACCTGTAACATATGGGTAATCACAATGCACTCTGGGTAGTGTAGTCATGACATAAGGATATTACATGCCCCTTCTTTCAAAATAAATAAAATAAAAATAATCAATGTAATGTACCCTTCTGCAATATACCAACCAGTACAAATGTAACATGAGAAGGAACACCAACATTCAGGCATCTGTTCTCCAACATAATACAACAACAGTGATATACAGTATTATTATCAATACTGTAACTTTTTTTTTTAGGGCAGTGATCCGCCTGCACCCTTTACAAATCAAGGATCTACCTTGGCTTTACCACACAGCCAGAATGTATTAAAAATGGTAAGTGTGTGGATGCCCGTACTGGTGTGACTGTGCTGGTGTTTGAATTATTAAGATCCTGAGCATGCTCCTGGTCCAATAGCAGTTGCTGTTTGGGTGGCTGGGACATGTTTGGGTCTTCTCGTGTCTCCAAAATGTGACGATGATTGCATCGAACAGTCTGTCCATCCCCAGTGTATATCAGATAAGATCTCTGATCTTCCAAAACTTTCAGAACCGACGCAGTCCTCCACTGGCTATATTCCTGCTGTGAACGAATCTTTTGACCTGGACTGAGCACTAACAGTGTACATGCACTTCTATCGTGATACAGACATTGATGTCTCTGGCACTGCTTCCTTCTGTCACGAACTGCTGTCAGACTCACACCTTGCGGATGCAAATGCATGGCCATGACAGTAAAATTGACCTTAGGCATTGACTCATAAGCAGTTGTGCCGGTGAGTGGAATCCATCTACTGGTGAATTTCTGTACTCTAGCAAGCTCAGGTAGGGATCTTTTCCTTCTGCCTGTGCTTTGCCGAGTATTGACTTTGCTGTCTGCACAACTTTCTCGGCAAGACAGTTGCTTTGCGCATGAAGTGCACAAAATCCCATGTTCCTGTGAAAACAGCAAATTCTTGGGAACTGTACTGGGGACCATAATCTGAGATTATCTTCTCAGGAATGCCATGTCTGACAAACATTGCCTTCAACTTCCGGATGGCAGCTGCCGAAGTGGTGGAATGTAGCCTTTCTATTTCAAAGAAACGGCTATAGTAGTCTATGGCAATTACATAATACTTACCTTTCCATGTGAGCAGGTCTGTAGCGATGACTTGCCATGGCCTTTTGGTAACTGGATGTGAGTGTAAAGGTTCGCCAGGATTTGAGTTACAATGTTGCAAGCAAATGGAACATTTACTCACAGTGTCCTCAATCTCCCTGTTCATGCCAGGACAAAACAGAAGATCCCTGGCTTTCTGTTTGCTTTTCGCCATTCCCATGTGACCTACATGTATGCGTTTCAGCATTTCCTGTCTCAGTGCATAAGGCACTATAATCTTCTTACCTTTAAACATAAAGTCGTCGATGTGCGAGACTTCCTCGTGATAATTCCAGTATTTGGTGAGTTGCAGTGGACAGTTTCGCTTCCTCTTGGGCCAGCCAGAATTGTGCATTTCAACAGAAGGAGCTGAGGATCTTCTTGTGTTGCTCTCCGAATCTCCTTGAGCTTCGGCTCACTCACGGTAGGTTGCAGATCACTGTGTGCACATGCATCTTCATGCCCTCATTGATGGAATTGTCATGGCACTCGATGGACTTGAGTGACAACATATCTGCAACTGGAATCTCTGTCCCAGGGTGATGGTGAAGTCATACTTCTGGAGCTGCAGAAGCATCCTTTGCAAACGTGGTGGAGCTGCAGCAAAGGGTTTCTTTAAAATAGACTCTAGTGGTTTGTGATCAGATTCCATTGCTATTCTTCTGCCGTACACATACTGAGGGAGGTGTTTACAGCTGAATAGCAAGGCAAACGGCTCTTTTTCCATTTGTGCATAATTTTGTTCCATCGCTGTAAGTACTTTTTATGCGTAGGCAACCAGTTTACTTTCTTGAAGAAGAACCGACCCTAAGCCATGCCTTGAAGCATCCACCTGCAACTTGAGCACCTTTTTTTTTGCCTGTCGTGTCCAGCAGTTTAGCAAGCAGGATTTTAGTCTGGATGCCATATTGTGCCAACACTTTTATTTTTATTTTTAAGAGAAGGAAGAAGAGAGAAAAAAGGGGGTTGGGGAGGAGGGAAGGAGAGGGAGGGAGAGAGAGAAAAGAAAGAAAAAGGAAGAAAAAAAAAAGAAAGAAAAAAGCAACTTGAGCTCCTTGCTTGGGTCATTGTAGGCGAATGCTGGCCCGGGTTCTTTTGTGAGCACAGGTGTCTAATTTAAAATGAACAATATGTTGCATTGGGCCGACCAGGAGATCTGCGAATGCTTGTCCATTCGCCATGCCGGAACCATATTTAATGATCGCGTCAATCAAAATTTCTTCCGACTTGTCCATTTTTGCGTTCTTCATGGTGTGCTGTTTTCTGTCTTAGCGGTGCCTTGTACAGGTACCCTAGAGCCAGAACCATTTGATTACCAAGGTCTGTTAGTTGCACGCACGCTTGCTCCTGTACAGACAGGACTGACTTACGTCCGATTTATGAACCCAACTAATGCTGACCTCCAGGTTCCATGTGACTCTAGGCTAGGAGATTTCAATCCACTAGGCACAGATAGTGATAGTGACTATTGTGTAATGGAAGCTAATGTAGCCATAGCTGCAACGACAACAGGACCCTCCCCTCAAGTCAGTACCAGATGTTGACCTTAATCAGACGGAACTTACTACTAAGCAGAGAAGGTAGCTTGAGGCTTTACTGCTGACTTACAGTGACGTTTTCAGTGTTAATGACCATGACTATGGACACACTGACATAGTCCGACACTGCATCAAGACCACAGAGGTTCCACCTGTCAAACATAGTAAACAGAACCTCACCCAACATGAGAACCCTGCACGGGACTATTTTTTAAATCCTGCTCCCGCCCGCTCCCACTGAATTTCTGTCCATCACCACCCGCTCTCGCTTCCAGTCTCTGTTACTCCCGCCCGCTCCCGCAATATTTGTGTCTAACCCCACCCACACCCGCAGACCCAATTATTTATATACTGTACAATTAAATAAGTTTATTTGCATTGGATGTTTTATTTCAGTAGAACAGAAACAGAATAAATAAAAACATTCAACAAAAATCTCTCAGCTTTAAATCAGAAATACACATGTAAACTGAGGCCAAAAACTAATCAGATGTGCAAATATCTGCACAGTTTAAAAAAAAAAAACAAACAAATCTATAAAACAAATGTGCAAATATCACATTATTATGAACAAGAGCAGCTAAAAAGCAGAAGAAAACCCTGAGACACATTACAAAGAAGTACATTCAAACTTGCTGAAAATCACAACTTAATATGATGGCTCAGAACAAACGCAAATATATAACACAAAATAAAAGTTAAATGTAACTGAGACATCTGTCTTATTTAAAATAGAATATGGAATGTAGTGATGCTTTTCAGTCACTAAAAGATCTTTTATTCACCCACGTATTGTGGGACATCTTCACTCAGCCCCTCTTGTTGTACACTGACGCTTCTCAGGACAACATTGGGTCTGTGCTGGCTCAAAAACAAGACAATTGTCGTGCCGGCAGGGATGACGATGAGGCATGATGCAGCCACGGAAGGCAGCGTTCAGTGCAGGGACTTTATTTAACGCAGGGAACACAGGGGAACATCATATAACATCAATGACCCGACAATGAAGCACAGGACTGGGGAACTCTTATACAGAGGCACATAAGGGAAAGAACGAGGGGCACCTGTGGCTGGTTAACAAAGGGGCAGGAACACAGGGCAATCACAACGAGCAACAGGTGTGGCTAATTAGCAACCCCACCTGTGGGAAACACAAGGAATACACTGGTAGGGCGGGGCTGGACGTGACAGGACCCCCCCCCCAAAGGCGCACACTCTGGGTGTGCAATCCGGGCCAAGGGGGAGCCCGGGGAGCCAAGGACAGGACAGGCACATGGGGTCCGGACACAGGGCGAAGACAGGGACGCCAGACCAGGGCAGGACGGCAGACGCTGGACAAAAGACCTGAGGAAACAGAGGGACCAAAAAAGGGGACACTCGGACAGGAACGAACACCCGGGCAGGACAAGCGACACTAGACGGAAGACCCAAAGAGACAACAGGGACCGAGGGGAGCACCAGGACAGGAACGAACCAGTGGGACTCACAAAGCATGACCCAAGACAATGGACAAGACGAACAAGGACCAGGAATCATATGGGGGACGCACACCAAAACAGAGGAGGGGACACGACCAACAAAGGACGAAGGAGACCAGGGGGAAACAGATCAAGGGCAGGAAATGGAGACAGGGGAACAAGACCAGGGACAAAACGGGCTGGATGGGAACGCGGAGGACACCAGGAGGGGACATCAGCGGGGAGTGGAGAGACCAACGAATGAGGCCAGACAATCCATCAAGGGAGGAATGACAACACCAGGAACCGGGACAGGAACACTAACAGGGGGAACAGGGCCTGGGGACCAGGGAACCACAGAGGGAGGACAGGACACCTGGACAGGGACGCGGGACTAGGGAGGAAACAGTGAGGAGCCTGAGGAACCTGGGACGGAGCACAGGGAGCGCAAACAGGGACCGAAGGAACCAGGGACGGAGCATAGGCAGGGACCGAAGGAACCAGGGACAGAGCACAGGCAGGGACCGAAGGAACCAGGGACGGAGCACAGGCAGGGACTGGAAGGACCAGGGACGGAGCACAGGCAGGGACCGGAAGAGGAGCACGGGTAGGGACCGGAGGGACCTGGACGGGAGCACGGGTAGGGACCAGAGGGACCTGAAATGGAGCACGGGGACTGAAGGCAAGGACCGAAGGGATCTGGAACCGGCGGGACACGGAAGGGCTGAGGGACGAAAGACACGTGTTGGGGAAGCAGGCGCCGGTGCCCAGAAGGAAGGGGCCAGTTGGGAACAGTGCGGGGAGCTGAGGCGACTGGAGGGCACGGACGGGAGGGCGATGAGGAGACTGGAGGGCATGTACGGGAGGGCGACAAGGAGGCTGGAGGGCACGGACGGGAGGGTAATGAGGCTGCACGACACGGACTGAGGGGCGACGAGGAGGCTGCACGACACGGATTGTGCCGGTCACCTGATCAGTGACCTCAGCCCCTTCTCTTACTGCCTTGTCCAGGACCATGCCTTTTCGCCCTCCTGTTCCCCCATATGTTTCCACCACGGCTGGGATGCAGCCAGTGTCCTATCCACCCAGGGCTGCTCATCAGAACACTGCCCCACCCTGTCCACGACCCCCCAGTCCCAGCCCCTCAACCCCGTTTCCCTCCTCACCTGTTGCCCTGATGGACGTCGGTAGGCCCAACTCACCACCCCATGTGCCCTTGCAAGTCACATCCCGCTGTGGATGCCAGATAAGGTGACCAACTAAGTACAGAGACTTTGTCACTTAAAGGGCTTTAGTTGGACTTGTACAGCCCCTACCTGTTTGTTGTTAGGGGTTGCAATTTGACATTGCACTGTTTGTGTGCGGCTGAATGTTTTGTGTATGTGTCAGGCTGCAGACTACTATTACAGCACAGATGCTCTTTTTCTTAGGTCAGTGTTTCACGTAGTACTGTGCTAAAATAACCAAGACAAACTTTACCAACAATCAACAAAATGTCCATATGTTGTGTTGTTGGGTTATTTGATTGTTAGTCAGTGATAGCCTTGCACAGGATTTCCATTTCCATTTTACTGTTTCTAAGTAATTTGTTGAAATGAGGACATTTCTACTGCCAGCAAGGGAAGACTGTAACCGTAGTTACTGTACACATTATTTTGGGTTATTTTAACTAAGTATATTCCACTGAGGTTAGCACTGTCGCCTCACACCTCTGGGACCAGGGTTCACGTCTCCGCCCGGGTTCCATGTGTGTGGAGTTTGCATGTTCTCCCTGTGTTGTTCCTTCGGGGTCTCCGGTGTCCCCCCACAGTCCAAAAACATGCTGAGGCTAATTGGAGTTGCCGAATTGCCCGTAGGTATGCATGTATATGTGTGTGAATGGTGTGTGAGTGTGCCCTGTGATGGAGGAAAGGTCTGGAGCCGGTTTTCAGCAGGTAACGGTGTCATGAAATTGCATCTATGCAGTTCTATAGTAGTTCAATCACTATTTAGCTAACACAACATAATTAATCAACCCCAAAATAGCTAGCAAGTTCTATAGTAATTACGCAGAGAGATATGGACTTACTTGGACTATAGGACTGTAACGGTACGTGTATTCAATGGAAACCAATGAATACATTTTTTGAGAGTAATGGAATCTAATTAACAAGTGGATCTTCGACATGAAAAATATTATGCCCATTGTAGCTGTGACTTGGTTATGGCTAATGCTGGTCACAGTCAGCAATAATCGGCGGTTTGGGAACATTTTGGTTTCTCAGTAAAGTACACCAGCACTGGAGAGAGAGACCAAGACTGTCTGTAGGTTCTGTTACACCGAACTGTGATATGTTGCTGGAAACACAACCGACATATTAACTTTGAGACGACATCTGAGTGTGTACGACTGCAGCAAGGCAGACACTGCAAGTTAGTCTCCCTGTGACCCTTGAGAAGCTTTTGCCAAGCTAAAAAAAAACTGCTATTGAAGTGTTTATCACTACAATTACAATGGCTATAGAGGTGTTTATTGCTATAAACATGCTAATATACTTGGCAGTACGGAACACGAGTTTTACTGCTCCTGATTATGCTTTACACTGTGGCCACCGGCACTTGAAAACACTTGGAAATAGATTTATAGCCTTTCCCCATCTTGCGATTATCTACAATGCGCAACCAGAGGTCCTCACTAAGCTCTTTGGTTTTAACCATGACTTGCAGTTGACTAGTAACTGACTAGAGAACTACTGCATCAGCTGTTCTCATTTTATAGTTTTATGAATTCTCTAGAACATGTTGGTAGTTACCAGGACCATTTGGAATCGCATAGAAGCTTGTATTCTTTGTAAAATTTCTGTAAAAAATTTCAAGGGGTATGGATAATTTTGGACATGGAATTTTTCATAAAAATGTAAACTAAACATAAAAATAGTATTTTTTTTTATTATATACTTAACATAATGTCTGACTATCATTTGTCAGATGCTTATGCCATTTCCAGCCATAAGAAACCTATTGGTCACATAAAAATTCACTATAGATCAATATTTGGTATCGGAATGAATACTTTTGGGCTTAACTGTATATTCCTTGTTAAAATTAATCAATTACTTGCTTTTCATGTCATTTTTATAACCACGTAACAAATATTGGATGGCTCAACAACTAAATGAGTTAAAAATATTAAAGACAATTTAAGTTGTGTTAGCTAATTAAGCTGTTCTACCTAGATTGTTAAACAACTGCTCTGTGTAAGGTAACAGTTTTTTTATTAGGTTTCATCATGCTGGTGAAGGTGAATTGCCTTCAAGTGAAGATATACAACAGACTGCAAGACGGATTCACAATTGAGGAGTTTCTAAACAAAGGTAAGAATCTAATTAAGCATCAGTTAATGTTTCTTCTTATTTGAAAAGTTCATTATATTGTCATATTTGTAACCAGTTTTTTCTTGTTTTACTTAAAAATTGGGCTTACAGCAAACAATGCACTTCAAGTCTTTGAGAGAGATACTAATGTGACAGATATTTTTCAAGAGTTGATTCAAAGCAATCCACAGATATGCTTCATTGTTAAATGTCCTCCACAAGAACTTTTTGCTGACATGGATGTTTCTGATGGTATATAATTTTGTTCGGAAATGCTCAAATGTCTTTATAAAATTTATGAAAATTAATCAGTGCTGATCTTTCCTTTAAAAAAACAAGTAAATGTGGCTATATCTGCCTTCATGGATAACTTTTATTTGTGATATGTCATCATGCCATTCCCCCGTATTTATTATATATTATTATATTATTAACTAGATTGTTCAAAATGCCCTGAAAGAAAAACTTGGTTGTGTGGATGTTCTCGAAGAACACGAGTTAACTAAATCACTTAAGTACAGAACGAAATGAGAGCTTGTTAACGTTCTTGTTAGCCAGTTTCTTGTTAGACAGTTTCATGGGAAATATATCAGAGCATAGGTAACTGCACAGAATCTCAAGCTTTGGGTCTGTTCATGTAGATATAGTGTTTTGGAGTGAGTAAGAGTAAGCTCTCCTTAATCTTATCAAATTTTCAGGAGGATTCTCACCTGTAAACAGAGAGAGACATATGCCTGGGGCATTGATTCTCTTTACCCTGCTCTAAGAGACCCATATTCATCAAAGGGGTTCATTCACTTTCATGTACTTTTATGTAGTTCAGTTCAATTCAATTAATTTTCATATAAGGCCTTTCACAATGGAGTGGCTCCAAAAGCACTTTACATGATATTACATGATGGTTTTACATGATATTAAGAGAAAGTAATACAAAATACGGAAAAAGAAAGATAAAGAAATTAGCTAAAGAAAGAAAGCCAGGTGACAACAGAGGAAAGGAACCAAAAACTCCCAAGTAAGGAGAAAAAATACCTTTGGTGTCCAAGGTCAACTGGCTGCCCAACTGCAATGGCTTTTTAAAAATAAACTCCTGAATTTTATTAACATTTTTGTTTTGCAATAATTTGACATTTTGCATTTGGTATGACTTAATTACAGCATTTATATAGTTGTAATTTACTGTTGAGATTTAATAAATGTACAGTTCCTTTTTTCCCCTTTCATTTTAGGAATATTTTTATGACCCAGAGAAAGGAACAGGGTTCATTGTGTGGTGACTTAAAATTCTGTCAACGAAGAATTCAAAACGTGTTTGCTTGGTGTCTCACGAGACTGGTGGACCAAGTTGTTGAAGAAGAATTGAGGACACTGCACAACTTGATGGTGATGCATGCAGAGAAGCCATTTCATTCCTCTTTCACATAGCTGATGAAGCTGAAGTTAGGCAAAAGATGATGCCAACTGTTAAGCATTGGCAAGAGTTCATTCACAACACAGGAAGGTCAACCGATATCTTTAAAATCTTTCCAAGATTTTAAGATGTAAAAGGGTTTGTAAGTATAAACATTCTTTTACCATTTATTTAGAGGTTTAAGGAATTAAGTGTGATTCAGACATGATAGCTTTGTGTTTTGCTGTTTGTAATTTCATTAGGTAAATCAAGACTTTGTTTTGCTGTTCAGTGCTGAAAAATATGAAAAATTGCTTGAGCAGTGGGAGACAGCATTTGTCATTGAAGAAGCAGTCTCTCACTTTGACAGCAGAACTTCTAGGTCACGTGTGCAGCAAAGAAAACAGTCTTGTAGGAAAAATGAGCTCAAATAATTTGTTTCCACCAATATGTAGGGAAATTATTTATTAATTCATTATTAATTACTAATTAATTATTATGCTTGAATGGTTTGTTTCTCCAACAAACAAAATTATGGAAGTCCCAATTAGTCAGTTACTGGATGTTCTAGTATATGAATAGAATTAATTTATTACAGTATGACTACTTAACCTGGGCTAGAGTGTTCATCCCGCGACCTTTATGAGGGTAGCAAAATTATTAAGATCATCTAAAGGAATGTATATACATAACATCTATACATATCTAACATATATATACATTTATACTGACAAAAAGCAAGCACTTAGACAAGACACACACAACAGGCAAATCTAAAAACAGGTACTCCTCTCTTAGAGATAGTGTGTGCGAGGAAGGGGGGGGCTGCATGTTGGATTCTTAAAACATCAGCACTCTTTGTTTGACCCTTATCAGTTCCTAAGTATGCATCCCTCCTTAAATTAGACCACCAAAGGGGTGGCAGCCTGCACCAGGCCGGATCTCTAAATCAAGGCCCAGGTTGTTATTCCTATGATTCTAAATTCAATCCATAAAACTTGGAATGCTGGTCTTCCTTTTACCATGTTATCTGAATCATTACATTTTACATTTACAGCATTTAGCAGGCGCTCTTACCCAGAGCGACGTACAACAGTGCTTGGTATTCCTCGACTATTCTTCAGTCTTGTAAAGCTAGACTTGGATGACAACTGTCAGCTGACTGACAGATAAGAGAATGTTTTTTTTAATGTAATATAAACATAACATTTATATATAAGCTGATTAGCCTCCAAGGTGTTCCTTGAAGAGGTGGGTCTTCAGACGACGTTTGAAGACAGGAATGGACTCTGCCATTCTGATGGCAAGTGGAAGTTCATTCCACCACTGGGGAGCAAACACTGAAAAGAGTCTTGATGTACATTTTTCTTTAAGTAATGGTGGCTCGAGTCAAGCGGTGCTTGTCGCTCTGAGAGGATGAGAAGTGACACAATGCTTGATTAGTACTGATAGGTAAGGAGGTGCACTTCCATTCTTGGCTTTGAAGGTGAGTGTTAAGGTTTTGAACCTAATTCAGGCGGCCACAGGGAGCCAATGCAGGTGCCATAGTAAAGGTGTGGTATGTGAGATCCTAAGGACATTGTAGACAAGTCGTGCCGCTGCATTCTGTATCAGTTGAAGTGGTTTAATTGTTTTTAGTGGAAATCCAGCCAGTAAGGAGTTTCAGTAGTCCAACTTGAAGATGACCAGTGATTGGACAAGTAACTGAGTGGCATCTGTGGTGAGAAAGGGACGATGCTTTTACTGTTGTGGAGAAGATATCTACAGGACTTGGAAAGGTTGCTAATGTGTGAGGAGAATGAGAGTTCGTCATACAAAGTGACACCAAGATTTCTTGCCTTCTTTGAGGGGACGATAAGAGAGCTCTCAAAAGAAATGGCAAGGTTGTGAGTTGGAGACGAATTCCTATTGATGTACAGAAGCTCAGTCTTAATGGGATTCAACTTCAGGTGGTGGGATGTCATCCAAGAAGAGATGTCAGCCAGGCAGTCTGAGATGCGGTTTGAAACT
>JAAGVU020000001.1:40403781-40420343 GCA_011763525.2 Mormyrus iriodes
CTATACTTTTACAACATAAGCAATTAAGAAATAACATGTATTGTCCAGGAACAAAACTTGTGTTACATAGTGTAATTTACCGTGTTACCGAAGTTACAGTGTTATGCTTTAGAATGTCTTCAAAAATTATATCTTTTGCAGGAAAGGGGTCTGTCTAAAGGTGAAATCAAATCATATGAAACTATCCAAAAATTGCAAAGGAACTGGCAGGAAGTAAACAAGTGTTTGGTAGTTCCTGTGTCTTACTGAGAAAAGATCATACATTAAAGTCCAAGTTAAATCTTAGTTTTGAAAATTCACCTGATGAGTAAATTTATATTAATTAATGATCTTAAAATTAATTTCCTTGGCCTTTAGGGTGATTGGAAAAGTGAGGTACACTTTCCTGAGTATACAAAATTGGGAATTATCAAAATTATAGTAGACTGAGTCTTTATATACACGACCAGATACAAATTCTTTACCAGAAATCTATGAATAGACTTCAATTCACAACATCCATGGGAGATCTACTTGGAGCAACCTGACTGTATTATATCATTCTTAGTCACTGCTAAGAAGGGCTATGGAATTGCCTTTGTAACAAGGTTAAACTGTGAGAAGGGTGGGTTGAAATTATGTTTTAGACAAAATTCCCTGTATGAATTAGAGTAGAATGTTTAACAGAAGGTCTCTTACAATCCCAAAGAAACGACGAAATAATAGGTTAAACCAGTGGTTCTCAAACTTTTTCTGTCATTCCCCACTTCAAATGAAGGGGAATTTTCAAGCCCCACCTGTTCTATATTGACCCAACAAAACAGTAATGAAATACACCAAGTTTAAATATTTCAAATTTATTGAAACTAATAAACTAATAAATGTATTTATTGTAACATCACCTTCTATCTCTAAATCAGTAACATCAGATACAACATCAACATGTCCATAAACAAAGAATACTCTTTGTACAAAGAACAAGACTCTGTCCCCCAGAGTGACAGGCAGGATTCAGTGGAAGAAGAAAATACTTTGCCCAGATAATCTTATTGCCAGAGAGGGATTCATATGTTTGAAACAAATTAAGAACGTGAGGAAGATCAGCTGGGGCATTTCCCAGGGCTCATGGAGTCCAGAGCCTCCAGAGCCCTTTTGGGATCCATGGCTGGCATGGCTCACAAACTACAAATCAATAAGGAAAACTACAGTACTCAAATGAAGACTAGTGTAAGTGTATGCTTTTCTCACATAAGAATAACACTTTATGAGTACACTACTATATAACATATAGCATACTGCAACTGCATTCTAGCCCTACACTCCCTTAAACCTAGCCATTCGGGGCAGTTTTGAATCCCTTCCGCGGATGCTCCCCCCGCCTTTCCGCAGATGTTCCCTTCTGCTCGTTTCTCCAAAGTCTCTTGGCCTGCGAAGTTGACGTACAGGTTGCTGTGAGACAAGGACACGAGTACCAATTCCAGAACTTCCTCCACGTGCCAAAGGCCTAAGACATAATAACAATCCCACAATGCCTCCCTCCCTTGGCCTAGTGGTTCCATGATGACCCACTCCCGCCACAAGAGTTCAAGCTGGGTCCCCACACATCACAGTATGCAAAACTGGCAGCAATTAAGATTGCCCTGGAGTTGGCCCGTCAGACCTGGCTCACTGCCTAATCTGATGTCTTGTTTTCTGCTCCCCACAAGCAGGATGACGCTGCACCTACCACTACCGTTAACATGAATTGGACGAATGAGGCCCAGTTTGAGATTTTACTCACCGGGCCCCCTGCAGGCATCATTGCCCGGGATACTTAGTCACTCCCCCAGACTTTTCAAAACTCCTGGTTACCCCAGTCCCTGTTTCCACCATCCCTGTTTGTCCCAGAAACCATGTGCCAGCCTCTTTTCCTCCCCCACTTTCCATCCTCTTACCATAGCACCCAGGCTTCCAAACAATGGCAAGTTTCGTGTACCTGGTCACATGTTTGTGATCCGTTACGTGCCATAGGATTTTTGACAGCTGTGTCCACGTTTGACTCTGCTTCATCTCCAGAACTCCGCCTGCAGATTCCTGTCCACGTCCTCCGCTCTGCCCAAGTTCCTGTCCACGCCTTCCTTCTGAACTCCACTCCGTTCAACATTTCCGGTCCCTAGACTTGAAAAAGACATCGTTCTGACAACTCGACAGCTCTGCTCATTGCTGGTTTATTGCGCTCTCTCTGATCTCTCTTTCGTATTGACTGTGTAAAATTGTTTTGGTTTCTTGATTCTCGCCTTGCCCTTTTCTCTATACCTTTGCTATCACTTGGTTTGACAATTTGGTTTCTTGATCTCTTTAATCAAAAAGATACTTCTTGAAGCAAGTAAACCAACTTCCATTCATTTAACAGTCTGATCCGGTTTAATCTGTTTTATAACCTTGGGTTGCATTCTTAAAATCCTGTGCTTGCTTTACAGAACACTATTTCCTTTTTAAGAGTATCCATTTAAATCTGGTCACTGCATTTCCATATTCCATCCTGTGTGTTTATTTTATTCTGTTTTTTTGTGTTTCGTTTGATGTTGTGTGTAATTTCTGTCATATGTTAGTTTAGTGTTGATTTGGAATAAATGCATGCTCTTTATACAACTTCAATCTCCATTTCATTGAGTGCTCACAATAGTCACTGCCTCTGTGTGAGCCCGCTCCTAAGCTCTGAACCCCAAGCTGTCCGTAAAATATCATGTAACTCTCTCAACGGTTGTGAGAAGAGCTTTGTATGTCATTGCAACAGTACCCCGTGAAGTGTGTTCAGTGGATGATCATTCAAGTCCAGGTTACCGAGCGATTACTGTAGTGAATCCCATTCCAGTCTTCCGTTGACGGATTCATTGGGGATTCCATAAAAGTTTGGAGGAATCAATCACACATGACAATTAATAATCATCATCAATTAATAAATAATAAAAGAATAATTCATTTTCTTACACATAGATGGAGATCAAAATTATCTGAGCTAATTTTTCCTATATCTGCAATAGCCAAACATGCCTAGGACTGAAAACAATTGCCATTTATGAATGAATGTTACATTTATATAGCGCTTTTATAGACACCCAAAGCGCTTAGTTTCTAGTTTGGCCATCTCCTGTATGGAGACAACTCATTCCAGTTCTAATTTCTGCCAGAAAGTCTAACAAGGCCCTAGTATCCAGTTTACAGGACGCATGAATATGTGAGCAAAGCAACAAATCATCCATATACTGCACCAACTTGCTTCCCCCGGGTGCAGTAAACCCCTTCAAATCCTTTGCCAGCTCCTATCCATACACACTGGGTGCCTCTGTGAAACCCTTAGGCATCACTGTCCATGTCCATCACTTCCCCTGGAAGGTGAAGGCAAACAGAAACTGTGACTGTTCTGCTAGGGGCACACTGGAAAATTCCAAACACAAATCTACAACTGCAAACTACTTTCCACTGGGTTAGCTGTTGTCACTAGGCCTACATCAGTGTCACAGACAGTCCACACCCCCTCTAGCACAGCTCCTGCCAGTATTTCTCTGCACTTTCTTTCCCTTCACACTGCACTCCTATCATGTTCCACTGCCACAAACCTGTCAATTCTCCTACACTCTCCACATTCCACCGAACTCTCAACACCTTGCCTTCAGCAGCAGCCTGCACTCCTTCACACTATGTCGGTGTCCAGACTGCCTGCCTTGCCCATCGCATCATTTCTCCAGCAGGTTCCAGCAACAGGAGACTTTTGGCTGTCCACAGGCTGCTCCATGGGGGCTTGAGTCTGGAGAGATCACTGGTGTCTGGACTATTTCCTTTTGACAGTCAACCCCACCAGCTGCATCTGACTCAGTATCTTTATCAGTTCCATCTCATACTCTATTTAGAGAGTCCTCCTCCTCTCTGTACAAGTCAATAGCGTGGATCAGCTGCTCACAGTACTGCTCCTCAGGCATAGCAACAAACCCCACCACTTGCCTTAGCCTGCTTCTCAGTTGCTTTTGCAGCACATCCTGCAATGCTCTCCGGTACAGACCTCTGAACATTGGGTTCTGCAGGTCCTGCTCCGTCTTAATACACCACCACTTCTCTTGGGCTTGCAAATAGGCAGCTGGGCTCTCCCCCTCCTTTATGGTCTCCACTTTCATATCTGCCACACTGAATTGCAGAGGAAACCTCAGTTGCAGCTGTTACCAGAGGTCAGCATGATAATGATCAAACATCATTGGCATTCATCATTTACAAGAGTCCCACTGCTTCACAGCACCCTCTCCATTCCATCCACCCCCAGAACGTGAGCCAGAACCGCCTTCATGTCCCCTACCACCAGAAGCCACCATATGGTTTTTGTATCCACTTTCCAGCTCCATCTGCCAGAATCGGAAGTCTGAAAAGCTGGCCCTCCAGATCCTGTCCTGCCGATGACACAAACTGTGTCCGTGCTCCTTTTACCAGTAGTTGGAGCATTGGAGAGTACCTGTTTGGGACCTTACAGACCTCCTGCTTTAACTTACTTTTTTTTGCTCTGCGTCACCCTCTTCCTCTATTTCTTTCACAAGCTCATCCACTGTTTTTGTTTCTCTCTTTCTCCTGAAGCTGACACTATCCTCTATATGGAGGGTTAGGGACAATCTTGCAGATGCATCAGCCCTTCTGCATTATCACCAACTGATCCTTCTACTAATTTCTTAACACTCCCTTTGTCTCAGATCCACCGTCTGGCCTTCCACTGGCCACAGTCCGTCCTCTACTGCTTATCGCAGCATGGTACTCACTTCCCTGTACCTGTCTAGACAACTTGCCGTTCTTTTCATTTCCCTACTTCATCCTTCTGTGTCACTTCACCTTTGACCTCTACCTTCCCTTCTACTGTATCAGGCACTTATGCCATAAATCTATCCATGACTCCTCATGTTTAACTTGTAATGTTGATACAAATGCCGCTGAACACAGGACTTATAAAATATCTGTTCTGGCTCTGATATCCCCTTCTATGTACTCCTTGAGGCTTAGGCACCTGCCTTCTGTATAGGGCATGCAGCTGATATGTATCTACCAAACAACATATCTCTTCAAGAAACTAGGAGATGAGGTGTAAAAATGAACCTAAGGCCACCACCAAATGCTGCCTTACTTGAAAGCAAAGTCAATTCAGGTAAGGTGAACTTGGCAGGCAGGAGGGCAGCGGCGGACAACGACGACTTGAGTGATGACTCCTTGATTTACGATGAGTGGCTGATGGAGTCGTCCCTTTCACCAGCTGGTGCAAGGCAAACAAAGCCTATGTTATCTCCAATGTTGCTGGGGAAGTGGAGGTTGAGATCGCCTCCAGTCCTCCCCCTATCTGGAGCAGAAGGGCAACCACCTTGGGCGATGCCTGAAGCCATGGATCTCTGAGAAGCTCCTGCAGAACCCCGGGGAGTGTGGGAGGAGTGTCTTCCACTTTATCCCAGCCTGAAGTGAGCGTGAGGCCAGACAATATCGAATGTTGTACAATTGTCACCTCCCAGCACCCCACGGCAATGGGAGGACAACAAACAACCCGTTCAATTCCACACCACGTGGGCGTGGCAGTCGTCTGCGAGTCCGTCTCAATACAACACCCTACATCTGGTCAGAATCTAAAGTGTGCGAACATTGTACAGCATTCAATCCCACAATCCTAGACGAACTTGAACATGGCGGGTGAGGGTAGTGGTGCTTTTAAACGTGAATACAATTCTTAATATTAGAACTCAGATGATCATAAAAAAATATGATAAATGTATTGAACGTTTTGATAAACATGCATGGCTCATTTGGTATTTGTTGTTATGCAGGACATCCGTCATTAAAAGTCAAAGTCCAGCAGATCAAAGGTAACGTGGTGCATCCAGAAAGGGTATGAAAGCTGAATCCAAACTGATCCCTACTCATTAGCACTTCACTACAGAGTGACACTTTGTGTAAACTCACTTTTGCTGCTGTGGAGGGTATAAAGAGGCAGGCAAACTTGGGGATGCCCTCAATGCAATCCTCCTGAAACAGGAAGCACCTTTCACCATGGATACTGACAGATGCTCTCATCGCTTGGCTGTTATTGCATTTGCTGTTATTTTATATCACCATTTACAACTGCACATACTAATAGCTTCCAAACGAAAAAACATTTCATTGCTTCATTTTAGTTTAACTTGTACATAGCATATTATAGACAGACAGAACTATACAGTAGTTGGAACTATATAGTTTATAAGGCTGCAATTATATCCCCACTGTTGTCAGGTACAATAGACAGATAATACAATGATGGGTCTAAACAGTATTGTTTAACATTCAAGATAATCACATGCAAAATGAGCATTTTGAGTCATCTCTATAATAGAAGCTGCTCCAGCTTCAATGAAATGATGTCTGTGTGAAGAACAGACATCAGTTATATGTGTACACACTTCTCTAATTATGCTATAAGATTGTGCAATGGTAAACAGGCAGGTGTACCACACATGTACCATTAAGTTTACAAAATACATTATGATTCTGTAATAGTTTCTAAAATATAATTTTTTTAAGGTGTTACAATATTTAAGATAAGAATAGTTTGATCCAAATATTCTATGGGTCTTTAATGAAAATTTAAAGTATATTAGATGTCACTAAAATAGCTTTTTGCAACTGCACTTCAGTCGAAAGAGATTAAATAGCTTTGATATCACATTAAAATAAAATTGTTTCTGAATGTGTGAATCACTCCTGCATACTGCTCCAAAAGTGAGGTTTCCAACTGATTATTTCCTTGATGAAACTTCACTTGTATCACCTTATAATGGAAATCTGTATCATCAAACCATACATTTCATAGAATGTTTGACATTCTTGGTATGTTTTATGGGTAATGATATTTGTTTATATTATGTTATTTATATATAACATACTGATAGTTAAGTTGTTGTTCAATGGCATCTTGAAAAGTTTTTCAGTTGTTTGGGGGGGGGGGGGGGGGTCTTGGGTTTAAAAATGGTGAGACTTTGCTTTATGCATGCTAACTAATGATTAGTTACTTAACAGGTTATGCTATGTGTCATTGTTATTGTATTCAAACTAATTATATCCAGATGGACCATTTCATTATATGGAAAAATATAAGGTTGTGGCTGGTCAATAGGATTACTGGACCCCAGAAATGTATTTGTGGCTATAGTAATACTTTCATCCAGAAGTTTTATCAATATTAGTTTCAGAATACGTAACTTGACAAATTCACGTCAATATTTATTCCACAATGAATTTGTATACAGCTGGCCTTGAAATCATAACACATTAGACAGAATTAGTAAACCATTGATCATAGTGTTTTTTGTTTTGCAGGAAGACCAAATGCATTTCCAGTGAGCACTGAGCACTGGAGGTCAGCCCAGCCTTTGTCCCTGATATCATTGCTTGTTGTGCCTTTTTACAGAACAATCAGGATGGGGGGAGAGTATAGGTGGCCTTGATCCAAGTGTCAAATGCATGTCCTCATAGTGTACCCAGGTAACTGCAGTCTCCACTCCCTCTGATGTTCCTGAACCACTCAGGCAACTACTCACCCCCAGGCTTGTTTGGCTGAATTTCACTTTCTATTGAATAGCAATTCTTTTGCTGTTCTTAGCATAATCAGTTGTTTCGTTTTCCCTCTTGACTTTGCGCATTGTAACGGGAAAAAACGTTTTTCGAGCTTAGAATATAATGATTTGCAAACAGATTTATAGCTTCACAAATACGATTTTTAGGAAAAAGGAAAAAAAAAAACTGAAGCAACAGTCATTTTCCATCTTACTCTCGCATTACTATTGTGGCGGTTAAAGCAGCGTTAAACAACGAGCAAATATTAATGTACAACAAATCGCACGATTGGAAGAACCAGAAGAGCGGAACTACTTACATTTATACGGGTGGGTGCGTGCGTTCGTTCGTTCTCCCTCCCGACTTTATTTTCCGCGACACTAAGGGGTAGCCGGCACTGCAAACTTTTAGAGTCCACTCCCACTCCGTAGTAATTATTAATTATTAGTAATTAGTAAGGGATTGAATTCAATATGGAGAACCCTCCACGTGCAGGCGCAAATGGAGTGTTAGTGGCGAGGGGATAAGGGTTGGATTGAGATTCAACCGAAGTTTTGTACTCGCACACTAAGGAATCGCACTAAATGACCGTTTCCGTAGTGTGTATATTTTCCTCATTTAAGTGCATAGAAGGTAGTGTGTTATTTCGGATGCAACCCGGCCCTCTACACGGCTCTGGAAATATCCACCGACAGGCCGGAAGTCCATGTTGCGGTGTATCTCGGGAAATCGAGTTTCTTTGGGGACGTGGCGTATTAAAGGAAATTGAGTTGACTGGACCTCACTTGTAGGCCGACTTAGAGGTAGTGGTGGGATACCTGAGATACCTTTCTGGGATCTGTGTAAGTTCATACATGGTTCCGCAATATTAATAATTATGAGTTTTTTCTGTCGTGTCAGATGTACAGAGCTTTTACTGAATTCCTCTGAAGTAAGTTAACTTATCTTAAAATTATGCTAGCTGTTTAGCAAGTTGATTGCTGTCCATGATCGATGAATTAACCTGCTGTTCGTGTTTTTGGACTGATAGTTTAAGTTTATCTTGTGCTAAATCTTTATTCTTGCATTTCATGTGGAGAAAACTAGATGATATTGATGATACAGATTATCGTGTGTAAAGAGTATTGTTCTTTCGAGCGGCTCAGTGTGGTTTCATTGCTGCCAACTGAAGTTTATCTACAGCATACTCGGCAGGCCTAAATGGCAAATATTTTATGCTAATTTCAAAACATCGTAACACATTATGTGATATATCATCTCCTGCTAGCTGCAAACAGCTTTATTTTAGCATGAGTTCCCTAAAGCGTGCCCTTCACGGCCAAACCCTGGACGTGCGCTTTGTGAGGGATGCCGACGTCTTGGAGCACATCGTCGATAAACGGGAAGGTAGACTGGTCATTGAACTGATTACGATGTAAAAGAAGTTTAAACCAGTAAGTCGTTGTAGTATTTAATTATCCCATTAAATATTTTCTTGTAACTTTATAGGTGTTCAGTTGACAAAAAGCTCAGTTCAGACTTTGGTATCCCTGAAAAACTGCAAAGGACAACAGCTCGATAAGGTTCCTGTAGAAAAAGAGGATGACCAGGAGCTCTTCAGTGAACAAGAGTACATAGAAGTCCTTGGTACAGAGGCTGCAGGTACGGTGTACCTGAAAATTTGTGTAGACATTAATGGAATAACGAACTTCCAGTAATCCAGTAGACTCCATAGGGTTTCCAATTTTCTGTCCCAAATCAGGGCACAAACCAAGTAATGAATATTTTAGTAATGTTATTGTCTTCACTAGTTAGTGTTGAGCTTCATCATTGTCTTCCCCAGGGGCAGGTGAAAATGGAGCTGGCCCAGGAGGATCTTTTGTGTTCACATTTCACACCATCAAGCGTCCATACAAGATGGCTCAGATGGGTCAGTGGCTCATCCATTGATTGACCCTAAGGTTTAACATCAGTTATCTAGTCTTCTGCTCTGTATTAAAATTATATGAATATCTGATGCTTGATTTAGCCAATATTTTTATATCCTTCTTATGCGACCAGAAGCCTAGCAGGTAACTGTCAGCAATGCACAGTAACACTGGTGTGTGTGTACACAGTGCCTACAAAAAGTGTTCACCCCCTTGAATGTTTTTTTTTACATATTAAATTTTACATGTTAAATAAACATTTTTATTTGTCATTATTTTGTAGAAATCAGTTTTCACTTTGACATTAAAGAGGGTTTTTTGTAAAATTTTTTTTTTTTTGTCAGAAAAGCCAAATTGTTGATCATGATTGATTTCATAAAAGCAATAAAAGGGTAAAACATCCAAGGGGGTGAATACTTTTTATAGGCACTGTATGTATTTTTTGTCTGTTTTCTATGTACTTGCTGCAGTATGCAGAAGATTTCCCCCAGGGATCAATTAGATTTATTTAAATCTTGATGAACACTAGTAGCATATTGTTTTGCATTCAAACCTGCACATTTCTGAACTTCCAGAACCCTCACCTCTTTTCTGTATCCACAGCATCAGAATGGGCACATGTACCAGCAAAGATTGTCTCTTTTAACACCTCCCCAAAGGACCACACCAGCCCTTCCGTAGGTAATAAGAGAATTCTTTACAAAAATGTGTAGAACTTGACATTTTTGTCTCTTATACTTTAAATCTCTTAATTGTTTGCAAAAGCCTTTTATTAAAAAAAAACAAAAAACTGTACACTCTCTCTAGGTCTGGCC
This sequence comes from Mormyrus iriodes, assembly GCA_011763525.2. Lineage (NCBI taxonomy): Eukaryota > Metazoa > Chordata > Actinopteri > Osteoglossiformes > Mormyridae > Mormyrus > Mormyrus iriodes. Next base: position 40,414,070 of record JAAGVU020000001.1, read on the forward strand.
AGTGGAAACAGAACCCCTCCCAAGGTCTGTTCAGCACTCTCTTGAGCACATAGCACTGGTGCTAGTGCCCTTTTCTTTCCCTTTTCTTTTTTGGAAGGATAGCACTATTGAGTCACACTTCCCAGGGTTGGGAGTTCAAATTATGTGCCCTGTTAAGGACTGGAATCCCATCTAGGGTAAACCCTATCCTTGTCTGGTGCTGCCTGTGTTGGATTCTTGGCCTCTCTGTGACACAACCCAGGAAATGCAGTCAGAAGATGGATAGGATTATTCACTGGCTTATTCTTAATTACAATTTCTTCTGTGATTTAATATAAAGTGTTCTGATTCTGATTAACTCTGGTTTTCTTTTTTTATACAGGGAAGTTGGGTATCATTTGCATCAAGCACCCCACACAGACTAAGAAAGCAGTTGTCAGGTTTGCATTTAAACTTTTTTTTGTTTTTTGTTTTTTTTTTTTTTTTTTGAGGTAGCCGGTCTACTTCATGCACTTGCAAACAGTATTTTGTCTGAGATATGCTGTATGGGAGGTGATTCAGGCCATTTTATCATTTGTACATATAAAAAGTTTGGTTGACTTCATCTAATAGAAAATTTAAAATTTTAGTAGTATGAATAGAACGGAATTGTTTCTAGGCTTTTGGTGAATAAGAACATACAAAAAAGAGAATCACCTTTCTATCCTTAGCTGCAAACCTGAAGTCAGACATCGACAGTGATTTCTCTGCCACCAGTTCAGAGGAAGAGGGTTTAGAACAGGCTGTGATAACAGACCTTGAGGTAAAAACACCTTGCAAATTGGTGGCTGCAGCTTTGTACAAGACACCAGCAAAGAAATCCAAGAGAGGTCTGGAAGTAAGTGGTGGTGTGTGCCTCTGTGGAATAGGACTCTGTGCCTGTGGGCCAGCAGACTGATGTTGTCTTAGGCCCTTGAGCAAGGCCCTTACCCCCATTTGTTCCTGGGGCGCTGCATGCTGGCTGACCTTGTACTGTGACCGTTGCCCTCACTTGTATATGCGTCTGTGTCTCATGCAGAGCAAGGTGGGGTCGGTGAAAAAACATGGGGATTAATGAAGCACTACTATTACATTCTATTTGCATTCACTTAATCAGTTTGTCATTAATTAGATTCAGACATTGTATGCTTAATATATGCAATGGATTTTGTATTTTGCCTTCTCTTAGCCCAGTCTTGTGGGGGAATACTTTGAAGCTCACAGCAGTTCAAAGGCCATGACCTCGGATAGAACCCTTCAGAGACTTCAAACACCTAAGCTGGACCAGGTCTGAAATTTTTTTTTTTTTTTTTTTTTTTTTTTTTCCTTTTCTTTCAACAATCTGTGATGTATGACATTTTCTTCAAGTCCTAAATGAGCATTGCTAAGGTTTTCCAATAAAACAGCCGTAATCTGTAAATTATTCAGAGCACATATGCCATACGTCCTGTTTTTATCAACATTTATTTCTTTTTGTTTTGATGTTTTAGTCGGCTCTCCATATCCGTGGGTTCTGGGTTCTGATTCCACCAACCATGAATTAAAAATGTTCAAGAATTAAAAAAAATTCCATAAAGTTCCAAAGAGTAAAAATTGAATTTGCCACGGGCCGAGCACTACACTGAATCCATGTGAATAACATGATGTGTAGGTAGACAGAGAATAAGTTTATATTTTCTCTGTAATTGTTTTCTATGTGTACTATTATGGTTGCATCTGTACTGAACAGACTTTGTTTTTCTTGTCATTATTCCTTAAGCAATACAGCATAACAATTCACATTTAGTGTTTTAAATTGTACTAGGTATTTTATAAGTAATCTAGAGAGAGTGCAGTATTTGCATATAATTATAATTATGCACAATTTTGAGCATTCGTAGATTTCGGTATCTGCAAGGGTCCTGGAACCATTTCCCCGATTTAGATTCGGAGGGATGATTGTATCTGAAAATTTGTACAGTTCACCACAGTACTGTACTTGTGTTTATATTCATCCATTTATCATCTGTGGTTTACTGCGGTCTGGGACAGAAAAAAAGTAAAATGTGTAACTTTTTTTCATTGTTCCTTCATCCTTTGAGGGGTATAAAAAGCATGATTTTCATTGCTTTATTATCCCTTGATAACATGACTTGACTTTTTTTCTGTATTGTCACTTGAGAATTGGGCTAAAATGTCAATTCCCCTCTTTCGAGAGGGAAAGTACAGTGCTGTATAATGTACTTTACTATTACTGTAGTTGATGTTTTACTATGCAAAATTTATGAATTACCATATGTATGTACATGAACATCATGTTACACCTGGGGTCCATAGATAGTTATCCGGGGTAGATCTCGGAACCCATGGATACAGGGGACTACTGTATTGTCTGTTTTGTATAGTTGTGTAGTCTTTAATTGCTTTCTTTTCCCAGAGGAAACTGCTTGTATTTTGATATCAGGAAAGCATCCCATTTTGTCTTTTAATTGCGCGCGCACACACAGCCATAATATAATTAATTAGCTGACAACAGATTTGAAGAAGTCTGCGATGACAGTCCAGTGACAGTATGGTACTGGTTTAGGAAACTTTGTACAGACTTTTGGATGGGAAACCTTCTTACTCTGATGAAATCCAGCAACTGAACAAGGAGCATGAAAACCAGTTCAGCAAGTGGATGCTGCAGTTACAGTGAGTAGGTCATAGCAATCCTTTTATCCATCTTGAATGTTGGGAATCAGCTGCGATATGAACTCTGAAATAGTCCAAAGGCGAATTAGCTCTCTTGATCTGTTGTACAGATATGGTTTTATCTCTGCCAGGTTGGGTTTCAATCTGCTGCTTTATGGACTGGGATCCAAGAAACTTCTGCTGGAAACCTTCCGAACTGCTATGTTACAAGACACTACTCACCTGGTGGTTAATGGTTTTTTTCCAAGCATTACCCTCAAGTCGGTCAGTCCCTCTCCAGTGTTCACTATGAGGTTTTATAACCCAGAAAACTTGCATTGACAGTATCTCCTCCTCCAGATCCTAGGCTCCATCACAGAGGAGCTGCTGGAGCACCAAGGAAGCTTCCGCAGTCCAATGGAACAGATGGACTTTATTGTACAATCCCTGAGGCAAGGTGCTCTGTACCAACACAAGTATTTGTCTTCAGACTGTAGATGTCCCTGTGGATATGCTGGTCATCAAATGCCCAGTCAAATGAACTACTGGGTATATGATTTGCCATCCCATCCACCTTATACCCAGCCACCTTGTATTAGGATGTGATGCATTTGGCAATACAGGAGATGCTGGGAATGAGACTCAAGTATTATTGGCAGTGTCGTTGTTTGGGATGAGAATGTAAATGTATGATTCTTTCAGATGTTAAGCTGCTAACGTTCATGTAACATTCTACCAGAGCCCAGTTTGCGGGTCTACCTCATCATCCACAACATCGATGGGCCAATGTTGCGGGCTGAGAAGACCCAGCAGGCATTGGGGCAGCTTGCCTCACTTCCCAACATGCATCTCTTAGCATCTGTTGATCACATCAATGGCCCACTTGGTCAGTTTTGCCTCAATCACTGAACTGGTTTAAACAATTTATATATATTATTTATATAGTGTGTGTGTGTGTGTGTGTGTGTGTGTGTGTGTATATATGTGTATATATGTGTGTATATATAAATGTTGATGTTTGTTTGTTTGTTTTTGTTTGATATTCTCCGAGTTTAGTTTGGAATCAGTCCAAGATGAGCCTTTTCAACTGGCTGTGGTATGAGACAACCACTTTTGTGCCATATGTTGAGGAGACGTCCTATGAGAACTCGCTTTTGGTGCAGCAGTCTGGAGCTCTGGCTATCAGCTCACTCACGCATGTTCTGCGGAGCCTGACTCCCAATGCAAGGTAATCAAACATGCTCACTTTAGGCATGCAGTCTTTCATCTAGTGGTGTACCTATACAGAAATTTGTCTGAAATTTATAACTGATATATTTTTGTCTAATATTGTGAATACAGAGGCACTTGTTTGGCAGGGAGTGGATTACCAGTGCAGATTACTGGATGAATGTCTTTTTTTTTTTTTTTTTTTTTTTTTAATTCTGTGGTAAACAACATTCATCTGCAGGCCAGATTTAATGAATTAAAAACATGTAGCAGGCCGTATAAAACCATATTGTGGTGTGTCCTAATATGAACCAATATAGGATGTGGTTTTAGTTTGTTGGAGCCCCACCCCCCACCAAATTATATCCTCATGGACCTGGGTGGGGGAGTGGCATCCGTTATTTCTTCCTTCAGATTTGAAAGTGACAACCCTACTTCTAAGTGGTGATTTGAGTGGACAAAGTCCCTTGTCCTCTGGAAAATTGCTGATCATTGAATGCAGTCATTTCCATTATTTTATAAGTTATGTTTTATGAATATGATGGTGGTGGTTGTTATGTCTTGTGAATGGCTCTGGTCCTGGTAACTTGAATACTAATTAAGTCAGCCAGCAATGTTGGCCAAGATTGAAACACTGGACCAATAATGGTATTAGGGCTGCACAATTATGGCAAAAATGATGATCATGATTATTTAACACGATTACTCATTGACTTTAGAAACATCATGCATTTAATGAACTTTAAAAAAAATAGTAGTGGAATTCCTTGAACTCTAAATATAATTAGACTGAAACAAGGGTCTGGAAGGGGGTGCTCTGTATCTATAACATAAGACAAAATGGGAGCATCATTGCAAAACGAAATGCAGCACAATAGTTTTATTTTGTATTGATAATTGTTAAAATCCAAAATCATAATTGAAACTAAAATGTAATTGCTCAGCCCTCACTCTTGGTTTTTAACAAATATACAATAAGTAACAGCCTATACTGATATATTATCTAGTATATATTGTGCACCTCTACTTTCACTCACCCTGCCACATGTCCTAGGACTGTCTCACCCTATGAAACCGAATCCTTTGATTTATTTCCTAGAGGAATCTTCAGACTGTTAGCGGGGTTTCAGCTGGAGAACAAGAACAACCCATCTTATACAGGTAAGTCCAAAAACTGTTATTCCATCTTCACCTTGATCTCATTGAATTATTAGTTAACAATGCAAAGCTACTTTCAGCAAGACCTGTGTGGGAACTTCATTATGCTGCACATTAAGCCGACCAGACATGGCAAAGATGAACTATAATATTTAAGCTGCAGTGAGTGTGTATGTTAGTAACAATGCAGTTGTGTACACAGGGTTGTCTTTCCAAGATTTTTACCAACGTTGTCGTGAAGCATTCTTAGTAAACAGTGACATCACCCTGAGGACACAACTGACAGAATTTAGGGATCACAAAATAATTCGCACTAAAAAGGTAAGCATCTGATCTTTAGACTACAAGCAATGTGCATTTATTACTGTTGATGATTTACTGTATTTCATTGTTTAAACTGAGTCCCTGTGGGGGTCATAAATCTTTTAAACAAATAGATTTATAAGTAGGACATGAGGATGATAGAAACTACTATGATGTTTGCTGTCTTGTATAGGGTGCTGATGGTGTGGAATACCTGCTCATCCCTGTGGACAGTGGAACTCTGACTGACTTCTTGGAGAAAGAGGATGCAGACTAAAGACAAAGAGGCTGTCTGGCTTCTATATCATCTACCATGGTCTGCAAGCCCCAGGGTGCAGCACTTGTGCCACAGATTTGCAACTATAGGCTAAAACCCAGTGTAGCTGCTTTCAGATATTCTGGAAAATTATAAATGTGTACACAGATTAGTCATGTAAACATTATTTGTGAAATACAGTAAATTAAGGCATTTTGTAGTTTGTATGTATGCAAAAATCCCTCTTTGTTTTTATCAACATCTGAAAATATATGGAATAAATAAGTTGGCACACTCTGTGTGACAAATGGGAATATTTCTGATCTATGCTTTGAACATTTATTACATTTAGTAAAGGATTTTCACAGAAACCCTACACAGTTCTCAGATTCCTGTTATAAGGAGGAGGGGGTGTGTTTGATAATTATTAAATGATCCTTATTAAATTTTAATCAACTTTTTAACTACAAGGTAAAATAAGAATCACTTAAAATTAAACATTCAAATAAAAAAAATCAATATTATCAATAGAATATTTTCAGCAGTCCAAAGACTTGGCATTGTGCCAATTCTAATTGTGATTACACTATGTAACAAATTTTTATTTTTATTTTGTTCCTGCGTACAAAGTGTGTTTTCCTAACCTGTTATGCCTAAAACAAACAGAAAATAGCTATTGTTCCACAAAAACTTTGCTTC
>JAAGVU020000001.1:40427537-40453509 GCA_011763525.2 Mormyrus iriodes
ATACAGTGGTTCCCCTCTGGTTCAGATGCAACCCGTCCGGCTTGAACAGGTCCCACCTGTTCCAGAAGGTCTTCCAGAAGGTCTTTTCAGAAGGTCCCCTACTTGGGCACCAGGCAGGCAGATTATCAATGCTCTTGTAGATCCTCTGAGCTAAGAGGAATGGGAGGTACTGCAGGAGGCATGCATTGTTCTAGAGCCATTTGAGCAGGTAACAGTGGAGATCAGTGCAGACAGGTACGGTGTACAAATGCTATGAAATTATTATAATTCAATTATTATCATCATTTTTATTAGTTGTTTTTGTTGCATTATTCATATGAAAAGCAGATTAGACATGAATGGAAATAATAATACATACTGCTAAATAAAACCGAGCATAATTTTAACAGTTATTTATTATTCATTTTCAGCTGTTACAGCCTCCAAAATGCTGATCCCGTACAAGGGTCTGCAGAGAGTGACAGCTGAGCACCAGACCAGAGTAACCATGGAGAAAGTGACAGAGTTAGCGGTTGCTCTCTGTGCATCCATGGACAGAAAGTTCCACAAAATAGAATACAACAGTATTCTCTCAAAAACCACCATGCATGACACAAGATTCAAAAAGCTGGCCTTTAATGAAAACAGAGTGGCTGATGAAGCTCTTCAGAGAATAACTGCAGCAGCAGCAGCAAGAAATGGCCAGCCAACTCCACTGCCAGGGGGCCAAGAGGGAGAAGAGGCAACAGAGGACGAACAAGTGGAGCCACAAGCATCTGCTGTTTGGAGGTTCTATGAAGAATGAGCAACTGGAGATACTACTGTGGAAAAAAATTAACAACTTAGATAATTTAGAAATAAGGCTCTGGAACTCGTGGATGGTGAGCAAAGACTTCTCCTTTATTCAGCAGACCAACAAAGCGCTCCGCCGCATTCAGGAGCAAGCACTTACAGCACAATCAACAGCCAGGTATCATACTTTAACACCCAATTCCCTATAAGGCCTTCTAAGTCCTAATTGGTCACAAAACACCAACAAACCAAGCTCAGCCATATAACAATCATAATCCTCTACCTCTATTGGTCTACTTTGGCATTGTGGTAACCACACCTAACATCCGCCCAACTCTGAAAACATCCTACTTTTTCATGGGGCTACTATTCAGTTAACACTATGGATAATATGGATAATAAACACACAAATCAATGAAGGCCCACATGGTTAATGCAGATACATTGGTGAGTATGGGTTACGCTTTTCTAATATAATGCATATAACATATTGCAGCTACGTTCTGACACTACAACATTCTGGACCTTGAACTCAGCCAGTCGAGACAGTATCAAATCCCTTCCTGTAAAGTGCCTTGCACCCCCCTCGTGCTGCCCATGTCTCCAAAGTCTCAAGGCCTGTGAGACTGACATGTGCAGGCTGGCTGTGAAGCAAGGACACACAGTATTCAAACAATTTCCTCCTTCCTAAGGCCTAAGACATAACAAGCCCAATATACTACCCAACCCCTGGTCTACCAATTTGCTTTCTACACTACAAGAAGGAATCCCTCAGCAGATGCAGTACTGGAAGTAAGATCTTATCTTGAGGAGCCTCTTTTCCAGAGAAGTGCAGACCAACTGAGCTGGTCGGAGACCAAGGCTTCAGTCTACCCACGTCTTACACACGTGATGGTACGGAGACTGTGCATTGTAGCAACATCAGTCCCCTCAGAGAGAATCTTCTCCAAAACAGGTGTTATGATCCTCTGTCTAGTGTAGAGGATCGTCAGAAAGGTAAGGGAAAGGAAAGGGAAGGAGACGGGACAACCAGGGATTGGGAAAAGAACACTGGAAACACAGGGATCTTTTTTATGGTTTTTTATTTTATTCACAAGGACGTTCGCATACAAGAGGTGTAACAAACCACGGGAGTGACACAAGTCAAAACAACGAACAACCACGTCCCGGAATAGACTAACATTACCCGTGACACAGAAAAACACAGCCACAAGTACGGCCTCAAACTCACCACTCAGAACAAACGCGAACATCTCACTTACAGAAACAGGATGGCAGTCACTCTCCAAACACAAGCACATGAAACACATAAATCTAACACGGTATCCTAAGGGGGAGAGCGAGAGAGTAGTCAAAAGAGCGCAAGGGGTCAGAACCAGAAATCAAGCAGACCGAGAGCAAAGGTATCCAGAGGGGACGGAGCAGGAATCAGAAATCAATAGCCAAAACAGTCATACACAAAAGTCAGAACGAAAGTATGCTAGGAAGCAAAAGCAAAAACGAGAAGCGAGAGACCGATGAGCAAAGTCCGACTGATTAAATAATCCAGGTCCGAGGGCAAAGGTTGAAGGGGGTCGAAGGGCAAAGGTATGGCGAAGGCTTGTACGGCGAGGTTGGGCGAGAGGTGACGAAGTCGGGCGAAGGGTAGCGAAGTCTGGCGAGAAGTGGCGAAGTCTGACGAGTAGTGGCGAGGTCTGGCGAAGGATGGCGAAGGCGGAGCAGCAGCGGGCGATCGATGTCTAAGGCGGGAGGGCGCACACCGAACCGTGCCTCACAGCACGTAACACAGGGCAGATAATAACAGAGAGAAGAAATAGGATCACACCCTCAAAGCTGAGGCACTTGGTCTTTCTTAATGCCAATCTTCATTAAAGACTAACTAAAATTGTACCTGGATGCTGCTTTTTTCTTTAACACATTTTAGTTTATATTTTGTTTTGATTCTCTAAGCTTCTCTCTGTTGTTTCACTGTAAATAGTTAAAAGTTTATAAATATTACACAAACCATCAGAGATTGGATCTTTTTGTCAAACTGAGATAGGTATTTGCTTTTGTCCTTTAAAATTTATTTTTTGTACCACTTTATTCCATGTTATAATAATCCATATAAATAATAAACGTTTGATATAACGTGTGTTTTGTACATTTGTAATTCATTTTACACATAGTTTTGCATTGTTTTTGGTAATAAATTAATTTAAGCAACAAAAAATCTGAGAAGCCACTTGGGAGTCGAAAGAGCTGGCTCTTTTTAGTAAGCCGAGCCATAAGAACCGGCTCTCATGAAAGAGACGGAATTCCCATCACTACTGTCCCGAGCCGAGTTACACAGAGTTAATAGCCAAAAATAGCAGAAAATATACTATAAAATAGCAGAATCAGAAAATAGCATTTGTCGTTTCCGAGTAAATGTTACACTGCAAGGACGATTACATGGATGCGCACACAGATGGAGTGCAGAAAAGATTGAAGTGTAACAGCAAGATCGGCCTTTTAAATAATTTACCATTAAAGTTTAATTTGTTCCAAGAGAGAAATATCCCCTGCTTTTCTTAATACGAAGTTGTAAACGGTAATTATTTTCCTTTTCCCACATACCTTGAATGATGCATGCACTAAGGAGTCTTGGCTTTATATTTCATAAAGAAAAACTGGAAATCACATACGGGAAGCCTTATTGTTCGTACAATAACGAAGCTCTGATTCTTGGAGCTACGACATAAACGTACTACTTAGACGCCAACGTTGCCACCCCCCTCGATATTATTATTATTATTCAAAATTTTGCAATATGAACTGGTTTCTATGGTCGTCTTTGGTGACGTTTTCTTGTACGCCCGTCGTATCTCCGCCTCTTTCGGTCGCTTTGGTGACGTATTTCTTCCGCGCCCCGCGATGTAGTGACCTTCTTCGGCGGCTGTGATCAGTAGCTGTTCGTATATTCTCTTCGCCGGTGGAAACTTTACTGGCGAGGTTAATTGAAGCTAGAAGGTAAGCTCTGTTGTTTCTTTATTGACTGTTAGTTTCACTGTTTTTTCCCCCAGTTTCTTACGGCTTTAGTGCCCGGTCGAGATAATACTCGTTTACACCGGGACCGATGTCCTCTTAATAGAAAAATGGCTTTAACCGGCTCACAGCCGGAAACACTCCGAGATGAGCCAAAGGGGGTGTTTTACTGGTCCGTAATACTTTGGTGTTTTTCTTAAAGGCTCATGGTTTGATACTGATTAAATGACAACTGGTAAGCGGTTTATCCGTCGAGTATTCCCATTTTCCTCATGAAGGGCGGTCGCCTGTTTATTATAAATGCCTATTTTGAATATATCGGAACGTCTCTTTTCGGATTCGATGCTCTTCAGTACTACACCAGCTTGAGGACATGGGGTCAGCCACCCAAGGTTAAGCTCGATTTCCGCCTGGCCGGCCCCGCTCCTGAAGTTGCTGTCCCTATGTTCAGTGCTGAAGGATGTTAAACGGAGTAACGACCCCCCCACTGACCTGATAAAATAATATTTTGAGCAAGCTTTTTCAGTGTAGCAAATCCTTAATACTTCTGATTGTGGTGACTTATACACTACCTGTATTTGGCGATTACAGGACCGTTTGACACTGTGTCCTTTCAGCTGCTGATCTCTGACCTGGTTACCAGCGAAGCCTCCTGTTGACAGGCCACTCTGATAAGCTGCCTTCCCCAAACGATGGTGTCCTACTCCATGCTGACTGCATGATGTTTCTCGTTTTCATACAGATATGGGTGACATAGAGAAGGGCAAGAAAGTGTTTGTGCAGAAGTGTGCACAATGTCACACAGTGGAGAAGGGAGGGAAGCACAAAGTGGGCCCTAATCTGTGGGGTCTATTTGGCCGAAAGACTGGTCAGGCAGATGGCTTTTCCTATACAGATGCCAACAAGACCAAAGGTAACTGGAGTAGCCATATGTAGGGCCTAATGTCCAGGCAGAAAGTCCACTGTTGTTGCTGAATACATCACCTTATAACTGCAGGCATCATCTGGGGAGAAGATACCCTGATGGAGTACCTGGAAAACCCCAAGAAGTACATCCCAGGAACCAAGATGATCTTTGCGGGCATTAAGAAGAAGGGAGAGCGTGCTGACCTCATCGCATACTTAAAGTCTGCGACATCTTAGAGCTCCCGTAGATTTGTGTACCTCCATGTAACGTTTTACTCTGACAATTGTTTTAAAAATATTAAATGGCTAAATATTATCACCTGTCTGGAATGACTCAACTGCTTAGCATGCTGAAGAGCAGTCATAGGATGAGGAAGATGATGGTGTTGTGCCTGGCAATGTTAAAGGGAGATTAGCATATCTAGTGTGTCCAGACAACTACTGACAGAGACATATCAGCAACATCTTGTGATCGTGTCATTATCAAGCCCTACACGCTTCTTCCTCATTCCTTTCAGTCTCCTGATCTGTATTTTACCCAACTTTGACCAATCAGTACCCTTTTCCACAGCAGTGACAAATAGATGTGCTTTGGACACGAGCCATGAGAAGTGATGTTACCCAACCTTAAAGGTAATGGTATCACTTAGGAACTCATGAAGTACAGAGCATTTATTTGATTTGGACAGACGTCAGCCTGGGTGTGCTTTCTATTAGTCTTCATATTTTTTTTTTTATTATTCCAAATAAGCAAAGGCGCAGACAAGGGAGGATCAGGGAGAAGATAAAAGAGGAAGTGGAGAAGGTAGGCACCTCCCACAGCACCTGAATGTCACTGGATTGACACATAAGGGAAACGTATGACTTATTCCAAAATGGCTGGGAACAAATAAAGCAACAGTGGCCAGGGGAGAGAGGACAGATCTGCAGGATACAGAGGAGGCCCTGCCCACCCAGCAACAAATGGAGGGCAGAAACAATGCCACATTGAGGCAAGTCAGGAAACAAGCTGTGAGTAGAGAGCAGAAGAGTGGGTAGCCCAGGCTGGAATCAGGGTTTAGCCCATGTTGGACTGCCTGCTCAGGGCGAAAGAATGAGAGAATGAGAGTTTCAACTGACATATCAAAAACTTGCATGTTCACTGGTGACTTACCAAGGAAAAAAAAGGGGGATAGAGGGCTGCCATCTTGGACATATGCAGCCTCCCAGGAAGAGCATGCTACACTAAGAATCAAAATTTCTATCGGGATTACAAAAGAATGCTAATTCTGAACTCTGCATGATCAACATTTTCAAGCATTGGAGAGAGAAGTGTACCCTCAGTGCCCCCAGGCAGCCACAGGGGGGCACTTGGCTGCCAAAGGTCTGTGTGTTTGCTGCCATGCAACATTCGCTTAACCTTAACTCTAATCCATCTCCTAGCTTAACTGATGAAAAATACCCTCTGATACTGCTTGGCTAAAACAGGCTGTTTATTATGGCTAAATCCAAATGCTTCTAAAACAGACTGATTACACATCCGAATGCATGACCAAACACCTGTACACACACACACGCAGCCACACATACCCACACACACAGTCTGTCAACTAGGGGTGTTCACAGGAGGTTTCTGTTCCCAAAGATGTTTTGTGGGTCTAGATGCTCCTTCACAGACCTCAGCATCCCCAAACCCACTTCAGAGATGGTCTCCTGCATCCACTGCTTCCGGAGTTTCCCCACTGAAGGCGGGAAATCAAAATTTAACAACTTCAAACCCCTGACCCTCTCTGCTACTTTGACTGTAACAGATAGTCAGACTAATCAATAAACTCTCTTCCTCATCAGAGAGGTGCTCCCCTCACACCAGCCAAACACAGCAAGCTGAGGCAGCCCTGTATGTGTATGTACGTACCTCCATGATGGTGCGAGAGACTTCCCCCACTGGCAAGAATCTCCTCCCTGGCAGCATGCTGGAGAGAAGAGGATCAAATAGATTATCAAAGTGACACTGTAACAGTGGGTCACATCCAGCACAGAATACAACATGACCCTAGAGCCCAGACTCATCTTCACCTGCTTGTACATCCACACTTGGGCCTGTAGAGCCCAAGACCCCTAGACTCACCTCCACCTGCTCGTACACGCCCATTGGGTCCGAAAGGCCGCTGTAGTTGAATGCGAAGTAGAAGTACACACAGGCACCAGTGTCATAGATTTGGGTCACTCTACATGAGCAGAGAGAGCAAGAGGAAAAAATCTGTTAGCATAGCAGGCAGCGCTGTTCATACACATCTTGCTTTACCACCAAGCTTCATTGCCTGCTGAAACCAGAGGCTGGCAGGGGCACTAGTACCCTAGTGAAAGGCGCTATATAAAAATAAAATTGATTGATTGATAGTACCCTTTCAGTGCAGCAGTGTCCCTTTAAAAGGGACACTGTCAAAAAGGGTGGAAACTGCTCTCGATTAAGTAGTATATTTATGTCAGAACTGTACCACTGCGGGCTCTGGTGGACTGAACACATACATTATGGACCAGAGCATCTACCTGCAAGTAGACAGAGGGGGGAACTGGACTCCTCTGTCTTTGCACTCCCTCACTATCCGCTCCTTGACATTCCGGCAAAGATCCAGAACCCTGGGATACAAAACAGCACAAAAGAAACTCAGAAACATCACTTCTGATGCCTACAGAGCCAAAATGGCAGCCAAGGAGCCAACTAGCACATAATAAGCCAATCACACAGCAGCATCCACGTCAAATAGAGAAGACAGACAAGAGAAGCCATTGTGTGAAAGATAAAGACAACCTCACCTATCCCAAGGAACTGACGTCTCAAATGACTCCCCAATCACATAATATTCCATGCCTAGGTCCTGTAGGGACAGAAGCAGGCCATTGTTGCTCTGTAGAGACATCCCATGTCCAAAAGGCAAAGAGATACAACTATACATGACGAAATTGACCGGCATCAGGAAACAACTATACAAAAATCTCACAGGCAGAGACTGAGCAGCTCAAAGCATTTTCCTCAGATTACCCTTTCAGGCAAAGAGGGACCACCGAGCCTCCAGCCAAACAAAAGCTCACACTAGGGATGGGCGCATGGATGATGCCATCTTACATCACCGATAGCTGACAGACATCACGATGTTAAGCCAGCATCACGATCCCCCTACCCACCCTCCACAGCAATAATTTAAGGGTCTCTGCTAGGGGCACGCATAAAAATTTTGAAATGTACCTGGTTTGGACCTTCCTCAGTCAATTAAAGGGTGACTATACATTTGTATTGGAAAACTGAGGATTAAAACTACAGAGCGAAGTCTCCTGTTCTGTGCTATACCAGTCTTAATTCCTAATTGTTATATTGTTATGCGTAAAACTCGGGATTTTACCATGCAAAAAAATGCTAAACGAATTATGCAATTCTTAAATTATACTAGATCACACACACAAAAAATATATATACAAAAACATCAAAACTCAGCAAAATTAAAAGTGGCCTGGTAAAATTAAATAGCTTACACCTTTTAAGTGCATAAGTACATTCACTTACACGCTCAAATAAGTACTGAAGTATGCAATTTGAGACTCAAGGCAGGTTATACTAAAAGTATATTGACATAAGCAATATACTCCCGTCAACTTAAAGTGGGAGTTCACCCCAAAACTGAAAAGATTTGTTTTACAGTGGCTTTAGTGCCATCTATCCATCTAGGTTGTTCCGCTCAGAGTTGCCCAGTTTTTGCCATGGTTATTGTGCTTGTAACTTTTGTGCAGTGATACGACTGGTGTGTGGAGTTCGATAGAAGAAAATTGTTCCCACATTAAACTGCTCACTCAGGTTTTGGGGTGAATTGCCCCTTTAAGTATGGGGTTTAAGTGCACTTAGGCTAGATATGTGCTTTGGGCGGAGAAACGTCTAAATATGGGCTTGTCGCATGTAAATGGCCATTATGCGCACATTTAAGCACATTTAAGTACATTTTTCATGACAAGCTCTAGAAGGCTGTATTAAATCATGTGCCTCTACATGGCGAAACACAATATTGCAGTTTTCAGAAAGCTGAACATGTAACAAAACAAAAAACTAACGTGCACATTTATAAACAAATCAAATCAAAAATGCATGTGAACAATTTATATAATTCCATCCATCAATTTTCTGTAACCACTTATACTATTCAGAGTCGCGGTGGGGTCTGGAGCGTATCCTGGAGTATCCATGGAAACTTTATAATACCTTAAAAAATGACCCAACTTCCCCCGATGTCATTGTCCATTGCGATGTTTTACTGTGCACATCTTTATATGCTAATTAGGTAGGTTGCACCCAACTCCAGCTCATACGCCCCATAACCCCCTGTGACCTACCCGCAGGTAGGCGATAACGAAGGTCAGCAGGTATCCTCTCTGACCGTTGTCTTCACCGGCCGCCAAGCCCCTACAGCATTGAGTTAAGACAGGAAAACATTCGACTTAAAACATGCTGGTGTGAAGAGTTACCAAATATGGTTTTTAATAAAAGAGCTAGATGCCGTTTTGGAGAACCAGGGAATTGAAGCACAACCTCACCCGAATCGGGCTGCAATGTCATAGACCTGCCGCTCGTGGTTCAGTACGTGGTCCCGGTCACCCTCAAAGAGCAGCGTCGCCACACACAGGCGCTGGAGGTCAAAGCCCTTAAACTTGCAGGAGAACGGGAGGTTAAACTCACCTAGAGCCCAGACAGCCTGCGGGGGGCCCTAATCAGGTATAGGGGTGCAGATGGTGGGGGGGAGAGGGGAGGGGGTTGTACCTTAGTGATGTAAAACTTCTTCAGACCATCCAAGAAAGACATGAACATGGAGGAGACCAGCGGCCTCAGTGAGTGCCCTAATGGTGAGAAAGGGAGGGTCTCCATTTCTCTTTGATTCACTGTAAGGGAAGGAGGCAAGAGGAAGGAGGAGCCAGACCTACAGCCAGCCAACAAGAGCTGCAGGGTGCTAGGGATGCAGATACTCCGCAGGATCCTCTCTGCCTATGAAGCCCGTCCCACACAGAAGAGCCCAAGATTCTCTCTGCTTATTAAGTCCCTCCCACTCCGAAGAGCCCAGGATCCTCCCCATGTATGAAACCTCTTCAACACCGAAGAGTCTAGGATCCTCCTCACCTGCAAAGCCCCTTGCACACCAAAGAGCCCAGGGTCCTCCCTGCCTATGAAGCCTCTCCCATACTGAAACGTATCCCTCCTTTGGTCTGCTGCCCCAACCCTGTCCACAGGGTAGAGCAATGCTAAACCCCAAGGTAGCTTACCAAAGTGAAACTGCGCGTTGTCCATGAGCCGGATGGAGGCTGGAGCGCAGCGCTGGAAGAGAGCCCAGGCTGAAGGCATCTGCACCAGCCTACCCAGCACATCTTACTGGTTAGCCATTCAGCAGGCTCAATATGTATCGTTATGTAGTACTCAGTCTGAGCAGCAGGGCAGCACCTCATTGAGCTGGGACCACTACCATTCATTAGCAGAGAAGCTACATGGCAGCTCCGTAAGAAAACACCAAAGGAGCCAAGAGGGACAAATAAAATACTCCTCGCATAACCATAATTCTGAGCACGAGCATAAACCTGAACTCGCCTTTAAAATATCAAAATGGAGCCTACCTGCTTAGCAACCTCTCTAAGGCAGGACACACCCTGCTCAAAGCTCGGGAAGACCACAGAGCCGTACTTTCTGTACTCTGGAAGAGGCCTGATCTTCAGTGTGACTTCAGTGACCACACCCAGGGTTCCTGTGGACATACACAGATCCAGCCGAACAGTTTGGGCTGGGCAATTAATCAAAACCGATATAATCGACGTAATCTTGCCCATGTAAGGTTACTTTGTTTTTTTCCAATTCTGTTAATACTTAAAAAAAAAAATTCTGTTAATGCTTTCCCCAGTGTGTGTTCATGCACTATCCGCCTAAAACATACTACCGCATACAGCTGGGCGATATGAAAAAAAATATCACAATAATTTTGCCTGTATTGATCGATATCGATAATTATCGATATTATACTTTTATTATACTGTTCCAGTTTCCAAAGAGTATGTATCCTAATATAACCTGAATGAACAAGTTAAAATAAACAAACTATTATTAACAAATAAGATTTATTTTTAACGAATGGCGCAAACTATACAAATACAAAATTCCCTTAAATTATAAAAAGTTATTATCATCAAGTACTCAAAATAACATGTACCATAGCTAAAGTGAACAACACAGATAACACAGTATCTATAATAATAAGGATCTTTTTGGCAATCAGCGTGCTAGACTGGATGGTATTTTTGGAGGTGATGAAACAGATTTGTTGTATTACCAGACTTTGTTGGAATCTGTCGGCACCTTTTTAATGGGGACGGGTAAATTTGCAGGGTCATCCGTGATTGGCTTTTGTGCTGGCATTCAGCCAAGCCTACATGCTATGCGACAGGCCACGGCGCTGTCGGTCTCAGCGCACAGTCTAAAACGGAGCAAACAGGTTTGATCAAATTTTATAGCCTATGTTTATCATCGTTATCGTCCTCCTTTTTTATCGTAAAAAAAAATCAAGATCGTTTTATCGGCCAGCACTACTACCGCGTGTGTTGTCACATGACTCCGCTCTGCCCAGTCTGTGCCTTAGGAGTAACATGGAGGAGAACTCAAACACCTTCACCACTGAGCCACTCCAGCAGCTTTCACCAAAGAAAAATGCTGCGTTTGTCGTTTGGACACATTGTGGCTTTAGTGAAGATGACACTAAACAAAAAGAGGTCAAATGTAAACACTGCGAAAAAACAGTTTCAGCTACCAAAGATAATGCCACCAATCAGTTTCAACACTAGCAAATTCAAAATACAGTGAAAACTGCTTATGGAGATAAACCGCTTATATGGATCAAAAATCTTGGGACAGAATCATTCCTGTACAAATACTGTTTAAATATTTTGCTTAAAGTAGTCTGCTTACAGTGTTCATTTTGGGTCTTTTTATACATAACACATGGGAAAAAAAATACGGTAATTAATTTTTTTTTAGTTGCCCACTTTGCATAGCGGTAACCCGTTTGCTACTGGCCAGCTACCAGAGGCTAATTCTGCGTGCACAGAAAACATGACGGGAAAAAGAAAGTAATTTTCTCTCAATATCAAATATACTGATTGAAGCTTATGATTAACTGCCAAATACAAGCCGAGATGCAGTAGTGAAACTACAGTAAGCTATATTTTATGTGCAGTATTGTATTACAGTATATTTGAATTATATACAGTTCAGTAATTGCAGTACTGTAATTTGAAAAGTGTTTGAAACAGCTGTACTGCCCGTTTTATTACCTTATATTCCTGTAATAAACATGCAAATGTAAATTAGATGGTAATCTGCCCTAGACAAAGATAAATATAGGTTATAATGATCATCAACCTATAGTGAACAATTTCACCCAGACAGATGTGATCACCATAAATGGTTTGTTTTCAAGAAATGCAAAGTATTTAAATTTTCTACTTCAGGGAATTTGCTTTTTACATTAAATCTAAAATGTGACCTGTTTCATAAGACATTTTCATTTCAAGCGATTTGTGCTTTGATTTCAGTTGTTCAATGAATAACCATAAATGGTTCATCCGAGTGTGTTTCCTTCAATTATGTTCAAATCTTAAAGATATGCAGTCTTTCATGAGAAAAAATATCCCAGCTTTAACAGTTGAGTATATTTACAGTACAAACCTTGTCAATGAATTATGAGAGCAAAAAACAAACAAAATAATCGTTCATTAATCGTAACCTAGGTAAAATGTTCAGTTAATCATGATATTGATTTGAGGTCATTTCGCTCAGCCCTACAAATAGTCATACAAAACCCATGCCACACGATGCCCCCCAGGAAATCTCACAGAACAGATTCATAAACATCCTATCATCTGGTGAACCATTACAGTTCTGTTAATGATTTGGAAAACTCTTGTGAGCATTTAGCCAGTGTGTTTAACTCATTATAAATTTCATTTAAATCTTTTCAATAAACATGCCATTCATGCTTAATTAACAAAAGTCAGGAAACAAAAGCCCAGCATGCACAGAAGAAATGCCGTTCTAGTGTCACCTCTGACCCTTCACTCTTAACCTTTGAATTCCAGCACACACTGCAGTAACAGCAGAACCTCAGCACAGGCTCCCAAGTCCATGAAGGCTGATTACCCCCAATTCACACAACAGAATAATTTACCATCCCCAGCCCCAACAGGCCCTGGTATGTTCATGACACTGTATAGCTCACCCTCTGACCCCAGGATAAAGTGGTGGATGTCAGGCCCTGCAGATATGCGGGGCCCCTGGCAGCTCTTCTCAATCACTCCACAGGGGGTCACCATCCGGATGTGGACCACCTGATCCAGAACACCAGGACCCGGTCAGTCTTACCCAGGTTAGGGCACACAGGGTCAGGGAACACTAACCCCAAATAGGGCAGCCCTCTCCAAAGGCAAAGAACAGAATTATGCCGAATGGGGTAGCCTTCCCCAGCTCTGATATTCTGGCTTTAGAAAATAACTCATCCCCAACAGCAACCCAGCCCCAGACAGATCACATGAGCTCAGTGGGGCCCAGAGCATCATGGGGAGTCAGTGCTGGCGTTTCACTGACCACCACTGGCTGACTCACCAGGTCCTCGATGTTGCCATAAACATTCTTCTTCATGCCTGATGCCCTGGTGGCCACCCAGCCACCTAGAGAGCTGAACTCCATGGAATCAGGCTCATGTCCTGTGCAGTAGCCACGCTCCCCGAGCTGTCAGGGGACGAATGGACAGACAGACATAAAGACAAATATTCAAGTCTCCATAACAGTCACATACAGGGTTGGGATGGCAGCCCCCCCACCAGAGGACATGCCATCTGCATTCAAAGCCCACTTACTAATCTCTCCAGATCCTGACCGATGATGCCAGCTTCAACATGGGCTGTCAGATTTTTTTCATCAATCCACAATATCCGACTCTGTAAAGAAGCGGGAATGAGCTGCCAGAAAGACTTCAAGTCAAACGTGTCTCATCTCACTGCACACAAGGTTATCCCGGTTACCATCTGTGAGGTATCCACAGAGATGATGCAGCGAGTCTCCTCCAAGGGGCATTGCAGGGCACTGGACACACTGGTCCCACCTGTGGCAAATGGCAGAGTAGCCATGAACACCCCAGCTGGGCAACAAGGCGAGGCCCAGCCAAATTGGGAGGTTCTGTAGCCACAGCAAGCAAAGGCAGATAAATCATGATACCTGACCCCCTACAACCAGACACTCACCTCCATATGGTATCAGGCAGACATCGTGCTGACAGGCCAGCTCCACAACTCTGACCACATCACTGTGACAACCTGGGGAGGACAAGAAGAGCGGGGTTTACAGCTGCATGGAGATAGTTATCCCTAACCAGCTAACCCTGAGACCACCACACACACTACCAGCTCACCGGGCCATACCACCAGGTCAGGGACACGGCCAACTTTCCCCTCCCGCAGAGCAAAGATCTCGTGTAAGCAGTGACCTGAGGGAGTCACACACAGATACAGAGAAACAGACAAAAACACAGAGAGACATAGACAGCCACACAGAAGGAGACAGAGCAAAACACATACACAGAGACATAAAGGATTAGGCTTTCTTTACCAGAAACACATTAACACCGCACTTTCACAATCAGAAATGGTCAGATCACACATAAGTGAAACACAATACGTGTGAGACTCACCATGGGAGCGAAACACACGATCCTCTGGCTCATGGGAGCAGGGGATGGCGGCCTCCTTCAGAGCCTCCACAAAGGCCTCATGCAGGTTAGGGGGCAGCACCACACTGGGGTTCAGAGTCGGCTGGACACCAAGTGGGTCATCAAACAACAGCACCACCACAGGAGGGGAGTCAGACAGCAGCACCACAGCTGGGGGGGGGCACTTACCACAGCCGGACTCCTGTGCTGCAGATTTGCACCAAATGTGCCCTCAAACCAGTCCTTCAAGCCAGGCATCAATGTCCCACTCAGCTGATACCTGAATGGAGCAGCCGAGGACAGGAACAAACAAGAGGGGCCAGGGAAAGGAACAGACAGGGGGCGAGGGTGGGCAGAGATAGGGTGGCCATTGGTGTTGATTAGGTTGCTGTCACTAGACGGTACCACCATCACACAGCATAAGAAAAGCTGTTCAGTGGAAAGAAATGCTGATTGTGTATCAATGGTCATGAAATAGACTGTACCAGAGATAAAGTCCATATACAGTATGTCAAACCTGAGGCCCACAGGCCCTATTTGGCCCACAGCACAATTGTTTAGGGCCTGCCCAATAATTTTGATATTCTGTTAAAAATGACCTGGGAATAGGGGTGTACACTAAATTCAGGGTTCAATACAAACCTCGGTTTTGGGTTATAGTTTAGTGCAATTTCGATTCAGTTTAATAACATTTAATAACGCAAAAAAATTCTTCTAATGTAGCCTTCAAATTTCATTGATCTTTTTGTAAATACATTAGTAAGGATGCTCAGAAATGTAAATATTTTGTTATGCCTACATCAGTGCGCTCGGATTGGTTCGTACCTAGCTCGTGACGCTTTTCTGATTAGCTTGCTTCGTTTTGATGTCTCTTAATTATTATTTTTCACGGGAATGAAGAATGTTTTGTCTGTGTTTTCACGGAACTAAGCCACATCTGTACATGGAGGATGTACAGGACTTCTGCTTTCTGGCATGTTGTTTTGCTTACTAGTGTGCACCTAAATCATATTTTGTGTACATTGTATGCTATTTTACAACTATTGTGAAGCTCAATCCTTGACTTTACCTGAGCCAAGTTTAAAAACAGCTGTTGCTTATGATAAACATCCAGCCATCAAACATTAGAGTGCACTGAAACTTGCAAGAAAGGGGAAGAAAGTGAGACATCGAGTAACCAAATTTCTGGGTCCCACTGTTGTTGCTGAGATGGTTCCTTTTATGTACAGCTTTGTGTGTGCGATGCCACAGTACTGTGATATTTCGCTTTTGCTAAATACGAACAATTACTTTAAACACATGGTTGCCTGTGCAATATATCCACAGTCAAGTGTTTATAAAACTGAACTTTATTACTAATCAAAGTCAAAATATATACTTTGCCACTTCTAGAATTTAAAAAATAAAAAAAAACACATTGTGCTTCAGGTACAACAAACAAATTAAATAAATTAAATATTAAGTTCACCTCTTTCGAAAAATGTAATAAAAAGCTTTGTTTAAATGTGCAAATGAAAAATGTCAGAAATATATACAATAACAATCACTCTGACAGCTACAGCATTTGTCTTTTATACAGACCAGTGTGAATGCAGAGAATGCAGAAGTGTTTTTCAGTGCTAGTGATAATGGTAGTGTGGACGCAGATCATTTGTTGGAAACTCCCGGAAATTTTTTTTTACGTATTAGTGTGGATGTAGCCGTAACCTAAAAGTGCAAGGACAAGAAAAATTTGTAACAATTGTAAATCAAAGGCAATTAACATGTCGACATGTCTGAATAACAAAACCTAATAGATGCTTATTTGCACATTGCAAAAATAAATATGCAGAATTTTTTTTTTTTTTTTTTTAATATGACCGCATAATATTCATGATGAACTAAGTCCCTTAATTCCTACTAACGAGAATGGTCGCATATCTTTAGCAATAAACACCGGTCTAAATTTCCTGACATAAGCACCATAGAGGACATGGGGAGACTAACTTGAGGGGCTGTTTCTGCCTTGCTCTGGTCATACACAGACTCGGATGATGATGCCTCAAATATGTTAACGTGCTGGATGTTTCCAGCAACATATCTGAATTCAGTATAACAGAGCCGACAGTCAGTCTACAAAATAAGTTTACAAACCAGAGGAGGCCATTCAGCCCATAAAACTTTCTTGGGAAGAATTCTATTAATTACTTCAACAAACACTATTGTATTTTTTCCAAATATGATTTAAATTTGTTTAAACTGTTTAAACTAAACAGACAGACAAAAATGATCATACAGAATGATCATACTGTTGTTTCATATTGTATGTTTATATTTTAAGAACATAAATTTACAAATGAGAGGAGGCCATTCAGACCATCAAGCTCATTTGTGGAGAATTCGACTAATAGCTTAAAGTTTGTAAAATCTTATCTAGCCTTGATTTAAAGGATTTAAAGGGTTTTAACTTGCACTACACTAACAGAAAGACTATTCCATACACACTATGTAAAGAAGTGTGTTCTCAAATCCAGTTTAAATTGTTCTCCCGCTAATTTCCACCTATGGCCATGAGTTCTTGTATTTAAAATAATATTGAAGTAACTATTTGGTTGAACAGCATCCAGATCTGTTAGAATCTTATATACCTGGATCATGTTCCCCCTTAGTCTCCTCTGCTCAAGGCTGAACAGATTCAGCTCTGCTAATGTCTCTTCATAAGACAGTACTCCAAGACCAAGAATCATTCTAGTAGCTCTACGTTGAACCCTTTATAAAGGCACCAATGTCCTTTTTAAGGTAAGGTGACCAAACCTGCACACAATATTCTAGGTGGGATCTTACCAGGGAATTGCATAATCTTAACATCACTTCCCTTGACTTAAACTCCACACACCTAGAGAAGTAATCCAGCATCCTATTGGCCTTTTTAAATGCTTCCCCTCACTGGCGAGAACGGGACATGGAAGCATCAATATACACACCAAGGTCTCTCTCATAATTGGCTACCTTTATTTCAGTAGAACCCATTTAAATTTCTGCATCCTTACATTTGTCTGTATTAAATTTCATCTACCAAGTATCAGCCCAGTCACTAATTAAATCAAGAATGCGCTGTAGCCTTTGTGCCGCTAGTGCAGTATCAACTACACCATCCAGCTTGGTATCATCTGCAAATATAAGCAATTTACCATTTATATTAGTATCAATGTTGTTTATGTAAACTAGGAATAGCAGTGGTCCTAAAGTTGAACCCTGGGGTACTCCACTATGAATGCAAGCCAAATGAGACATTGTGCCGCTAATAACTACCTGCTGCTTCTTGTCTGTAAACCAGTTTTCAATCCAAGCTGCTACAATCTCTAAAATCCCTGCTGCTTTGAGCTTAAGCAGGAGATGTTTGTGGGGGGACATCATCAAAGGCCTTCTGGAAATCTAAGATGATTACGTCTAGGGCTTTTTGTGATCAATTTCCCTTGTAGCCTCCTCAAAGAACTCAAGTAGATTAGTTAAACAGGATCTACCTCTCCTAAATCCATGTTGGCTATCCCTCAGAGTTCACTGAATCTAGGTAATCTACCATATTTGCTTGAATTATAGCTTCCATTACTTTTCCAGTTATACAAGTTACACTAATTGCCCTATAGTTTGAGGGATTACTTCTGTCCCCTTTTCTGAATATGGGTGTTATATTAGCATACTTCCAGATGCCATCAGGGCCCTGTGATTTATTTATTCTGAGCTTACCAACTATTCTCTCTCCAGTGCTGGTGTATTTTACTGAGAAACCAAAATATTCCCAAAATGTCTTCTGTATTGAACATTTACTTATGAAAATTGTTTCTTGACATGGGTGGAACCTTTCATTTATTTCATTGCGTGTTCCAAAACAAAAATGATGCAATCGAATAACACACAACAAATGTACCATTATAGCCCTAACCGGGAAGTAGGTATCATCCTGTCTGAACTTGCACTAAATTTTTCTTTCCTCTTCTTGCGCCTCCCCCCACTGAGAAATTCAACAGCAGCGAGTTAGCATAAAATACAGTGAAACATTCTGATTGTAATCAAGTATTTTTGATTTCTTGGCACTACACTTGGCCTATTTCTTATTTAAAAGAAGGATCCAGCCTTGTGCCCGGAGCCTCCAGGAGAAGGTCTGGACCCCCATCAACCCTGAAAGTGGTTAAAGAAAATGGATGGATAGATGGAAGAATCCAATGAATAATGTCAGATAAAAGGAGACGAATAACATAAGACAGTTCATCAGTCCAGTGGATGCATTTGATTTAATTCTATATCTTCAGAGAGGTTTGTGTATATCACTGTGCAAGAGATTTTTCTCTGAATGTTTACTACAAAGTTTACATTTGTAATAGGTTATTTACATATAGTAAAGATTTCAACCAAATAACTACAAATTTGTATCATACTGTTATTAACTAAATAAATAAGCCTTGGTCTGCCGACAGATTCAATGGTGGTGTTTAAGATGGCCATTTCAGCCAGTGAGTGGGTCACCCCTGGGTTACTCTTTTACAGCAGCCCTTAGGAAGCAATACAAATGTCTGTCAACATGTGGCTCCATGATACAAGTGACCTGGAAATTCGCTAGCCACACAAATGCCAGACAGCTTTCAAGGTGCCACCATGACATGCCACCTATAGGCATGCTGGGAAACAGGCCATAACATATCATACCTTTTTCCGGTGAGCTCCGCTTGGCCCTTCTTGTTGAAGAGGAACTTGGAGTCCCTGAAACCCCAGCCATTCCATTTCAAGACGTCCTGCCTGCGCGGACAGACAGCAGTTTGTCTAGTAAGTGATCACATGACCAATCACCATCTGTGCACTGTTGCCATGGCAGCCACAGGTCTTTGACCAGCCTTCAATATTAAAGAGCCAGCCATGGAAACTGAGCACCCCCTCCTGGTTCAAACAGAGACACCATTTGAATTACATCAGCGGCACTGATGCTGCCATTTGGGCTAACAAGGTTTAGGCTGAAACCTGCAGAAATGACGCTTAGATATTTCAAGCAGCACATAGATGTACGGACACCATTTAGCATACAGAACTTTCCAGAAGCTAGTCCACCTCAGCACAGTGTTATTCACAATTACCATTTCTAAAAATCGACTTTCAAGAAGAAGCCATCTTCACAATCCTCAGAGCTGCAAAGGTGTATCTGTATATCCGCATCACAGGCAGCGAGCCTCGTGCAGGCATGCCTCAGCGATAACACTCAAACAAGTTTGACCAGCATAACCCTCATGTGATTCCAACATAACAGAAAAGTAGCAGCTTATCTGTAACTACACAACATACTCTAAAATGCTGCCCACATTGCTTGTAAGTGTTGTAGAGAAACAGCCTGCATGCTCTCTGACTGGCATCTGGCCTCAGGGCAAAACTGCACATAATCTACCCTGTTTATCGCAAACAGAACTGGAAAAGCTGCCCAGCACCTCCCCCTGGAGCAGGCGTATGCCAGGCCTCACTGAAAAGGAGGGTGGGGGTATGTACGCAGAAAAAATGACAAACAGAACGGACGAAAGCGAGAGATGTGCCCCGAGGAGTTTTGTTGTGCATTTAAAACTTAACTCCTCCAAACATCCCTCAAACAGTGTACTAAAGGCGGAGGGACGGCCCCATCCTTCCAGACCAATCAGATCCCGCTTGCAGTCGTTTCCATCACTTTCCCGCATAACTCAAAACTCGGCGCCAGTCTGCACGGTACAGCGAAACCTGGGAAACGTCTTGTAACTGCGACGGCCCCCTCGTCGATCCCAGCGCCCCTCCGGTCTCTGCGATGCCGGTATATACCATATTAACGCCGTTTTGCAGTGGCATCCAGGCCATCACACAGTGAAATGCGCATATGTTGCCCCATGTCACGCCGGTTTACCACCAGTTGTATCAGGGCCGTAGCCAAGAAAAAAAAAATAATGGGGCGTCCGGCATACTTCCCCCTCTGTAGATGTTGTCATTTGGGCCGCCGACCGGGGGCAAAGGGGGTTCAAACCCGTCATTTTACTATGCTATTTAGCTACGTACCTAGGATGTATGTATGCCTGGGGGTAGTAAGGGTCAAGCTGTATCTCCGCTGAAAACGTCCTGATTGCGGACAGCTAGTGTATGCAGTAACCACACGCCCCTGGCGCTGTCAAGGAGCCCTCCCGGTCCGGAAACTCGAGCACACGTCGTCTACACATTAAACACCTGACTTTCCGACTCGTTTTTATCAGCAAGGGTGCGGTTGCGTTTACTGTGCCCGACACACCGCGTATAGGCAGGTTTCCCAGCCCGCCGGAGCGGCACCCACCTCTTATGGGGTACCGCGTTCCTATGGACTGCGTCGGCCTCCCGGCCCTCGCAGGCGCCCGGCGCTTCGTGCGTCCCCAAATGGCCGCCGATCACCGCCAGCCTTTGACGCGCTGCGCGCAACCGTCCAGAGCTGCTGCAGTCTGACGCCATGCCGCTTCGGCTCCCGATTGCGATCTCTCGGCCCATCATGCACTTTACCAGACATTTAAACCGGCTGCGCCCCTCCCAGCGAGGCCAGGGACGCCTGATCTCCCAGACTGGTTTATCCGCAACTCGGAATGCTGTTATTCTGGATCGGGGGTGGGGTTGTGTTAAATGGTGCAGGTTTACATTTAATTACACTATTGCTATAGCCGTGCGACGATCCCACATTGAGTACATGCTTAATACTGAACTTTGAAAACTCAAGTCTTTTAACATAACTAGCTAGTTAGCTAGTAGAAAGCCATTTTTTGTACCGCGCCTGTCCGCCACTTAGGGCGGCACATTTTCCTTTCCTCTGAGAAAACGCTGCCACGTCTAACTACTCTATTTCTTTATGGAACAAAGACACACATACATATATAAGTAGTGTATAGCAGCCCACTTCATAGAAACCAGACTGCTAATCTCCACGAAGTCAAAGTTCTGTGCTTGATTGAAAATACACACGTCCTTCTTTCTTTTGCATATATAGTATTCAATCCCCCCATTATTTTACAGCCAACCCCTACGGCAATGCACAATTAAATAATTTATACATGTGTATATTTAAAAATTGTGTCTCAGAGATATTATCCTAACCGACACACGTACTTTCGCTAACATCTATTGGAACTTAATACAGATTTTCTCTGTTTTCCCTGCGTTTACTGAAAACACACCAAACACTCCAGGTTTGATAAAGTTTTGTTTCAAGTGAAATCCTCAGCGCCGTTTTAGTCAGGTTCCAGTTTGTAATGTATTTGTAAGCAAAATTTTAACATATCCTGACATCTCTGCGTGGATTCTAAAGGTAATTTCTTAAAAGAAAATAACCAGGGGTGGTGCTAGGATCTTTTGACATCCGGGGCTTAGCCCAGAGACCTAACCTGCCCGAGGGTTCTCAAACTTGAGTGCATGGTTATTATAACATCTGAGCGAAATAAATCATTCTGGGTTCGTTTGGATTCATTCGGGGCTTTAGCTCAGAAATCTGACAGCAGTGTTAAATCCCCCTTTTCCACACATGACTAATTAGTAACAAATGCTCCTACAATTTTGGTGTTATTAAACTACTTTACAAAGACGTCTAATTAAAAGTTTCTCGTTGTTATACAGCCATCTTTACTCAAATGAACATTTTTCTTAGTGATTCATTTATGAAAATACTTTTAATTACTTGTAAATCATTATGAAAGCTTAGTGTATGCGACGCTTATATAAGGCGTTACCATAATGGGTTTGGGTACACGATGGAAAGTACAAAGCCAGTTGTGACAGCACATGCGACATAGGCAGGTGGCGTCCTTAGCTACCGAAGTCCCCCAGGCACACATAGGCCTACACAGCACTTACAAAACCAACTCAAATACAACTCCTGCAGCGGCCCTGTCAAATATTTGCTCGTTAAACTTCGTGAGTTTAATAGCCAAAAGGTTATTGCGGAGTTCCTAAGGTCAGAATTACTATGTTCGCTGAAAAGAAAAGCAAGGAGTTGTCAAGTACAGCTTTGTCTAAATTATGTTATTTTGGAATTCTGCGGAACGATGAACGCTGAACACAAACCGGAAACTGGAGTTACACCTCGATGCACAGTAACCATTTTCATTCTGGAAAAAACTAACTCCCAAAGCAAAGTTCTATAATGCACTGACTGCAAAAACATTGAGTCTAAGTGTAATGCAGAACTTTACTTGGAAAGTCATAGTGGGCTGTGGTTGTCTACGATGGCGACGTCCGCTTAACTCCCACACCGTGAACTGGAGTGGGACGGGAAAGGCGGTGTTAGTGTCCCTGACTCCCACGCAGGTTTGCAGATACTCACGCTTACGCAAGAAGTCTTACAGCAAATCTATATTGTTCTATTATAAACTACATTAATTACATAAAAAGCGTTGGGGTACTTTGCAAACGCAACAGACTATTTTTAAGGTGACGAAACGGTTACATACATAACATGTTATACGTAAATGCGTATGCAGTGACTGACGCCAGTCAGCTGACCGAAGCTGGAAACCCGGCCCACGCCTCTGTAACCTTATTTAGTAAACCCAGTTTAGTCACTAAAGAGAAGTTTGATTGCCCAAGCGTCCATGCTGAATTCACCAGTGAACTGTGTAAACCTGCTACAGATCAGCAAATGGTTTTTGGGATTTTTAACACAGAACCATAATACAGCATTTACAGTAGCCTATGGGAAAGTGGCGCATGCAAAACCAGTCCAGACTACAATATCTCAGAAATAAGGGCGTACGTTTAGTAAGGAACAAATCAGGCCCGATACCCCGCCCCCTAAAGACACATGGTACTCCCACAATATTGGTAGGGCCGTACCCCTACTGTCCTTACCCAAATCTATGCTTTAATTGTACACAAGCAGATTTTTTAAGGCCGTGACAGAAAATATCAAGCATCACAAAAAAGCTTGACAAGATCACATTTTTATAAGAACGTGGTGTTGGAATTTCAGCTAAACTTAAAATGGTAAAGTTAGAAGAACTGGGGTGTCCGACCCGTCCGGATTCAGGGCCTAGTTTTCTGGACGCTACAAAACGTTTCCGTTTTGGCCTTCTACAGCAAATTAAACTGAAAAAGCATAGCAAACAGGAAACATGGCTCCGCAACTCTTTTAGTGTGTATTTAAAGCCAGAGGACATGAATATTGAATTAAAATTCATGGAAACATTCAGGGTAACAGTTTAAGCAGATTCTTGCAAAACATTGTTTAAAATAGCATTGTAACCGGGAATGCATCCTAAATCTAAGGTTAGCATGAACCGTCGTTTTTCGGTGTGATCGTCATAGCCGTGAAATTACTTCGGAGCACAGTTAATTTACGTGTATGAATGGTCACTCAATCTGTCGGTGTTGAATGGAACATTATTAGAAGTGAGTGAGCATACCTGGCTTACGGCCGTTAAAGAGGTTGTCCAACAGGAAAAACGTACATGAAAATAAGCACACACATATTTCGCAAGTTAAACCGGCGGGAGTGGGCCTCCCCCGTGCTCTCCACCAGCCGTACGTGGAGACTCTCCTCTATTGTCCACCTCCGCACAGAGCAGGCAGCAGCTGAAGGAATGTCGACGTGGAGCAGCTAATCGTAAACGCGTACTCATGGAGTACGGAGGAAGGGAGGGAGGGGAGAAAGAGGTTGTTCTTAGTTGTGATGGGACACACAATTCTGGCACTTCGGAGCTCATCTCGTAAAAGTATAGCTCCACGACTCGAAGCTGGCAGTCGGAGCTTGCTTCGTTTATGCGATATCACGTGACCAATGACGTCCGACTCGTCTTGAGGTGTCAGTGGTTTCTTATCCTGTCTTCTTAACTTCTACAAAACCGAGATAAAACTTTGTGCGTCGTGGGGTTGTTTTGCGGCTGGAGAGATTGATTTCTATACAGTTTGTATTGCATTCAACATCCTTTGATTCATTATGGAAAGTGGCTCTGGAAATGGCAAGAGGCGATTCTCGAATGTTTGGGAACAGTTTGAGGCAGGGACGTGCGGTCAGGGGAGGCAGGTGAGGCTGAGCCCCACCTGTCATCATGAAAAGTAAAAAAAAAACTAATAATGATAACATAAAATAAATTTGTCCACTGGTCTGTGCTATAAATTTGTTTTCTGTATGATTCTAATAATTTCTATAATTTTGTAGTCAAAATCGCTGAATTTGCGCATTTCCTGTCCAAATACAGGGGAGAAACGCGACGAGCCGAGCCTAACCTCGAACTGTGCTCTCCCGCACACACTGGGTTAACGCGTGTAGTTGGCGCGTGCCTGTTGCTGCCTCTCTGTATGTCGCCAATATAATGTTTGCAGACATGTTTATTATACACCCTGACTTTTAACTGGCTAATATCTTTAATGACGGTGCGTGCCATATTTAGACTTGCTGATCGGATATAAAACCGCAGTGAAAAGGCGCAAGGTGCGGCAGACAGTACCGTGCCGTACCGAAGGGGACGGATGTGAGTCCAACAGGCGCTTGTTGCTGCTGTTCTTCTATGCAGAGGCTCTAGGCGCCAATAAGTCAGCGATGTCAGAAAGTCAAGAGCACTGCAGAGGTCCGTTTATTTTTATTTTTTTTTTCTTCGACTTGTAGCAATAGGAATTGCATATAGCTAGTTATGTGTTTCGCCCGGAGGTTTTAGAGTGTAATACGAGTGGGATAAGGAAGCGGCGTCTGAGCATGTGAAGAGGAAACATGTAAAGGCTATAGCTGAGTGTAAAAGTTAAATAAAGATTGCCGGTGAGTGGGATAAAGTTCAACGGACCATCTTGTGTAGCTTTTCAAAAGAACAAGGTGAAATATGGTGGCAGCGTGGTCTCGAACGAACTCCCCGACGATTTAGCTAAGAGGAACGGAGGAGAAAGTACCGTCACAGCTAGGCTAACTAGCCTCGGATAAGCTAACGGCTCGACACGCCAGGTGAGACGCCAAAGAGGAGTGCGTTGCAGTAGATAAAATGAAGGGATTAAAGCCGCCCGCACCGTGGAATATGGAGTCTAATAACCTGTCTAAAGCTTGGAAGACATGGAAAGAAGAGTTTTCACCCTACACGGAACTAGCTCTGCCAGACGCGGAGGAAAAGGCAAGATTAAAGCTGTTTTACTATCTTATCGGGGAAAACAGAAGAGAGCTCTGCGCAACAGTGATGGGATCTGAAGCAAGGGTAACAGTAAACGCCCTGATGAGAAAAATTGATGAACACTAATCCTAAAGTTAATGAAACTGTTGAGCGATACAGATTTTTTGCACGGAATCAGACTCCTGGAGAAACCGTTGATAAGTATGTTACGGACCTGAGGATGCTGGCGAGCACCTGCAACTTTGAACAGCTAAAAGACTCCCTGATCAGAGACAGAGTAGTCTGTGGCACATGCAACTCCAGTTGGAGAGAACGGTTACTCAGAGAAGAGAACCTCACCTTAGACAAATGTCTGGATATTTGCAGAGCAATGGAAAGG
The DNA here is from genome assembly GCA_011763525.2 of Mormyrus iriodes. Taxonomy (NCBI): domain Eukaryota; kingdom Metazoa; phylum Chordata; class Actinopteri; order Osteoglossiformes; family Mormyridae; genus Mormyrus; species Mormyrus iriodes. The sequence continues at coordinate 40,453,439 of JAAGVU020000001.1, forward strand.
CTGAGTCTGCTGTTAAAACTGCCAAGCGACTCATGAGAAAGGCTAAACTGGCAGGTCAAGATCCATATCTG
>JAAGVU020000001.1:40461964-40478223 GCA_011763525.2 Mormyrus iriodes
ACTACTTAATTAAAAGTGCATTTATTTTAACTGTTGATGCCCTGCATATAGGCCTACATGTTGTTTATAATATCAGTTGATAAATCGATAAAATGTAAATTGGAATTAACCATATAGAGGAAAGTAGTGCAGAAAGGGCTTGGCGCATCTTGTTTTGGACCGAGTTTCTAGGGCGGCCACCGAACTGAAAAACCAAACAAAATGAAAGATTCTTCGGTTACACAAAATACCATAACTCATCCTAGGCATATTTTATTGTACAGAAGTATCACAAAAACAAATTTAGAATACATTTTATCATGTTAAGTAGGTGGTGAGAACTGGTAATTAAAGCGAAATCGGAGAAGCGGCACGCTGTCGCCCGTCCATGGTGTCAGTGGCTTACAATGTATACCTATTCAGATTTCCTCAAACACACGTACTGCCTGTATAACTTGACAGCTAGTCCATAGTCAGAAAACCAGAAGCCACATAGGGCGCGTTCATGTTTGACATTGAAAATTAACGGTGAAAATAAAATGACACATGAAAATTTTGAAAAAAAAAAACAAAATACTTTTGACTTTTACATTTTTAAGTCTTCCATTTTTTTCTGTTGCCATATCTTATCCCCTGTAACTGTTCCATTTCTCTAGCTCCCATCAACAAGTGCTTTATGTATGTTGTACTTGAGAGTGCCTTAAGTAACTTGTGCAAGTTTCACAGGTGTAGCTACAATTAAGCCAGACTTAACAGGGGATGCCTTTTCTGGCAAGAGGGTGCCGAAAAAGGCATCCCCTGTAACTGTTCCATTTCTGTAGCTCCCATCAACAAGTACATGAAAATATATCCCCACACACCCTTTGTCATTACATTTGCACTGACCCCAGCATCGAGCACGTTTTTTGGCGACAAATAAGTGTCTTCTGAGCTACGCGAAGCAACACTCTTTTAGCCATACATTACAACGAGACCCAGACGCTTTAAAAAGATTGAACAACAAATTTATTGTTTTCTTCGTGAAAAGAACAGTGTCACTATACACCGGATTTGTCCCAGCTTCACTGAAGTACTTAAGGCCCAAGCCTATATTTAATGTGTAATGTGCTTTTTGATGTTAACTGTATTGGTACTGAAATGCTTAAAACTAGACATGCCTAACGGTATTATCGGGTACATCTGATTTACGTTTCCATGCAAAGTAAAAAATGCAACGCTACATAATAAAAAAAATCTAGACAAGAGTGACTCACAAAATCAGGCCTGTCGATTTTCAAATGTTTACTTACACATTACTTAAAACTCGATCAAAACCTAAGAAATGCAGCTATCCATTCCTGCAATTATAAACTCCTGTATAGCAGGGAGCTACATTTACTCATTTAATTTAAGGACAATATTTTTAACATTAAAACCACACCAAAGTTTAGAGTGAAAAATTTGTTTGTTATGGTATTTGCTTGTTTTCTTATTCTAAATGAGTAAACGTTAAATTCCCCTCTCACAAAAACACAACTATACAGTACTGCATGTTGGAAGGAGGCGTAATTCGTCCTTTCCCCGCAGAGTAACATTTACGTTAATATCCGTAAATTCAAACAGTCGTGTATCTCAGAGTTTCTCTCTCAAAAATCAGTTCCAACTGTTCAGTCCCACTGGCGGATTTTAAGCATCTTCTGCCTGGACCTTGATTCCTATATGTGGCTACTGATTGGACACAGACGCTAAGCCCCGGTTAATATTTACCTCTTGCTTGGGAAATACAATAAGCGATCCATAAAATCGCTGCAAATAGTGCACATTTGCTGCAAAACATCTACCTGATGTAATGAATTCGGGCGTAGACTGCTTCTCTGTTAATGTGCTACAAAACTTGTCCAATCTGGTCAGAGATCAGTACCTGCATTGTACCCCGGAGAAGCACAGGAAAAATATCAGCTAGGTACTATGGCTTATATCAGCTCCACGCCGATGTCAATGGGAGTATGTCACCAGCACGTCTTTGAAGCGTATTACGACAACAGCACCAGTTATACCGAATTCAGCTACTTGAATCAGGGACTGGACTTTGATCCAACGCATGGGTGCCACCGAAAGGCTGATGACAGCGAGCTGCATGACCATTATACGAACTCAGGTAACTTCTCAGGACATGCACTGTTTTCATCACACCGTACACAACATACTTACAATTTTCAAAGCGAAATAAACCAGTACAACGGCACGACATCTCAAGGATTCCTCCATGCAAGTTACCAAAACCCCTCAACATCCAAAAACTTAAACTCCAGCCAAATCCAAGATAAAATACTCGCTGAAGTGAATACATTCGAATGGATGAAGATCAAAAGAAACAACCCCAGATCCAGTAAGTACTGCCTTTATATAATGAGAAAAGAAAGACTTTCAAGGAAGTGCAGTCTCTTCGTAAACAAGTTAAATTTGATAGCAAGTTTAATTTCATAACATTTCTTCTACAGTTTACAATTTACGTTTCTGGAGTGTGCAATAATAATAATAATAATAATAACTATTTATTTTCAGATAAAGCTTCTAACTACGGGTTGACGAACGCAGCATCAACAGCTCGAACCAATTTCACTACAAAACAGTTAACAGAATTAGAAAAGGAATTTCATTTTAATAAATATCTTACCAGATCCAGAAGAGTGAAAATTGCGCAAGGCTTACGACTCAGTGAGGCCCAAGTAAAAATATGGTTTCAAAACAGAAGAACGAAACAGAAGAGGAGCGAGAAAGGTCTTACTGCCGCGTGCCCGTCTCGCCCTTCCACAACTTCAGACTCGTCTTCCTCTGAACAAAACTCGCCTTTTTCCTCTCCAGCTGAATCTCCACATAAAATTAGATAAGAATGATTTTCTGTTATTTTCCATATAAAGCATTATCTCCTGTAAAGTATTCCCTACCACCAACTGCACGAAGAATTTCTGAACAAACTAAAGAATGCTTACTGTATCCCATACAGTGATTTGTTTGCACTAATGTCTTTTTAAGTTATGTTTTTTGTAAATAGTTTGCGTATCATTACAGTGTCACGTGTTGAATGATGTAAGTCAAAAGCATTTTACCTTAAGTTAAATCCAATCAAGTAACTTTTGAAGCTTGTTTTTCAAGTTGCTTTAATAGCTTTGTAATGACAATGCTTTGTTCCCATTATAATAAATTATACAGCTGCGGTCATAAACTATACTTTTGTTAGAAGTAATGGAATCCTTGACATTTCTGATAATGTGCTGATAAAAATTTAATGGTAGCGTAATGGCGTTTGGTCTGTCCTGGGATTTTAACTGGATAGATTTAATTAACAAAAAAATTTAGGTATTCGACTGATTGCATTTCAATAAATTGTTGTTTCCACGTTACTGCACTTAAACATGGTAATGAAGACTATATAAGATAGTCTAACAATAACGAGCCTAACAGTGAGAAAATAACTAATTAAAAGAAATTACGTTTCTGCTGGTAGAAGGACATAATGTGGATGATGGGCATTAAGTCATATCTTCAAACGAGACTTCATGTTTCTTCCTGAGTAGTAACGCTTTGTGCTAATGAGCAACATAGTACTAAAGCAGAAATTTCATGCTGGGGCGGTTTTTTCAAAGAAACATACGAAATGCTCGTAAGCTGGGTTTTCAGCGCTGTCATCGCTTTCCTACAAGCGAGTCAACACTACTTTTCTGACCACTGTCCCAGCTTATTTTCTACGCTAAATGAAACTCGTTCCGCACCCCGAGTCATTTTCATCCTCGAAGAAACTTAATGCCTGTAGTTTCATGTGGTAAACACTCATGGTCATTATAATGAGACCTTGATGTCACCTCTCGCCCCCTTTTCATATAGTCTCCCTTATCTCCTTTTACATTGTCAGCCTCTGATCATCGTTTGTAATGCACTTTTAAATCATTGATGATCACAGCTGTATCCGGGATTAACATATAAACAAAGAGACTAAGTGGTCGGCAACCAAAGTGAATTTTGAGAGTCCCACATTGAGCCTTGTTCATGTGCGGATCTTCAGTGCCAGCGGAAGGAGCACGGGGGAAAGCGGAGGCTGGAATTGCCTGAAGTGAGTACTGTCTCCACCCTCTCCTTGGGACACTGGGTCAATTTAAATTAATTCCGGAAAGTCTGCTTCAAGGCTAGCTGTGCTCACATACCGACTCACAATGACCACATATATAGGCATATTATAAGCCCAATAACACCATTTCAACGAAAAAATGCAATGCACACGAAAACAACGCCGTAAACCTTAACAAAACAATGGTTACTTCGGCAGTCGATTTACTATATGGTCAGGCCTGAGGATCATTTAAAATGTTTGTTTCATACCACCATTTAGATTAGGCCATTTTAAAATAAGTATACTAACTTTGTGCTTTTAAACGAAATTATTTATGTCTATGCACTTGTCTTTATTTAATGTAGCGTGGTATACTTCATATTCTTGTTGCGGTTTAATAAAAAAAAGACCTTTATGACTTTTCTTTCCAAACTGTTCTCTTTCTCTAAGCAGCAGTTAATCGTATCTCTTGGTTTATTAAGGCGGTACTCCGAAAACATATTAGAGATGGGGGGGAAATGTGCGCATGCCTAAATACTATTTAGGAGGAGCGCCACGCTTCTCGTATTTGTAGATTTGTTGCACTTTTCCAGGCATATCATATGCATTATCTACAACTCTGTCGTGTAGATACCTACCGTGATAGTAACATTGGTATAATGACACTGGTGCTGCTTTGGGGTCATTAGCGACATCATGCGCCTTTCCTGCTACTCGCGTCCCCCATTTATTTCAGTGGTATTTATTTTAAGGTTAATTCACACAATAACTGTATCACAGACGTACGAGCATAAAAATAATACTACCAAGAATGGACCATCTAAGCAGGTTTGCTTACAGCTGTGTAACACCAGTAACAGTAGCTGGCAACATTACGGCGTACCCTGTTCAAATTTTTTAAAATAAAAGCCGTAAAGCCGGAACGATCCAAGATTAACTCAGTGACTTAGAATTCTGCTTTCCGTGAGCGTGCAGCTAATCTTCAGTAATCGGATGTGATTTACCGGAAGTACTTGTCCTGTCGATGTGACGCAATGCAGTGTAGGAGGTCATGGTCGGCGGATCGTGGCGGTTTTAACCTTGTGGCAGTATAACTGTTTAGGGGTGTTCGCAAGGAGACTTCATCTTATTTGTTTGTATATATAATTGGACATTGCCTAACTGCCATCCACAATGTCACTCGCTGCAGAGGCGTTTGTCTCCCAAATCGCAGGTAACTGACGTCTTCTGATCCGTGCCTGTTATCTGTGCCCGAGAAAGAAGTGTTTTAAATATAAGCCGATTGCTACTTTATTATTAGAGTTCATTGAAGCTCTGTATCGTCTCTAACGTATCCGTGTCTCACTATTAAGAATATTGTCCTTCGAACTGCTAGATGGTGTTTAAAATATGTTGTAGCCTAAATGCATTTTCCTCATGCATTTTATCATCAGTGGTGTTAATGCTATCAATAATGGCGCTGTTTCTCTATTAAGTGATTTCATTAAGTTAACCCATCAGCGGCATAATACTTTTAATTTCTGTTGTGATTATTATTATATTTATATATATAACTGAGAGCGTATGCTATACTTATCAGAAACATAAGCAGAAGCAAGGAATATTTTATGATTGGTACATTATAATAAATGTAATTTGCACTCTTATTAAACATATGACTGAATGTCACAAAATAATAAAAAACCTGAATATTTGCTCAGGCATTAAAACGTAGAAGAAAATAAATGCCAAATAAATTATGACTAAAAAGAGCAGCACAGGTAATGTTCATGTGAAACATGCAAACATCGGAAGTTTAATTTGGTCCCGGATGTGCACAAGACGTCACCTCACTGTTAAAAAAATATATAATTTGAAATTGTGTTTGAGACATACACTTAAACTTACATTGTAATTCAAGATATAAACTTACATTGTAATTCAATAAACGGTAGGTTTACATGCACAGCTAAGTCCAGCTATGGTTAATAGTTAGATTATGCCATTTAATCGGACTACTGTCCTTGTCCCAGTATACAAGCACAAATTGATTCATTGACTGTCGGACTCCGCTACAATAGGTGGCAATATAACTCCTTTTAGCTTGTTAATATTGGGCTTTTACTGGTTGACCTATTACGTTACAGACGTAAAAAAGTAAATTAATAATAATGTATGCATGGACAAATGAAGTGACACAAGCTTTAATTGTGAACCGGTCGGAAGAACAGATACAGCAAGATCAGGATAGCATAACAAGAAATAAAGTATTTTGTATAATATACTATATTAGACCGCCAATCACAGACTTGCAGATTATGATTTTGAGTGTCTATATATAATATAGTCAATATCCTTGGGTGCGCGCAATTATCTCTGATCACTTAATCCAGTTTAGCTAATCCAAATCTCCTGAGACTTTGAAAACCCAATATAGCTGGGTAACCATATCCATGTAAAAAGAATACCCTCCCCCCCACCACCGGATTGAAAAAGTCAGGTTCAGAAAAACGGGGAAACATCCAGGATACTCAAAGATCTAATCAAGCACAATCCTGGTCGATCATAAGACAGGTGACTATTTTGTGAAAGTTTTAAGCTCTTTAAAGATTTTAAGTTTTATACCTCCACCACCATATGGCCAGAAAACCAGAAAATGCTACAAATTCTGAAAACACATGCAAAACAAAAAATTCTGCAAATCCACTCACAGCACAGCGGAAGTTTCCGGGGGACAGTGAAACTAGTAAGACCATTACAGCTGGGTGGTGTGTTGAATATTTATCAATATATTTTCAGTATGTGATAGAGGATGCCACAATACTGTTAATATCAATGTACTGTCCTGGTCAGGATTATTGGCACCCCACGATTGCAAGTACAGAATATAGGATATCTTCAGAAATAAATGCAAATGAACCAATTTTGTATGATCTGAATATTTAATAAAATGTTATTGAACAACAACATCAACAAAAACAGCTTTTATATAGTGAAATAAAAAATGTAGACATAAAATGTATGCTGGACATGATTATTGGCATCGTTATTATGTTAAATTATTTCTTCAAACAAACTAGGAAACAAATACGACATGCTTGTGCTTAATCTTCAGTAACATGACCTAATGATTTAAGCAATGAATGATGGTTTTTCTGCATAAAAAGGCTGCTTTCAGTTTCTTTTTCACAATGGCGAGGACAAGAGAGCTGTCTGAGAGCATCAGAACGGCTATTATCAAAATAATAATTCCAAAGGTTACAAGGTGATCACATAAGAACTTGAAATTCCTGTTTCAACAGTTCGTAATGTTATCAAGAAGGTTCACATTATAAAATTTTTAAGACACTTTCAGGATGTGCTGCTAAGAAGAAACTCAAAGAGAGAAGTCTGCAATGGTTGGTACAGGTTGTTGAAAAAATACCACTTAGCTTCAGGTTGACCTAGAGCAATCTGATGTGGTGGTTTCTGCCTATACCATACGCTGCACAGTAAACCAAGTATTACTCCATGGGCGAAGGCAAAGGAGGACATCACTATTGAAAGAATGGCACAAAGGGCACGACTCATGTTTGCAAAAAATTTCTTAGACAAATTGCAGTCTATCTGGCATAATGCTCTGTGGACAGATGAAACCAAAGTAGAGCCCTTTGGTGGAGTGTCATGTAGTACAGCAGTTTGTTTATATTTGATGGAATAAAGGAAAAGAACACCCTGCTTACAGTAAAATATGGTGGAAGTTCTGTCAGGTTGTCAGGCTACTTTGCCGTCTCTGGTACTGGAGGCATTGAATGTACCAAAGGAACGATGAATGCAAGAATCTTATAGATGGCTACAAGAAATGTTTAGAAACTGTTATTGTTGCCAAAGGTCCTGTGACCAAATATTAGTGAGGGGTGCCAATAATCGTGTCCAGTGTACATTTTATGTCTGTTTATTTCATTATACAACAGCTTTTTGTTGTTGTTGTTGTTGTTCAATAACTTGGCTAATTTTACAAAATATTCTGGTTATACAAAATTGGATTTTTTTACGACGTGGAATTGCAGATATTCTACATTCTGTACTTGGAATTGAGGGGTGCCAATAACCCTGACCAGGACTTACATTTATGGTGCATTAAAATTGGGACTCTATTAGGTTTTTCACACCTATAGTATCTGGTCCGAATCAGTTGAGTTTATAAACTGTTGCAGTTCAGTTTGCTTTCATGCAGAGAAGAATCCAAGTGAAGCAACAATGCACCACTACAAACCATGTGAGAATGTTCATTTTGCTTATTGGTCAGGACCCATATTCACAATGCATTTTATCTTACCACTAAGTATGTAGACATGTAGACACAGCCTTCCTAAGTCACACTAAAAGTTTCTAACTAAAAGTTTTCTCCTAAATGCTATTCACAAAGCTGCTCAGAGCAACTTTTACTAAGGAAAAGTGAGAATTCTAAGCTAAGAATAAGACTGTCGCTATGGCTGACGTCAGTTCTCATGCATAAGCTTGGTTGATGAGAAGCCAGTATGTGCTAGTGAAAATGTATGTGCAAAATCCCACAAACACAAATACAGTGGAAACCGGTTATAGTGATCAGCCGCTTTCATGGATCAAAAAGCTTGAGACAGAATCGTTCATTTACAGATACTGTTTAAATTATAGCATTAAATTATATTGATTATGGTAATCAAGTAGCCCGCTTACACTTCATTTTTGGTCGTTTTAATACGTGGCAACATATGGAAAAAGTTAAAACTACTAATTTTTTTTTTGTTACTTTGATAAACCTACTGTAATAACCTGTCTGCTTTTGGCTAGCTGTCTGAGGCTAATGCTGTGTGCACAGAAAACATGACAGGAAACAGTCATTTTCTCTCAATGACAAATATAGACTCATCAAAGCTTATGATAAACTGCCAAAAACAAACCAATGAGATGCCGCAGTGAAACTACAATAAGCTATATTTTATGTACAGTAGTGTACTGTACTATAGTGTATTTAAATTATACACAGTTCGTCATTAGACCTGGCATTTTTAGTGGAATCCGCTTCCCTCTTTCTCTTGACAATTGCTATTTGCATGTATAGTTACAACTTTTGTTTTCCAGAGAGAAATTTTGTTTTGTAATCAAGAAAACTACTTTGGTTTTGTTGAGATCACAAGAAAAATAAGCAATCTCAACATAAAACAGAAAAAGATTAGATTCTTTAAGATTTTTACATAATTTTCATATCCATTTATTTATTTCCTTTTTTTGATCCAAAAAATAATGATCTGACCCATGAATCAAAAACCCTGATATGTTGCGAACTGTAAGCTTTGTCATCCGTTGTACTTCTGTTAATGAAACTGATGCATAGATGACTTGTTTCTGTTGTTGTAGCATCTGATCCCTGGCCAGAAAATGCTACTCTGTACCAGCCATTAAGGGGTGAGTATATGTGTGTGTTGGGGAGGGGCAGCCAGTGGGTTTATTTCTAAAATATTTTTGTACATTCTTGAAGGAGAGGAAATGTTCATATGAAAATTCAATGTTTGTATGGAAAGTAAAAGTCAGATTTAAGGGCGTTATTAGAGTCTTGAAATATCGGGGCTAAGCCCAGCTAAGAAATTTTCACCTAATAATTGGATTATTTTCAAGTTATTTCAGGGTAAAATGAATATATGATGTGAGATACTCTACTGAAAGGTTCCAGTCAGTTGCATAGGCTGGGTTTCACAATGTGAAATCAAAATAAACTACATAATATAACAATCACTTTTAAGTAATTTGTAGTAAATTAAATGACTAGTTAGTGAAATCAAGTTCCTGTGTTTCAAACAGAATGGACATTTATATCTTGTAGCCATCCACAATGATATACATTGATTTGTAGAAACATAGGCCTAGACATGTCTGTCACGGAGCTCACTTTTTCTGAATAATAACGCGAAACTTAATGGGTAGAAAAAATATCTGTTTACAATGCATTATTTGTTTCTGACAAGGTCGTCACTGATGTATGAATGTGATCAGCTCCGACTGACCGGTTGTAAGTTGATTTGGTTGCAAGTTGGCCCTTTATTTTATATGCAAAAATAATCATATGCAGAAGTGCACATAACTGGTACTCACGTTATGCATTCACCATATACAGTAAAGCGATATGCGTGGCAATTTCTTTTCATAGCAGCAAAAGTGTGTATTTATTTTACATGCATTCGTGCTGTTATGACAAGAAATCACTGGATTTTAGCCGTACCGTGAAAGAAGTACAAATTGGCCACGTAAAGGTTAAAATGCACAGTAGTTTCTTGTCATAAGTGTGAATGGACATAAAATACGCATTTGCGCTGCTATGACAAGTAGTTGCTGCATGTATCACTTTATACGGCACATGCATGCTAGTGTATTAGTTATGTGCACTCCTGATCATAGGTATAGAATACTGTATAAGGAAATGATATCATCGTTAATTCATGCTGTTTGGTGTTTTTTTTTTTAACCTCTTTATCAGCATTTTCTTAGGTCATTGTTCATTGTTACTGGAAGTTAGAGCGGAAACTGCCATACATTCTAGGCAACATTCGCGGTGCCAGACACAGCGCAGTCGTGACTACATATTTGCACTCTCCAAATCGTCTTAAAGTCGATCCGTCTTAAATTGCATTGGTCGTAAGTCGACAACAACCTGTATTCGTACTTAGGTGCACACCTAGACTAGTGGTTCTCAAATTGAGCTGACCGGGTGTGTTTTGGAATTAGTCTTATGATGTTTTATATGTGAAGGTGTGCCTTGGAAATACTTGTTTTCGTAAATGGTGAACCTTGTTTTAAAAACGTTTAAACCACTGAGTTACTAATGGTGTGACATTCGCAAACGATTCATTCGCAGGAAACAAGTCTCTTATTGGAGCTATACACTCACGTTCATTATATTTTATTATATTGTATTATATTATACATTGCATTTGACGTGAGGCAGGAACCAATTCATATACAGTTATGTTTCTGGACAGTGGAAGGAAAACGAAGACCGCCAGAAAGCCACGTCCACACGGGGTAAACACGTACACTCCATGCACACAATGCGAAGGTGTGCAACGACAGTGCTACCCTCTGCACCACTGTGCTGCCCTAATAGACTTGCACAATGTGCAATGCTAATATTGAAATGTCATTTCATGTACATTCAGTTGTGATATTGCAAGGACCGCAGTAGTCTGCTGGGTTCAAACCACCAATACGCTGCAAAAAACTTTTTTGGTCAGCTGAAGGAAAGAAAATTTAGCAGGCTTTGTAATTCTAATGATGGTTCCCTTTTATACTTATCTAGTATATGTCAAGAAAATGAGTCTAAAGTTTCAGAGACTCAGAGACTGTATGGCGGGCTCGTGAGAAATCAAAGAAAAGGAACAAAGAGGAGAAAAATGAACTAAAGTTTGTGACGAAAAGACAGTCATCTTTCACTGTATGGAAATATTTTGTATTTGATAGAGATGACATTGAGCAAATGCAAGTGATTGTCGGCACTACTTTGTGTCGGTTGGCACAACAAACAACAATACCACCAACTTATTCGACAGACTCTGTTGATAAGTTCTTTTTGACTTTACAGTAAGTTTTCAACTTTTTAAATATCTCAAAACTTAAAATATCGTTCAACTGTACCACAAATACAATGTTTATAAAAAGTATTAATCTTATATGGTTAACATGTACGGTATTATGTGCACATTACCGGCTAAGCGACAGTCAGCATTTGTTTTAGCAGTAATTATTTTGAAATAGAGGAATTATATAAAGTAAATGAAGCAAAACGATTTAAAGTCAAAGTGATGACGACAGGCTAGGCTATTAAATGGCACATATCTATGGCTAACCTCGCATTATTGGATGAGTCCATCCAACCCAGAAATCTTATTTAAGATATTTGTATTGCAGTCGAACTGTGGTGTTAAGTTATGCTTTGTAATACTGACGGATGACTGCATTTTCATTTACTTTTTAATGTGAAGTGCTTCCACACAACTGGTGGTTTTCGCTCTTTATTTTCACCTTCATCCGCTATGCGCTCTCCCTTCCACCATATTGCTGAGTAATCTAGAAGGAAAATTTTGATCGATGCTTTTTAGTAATCGAGTTTAATCAAGTAATCGTGACAGCTCTAATTTAAATTTTCAGTGTATTTATACATTCACTATGTATTTTAACAACTGAATTGGTTGAACTATGTGAGTTGCTAGTGGCAGCTTTTGGGAAATGCACCCCAGAATAAGAAAAAGAGACCCAAAGGAGTGAATGAGCTGGTAAGTCGATGAACGAGAGACTGGGTGTTTCACAAGACCAAAAACCCAAAGATCGTACTTGTGGTCTTGGACCAGTCTTGCTAACTTATCTCCCAAGAATGAACTTTGGACGCACTGAATCTTGGGATTGGTATCAACCGATGTATCCTTGTTATTGTGGGCGGGGCAAGAATGACATCCAGGAATTTTACCGTCCTGTGTACTTCTGTACTTGAGTGTTGGAACTGGTGTTCGGCAATGGAATATATACACGAGAACACAAGTACGGTCAAGCATATTGAGAAACTTCTCTCCACTCATTTGGGTCTCTCGTTCTCGTTCTGAATGAGAGACCCGAAGGAGTGATTGAGTTGGTGAGTGAGTTTTGTGAGCGAGAGACTCAGGCTACTGAACAAGAGAGCTGTACCTTGGTCGTGACTGAAATACACCATCTACTGGTGTATTATAGCTTACATGTGCAGCAACTTCCTGTATGCTGCAACTGGATTTTAGAGCAACATTTTCACAATTTAAAGTGATTCTAACCAAGGTTCCATAGCATTTGGACTTGTTAACTAGCTATGTGATGAGCTGTTAGGTTTGCGTTTTTAACAAATGTGAGTAGCTAAGATACAATGTTGATGGACTATAATTAAATAAATATTATTTTTCTCACATGGCTTATTGTGGTGCAGTGGTTATCATTGTTCCCTCACACCTTATATCCATTATATCCTTATCCTTTTGTAAAAAAATTCTTTTTGTAAAGTAGCTAGATAGCCATCACCAGATGCCAATAATGACAAGTCTGGTATCCAGTGCTCTCGCTCTCACGTGCTCACACAATATGCCAAGTAGTGCGAAATAAGAAAAGTAAGATCAGAATGACAGGTTAATAGATCAGGGTTTTAAAATTATTGTTCAAAAAAATCTTTGATATCCGGGGCTGAATTCTCATTCATAACTGCGTTTTCTTTGTTCCATCCTGGGGTCGTTTTAATAAAATAATTACAAGAATCACTTTATTGGCCCTCATGGGGAAACACTCTTCATGTCTCCCCCAACTTGCTCTCAGAAGGCGAGAGCAAGCTGTCTGTGAAGAGCAGGCACGCTGCCCAGGGAGCTGGGGGTTAAGGGCTTTGCCCAAGAACCTTCAGAGACTGTGCTTGAACCGGCAACCTTTGTATCACAAGCACAGAGGCTTGGACCACTGAGCCACACACTGCTACAGAAATTTCCTAACTTACAGATCCTGTCTTGACTGTTTGGCAGCCAAGGTAATTATGGTTAGAACCTGATTTAGGAAAAAAGCCATTACAGATGAACAGTTCCTAAGTCATTGTTCCTATCCTATCCTAACCACAGGAAAAGTGTATTAGGCCAACACAAGCGTCCTAACTTACCAGAATCTTAAATAAATTCTTTAGGATAAGTACACAGCCCTGCTCATGACATGATCATGATAAAAATTATATACATTGTGGCCACATTTTACTGAAGTAGTTCCCCTTTATCCGCAGGTGGTACTTCCAAGACTGGATATATAGTGTGATTTTGATGTATGTACATATGGTGAAGTTTAATTTATAAATTATGCACAGTAAGACATTACCAGCATATTCTCAGTAGACTTCTGGGTTGGAATATGTAGACATGTCAACAAGTGGCTTCCGGTAACTTTGTCTTAATTACTTTAACCCTCCTTAATCTACACTTACTTATGTCAGTTTAACAGCTTTAATATACCTTTGTCTATCATATAATTATGCTGGAAACATGCCAAACACCCAGAAAACTGACTGACCCAGAGCTGAAGAAAGATACGCTTAGCAGTAGTGTAGCCATCATGGTGACTTCTGCGGGTAACAGTGAGCTCTCCGTGACCACACTTACAGAAGAACTCGAAAAACAGCGCAAACACCTTAAAGACGACATGACTGCACTTATTGAAGCTTCCCTGGCACCTATCCAATCATCATCACTGGGTTTTATGTAATAGTGGACACGCTGGGAAAGTGAGTCACAGCTGTCGAGACCATTGTTGATGACAATTTTTCAGCACTTTTTAAAGCGAATGAGGAAAGTTCTGAATTGAAAGCACTGAATGCCACACTGAGACACCGTATCAACGATCTGGAAAATCAGTCCCGAAGAGCAAACCTCCACACAATAAACATGCCGGAGGGCAGTGAATCCAAGAGTTACACGGTGACATTTATTTCCACCTTGTTAAAGGATGTCATGGGAAACCAGGTTTTTGCTGCATCACCTGAGCTAGATCGCATGCACCGGGTTTTGGTGCCGAAGTCCAAAGACTGTCGCCTGCACAGACCCATCATTGTTGCTTTTCACCGTTATCTAGACTGGAAGTGCGAAGTGGGAATTACGTTGGGCTAGGCAGCATGACCTGCAGATTAAGGGGAATATATTAAGGTTCTACCCTGACCATAGTGTAAATCCCTCCAAAAAACATGCAGCTTTCAAGAATGTGAAAGCAGCCCTGTACCAGAAGGGAGTCCAGTTCAGGCTCCTCTACCGTGCATGCCTCCAGGTGTCTTATGGAGGAGAGACAATTATGTTTGAGACACCTTCAGATGCAGAGGCGTTCTACTCTCGGCAGATTGAGGGGAGTGCTACTCCTGGACTTGAGTAACCGCAGCATATTAACCAGGTGCAAATATTGGGTAAAGTGACAGAGCTTTTGTTTGACTCATTGTAATTGTCTGTTTGCTTTACGATGACCCGCAGTGACCCTGTTGTGATGCAGACCAGGAAGGTTGTATATATTTTTTTAATTTAAATGTCTGTTCAGGGCATGAGAAGACGGACTGAAATTTATTTCCACATATACAGAACTTGCGTTCTCAGTTGGTTGGGGCTCTGTGTTTATCATATTAAAATTCAGGAGCTCTTGAAGGGAGTGTTTAAGGAAAGAAGTGTTTTACCGGAAGTGTTTAGAGAAGAGACGACTCCTGCGTGCTGCTATTAGATTAGCACAGGAGGGAAGGCATGTTTTAGGGATGTTGGGGTTAATGATTGGACCTTTCTTCTTTTATAAGGCAGAGGAATTATGGGAATGTTTACTGAGTTTGTTTATTCCGCTTTTTAGTTAATTCTGAGAAAGGTGAAAAATTTAACATGGTACATTTGACTATGAGTTGTGTATACTATACTCACTTAACTTTATATGGTTATGACTAACAATCCGAAGGAGGGGTATGGGGGTTCTGCCGTTAGGTTCACATCATGGAATCTTAAAGGGTTGAATGGTCCAGTGAAGAGGTCTGAAATATTTGCCTGTCTTAAGGATTTAGAAACTGATATTGCATTTCTCCAAGAAACACACTTGCACAATTCGGATCATATAATAAAGAAACAATGGGGTGGCCAAATTTTTCATTCTAATTTTAATACTAAAGTAAGAGGTGTACAGCCGACCACTTTTGGAAGTCAGATTTGTGTTTAGTAATAAGTTGGACAAAATTTCTTTCAAAAAGATCTTTAAAGGTATGTGTGACGTTAATGCCAAGTTATATGAAATCAGATTTTGATATGTAAAATGGTAAAGAACAGTTTGGGATCTGTGGGATTCATTTACTGGCAAGCATTCAATCTTTGAAAGATTGTTTGTAGCTGAGACCATGCCAAAAGAGTGCAACATTTTGACAGTTTCATTGATAAATGCCAATTCGTCAGAGGTGTATAGTAACATGACATCCGCATAAAGGGATAACTTAAGGTCAGTTCCCCATCTGCAGATACAGTGTCTATAAAAAGTATTCACCCCCTTGGATGTTTTACCCTTTTATTGCTTTTTATAAATCAATCATGATAAACATAATTTGGTTTTTTTGACAAAAAAAATTACAAAAACCCTTTAATGTCAAAGTGAAAACTGATTTCTACAAAATAATGACAAATAAAAATATGTAACATAAAATAAGTGATTG
>JAAGVU020000001.1:40484687-40495858 GCA_011763525.2 Mormyrus iriodes
CACCTGCTCCTCGTTGCCCCAGCTTCCTGTGTGTATTTAAGTGTTTGCTCTTGTTCAGTTCCCTAGGTGAGTCATTGGGTCAGTTTAGTGCTTGTGCCTGAGTTGGTTTGTGATTCTGAGTGTTCCTATCCTCATGTCATTGATTAGGTTTAGGTTATCCCTGTGTTATTCAGTTAGGTCAGTTCCCTTTGTTTAGTCAGATTTGTTCCCTGGAGCTTCCCCCCCATGATCCCTTGCTTAGGTGTCCTCAGTTTTCTCTTAAGTTCCCCTATTCCCCCTTTTTGGCTTCTGTGTGTTCTCTGGTGTGTCCTGTGCCCCAATAAATTCTAGTTTTACCCTGTAGTCGTCCGTGGATCGTCCCCCCCTGTAACTGAAAGGACCTTTGGATTGCTGAAGTATTTCAGATGTTTCGATAAGTCAGGTAGAACATTACAATACAGCACTCTGAAGGTTGTGGCATTCTTTGTGGTATGTTGTATGCATAACCTTGCATGATGGATGTCTGTCATAAACAAATGGACATAAATGAGGGCACATCACAGGATTTTAGAAGGTGTGATGCTGAACTGCATGTACTGATGCCAAAACAGGAGTGTATGTCGGCAGCAGCACAGGCAAGGAGGGATCAGCCGGCAGAAGAGCTGAATCGTTGGTAAGGAATCTAGATTGTGAGATGTAGCAGAATAAGAGCCCTATTGCCATTTGTTTGAACATTTTAAAACACCTTAAACTGTAGCTTGTTTTCTTTGATCAGACTGCACTTTTATTTGTATTTTGTGAACTGCAGACCCAAAACAAAAAAATACACATGCATAATCAACTCCCTGTTCTCAGCCACTGTTCTTGTTCAGCAGCGAGCTTGTTTTTCTTGTCTTCTGACAGCTTTTATACAGCTTTTGGCACTGTGTGGATGATCTGGTAATGCCAGAAAATGAGGACTCTCTCTCTCACTGATACCTCATCCTATGCCTACTTCACCTTGAAAGGCTTAGGTGGAACAGTGGTGCTCCTGTAGATGTGCTCACACCTTTTCACCTCACACATGAGGAAGTCCTGTTTCCTTGGGTGAAAACCGATTAGGGGTGGCTTCCTAGAAAATGATCGATCTTAGTGTATAATGAACAAAATACTTTATGATGTAAGTAAAGAATGAGTGAGATCTATGTGCATTTCCAGAAACCCTGTTATTCCAGAAAAAAATGAATGAACTTTAAGTAGTACTTTGTTGGCTCCTTGCTTGCCTCCGTATGAGGAAAAACAGACTGTTGATAGCAGGAAAATTGATCACATGTATTTCAATGGTGAAATTTGTTATATGATTGTCACACCAGACATATGTAAATTAAAAATATAAACTAATTAGAAAATCAAAAACACACCAAAGCAGCCAAGATTAAGTCAAAAAAGAAATTAAAAATGGGCTCAAAAAAACAAAACACAACGGCAAGCAGCAATAGGAAAAGAGTAACGCTTCTCAAAAGAAGCCTTAAAATGACTTAGTGAGGAGGTAGTCAAAAATACATTTTAATATAATTACTGCAATGTTGTGCAGCATTCTACACAACAGCACAGCCGCACTCAATGGAAATCTTAGAGCTCCCAAGGACTTCTGTAGGCACCAGAATCACATCTTTCACATGCCCAAAGTACCCTCTACAGCAGTGTGTTCTCTGGTGTGGGGTGTTATACCTTTTGTCAGCCATGGTTTGGGGATTCAACACTCAAGTCAGCAGGTATTCGTTAAAATGATGCCTGCTGTCTCCCAATAACCAGCCACCAGCAGATTTGCCATCTGACACACACCAAAGCTGGACCAGATATAAACATGTGTACTCCCAGGCCACTTAGTGACAATGTCTATAAATGATCCTTGATGGTTGCATATCATTAGGACATTTAGGTCTAGGGCAAAGAACCCTTTTCAACATATGCAGGTATGATTCAAGGGGCTGCAAATATTAATAGGGTTGAGGGTTCCATCCACTGTACCTACAATGCCAGGTATGCCTACAATGGCTTGAAAACTAATTTTAGTGTCATGCAAGACATCCCCTCCTTTTGGACATTGTATTTAGTTATGCACACGGTGCAACAAAAATGTGATCAATGCATGCACAGATACAGGACACAGTAGCCTTGCTGAAGCCATGTGCATCTGTAGGTCTGCAGGAATCCACCAGTGGCATAGAAGCAGAGAACTGTCAGAAGTTGCATGGTGCACCAAGGGCAAAATTCCAGGGTGTTTTTCATTTCAATGTATCCTGCACCAGAGCAAGGAGGCTCATTAATTCCGCCCAGGCCAGCCTATATTTTTCTATGAATTGTTCATTACCGAGATGGTTCAAATATTTCATGGCCACCCGCAAAACAACATTTAGACAGGCAACTTGGCTTCCTGGATGGTACTGTCTCAAACACTGTCTTCTGTTGACTTGCACAATTCTCTGCCATTGCTGGTCGTGGAGGGTGATTCACCTTCCCAATTCAAAAGTTGAACACATTGCAGGATTGATTGGATAGCTCATGAATTGACTTGGCCACACCGAGTAAGATATTGAATTGGACAGTAAAAATTATTTCAATTAATTTCAATTCAATGCAATCATACAACACATGAATGTCATTTAACCTAGAGAAACATAAACAATTACATAACAGGTTTACTTCCAAGATGGTAGATGTATACATTGACCTTAAATTTGCATTTGCATGATTGTAAGATAAAAATCATGCTATTGTTTTAGCCTGTTCTAACAATATGCATTTGCCTTATGTCAGCCCTCTAAGTCCTTTTCCATGGGCATATATTTATTGTTTTTGCATATTTAAGTGTTTATGTGTGTTATGATTTGTGAAGAGTCTGCAGTAGTGGTGGGTTGTTACAAGGATAGTGTTGTGATCGGGTTACTTGTATGACTATATGAAATGCTCTTCCACCATGGTACACAAAATCACAGTCAAATTATTTATTCTATAGGCGACACTTTAAATGTGGCTTTCTGAATAACTTTGACATGCAGAGACTCTTCAGGCAAGTGCTTGAACGGGGGGAATGGCCGACGGTTACTTTTTGCTGCTATAAGTAATAGTGATTGCAAGATAAGCCACCCCTGGTTTGCTGGGCAAACGCACCATTGTAACAACAATCTGCTGTAGCTCAAGCGCCGCTGCCTTTTAAAGGTGAGGTGATCCTAAGCCTGTTTTCCCAGGCTTGTTCCTGTCCTCGCCTGCATCATGCCTCGCCGCCTCCCGTGGTCACGACAGTGTATATATATATATGGAATAACAGTTATCAATCTAAAAAAAAATCACAGAGCGTCTTTTGATATCACAGGAACTGGAAAATTGTGTAGGAACAAACTCCATAGAACCATCTATACTGACAGATCATAAAGGTATATCAATCACAATTAATAATCATGGTTCAGTAAAATCTGCCAATATTAAATAGAGGATAATGGAAATCGAATAGGATACTATTAAAACTAGATAATTTTAAAGTGAAAACAATGGAATTATTGAGACATACTGGACACAAGCACAAATGATTAATGAATGTGGGAGATATTGAGAGTTAATGAAGTTTGAAATTAGAAAACTGGTAATATCAGTAGGGAAAATGAATGCAGCTGATAACAAATTGAATGTACAATTATTTTAAAAATTACTAATTTATCAAGTAAAATATAATTTTACATAAGAGGGAGGAATACAATATCAATGAAGAAAAAGCAAGAGGGGCCTTTATTAGATCTTGATTTAAATGGCTTGCATTGGTAAAAAAGAATACAACGCATTTTTCTTTACTTAGAAAAGAGAAATGGGGAAATGACGTCTGTAAGCAGGTTAAAAATTACTTCTAATAAAGATGCCTAGTTTTGTTTTTAAACAAGTGGGTGGCCTTGAATTTCTTTTGAAGTTTAATTATTCTATTGATATAATCCCTGTTAAACTTGCCAGATTCCACCAGCAGGATCTTCTAGCTTGGGCATTAGTTTACAGTCATGACTTTTCCCCTGATAGATATTATATTTGTAATAATAAAGATATTCAATATAAAAGAGAAAATGTAATTTCTCCAGAATTGGTCTGAAATTAAGATATAATTAGTTAATCAGTGAATTAATATTAATGGTTTCAGTTTTCATATGCTAAATTTTTAGAAAAATGTAACACATTGGTTACACCCAAAGAATTTGCCATTGTTACGAATGCAATACCCAGGAAAGTATTACTTCTCTTTAAAGACGAATCTAATGTTAACAAAAATTTTACCGTCCTTTCAAATAAGATTTTCATGGATGGATTTTAACATTATGCAAGACAAAGTAAAAAATAATAATATCAGGAACAAGATTAGAAATACAACCGTTCCACCAGTTAAATTCTTTTGGTCATTTTTTGGAGAGTTAGATTGACATAAGGCCTGGAGGATATGTGATAAATTAGTAATAAAGTAATAACAAAGCTATTTTTCAAGATTTAACATGGAATATATCATATAAATATACATATAAAATGTACTTGAATGGTTAAAATTAAATATAGAATACTCCTGTGACCTCTGTAGTAGTGAGAAGGAAACCATTTTTTATTTATCCATTGCATATATTCTAAGGTATTTTGGGTTGATGTAGAAATTTTCATATTGAAAAAAATTAATGGAATGGAAATGGTGGTATTTTTAAAGGAAATGGGATTTAAAAAAAGACCAATTATATCTCATTAACCTGATAATTATTTGGGGGGAAATATCATGTACACAAAAAAGTGGTCTGGTTCATCTCCTAATTGTGCTCATTTTATGAATTAATTTGCTCAATAATGTGAGTTTCTACATAAATGTAAGAATAAACTAGTTATTAATGCATACCATGTAATTACTAAATACAACTGTCATCAGTAAATCAATAATAAGATTTCTGGCTGTATATTCTTCACTCTCTGTTAAATTAATTTTATTTAAATGCTGTGTACTCAACCGCTCATGTGTTTTAATAAACCTCTGGCGGTACATTGCCACCCTATAATACATTTGGAAATCCTTGTTTCTTTGTTGTTTGTATATTTTGCATGTTATAAGCAATAAAAAACCGTCTCATTTGACCACGATTGCTGTTCGCTCTTCGAAGAACGCAGACTACAAAGGCTTCGAAGGATGCAGCCCCTGAGCTCGGACATAGTCTACGAATCGGAATTCCGACTTCAGAAGGCGTTCCAGATCCGACTTTCGAGTTCAAATGGAATGCAGAATTACCCTACACCTTAATGAAGCGAACTTCATTCAGCTCTGAGTGCGAATACAAACAAAGTGCACTCCGAGGCACACTGGGAGTGGGAGGGGATTGGAAAAGGCTCTCGATGTGAGCAAGGTCGCGTAGCAGCGTCGTCACAGCGCGTCATCCGGGGACCTGCCTGTGGAACACATGCGCATGCGCTCTGCAGCTCTGGCGCTTCGACCTCTGCAGCCGGTAAGTGGACGGAGTTTTAATGGGCGGCGGTGCACCGTCTTAATTACAATCATATTTCATCTGTTCTGTGAACATACTTGTATCGCATGGTGAATATCATACCTTTGTTATGCATGTGCATTTGTGCTCTTAATGTATGTTTTGTTCTCCTTTTGTAGAATTTATTCACGGAAATGTCGTTTGACCTTAGTTATGTTTTGTTTTTGCAGATTTAATTCAATTCCAGACGATCTGCTGAAAAAATCCAGTGAATATGTACACCTGTGCAAAATTCGTCTCTGTTCCTGCTCTGGTATGTTTTCGCATTTTCTACAGAAAATGCAAATGGTTGTTCTGAGTACGGGCCTGTTTAATGTTGGACAGGTACTCCTGCAAAGATGATAAATACCATAATACTCTAACGTTGCCGTCACAATTTTATAAGCTATAAATTATGAATGCTAATCCAATATACGGCCTTGTTCCTTTTAGCTAACTTTAAGTCTGCAGCTAACCGACAAGCCATTTTCTGCACTTCAAGGTCATTATTGATTTTGTATTTTAAGTGAATGTTGTTCTCCACGTTACCAATGGAATACATTGTCTCATTTACGCGACAGCATTTATAAGGTATTCTTGAACTAGAATTTTTGCAGCACGAGCTTCATTCTTTATTGCGACGTCCTTTAACTCGGTACAAATTTGGAATCAGAATACAGTTCAAAGATATCTCAGATTCAGAGCAATAAATTTTATTCTGGTTGGTTTAAGTATGTAAACCATTCTTTTCAGGGTAACACCATATTAATGTAAGACATGGCAACATTACAGTGGTCTGTAATATCCTAAAGAGATTAGACTTATATTTCATACTTATAATTCAGAAAAATTGTACTTCTCTATAAGTTACACCTTTTTTTCTTGGAACAATTCTAGCTCATTTTCTCAACTCCAAGGTTAGAAGGGTAAGGTAGCTGCTTGGACCTGAACCTGCAGCCTTTGCTGGCAGTGGTTCAGGTTTAACCATATCAACCTTTAAGCAACTTTCTGCATGTTACGCACATTTGTTTAGCTAAACCCGCTTACAGACTGTGGACTTTATGTGCCTATTCTCAGCAAAGTTTGACTTGTTAACAAACTGAAATGCTGGTTTCGTTCTACTGAACACAGTTCTTCAGATTTGTTGCATGCTGTGTGGAATGAAATTTTGGGTCTACAGCCATTCTTCTATTTGTGTGTGGGATGCAGGTCCGTTCTGGCTCCAGAATGCTCTACAGGCCACTCTCTGCATCCATGCTGTCCCAACCTGAGGTGCAAACCGTGCAGGTGTGCGACCCTCCCAGCAGCTCCATTTTTGTTGCTGCTTTTTTCTTCAAATGCTGTCTTTCTTGTGCAATGTGAGTGAGAGGGTGATGCAATCTGAGCAGGACCCAGTGTACCTGTCAGTTTGATAAGCTGTTCTAGTCCTGTTTCTCATAACATACATTTGTTTTTTTCCCAGGACTCCCAGAGCCCCTTCACCCAAGTAGCACTTAGAAACTTGCAGACCAGTGCTGTCAGTAGAGACATTGACACTGCTGCCAAGTTCATCGGTGCAGGAGCTGCCACCGTGGGCGTGGCAGGCTCAGGAGCCGGGATCGGAACCGTGTTTGGCAGTCTCATTATTGGATATGCCAGGTATGGACAAAGTCAGCTCTTGCTAGCCACATTTTTTTAAATTCTTTATACCTCTCAGTATAGTGGACTGATAGTGTTTTCTGATGTTTGCCTGCAGGAACCCCTCTCTGAAGCAGCAGCTGTTTTCATATGCTATTTTGGGATTCGCTCTGTCTGAAGCCATGGGCCTCTTCTGCCTCATGGTGGCCTTCCTCATTCTGTTTGCCATGTGAAATGTGCTACATTTGTGCTTTATTTCAAACAAAGTGTAACTGCATATTTTGGGATGGCTACCAAAATTATTTTCTGTCATGTACATCTTTTGTTGAACTGTATAACATGTATTGATGTATGCTACAAATTACACAATAAAAATACATGCATTTGACAATATTGTGGTACATTTTGTCTTATGGGAGACTGGCCGTTACCTTTCTGCATATAAATCAGAATTAATGGCTACTTTTTATAAGCTTTGCTTTTGAGAATCAACATTGTAAATGGAGGGGTCACCCTGCCCTTCTCAGCCTAAATTGCAAATCATTAAATCAGTCTGTTCAGATTTTGTACTGCTACCATAATGATACAAGAATTTTTTCTTGGCTTGATTACCTGATTGTTGCATTCGGTAAGTATTCTACAAATACTTAATTCCTTTTAAAAATCTGAAATTTTTAAATTAAGGTACATCATTAATGAACCATATTCTCTGTAGGTACACTAATTTGCACATCGTAGTATACACTCTTGAAATCTCTTTTGTTAATTAGAAGTCAGTTTTAGTTGTTGACGTAAACATGGGTCCAATTTTATGAAACTTCATTGATCCTATGGGAAATTCTTGAACTGATTGGACCATCTGAGACCTTTGTGTTCTCTAGCTTATTTAGCTGTACAGCTTTTCCTATGTAGATTCCTTCTTGTGTGGTTTGTAGTATCATGAGGGCTCATTTATAAAGGTTTCATAGGAACAAAATAGCCGCAAAACATTCATATGCACATTAATATGTAGATTTCGGGATTTATAAAGGAACAACATAAAACACCCTGAAAAAGTCCACACATTTAGGAATGGTCCAGAGTACTTCAGTATAATATGCTTTATGATAGTCCATTTGTACAAGTTGTCCATAAGTCGGATGTCCTTAACCTGTTGACTGCCTGCACAAACATTTTGGAGGAAACTGAAAAAAGTGACATCTAGAGAGAGAGAGAGAGGTTGGGAGTGTGCACTGATACAGTGCATTGCTGTACCCACCACATGGCAAAACACTCAGGGATGAGAACCCAAGTGCAGCTGTGTGGCAGGTGATACCTGATACCTCATATTACAGAAAGTCACAGATGACGTATAAGCCAAAAACAATAAGACTACTGAAATTATTTGGATTACATAAAATCATATAATATTTAAGTATTAGTGACGCATAATAATTGTTAGTGTAAGTGCATACTATATCTTTAATATTAAAAGTCTTGCTTTGGGTACACTGCGCATCTCTGTTATGGCAACCAGCCTTACTTACATGTTAGCGGTCTTTGTGACTAACTTTTTAGTGTGGTTAATTGTGCATTTTTAGTGCTCATTGTTCAGATATTCGTAATAAATAGAGTCTTTAAGTTATCACTCAGGCTAGCAAAAAGTTATGAGTTGAGGTTAGGGGTGCTATTATTCATGAATTTTCACATCTGCAGGGATATCTGCCCCTAACCGTCATGAATTTAAACGAGTTACCCCCATTTCACCAACAACACAGAGAAGAGGAACACCTATTCAATGGATTTTAAATTTGGCCATTTTTTTCTCTTCTATCTTTGTCCGGTTTGTTGAACTTACCGCATTAATGGCTTTTTTTCGACTTCGGCTTTCTTTTTGTGACACCAGCAGATGTACTACCAGATAAAATTGTTTGGCATTCCTCTACTTCAGACATTATGCTGTTAAGTCAGACATAATGCTTGACGTAAAATTGTTTCTGGAGTCAAATGTTCCAGATACACTACATTGGCAGAGCTGGCTGCATACTTCCAAGGACAAACTTTACGTAGCCTTTGTAAGTTGTTTCCTTCGATGGTCTGTGCAATGACTGAGCTATGTGTTGAAAAGAATAAATGACAAATTTATTTCAGTCAGTGTTCATGTCCATCTTAAATTTGAGGGTTGATAACAGTGGAGTGTTGGAGTGATAGTCAGTAGGGCCCCACAACAGTCAAGTTCATCAGAATTACATTTTTCCTAAAGTTTTCAAACAGATTCTCGCTGTGTACTGCCTGTTTGTTGTGGTTGTTTCAACACCATAAAATTTTACACATGCGTGATGAAAATTGGGCAGGAATACGTTGTGTTTCTGAGTACAGAAGAACGCTCATGTGCAGAACAGATCGTGCTTCCTTGTATGGATCGGGCATTGACAGGACCCATTCTTAGTGTTCAAAATGTTCACTCGCCCACTATATACTATTACTATACTATACAATAGACTATATACTATTATATAGAGTCGGCCATTTTGTATCGTTGTTCAAATTCTAAGCTGTAAATTTCATTCACCACAGTGTCCTACAAAATTGGTACAACAGGTATAACAAAATGTAGTGTACAGAAGCTTAAAATTTTTTTTTTATTTGAACGACATTGACATCTATAACGTTAACAAAATGAATAAGAGTACATATAGTCTGTTAAGAAAAAACAGAAAATATTGTCAGGGGTGCATATCCATCCATCCATTTTCTATAACCGCTTATTCCATATGGGTTGCGGGGGGTTCCGGGGCCTATCCCGGAGGCTGCGGGCGCAAGGCAGGGAACAACCCAGGATGGGGCGCCAACCCATCGCTGGGCACGGGGGTGCATATTATATAAATAATTATGAACAAGAAAAAAATCATTTAAACATCGAACAAGTCCGCACTGCTTTCATATTGTGGCATTTGGTAGATCCATGCATCGCAGCAGCAGGAACAAGACGAGGCAATTTACTTGAAGCGTGAACATGCTTTTATAACAGCCCTTAAAAAGGTCCTAACACAAACATCCAGTTTCACTTCAACACACATCATGGGGAAATGCAGGGAGGTCTGATGCCGGACAGTAAGGCACACACACGGTGGGCTAGAGGCATCCTGTCTCCTGTCGAATCCTCGCAGCACCCCCTAGCCAGCTGGACCCCAGACCGAGGCATGTTCCCTCACAGTTGACCAGCGCAGCCTTCCCAGCCTCGGCCTTCGGCCCCTGGAGGTCACATTTGTGCTCCTAGCAGGCCAGCTCCTCGCACAGCTTCTCCAGGGTGCGCTGCCCCTTCTCCATGTTGTCGTGCAGCTGCTGTTGGTCCTGCTCATCCTGCTCCCATTGCTTTGTCAGCTTGCTGCGTTCCTGAGCCAGATGGACCTCCAAAGCGTGATATGCCTGCTTGTGGCCGAGTAATGCTGCCTCCACTGCCTCGGCCTGACACTTCTGGTTGTCGCGCTTGCACTCACAGCTGCACAGCTCTTCCTACAGCAGCTTCCAATCCTGCTGGCTCTACTGTCCCTGTGTTGTGCTCATGGTGCTTCTGAGCCAGCTGAGCCTTCAGTGTGCAGCACGCCTCCTCACAGCTGGCGAGATGAGATCCCCCACTGGCCGGCAAACAGTCGGAGTTCCCAGAAACTTTAGTTCACACCACGAAACCGCTGTCTCTTCCAACCTGCCAGTCCATAGCTATCTGCAAGTCTGCCAGGCTGGAGTGAACTTGAATGATAAGTGAATGATGCGGTGTAGAGCCCGCACCAGTGGGGCTGCTTCTGGTATCCCTCTTTTCTGACACCAATGTGGCACTTGGCAGACCCAGGCATTGAGTCAGCAGGAACAAGACAAGGCAATTTACTTGAAGTGAGAACATGCTTTTATTATAACCCTTAAAAAAGACCTAACACAAACATCCAGTATCACTCCAACACACACAAGGAAAAACAGGGAAGTCTGACACCAAATGGTAAGGCACACACATGGTGGGTAGTTATACATTGGCAAGAGACACACAAGGGTCAGACAGAATTCACACAGAATTCAGGCATTTATATGTAG
>JAAGVU020000001.1:40523337-40534187 GCA_011763525.2 Mormyrus iriodes
TCCCCAAACGAGCTTGATGGGCCGAATGGCCTCCTCTCGTTTGTACATTTCTTATGTTCTTATGTTCTTATGTTCTACAAGCAGGTCTTTGCATTCAGTACAGACATTTGGTTCAGTAAAGGCATTATGGCAACAATATAATGCGTTGAAATTGAAAGAAAATGTAGTTTTGAAAACTTAAGTATTTGTTAAAATCAAGTACTCCGGTGCTTAAACTCAAGTAAAAATTTGACTGAACAACTTTCACTTGTATTGGAACAATATTTGACCTGAAGTATCTATACTTTGATTCAAGTAATGGAGTTGTGTACTTTGTCCACCCACCTCTGTAAGTAAACCAAACACACCCACCAACTAAAAAAGAAGGGAAAACAATGGCATATGATTCAACCCAGGCACACTGTATACCTTAATGCCTTGGCTTAAATACAATCAACACAAATTGCTTCACTGGTGGCAAGTTTTTTTTTTTTTTTTTTTTTTAAAAAGAACCATAACAAAAACCCAGATGGAATGCCACTCCATAGGAAGTATGCTCTGTAAGTTTAGGTGTTAGAGAGCTGCAGGGAGATGAGATCTAATCCTGTCTACCCCTTCAAGCATCTAAGCCATCTGTACCCCATCCCCATGGGCACAAAAACTGTCCCCACCCTGTTGCCACATGCACCAAACAGTCTCCACCCCATCCCTGCACCTGCCAACACACCAGCATTGCAGTGTGAAATTAAGCATGTTTATATTTGCCTTTCAATATCTTGGTTACTAAATTACTCACTTGGTACTTTTCCCCCAACATATTTGGCATTATTCAGAACAAATCATCCAAACGATTGTATTCTGAAAGAGGATGATGACTTAGAACTCATGTGAAATTATTGAGAAACTTTGCTTGTTTGTGTGACCATGTATACATTGTTTTCTTATGCATGTATATATTTGTGTACATGTACATTTGTGTTGCATGTATAAAGTGTGTTTGTGCCTTCAGACATAACCAACGTAACACCTAGGGTTAGACTCACCATCCATACATGTAGAAACAGCAGTCCATCAACTTAAGTTGGATTCAGACGAGTTTTTCGTTCTTCAACTGTGCAACCAGCCAGTGAAAAGGACCTCTCTGGAGAATGCATACATTTATACGGACATCTTGGCCATCGATGTTAATTAAAACAAAATGCATTCTTTTGAATAAGTTTTATGCCGTGGCTCGTCGAGTTAATTGAATATCGAATTTTCATCTTTTCCGTGTTAGGCAGCAGTGCGCATTGTAGCGCGAATCTATTCTTGTTTATTTAAACAAATGATTCTTGCACCCCTATATAGCCCAGGCTACACTGCCATCAGGTGGTGTTGGGGTAAGAATAAATAAATAAATTTAACAGAACAAAGAACTTATAATTAATATAGCAGATATGAGAATAAGCATATACAAACAATTAAATTGTCATTATCATATTGTTACCATACATTTTATTAATCTCCAATGCCGCTGTACTACAGTAATATTTTAGTTCTTTTCCCCCCATTTCCGTGAATTACCGCGGATATGTACGGTACTGCCGCTTTCACCATTCCCGTGCAGCCCTCTTCTAAGTGTCTATAAGAAAAAAAATCAAATCCTTCCTGATGAGGCAGCCAGCCTTGTTACTATCGGAGCTGCCATAAGCACAGTGATATTAGTATCAAGCCGTCAGGCGCTTATTTGGTCGTATGAGTTCCTCTAAAATAAAACATGAAACACGAAAAGACTTACTTGAGCTCTGGGATGAATCCAAACAACAGAATTATTTCCTACAATATTCTTAGGTCCGTAGTTGCATCCGCACAGCCATGGAGTATAACTGCCTTCCTTAGAAACGCTGCTGAATCCCCAGTGAGGCTGCCTTACAGGAAAGACGTGTTCTTAATAAGGACAGTTATACTTCACAGGTGAATCCCGCCGCCTGCCAGGTCCTAAAGCCCTACCCACGACGCACAGTTAGTCAGCTCAACAATTATTGGCACACTTTATAAAAATGAGCTAATATGACTATAAAGTAAACAATGCACAAAATGATTTCAGTGATCTGCAAAAGCGTTTGGAGAAGCTGTATACTTTTTTATACAAGCTCTTGCGTGTCTTTCCAGTTTGCCATCCCCCGCGATTCTGTATCTTTTCAGTCCTTGTTTTGTTTTTTCTTTAAATAAACCGTTTCACCTTGACTCCTGGGGCATATACTACGAAGGGGGTTTAACCAAATCAGATTTAACCCAGAGTTGTTGTGAACGCGGGGTTGACAAAACCAGATTGTCTTAATCGGTGCTAATCAATACTACGATTGCCGTTAAGAAGTTGATTTGTTGAGTCGGTGTTAACTTAATCGGAGTTTGGGCGCGTTCACATAAATGGAGCACGTTCAGCAGCGCAAGTCACCGTTTGACTCATGGCGTGATCTCCGTATTTCACGGAGGGAGAATGCGTGCTAATTATGCAGGGTTATGAGGAGTTTAAATCAACGCTACAAGGAAAATCCAATACCACTGCAGCCAACAGAGGCAGGCAGGTTTGTTGGCAACGTATTGCCGACTGAGTAAATAAGTAAGTACATTTTTATGGTCGTAAAACTTGGTCTACAATTTGTCTCACGACCGATTTATCAGACTATGCAGTGTTGTCTGAAAGGAATTGAAATACTGTTAAAAAATACAGAGGTTTACAGATGCAACACAATTCAGAAGTAAGCCTATTATTTGCTGTTAAGTAATGTAATGCTCCCTAAAGTTCAATTACTGTGATGTCACTCATAATGTAAACCTATATTAACAATAACTTTACTTATCTGATTTCAGATGCAGTAGTAGTGTAAAGCGTACCTGGCAGCAAGTTAAGATGGTATATAAAAACATCGTTTCAAGTGGTAGTCCTGTGCATTTACATTTCTACTCATTATGAAAGATTTGTTGTCTAGCCTCCAGTTAATGGTGTGTTTCTATGTTTTACAGCTAATAAGAAAAAGGTGTCTGTAAACAGGCAGAGGGTCACCTCCGGAAGCCTTTACTCATGCTGAAGAGTTTGCATTAGCTAACAGTGGAAGGCCCATTATGGAGGGGGTTAAGGGAGGTGTCCAGTCACATCCTGGTGTCTCAGATATGTGCACCCTTTATGTGCAAGGTAATATCACAATAACATTGTACAGTGTGTTAATTTGTGCTCTCAGGAACTTCAAATTCATGTGGTTTGTACAGTGCAGGGGGATAATATGCAGGTGCTCCAGCCACCTGCAGAGCCCAGCACCTCCTGTGATCTTGTTTTCACTGCAACCTAGGTTTCCAGCTAATACCCAGTAAACCGTTAAGGTTCCAATATCGACACCATTTCTACAAACACACGTGTCATGTCTCGCTCAGACTGTCCGAGATAGCATGTCATTGAATATGGAGTGGAAAGTTTTGTTTATATCACTCATAGACTGCAAGAATATCTCTTCTGCAGGCAAGCTTCAGTATCTGAAAAGGTATGTAGGGGGTTTAGCCCGACAGATACTCAGTGGTGTCTTTTATAGAAATGACAATGACGCTTATAAAGATGCATGGAAATGTCTCAACCACAGGTATGGTAAGCCATTTATTATACAGATAGAGAGAAACTGACTAACTGGCCGAAGGTCTAATCAAAGGACACTGAAGGCTTAAGGGCTTTTGCTGATTTTCGATATGCATATCAGGAGGCTATGCCTCATGTTAAGGGTCTTAGTATTTTGAACGACTGTGAAGAAAATCAGAAATCGGTTCGTGAGCTACCCGATTGGGCAGTGTCGCGATGGAACCATCAGGTTACTCAAATTATGGAGGAAGGATTAGAGTTTCCAAAATTTCATGACTTTGTCACCTTCATGTTAATGAAAGCAGAAATTGTCTGTAATCCTATAACCTCTTGTAACACTTTGCACTTATTAGCCTCAGTTACCGATAATTTCCCTCTTAGAGAGACGACGACTAAGTCAAATGTGTTCCATACACAGACCGTTACGGGGACTGAAGGACAGGTACAGCTTAAGCCAGGCTTAAGGCCACCATAACTTCTCTGTCAAGACTGTAAACATTGTCTGTGTTGCTGTCCTGAGTTCAGAAGGAAGTCTCTAGAAGAAAGACGGAAATGCGTACAGGAGAGGAAACTGTTTCTGTTGCCTAAGTCCAGGTCATAACGCAAGGGACTGCTGTTGCAGACACTTATGTGATACCTGTAAGGGATGGAATCTGACCTGTCTCCACAACAACAATTATGTTAGACCTATATTGGTGTCAATGGCAAATTGCAGTTTCTCAAGTGTGGCAGCTACCACGTTCTCTCATTGTGGAGACTGAAGAACCCTTTGCTAGCACATCCATAATTGTGCCTGTGTAGATTTCTTCTGTCCGCAATCCAGGTATGGAAAAACTGATATACGCTGTGCTTGGCACACAAAGTAATGCAGTTTTCATTGACACACAAGTGAGCTGTAGCTTGCAAATTAAGGCACATCCTGTAAGGTTAAAGTTAACTACCATGATTGGAAAGGATGTTAGTGCACAGTGAACGGGTTGAAGGTCTTAGAGTAAGAGGTCACAACTCCACAATTCTTATTGATATCCCTCCGGCTTATACTAAGGACTGCATACCAGTGAATCGCTCACACATCCCTACCTGCGAAACGGCAAGGCATTAGAAACGGCACAGCTCAATTGCAAGGGAAATTCCACCACAGCTAGAGTGTGAAGTGGGCTTCTAATAGGCTACAATTGTTCAAGGGCACTGGTACCATGGCAAGTAATTGTGGTGGAAGACAATGAGCTGTATGTGGTTCGCACCGATTTTGGGTTGAGCATTATAGGTTGTTTGCCTCATCATGACCCCTCAAATATCATTAACGTGTGCCATAGAGTTGTCGTTAAGGAACTCCCTCCAATCACTCCACTGAGTGGATGTTATCCAGATTCTTGAGTCTGATTTTAAGGATGCTAATGGTGATGGTAAGGCTGTGTCACAAGACAATATCCTCTTCTTGGAGATCTTAACAGGAAACATTTAGAGGATTTCTCAAGGCCACTACAAGATGCCAGTTCTGTTTATGGAGCAACATTGTCTCTCTGACAATAGGCAAATGACCATGGTTAGACTATGCCATTTCAAAGGGAAGCTGCTAAGGGATGAAGGTTATAAGGAGCACTACGCGAAGGTCATGGACGAGGTCATCAAAAGGCACAATGCGGAAGAGGTTCATGGTGAAGGCCTGGAAAAAGAAATATATTCCCCATCACAGAGTTTATCACTCTTAAAAAAAAAAAAAAAAAAGTTTTTTTTTTTTTGATCGTTCAGCAAAGTACAAGGGAACTAGCTTAAATGATCTCCTACTTTCAGGTCCAGATCTGGTATATAATTTTGGTAGGTGTTCTCATTAGATTCAGAAGACATCACACTGCATTGTTGTGTGATATCGAACAGATGTTTCACCAGTTCCATGTGCACAAAACTGATAGGGTCTATCTAC
Source organism: Mormyrus iriodes (assembly GCA_011763525.2). NCBI lineage: Eukaryota > Metazoa > Chordata > Actinopteri > Osteoglossiformes > Mormyridae > Mormyrus > Mormyrus iriodes. The sequence continues at coordinate 40,528,848 of JAAGVU020000001.1, forward strand.
GTTATCTTTGGTGGAAGAATGGGGACCTGTCTGTAGAGTAGCAGGAATTCCGCATGAAGGTTCATCTCTTCGGCACTGCATCTTCACCCGGATGCGCCAAGTACGGGCTGAAACACCTTGCTAAGGAAGGTGAGAACTTGTTCCCTCTTAGCTCACTGTTTGTCATGAAAGATTTCTAGGTTGACGATGGGGTAACGAGTGTAGCAAATGTGGAAGAAGTTATTCAAATCGCTAAGGAAGCTCAAATAGTTTGTGCCAAGGGTGGCCTGAGGCTGAACAAGCTGCAAGTTTGTGTGTAACAACGGAACAGTGTTGGAGAGCATAGCGCAATCCGAAACATGCTACTAACGCAGGGGCTCTTGACCTCACCTTTAATAACGTCACGTTAGAGTGAGCATTATGTGTACATTGGCATATTGAATCTGACTCCTTCAGATTTTGTATCTGTTTAAAGGATCAGCCGCCAACCTGCCACGGTATATTGTCCACAGTAGCCTCTTTATACGATCCGATAGGGTTTTTTGCTCCATTTCTGCTTATAGGGCAAAGGGTGCTTCAGGAACCCTGTAGGCATGGCACAAGCTGGGATAAACCTCTTTCTATCGAGCTGCAATCTGTATGGCAGCGCTGGAAAACTGATCTTGCAAATTTGGAGAAAATTAGTATTCCTCTCTGCTATGTCCCAGCCGACTTTGGAGAAGTTCTCAGAAGAGAGCTACATAATTTCTTGGACATGAGTACTCATGGTTATGTTTAGTGTTCGTATTTGAGACAAGTGAAGAAAGATGGGAGTGTTCATTGCACTCTGATTATGGGAAAATCCAGAGTTGCTCCTATTAAAGTCACTACCATCCCTAGATTAGAATTGGCAGTGGCTGTTGTCTCATTGGCAGTGAGTGACATATTTAAGGAGGAGCTTGGTTTCACAGGTGTGGTCCAATACTTCTGGACCGACTCCCAAGTGACCCTGGGGTACATCAGTAATGAAGCACGTTACTTCCACACATTTGTGTCTAATAGGGTACATCAGATACAACTCAGTATGACTCCACAGCAGTGGCGATATGTTCCAACTGACAAAAACCCTGCAGATATTGCCTCAAGATGTTCAAGCGTTTGTGAGCTTCTTGCATCGGATTGGTTTACTGGTCTGCAGTTCTTATGGGAAAGGGAAATATCTCCAGTTACCGATGTCACTTTGGAACTCCCAGTAAGAGATCCCGATGTCAGGAGGTTCCAGACTGAGTATACAAACCACCAAGCACGTGAGTCTGCTAGATTGCCTGTCGAAGTTCTCTTCATGGTATAAGGTCACACAAGCTGTCACTCATCTCCTTTGTCAGATTATGGGTAACAAGTCAGTAGGTCACAGCACAGTTCAGGAACGAGAGGATGCGCAGTGCGTCATCATAAGTGATCTGCAGAGACAAGCATATCCAGAGGAGATAAAGTTGCTCAGCAAGAAGGCCCAGCTTCCGTCTCGGAGCAAACTGTATCAATTAGATGTTCTTGATCAAGATGGGATTCTCAAGGTGGGAGAGAGGCTGAAGAATGCGCTTATCCCTACTGCACAGAAACATCCGATGGTTATTCCAAGGGATCATCACATCACTAGGTTGACGATAGCTCATTTCCATGAGAAGGTCCAACATCAAGGTAGGGGCCTTACTGTTAATGAGGTAAGACTGAATGGGTACTGGATTCCGGTAATTAACAGAGCTGTCGCAACCTATGTGTATTAGTGTGTTAAATGTCAAAAGCTTAGGAGAACGGCAGAAGAACAGCGCATGGCAGATCTGCCTTAGGTGTGGATAGATCCGTCACCGCCGTTCACAAATTGTGGAATGGATTGTTTCGGCCCCTTCTTAACTAAACAAGGCCGTAAGGTGTATAGACGATATGGGCTTCTCTTTACATGTTTATGCTGTTGTGCTCTCCATATAGAGATGCTGGATGATATGTCAACTGACGCTTTTATTAATGGCCTTTGTTGCTTTATTGCCATAAGAAGTGCAATGCGTCAGATTAGATGTGACCAAGGTAGTAATTTCATTGGAGCGAAAAACGAATTGAACGAAGCTCTAAAGCAAACAGATCTCAATCGCCTGACTACTTATGTCTTATTACTTATGTAGCCAGCATATATATATATATATATATATATATATATATATATATTTTTTTTTATTTTTATTTTTCTTCTTATTTCTATGCATCCTTATTACACCGTACTGTCTATTGCACTTTAACATGCTCTTTGCACCCACTGTCTATTGAACCTTATTCTACTATTTGCATTTTCTGGTTGGATCCTAAACTGCATTATGTTGTACCTGTACAATGACGAAGTTGAATCTAATCTAATCTGCTATTTTTTTTTGGTCTAAGCCTCAAGGGGGCGGTATTGCTGTCTTTCAGCATTTCCTGTGTCCCCGGGATATAAATGAGGATATATAAGTGAGTTTGCATGAGCCAGTCAACACTTTGGGGGCCACACCTAGCTAGACCACACCCTAGCTCACATGAACATTACTGTGGACACACTTGCCTCCAGACCTCCAGGAAGAGTGTCTTATAATTAGCACCAATAAGGACCTTGGCATAGTAAAAGGTATTGATCCTGCTCTTTGCTGAACTGTTGCCTTGCTATGCTTCTAATTTGACTTCTGCCATTTGCACAGTTTCGGTTTCTCCTCTGTTCCCAGTGTAGTTTGTCACCCCCAGAGGTATGACAGACATGACAGAGTTTTTGTATGTAATGCCCATTACACAGGGCGGCACATTGGCGCTGTGGTTGGTGTGGTCACCACACACATCCTCTCTCCATGCTGCTGTGGGGTTTCCTCCAGATTATCTGGTTTCCCCCCCACATTCCAAAAACATGCTGAAATGAATTGGAGTTGCTAAATTGTCCATGTATGTGTGTGTGTGTGTGTGTGTGCGTGCCCTGTGATGGGTTGGCACCCTGTCCTGTGTTATTCCCTGCCTTGCGCCGATTGTTTCCAGGATAGTAGGGAGGGTAAGAGACCCCAATTCGCATGTGCTGTTGTACCAGCATAAGAGTTCACAATGTGATTGCCCCACGTAAAAAAATTGCACCAGATACAATTTGGGATGAACTAACGATGCATCGTTTGAAGGTCAACAGTCTTGTCTCTGATATCCTTAGACAGCTCTTTGGTCTTTCCCATGGTGATAAGGTTGACGATGTAGACAGATTCTTCACCCAAGAATACTATTTAGCAAAGTAATGCCATTAAATGTGAATGCTGGCTTGTTATCTGTTAATACCTAATTAAGTACCACTTGTGTTGTGTTAGTGCTCATGTGCTTGACCTAATTTCCTGCCCTGGCATAAATATAGTTTAAAAATCCTGTGTAGACAAGCATTTTTATATCGCGTCAACGCGGTAAAAATGTGTGTTAAAAATGTCTTTCAGTAGTAAAATATACCTAGGCCAACACTTTTCTGTTCAAGAGCAAAGGGTCCAGTGTGTAATGCATTAAGTTGGTTGCCATATAATATTTTGACTTTTAATCATAACCACTGAAGCTTAGAATTTGTGAAAATTTCAACAAAGAGTTTCATTGTTTTGCCTGATATGCTGAATATTTCTGACTTGTTGCTGGTGAAGTAACAGGAGCAAAGCAGTCAGGGCCAGAGTGAGACTGGATTTCTGACTGGGAGTTCAAGCGCCAGGACAGTCAAATATAAAACTATATAAATAATTACACTATTAATATGTTTCTATTGATATATCCATTATCGAGGCGATTGAACACACATTCTTACCTACACGGTTTCATTTTACGATAATGCAATTTTTACCGGCATTTCACCAATATTGATGAACGAGGCTGAAGTAGGATCCTTATTCGCAGCCGCTTTTCGGTCCACCTTTAATGCTGCGCAGCCGAATGCAATGACGCGATTGCGCCTGTAGGCGGCACATTTACAGAGGCTTACCTTCGGAATTTCATTTGGCTTTCGATTCGTATTAACTGCACTCGCTTCGACTGACTTGTTACCACTTTGAGCATAGTGCATATCTGGGCGGTTTCGGTAACGGCATGTGCGTACTTAATTAGAAAATGAGACAAACGCAAACGTTTTTCCACTCCTAATTCTGAATTATCTCTCTCCATCTCTATATCTTATTATTCTGTAGATGATCAGAAATTTTCTTTAACCTTACAGACACCATAGAGTATTGTTATTGTGTTATTACAATAACAACATAATGTGTTATTATGTACATTTTAGGTAGAGGCCAGCATGAATAAAATACTGTGATCAAATGGAAATTCACTTAAGCATGAAAGAACATGACATTTGAAAATATGACTTAATTCCATTTCTTTTTAAGCATTAAACGGTATGCTGTCCCTTTACATGTGAATTGGTTTTCATTACATCCACCTAGGAGTATACCTCACAAACATATTGGTTGTCATCACGCGATGCTTTCCATGCAGGAGTTCAAGGGGTTAAATGTTTTGAGCCAGTGAAAAAACATATAGTGATGGGCCAATGACGCTTCATGACGCTTTCGGGCGTTTCTCGTAAAGTGGGTGTTGTGCTCCAACCTGTCCCCGGCCACCGACTGCCTCCTCTGACGTAATTGCTCTTTTTAAAGGCAACGTCGCTTTGTGACCGCTCGCTGTAACATTTTTCTTGCCTTAACATTAAACATTAAAAATAAACTAACATTGCTTGTTTATTATGGTATTTCACAATCAAACCATAAGTGAACCATAAGTAAAGCGTTGCAAATGTGAGTCACTATTTTGCCATTCAAACGCGACAGTAATGCTTTTCTTTTCAACAACGCTCCTTTGTGCAAATACAGTCGCCTTCAGTTACGAGAAGTGAATCATTTACATGAATTATACTTTTTACACTTTGTTGAATTCATTCTGCTCGAATATTTTTTCCTATTCTGTCTTCTATTCATAGATATAATGCAGGGATTAGCTTAATAATTGGCACCTTCACATCTGGAAATGATACGACATCGAACCAAACGTCACCGAATTTTCAATGTTCTCTTTAATAATAAGTAATAATAATACATTTTATTTCTAGGTGCCTTTCTAGACACTCAAGGGCACCGTACAATGAATGCAAAAATACAAGTTAAATAATAAAACCATAATAATACAAAAAATACAAGAGTATAAAACACAGATTAAAATTAGGCAAAGCAACTGAAATCACAGAGAAAAAGCAAGCTTGAACAGATGGGTTTTAAGTTTAGATTTAAAAAGTGGGAGTGAATCAATGTTTCTGAGCTCAGATGGTAATGAGTTCCAGAGCCGGGGAGCTGAGCGACTGAAAGC
>JAAGVU020000001.1:40534287-40545819 GCA_011763525.2 Mormyrus iriodes
GGAGAGAAGGGGAGCGGGGGGAGGACGGGGCTGTTGGGCGGGGGGGGGGGGGACGGTCCCATGGGTGGGGGGGGGGGAGGGGGCGCTACACTACTGGCTATCACCTGATTTGTATTCCACCTGCCAAAGTGCTAAGAGATGGGGCCTAAAGCTTTGGGAATTCATGATTGTTTTACTGGCTGACAGGTAACATTTTGATGACCTGTAGGAGGTCAGGAGGCTGATATCACAGGTTTGCGCGCTTGTTTGTGCATTCATTTCTGTACATGGCTTCTGTGTGTATATGTCTGTGTGTGTGGTCAGTGGCTCAGCATTTCTTGGCCATGCTGGTTGATTGCTTGACTCTTTTCTCTTTCCTCTCATTGCTGGTTTGTAACCTGTTCACTTTGACTTTCTTGCTCGTTCTCCTGCTTATAGGTGCCCAGCTCTTGCACTCTCCTGCTTTGCAGTGTGTTGCTCGTTACCTTCTGCTGTGCTGCTTTTTCTGGTTCCCCTTCTGGTTGTTGATTCTTCTACATGTCTTCATGTCATGTTGAGTTGGGGCTCTGCCGTCCGGCAGGTCTTCTTGACGAGACTCTGCGCTTGTCTCGGGAGAAGCTGGATGTGCAGCGGCAGGCAGAGAAAGACCACAGTGGACTGGTGTCACAGCTCCGCCGTCTGGAGACTCAGCTGGAGGAGCAGGAAAACCGCAACGTGCAGCTGGAGGAGCAGCAACAGGCCCACAACGAGGACCTCCTGCAGCAAATCCAGGCTCTGGAAAAACAACTGAAACACCATCGGCATTTCATTGATGTGAGGTCCCCACCCTACCAAAGCTGGCTTTCACCTCCTCATTTAATGTATCTGATGGTGAGAATGCTCTCTGCAGTGCCAGGCCATAGAAAGGGAGCATGAGAGAGAGGAGTTCCAGCAGGAGATAGGCAAGCTGGAAGCGCAGCTGAAGCAGCAAAGCCGGGGCTGTGCTGAGGATGACTCTGCTGGACACAAGGTAGCAGTCTGCAGCATCCTGTTTAATACAACGCCTTTGTTTGGTGCATGTTTTAATGCAGCTTCTTTGTTTCAGATGGAGGACTTGTCATGGCAGGTACGTGATCTGAGCAGATTCTTTGTACTGTGCCTCTGGATATCATGCCTGTGTGAGTTCTGCTCAGCCTGTGTGTTACCTGGGGCAAGCAGAGCATGATCTCTGCACTACACACACATTGGCAGCTAATGGCTTTTCCACATAAGTGCTGTGTGGGGAGTGCTAACATTTAACTGGTTACCAAACCAAGCAGTGCTTTGGCATGTACCCCATGCTCAGTGTCGGGGTGGGAGCTGGGGCTATTAAAGCCCCTCAGGTTGGCAAAGCACCCTACATGGGCCTCCACTACTGCTGTGTGCAGGTCAAGTGCCTACAAGCATCTATCAAGGAGAAGATGGAGGATTACAGCACTCTGCTGCTGATGAAGGAGAAGTACCAGTGCGAGGTCGCTGAGCAAAGCGATGAAATTGACAGGATGACTGGTTGCGTGCGAGAGCTGGAGCAGGAGTTGGACAGGGCCAGGAGGGCCCAGCTGGAGTTGCTGCAGGTAAGGATGGGGCTCCAGGGAGAGGAGTTGCATGTGCCAGCTGCAGGCAACACCCTGCTCACACTGACAAGCTACCTCCTGCAGGATAGGGAGGCCCTCCAGCAGCAGCAGTACTCACAGTGCATGCAGATCTCCGCCCTGCAGTCCACGCTTGACGAGGTCCGCCATCGGCTGTCTGACACTGCGACCGACCCTGAGCTGCAGGCGGAGCTAGAGGCTGTGCAGCAGAACCTGCTGAGCAAGGAGACACAGGTGTGGAGCATGACTTCTGGACCAGGAGATGCAGGCCGCCGTTTGGAAAGCCCCTCACTGCAGGGTTTAATCACAGCTGATGTGTCCCCAGGTGCAAATGCTGTTGGGGCAGTTGGAGGAGGTGCAGAGGGAGCTGGCAGTGAAGGAGGAGGTAGTCTTTCAGCTGAATCTGCAGCTTGAGCAGGTCACTAAACACAGCTCCACCTGCGCTATACAGCTGCAGTATGAGGTAACCACCTTGCAGGTGGGGCTGCCTGCCACTTGCTCCCAGCTGTCGCCAAGGCATGCTGGAGCTGACTGGTGTCGCTCTCTCCAGGAGGAGGAGAGCTCCCTGCACAAGGAACACAGTCTCAGAGGGGACAACAAAGCCATGTCTACACTGCAGCTCCCTTTGTCCCAACTGAACCAGCAGGTTCTGAAGCTGCAACGGGAAGTGTTGCCCTCTCAGGATACCATGTCTCATACCATGTCATGCGTGTCTCAGAATACCAAGGTTTGTCATGGGGGATCAGTGAAGCCGTGGGAGGGAGAAGAGTATCTGTCTGACTTGACCCCCCCGCCCCCTCAGATGGAGGCAGAGCTGGAGGAACTACGGTCCCTGGTTGAACATCTCCGCAATGAGCAGCAGCACATGCGTCAGCAACATGAGGAGGAGGAGGAGCAGTTGCATGAGGTCATCCACAAGCTGCAGGAGGAGCTGGCACACCTGGTTCCCAGTTGCCTGGCGGTGAGCGAATCCCAAGAAGAGCACAGTCCCCTGGCAGCACCTCACCACCCCTCCAGCCACAGAAACAGCCTAGGCTGTGAGCTGCAGAGCCGGCTGGACCTGGCTTACAACGAGATGGAAGCCCTGCAGCTCCTGCTCCGCAGTCAGGAGGAGAACTTCAGGAGTGAATTGGAGAGTTTGAGCCACAGCCTGAAGGAGGAGCAGCAGCGGCTGGCAGAGAAGCAGGATGAGGTTGCCATCCTCAGGGAGAGCCTGTCCCAGCAGCAGGCGCAGGTGGAGCAGCTGAACGCTTGTCTGCAGGAGCTGGAGGAGCATCAGGGGCAGGAGAAGCTGTCCGTGGTGGAAAAGGAGGAAGTGACTGCAGAGGGTCAAGCACTGAGGCAGCGTGAAGGCTGGCTACAAGAGGAAGTGGAAAGGCTGAAACAGGAAGTGGTTTTGGCTAGTGCCCAGATCCAGGAGTTGAACTCCCAGCTGAAAGCCGGGGAGGTGGGGTACACAGAGGGTCATAGAGACGTACTGGTGAGTCTGATTGCAGGCTTTCTGCAGAAATGCCAGCCTTGTTGACTTCCCAAGCAACAAGCAGCAGAGACCTTCAAAATTAAACTGTCCAAGTAGGTTTAAACCCTGAGAATGGAGGCGTACTGGGAAGGTTAGAAGACAGACAATTGTTTAACTTTTTGAGGCTGGTTAGAAAACCTGTCACCCTGTTTCCATCAGACATGTACAGAAGCAACCCTTACCAAGGCGGAGGGTGCCCTGCGAGACAAGGGGGCAGAGCTTGAGGCCCTGAGGGCAGAGCTTGCTGTTGTCAAAGAAGCTCTGAATTCCAGCACTGAAAGGGTGGAGAAGCTGCTAGAGGAAGGCCAGGTAACTGGGAGGGAAAGGGAACTTGAGTCACATGATTTGTATCTGTGTGTAGCAGAGGCCTCACGTCACTTGCTCCACATCCCCCCCAGACAAAAGATACAGCTCTGGCTCAGCTACATATTGTCAATGAGCAGCTGAAGGCTGAGCTCAGGGGCCAGCAGGGGAAGTTGCAGCAGCAGGAGCTGCATGGGCAGCATGACCTGCAGGCCACACTGTGGTACCCAGCGGAAGCAGCAGCAAGGGGCAGCCTCTCGTTGCTGTCCGCAGGGGTGTCTCCACGCTCCCCTGAGCATCTGCGGTGTCAAGACTGCAGCTTAGAGCATGGCCCACATCTGTCGGACTGCAGTAGCCTGGAGCTGTGCAGCAAGGAGCCCTCGCTACCCCTGGAGAGCCTGCAGACGGACACAGAGCCGCTGGGCAGCTGCTTGCCAGGGCCCCTGTCTGCTTCCAATAGAGTCTCCATGATGGACTCTTTGGATGTGGAGCAGGTATGTGCCGACCCGGCCTGTGACAGGCACAGTTTGCTCTGGACCTGCAGGTGGTGTCAGTCGTCATCTTGAACCCCATGCAGGTGAAGGAGCTGGTGCACCTGGACCTGATCCCCCCCAGCACCCCCAGTGGCTCTCCCCAGAACTGCGCCAGTGACGGCTATGGCAGCAGTAAGTCTCCAGGGCCAGTGACAGTGCCAATGCTTCTAATGGTACTGGGCCTGTTATCGGATTGGAGAAATTCTGGGGAAAGCAGAGCTCAGGCTGACTACAGTCTCATTATCCCACCCCCCAGACATGAGTTCAGAGCTGGGTGCTAGACTCCAGATGGAGCTCGAAGCCACAGAGCGCCTGGATGCCAACTTCCTGGAGTACCTGCGGCAGTGTGGCATGACCGTGATGGACAGTGTGGTTGCCAGCAACAAGCTACTTTCCCCAGAGCTGCAGGTAGGGGCCAGTGTCTAAGCCTGGGCCAGCGAGGGTTTTCTACCTTGTTTCCAATTGTGGTGTACCTGCCCATCATCCAGGGCCTGCTGAAAAGGTTGAATCAGGAGGCCTGCCAAGTGCTGGCCCTCTCTCAGCGCCCATGTGCTGATGCAGTACTCTCTGGATGGCCAGGAGAGAAGCATGCCCTGCAGGAATCAGTTCTGTCCCTCAGAGAGCTGCTGTGTAGGATGGCTGAAGATTGGCCCCAGGTGCGTGTGTGTGCTGCAGCAGTCTGGCTATAATGTGCTGGGAGCATTGTGGGTACCATAGGCCAACAGGCTGCATGTATGTGGAGAGCATTGTGGGTACCATAGGCCAACAGGCTGCATGTATGTGGAGAGCATTGTGGGTACCATAGGCTGATGGGTTGTGTGTATGGAGAACATTGTGGATACTATAGGCTAACTGGCTGTGGAGAGCAGGTTGGGTACTGTAGGTCTACAGGCTGCATATGTGTGGAAAGAGTATTGTGGGTACTGTAGGTTGACAGGCTGCCTGTGTGCAGGTTCAGAGCAACGAAGCTGACTGGCGTGCAGAACTAATCCGCGCTGTGAGCGCCATGTTAGCCAACGAGTGGGACTGGTTGCACTCGGAGCTGACTGCCATCATGGCCACCCATGTGGCCTCGAATCCCCCTCCTCTCACAGAGCGCCTGGAACAGCTGCTCAAACAGCAGGTCAGGGCTTTGTAGCTTATGGGGGGGAGCGCTCACAATGTATTCTGTGAGTGGCTGTTGTTGCCTCACCCACCTGTCCCTCAGGTTGAGCACCAGCAGTCATCCCTGCGGCAGCTGCTATCTGCAGAGCGCCGCAGCCTCCTCTCCGAGCTGCAGAGTCTGCAGGCACAGCTGCGAATTACAAGTCTACAGAATCAAGAGCAGCTGCAGCAGCTGCAGAACTGTCTGAGTGCTGCACAGGAGGAGGGATGCCAGCAGCGACACCAGCTGCAAAGACAAGGTCAGCCGACATGCAGGTTCCAGCTGTGATTCTTGATGTGGCTGGTCTCACTGCAAGCCTCACACATTTTTGTCTGCACATAGTGGAGCTGCTGGAGTTTCGGCTGCAGCAGGAGCAAGTTCTGGCGCAGAAGCTGCGTAATTCCCTGTTTCTGGAACAGGATATTGCAGCCCAGTTGAGGATAGACCTAGAGCAGAAACACAACCAACTTGAAACGGCTGCCAGTAGCCAGCAGGAGCTGCACAGCGAAACCTGCAGGCTGAGGTACAGCAGTTCAGCAGCTTCACACACAAAGCATGTTCCAGCAGATGCAGGCTGTGCTACACATTAACCCATTAACCCTCTACCTCAGGGTGCAGCTGGAGAGCCAGAGCGTCAAGTGCCTGTCCTGGAAGGAGAAGGCAAAGCATGAAAAAGCCAAGGTGTGGGAGCTCCAGGGGGAGGTGCAGTTTGGACAGGCCAAGGTGCAGGAACTCCAGGGAGAGATACAGAGGGAGCAGCAATGCAATCAACACACACATGTGGCACAGAATCAAGAGGTGTGCAAACATGGTTTGGCATGTGGATTGGAAACCTTATTCAGTGGGGGTTCAGTAACTAAATGCTCTGGCTTCCTCTACAGGTACTTCAGCGTGCCCTGGAACTGGAACGTATACAGTGCGGCAGCCTCCGCAAGGAGCTCCAGATCGAGATCTCCCGCTGCGAGGCGCTGATCTCGCAGGAGAGCAAAAGAGCCAGTCAGGCAGTACAGCAGCTGGAGGAGCTGACCAGCTCCCTCACTCAGGAGAAGCAGGATCTCACCCTGAAGCTGGAGGAGGTATGTTCTCTCTGTGCTCAGCTGACTGGCTCCCTCACACAAGAGAAGCAAGAGAAGCAGGATCTCACCTTGAAGCTGGAGGAGGCGAGTTCTCTCTCTGCTCGGCTGACCGCCTCCCTCACTCAGGAGAAGCAGGAGAAACAGGATCTCACCCTGAAGCTGGAGGAGGCACGTTCTCTCTCTGTTCGGCTGACCGCCTCCCTCACTCAGGAGAAGCAGCAGAAACAGGATCTCACCCTGAAGCTGGAGGAGGCATGTTCTCTCTGTGCTCAGCTGACTGGCTCCCTCACACAAGAGAAGCAAGAGAAACAGGATCTTGCCCTGAAGCTGGAGGAGCAGCAGTGTTTCTGCGATAGACAGCGGCTAGATGCCAACAGGCAGAAGCTGCAGGAGGAGAGAAGGGACTGGCAGAAGCGGCAGGAGTGGAGGGGTCAGAGGCTGGTATGTTTGTCTGCTGGTCTGGGTGGAGGCACTCGCTGAGCTCAACTTTTCTTCCACATTATACCTTAGTGGAAAAGTCTCCACCACCAAATGCTGGCTTTCACAAGGCTGTATTATGCATTTGTATGACTACCACCCTGTGCTCATGGTCACTGTTGTACGTCGCTCTGGATAAGAGCGTCTGCTAAATGCCATAAATGTAAATGTAATGGTCATAGCTGGAGGAGGAGCAGCAGCAGCAGCGAGACCAGCAACACATTCACCACTTTCAGCAAATGCTTCTGAACCTGCAGGAGATGTCAAACCACGTGACTGTCAGTCTGCAGAGTAAGCAGCAGCTGCAAATTACCCAGCAGCAGCTGCAGTTGGCCAGGGTTCAAGTGACCAGCCTCCTTCACAGAACCCACAGCAGGTATGTTGTGGAGCACTGACCCTGAAGTGTTGCTGTGGCTCACTATCTAGCATGGGCTCTCGGTTACTCATGCTGGGCGTAACTGGGGAGTGGTGATGGGAGTGGCTGGCACGAGGGTGCGTGTGGCTGGGGTGAGAGGGTAGTGTGGAGTGGGTGGAGCATGGACGTGCCTTTGGGTGACTGCTGTTGTCTGTAGTTGTAACAGTGGATGGCTGCAGCTGGAACACAGCCTGCAGGAGCTGCTCTGCACCTTGGCTGACTTGGAGCAGGACCTACAGCGGCTGAACTCCCAGGTGAGGACTGGGGATCAGTGCATGTAGGGCAGCATAGCAGTCAGCTTTTGAGTATTTAGCGTCAACCAAGAGGACGTAAGTGGCTGTTTGACATGCCTGTTTCTCAGGAGCTGTCTGCGGAAGAGGAGAAGGCCTGGCACACAGAGTGGGCGTCCCTGCCAGAAACGGCCAGCAAGGTGGGTCAGCCCCGTATTAAAACCATGGACTGTGCGAAGTTTGGGGCACAGGGTCAGCCATTTTTCCACCACCTCTGGGTTGCATTTTGGCGTTAAGGCTTAACAGTGAGACTCTGCTGCCAGCATCGGTATTCAAACCAACAAACCAACATAGACTCTGAATCTGTTGAGTGCGTGATGGTCATTTTGGGTTTTGAAAGTTGTATAATTGGTGTTTCTGCCCTTGATTTGTGGGTATTGGTTAAAGATCTGAGATGTGAGAAATTCAGCAGGCCTTTAGGGTAACTTCTAAGTGGCTCTGTGTGATCCACAGGTACAACGGCTCTATCTGAAATACCTGCGGGCTGAGAGCTTCCGCAAGGCGCTCGTCTACCAGAAAAAGTACCTGTTGCTTCTGCTGGGAGGCTTCCGGGACTGCGAGCAGGCCACCCTGTCCATCATCGGCCTCATGGGGGCATGCCCCTCCCCTGCTGCTTTCCAGACCCGTCCCATTAATCGTTTCAGGACCACGGTCTGTGTGATAATTGCCATTTCACGGTAAGGCCCCACCAACCCTGTTATGAGGCACGGTTTCCCTGCCCTGCAGCCTCGCGGCATTCCCGCTCTGCATCCTCTGCTGTTACAGGCTCCGTTTTCTGGTCAGGAAGTGGTACAAGTCTGTCAGAAAGGGGGCAATGAATCCAGCCTCGCATGGACATGGACCCAGCATCAGTGAGTGTACGCCCCTGCCCCCCTCCCAGCTCCATGACCTGCCTGCCCCATCGTCCCCATTAATCACACCTTGTTCCTCCTGCTCTGTCATCCCTGCTAACTCCATCCCATTGTCCCCCTTGGTCCGTCGTCCCCACAAACCCCATGCCTTCTGTCCCAGCATCCCCACTATCCACGCCCCATGTCTCCTGCCCCATTGTCCCCACTAACTCTTCCTCATCACCTCGCAGGCACTACTGCCCGCACAGCCTTGCCAATGGGACTACAGCCGAGTGGCATCTGTTTCCTGCCCACAAATGAACATGGCCCTACCCAGAGGGTGACACTTTCTCCTCTGCTTCCCCCTACAAGATCAGCCCTTAATCTTCAGCACAAGTAAGCTGCTCTCTGGTTGTTCATTTCACGTCAGCATATCTTTATTAGTGTTAAAGCACCCCATGTCTCCAGCCCCTCCTGGTCCCTGGACCAAGATCATTCGCTCACTGAGTACATCCAGCACCTGGAGGCTGTGCAGCAGCGCCTGGGAGCTGCCCAGAACGGTGAGTTTCTAGAACCACTGGATATTATTAGCCATATTGCCAGTGGGGACCATGGTGATGCAGGGGGACGGGAATTATACCAGAAAGTAGCTTTTGGACTTCAGTTGTGACTAGGTCCTGCCTGGTCCCTGCAGCCCTAAGTGATGTCACCTTACTGGATGTGCTGGCCCCTGGTCCCTCACTCTGTCCAGGCTTGTTAGGGTGTGTCTGCCTTGCGTTCGCACCCGGGGCCAAATCTGCAGGTGCGTTGCAGCTCTGGCTTCAGTGTGAATACTGGCTTCTGTACTTAGTGTGTTTGAGTGCAAGCCCTCATGTGCTTGTGTGCGCAGCCATTTATGGCTGTAAATTTCCCTGTCTTCTCATGGGTGTACTTCGGCATGATTATAATCACAGCTTACATCTTGACTTTAGCAAGCAAGACCACTCTTTTCTGTTGAATAATGTTGGCATGCCCAGGGGTGTTGGGCAGCCAGTTGACCTTAGACCTGCAGAGGGGTTTTTTTTCTCCTTAATTGAGAGTTTTTGGTTCTCCATTGTCATCTGGCCTTCTTTCTTTAGTTAATTTCTCTTTTCCATATTTTGTTTAAATTCAATTGAATTAGTCTACATTATGGTCTCAGGAGCAGCTTGGCTCAGTGTCATCCCCTCCCCCACCCCAGGCTCTTAATGCCCCTTCAGATGCACCACATTCAAACACACCGCCCATTATAACCCAAGTGGTTACCTGTGATTCAACATTTTCCAGTTCGATCATCCACTCATTCAGCATAAGAACAAAGAAGTGAACAGCCAAAGTGCCCATGTGTCTGTGGAATCATTCACCAAGGCAGAGCACGGCGTGGTGCATGATGGGTGGGCTCTGGGCAGGCCTCCATTCCTGACACTCACATGTCTGTCTTTGTGCCTCCAGGCTCGCCAGTCGCCGTCACATTCCTTGGATCTCCCCAGAGATATGACCCATAGTGGCCATCTGTTTCACCATTTTATGGTTCTCCATTAATCATATGCTGATTATACTTTGCTGATGTACCAACCTCAAAATAAATGTCACTTACTCACCTGAATGTTTGAAGTATTGGTTCAGTGACATTTTTAGTAATTTAAAAATGTTCTTCACTAGAAGCAATGCTGGAAAAAGTCACTGAAAATGCACAAATGTGAACACAGGCCAGTTCCTTTTTAATGTTTAAATGACAGCATTTATTAAATAAATTTTTAAACTGGTGTCTTCCTTAATGGTTCATGTTCTGTTGCACAACAGCCTGATGTTTCTACTGTGTTGCAGTGGAGATGGCAGATGGTGGGGCTGCCTCTAGCCGCTGCACTCCCATCACCCCAGGAGTGGTTCTGCCTGGTGTATCCATGTAGCTGCCATGCACTTGATAATTAATAGTGCTTGTAACTGAGCTCCCAAAGTCTCATTTATACAACATTCTTATGCACAGATTTGATCATGCATACAGTCAAATCCATGCCAAAGTTCATATTTATAGAAATGGTCTTTGTTGTGGAAAAGTACTTGTACCCACATCAGGTTCAGACATGGCATACACATTTTTCCTTGTGGCAGTGTTGGGGTACTGCAGAGTCAGAAGTCTTAGAACCCTCGCATGTCTGCTGCTTAATGGATTCTGTATTACAACAATAATTATTATTATTATTATTATTATAGTAACAATCGTAGTAGTAGATGCCATTGTTTTATTGCCAGATTGAACACATTGTTGAAGCCTTATGTGATGGTCTGCACAATAGTTATCAATAAATGAAAACCTTGGTTAATCTAATTACAAAAAAGAATACAAACACACATTGGTTTTACAAAACCCTGTTAGCATAATTGACACATCCTTGAAGTAGTTATTTAATAGGATGTACACATGGTAACATACATGTAAAACCTCCATGAATCTTCAACTTACCATGATGGAGGGATTTGTGCACCTCTGTGATCCTAGGAGCTACACTATATGAACAGAAGTATTGGGACATACCTCTTAATCACTGAATTCAGGTGTTTCGTTCAGACCCATTGCCACTGGTATATAAAATCAAGTACCTAGCCATGCAGTCAGGTTTACAAACATTTGTGAAAGAATGGATCATTCTGAAGAGCTCATTACAATAATATCACTTACAGGTCACCATGGAATATCTAGCAGGGAAGAAATTTCACCAACTAACTTATTGCAAAGGTGGCATCCTATGATAGTACCATGCTTGAATTCAAAGTGGAAGCATTTAGGAACAAAAACCAGTTGCAAACGTTCTGTGGAGTGGTTCATGCTTCTCAGTCTTGCAGTCTGATGAACAAATCTGTGTTTGGCAGATGCCAGAAGAACCTTACCTGCCTGACTGCATTGTGTTAACTAAAGTTTTGGTGGAGGAAGGGTAATGGTATGGGGTTGTTTTTCAGGGCTGGGACTAGTCCCCTTAGTTCTAGTGAACGAAACTTCAGCATACCAAGACCTTTTGGATAATTCTATGCTTACAATTTTGTGGGAACAGTTTGGGGAAGGCCCATTAACAGACTGCCCCAGTGCACAAAGCATGGTCCAAAAAGACATGGTTGGATGAGTTTGGTGTGGAAGAAATTGGCCTACACAGAGCCCTGACCTCAACCCAATGAGACACCTTGGAGAGTTAGAAAGGAGCCCTTAATTGGTTCTTCCTCCAAGAACCAACTGACCAATTTCAACTCTCTCTGGTCCCCAATAACTGACTCCATCACTTAGTGGGTGTGCGGGGTCATGACTTCGTCGTCCCTTGTGTCCCTTGGATGGTGGGGGGATTCCG
>JAAGVU020000001.1:40571468-40582527 GCA_011763525.2 Mormyrus iriodes
ATTAGTTAAGTTCTCCCCAAACGAGCTTGATGGGCCGAATGGCCTCCTCTCATTTGTAAATTTCTTATGTTCTTATGCACTTAATGTGATGGACAGCTGTATCATGCAGGGGATGCTTTGCTCACCATGACCCATCCATTTTCTGTAACCATTTAACTCATTCGGGGTCTCGGGGGTCCAGAGCCTATCCCAGAAGCTGCGGGCATGAGGAAGGGAACAACCCAGGATGGGGCGCCATCCCATCGCAGGGCACACTCACACACCATGCACACACTCATGCACACCTAATGCAATTTGGCAACTCCAATTAGCCTCAGCATGGTTTTGGACTGTGGGGGGAATCCGGAGTACCCGGAGGAAACCCCACGACGACACAGGGAGAACATGCAAACACACACATGGAGCCCGGGCAGAGACTTGAACCCTGGTTACAGAAGTGTGAGGAGACAGTGCTACCCACTGCACCACCATGCCACCCCTCACCATAACCCTGTACTGGATATCTGCTTTTAGAAAATGCACATGATCTAGTCAGATTTTGCTTAATCTCAAGGGCCCAGTTGTTCAAAAAGTTTGATCTGGTTTAGAATAATCCCAATTTGGAAATCCCATGTTTTGCTATCCATGATCAGGTAATCCATTTTACCTTTAAGCCAGATTTCAAAGCAACACTCTATTGGATCACCCTGCTCCAGATATGAACTTTTGCAAATCTGGATTACCAGTGTTTTAAACAGAACTACATATCATAGTGTAGGCTATTAGCTATGCAAACAATAGCAGGTAGAATAGCCAGTATGGGGTCACTTTAAGTGCTTTTATTTGGAGAGACAGAAAACAGCACAATAAAATAATACAAACATCCCCTGCTATTTTCAATTTCTTTTAAACAGTCAGACCCTTCATCTGACAACAAAACAATAAATACAAACAAATATACATTTTTCACAAATGCATTGTGGATATTTTGAACAGGC
Source organism: Mormyrus iriodes (assembly GCA_011763525.2). Classification (NCBI taxonomy): domain Eukaryota; kingdom Metazoa; phylum Chordata; class Actinopteri; order Osteoglossiformes; family Mormyridae; genus Mormyrus; species Mormyrus iriodes. The sequence continues at coordinate 40,572,446 of JAAGVU020000001.1, forward strand.
ATTTTAAATAATCAAAAGGCTAAATGTCCTATAGTTAACAAAAATAAGGGATGTAATTTCTAGAAACTACTATTGACTGGGTCATCTATGATGATTGTGTTTTTGTAATTAATATACAGAGATGAAATGACACTGTAAGACGGGGGCAGTGTGTGGCTCAGTGGGCTAAGCCTCTGTGCCTGTGATCAGAACATTGCCGGTTCAAGCCCGGCCTCAGCATGCTTGCGGCTCCCCGAGTAAGGCCTAACCCCCAGCTCCCTGGGTACTGCAACAGGTGGCTGCCCTTTGCGGCCAATTTGCTGTACAGAAAGCAAAGTGGGGGATTGCACCACTGGGATCAATAAAGTCTCAATTATTAAATATATTATTTCTGTCTGATACTGATGGCTGTCTGGGGGATAATTTTATGGGGACAAAATCCTTTTTTTTTTTCTACTTTAGCGTACTTAAAGGTGCAAAATATAAGTAAATGTATATATTAGATGATAGAAATGTTGTAATAGTGACCAGTTTTTAAGTTTTATTGCATTTTGCTCCTGAAATCCACCCTTCTGCTGGGATCGGGGTAATATAATTTTTTTGAATCAAAGGTATCCCAATCCTACAAAAAATTTTTTGAACAGCACATACTCTAGGTTTGATCCAGATCAAAACCACGACTGGATTATGTGATCTAATCCAATTTCAGAATCCTTTTTTCCTTTTGAACAACCGATTTTCAAGATTTGATCTAATCAGATAGCAGAAATCCAATCTGATTACTTCTGAACAACTGGGCCCAGCTGTCATAATAACCTGAAAAAACCAATACTAGTATGTGATGTCTGTTATTGTAAGACAAGGTTTCTCAACCCAATCCTCATGGACTGTGTGTAGGTATATACATGTTCATCCAGAGGAACACACCTGAGGCTGTAAACTTCCTGTTGTTTTCCAGGGAGGGGAAGCTGAAGAGGCGCAAATCCTCCATGAAAGGCAGCTGTATGTATATCAGGCACTGCGGAGAAGAGTGGGAGGCGCTCTAACAAAGCTTGATAATATTCAGATTTTTTTCACCCTAAAAAATTAGAAAGTGTCATATGCAACTGTCAGCACAGCCCAGACCTAATAATAGAGAAAGCAGAGGCTTCAACAGCAGGTGCCCCCCCACCGCCACCAAACCCAAACCCTAACCCCACGCCCCTCACCTCATACTTGTCCTTGATGCAGGGGAAAGCAGCTCCCACCTGGGGGTTGCTCCTGCGGTCATAGGTGTACCGTACAACTGCAGCCATTCTCATCTCCTCCAGTGCCCTGATTAGGGCTGATAAGGCCATGGCAGCATGCTGAGCCAGCCAAGCAAACAGAAACACAGCAAAGACTGGATTTAATGCCAAATGGAAAGAGATGAAAACAACGAGAGACTAAGTAAAGCTATCAAATTTCATTCAAACACTTTTAGCTTTGGCTGTGATGACTCTCACCTTGTCATCTTTGGGAGGAAACACCTTGAGGACCTGCATGCCCATGAACTGGTGACGCTGAATCTGTGTTGCGAAGTTTTGAATGATATATAAATTACTGGCTCTTTGGTCTTTCTTATATCACAACACAATTTTGTAGACAAACTGATATGCACTGAACAATGAAGCACATTGGCATGATGTTCCAGATCTGTGACTAAGGAGAGGAATCTCAGCAGAGAAAGATTTGGTACCAAGTTCTGCTTGGTGAACCCAAGCACAGCAAAGCACTTCCCATCACACTTGTATTTCATCTGCTCTTGGTCCACTTTGGAGAAAGGCACAATGTCGCTGCCATAGCGGAATCCTTTTCATGAGAAATGACAAAGAAAAAACACACATGTATATCCAGAGCTGCTTCCCTTCCTGTTTAATATGTATGGTATACCGTGCCAATTTGATATCTTGAAAACAACATTTGCCAAGCGTGGGGGTGATCCTGTGCAAAAAATTACCTCTGCAAAATTTATCATGGGAGGACCACAATAAATACCGCCTACTGTGACCTCAGCATTGTGGTTATCTATTTGAATCAAAATTACTGCAAGTCTCTGCTGCCCCAGCCTATCTCTGAGGACTGGCCACTTCTTCCTGCCTGTCTGCCCCATGCCACCCTAAGCCCAACCCAGCCCTCAGCCCCTCACCCTGAATGGTGTCGTCCCTGGAAACCTCTGTCTCATTATCATCGTTCAAGCAGTAAACAGTGTCTCTCTTCACATCGTCCTTCTGGTGAGTCTGCGCATCAACCACCATCCAGCTCTTTTTGACCTTTTCCTCTGTCATCTAAGGCAGATAACCAGGTCCCTCAGGTACAAAAAATCTCTCGCGCGTGCATACCTGCACACTGTACAGCATCTCTGAAGCAGACATGCCCCACACTGATGTCATCTACACAATACACCTGATAGGTGGTGACTCACTGCTTTGTAGGCAACAATGTGAATGGACACAGTGCTGCCAATAGTTAGCTGACATGGCCAGGCTGTGGGCCTTCGCTCAGTCCTCTTGAAGGCAGACAGCTTCTCAATGGCTGTGCTGCAGGATAAACAGAACAGCTTACAAACCTCACATGCCCTCTTATGCAGAAACACACAGAACACAAGTGCCACTGACCCTGACAAGTGTTATACACACCAGAATGTATAAACCTCTTCCAGACCACCCTCGTCATCCAGTGAGGTCATAATGTGCCGCACCAGCTCCACTCCCAGCTGTTGCTCTTGGGTCAGGTCCTTTCCCTCCTGGAGAGGCAGCCTAGGCCACTTTACCCTAAACTGTCCATCACCCTCTTCCCCATCACCTTCCTCCTGGTACACAGGAAAGGGCAAGCTGAAAGGGACAGAGGTCAGGGGTCAGACATGTGATAGAAGTGACTGCAGCCCTAATACAATTTAGAGGTCGCACTTCAGACAGTCCGGTAGGGAACATTACACTGGAGTTTAATGGGGTGGTAACTGCTAACCATAAAGCATAATATGTTAATATCTAGGCTGAAATGAGTGAATGATGCTGAAAACACCACATAAGGGAACACACACTAAAAAGAATTCATACAAGAACTGCAGCATGACTCCAGCCCTCTTCAGGTTGGCGATGATGGTGTCTAGCTGGTCAGCACTGACATGGGACTGCAGATCTGTCAGCAGAGCAATGCTAATTCGCTCATACTTCTTTCCCCTGTACAAACACAAATACGCATGCAGTCACTTCAGCAAAATCAGCCAACAGTAATTGTGTCCATTAGGTTTATTAGTGCTGCTTAATATCTGAAGCTTCTCACAGTGTCTCTTTCTGTAGGAGGTCCATGCATACAACAAGTGCATCCAGCCATGAAAGGAATTAGTCAAGTCATCTAACCACTCGGTATGAGCCTCTTCCAAGTATTTACATAGAAACTGGCCTATCAAAAGCTCTACCCATACACACAAATCCAGTTTTGGCTCTCAGAGATAATACCCAATATCATTTCTTAAAGCAGAGGTGCACTGATCCACCTCTCTGGTATAAGATCAGTACTCATATAGGCCAATACCCACTGTTCAGTTATTGGGATCATATTAGCACTAAAAAAGTGGGATTGGTGTAACTATCTTAAAGTATGAGCTGCAACGTTTCTAGTTAATTTGGGGTGGGGGGGTTGGAAGGTTCCAAAAAAGGATACAATCTGCTTGCTTGCTCCCAGGATGTATGTTTTGCTGGATGTCCTCCAGCAGCTCAAAGTCAGGTAGCATCAGGTGTCTATGAACATAAACATTTTGGTATTGTCCGTTGCTGTCCAGTGAATTCTTTGTATTCTCTGTGCCAAACAAGACCAAACCCAGCTCATCCTTGGTCTCCGCAAAAACCTTTGAAAAGAAAACACACAGCAGTTTTTGCAACCAAGATAACTGGTGATTAAACATACAATTTATAAACTAAGTAAAGTAACCCTTACCTGTCGCTGCACACACTTTTGAATAACCTTCTTAGCTAATTCAAAGGGAGACTCCTGACCAGGGGCTGAGTTGCTCATGGAGAAGCCTACATCCATGCAGAGCACCATGGCTGACTAAAATACAGGAAGAAACTGGTAGTGATGTGTAGCAGATGACTCTTTGAACGACTTCTCCGCAAGGCGGCAGGATTTCCCACAGTACAGCCGTCCTGGACCACTGAACATGTTGGGTCAGGTCAACTTCTTCAACATTCGACTTCAGAAAAATAGTGAATACTCGTTTTTTTGTTAAGTCCTACATGATAAAACGCATAAATACGACGTCAGATTATTTCAATATTGTGATTACATTATCTCATAGGTCTGGAGGAATATCCCAAGAACAAACTTGAACAAAGTTGTTGTAATAATAACTACCAATGAACTACCAAAATATAAATTACGTTTCACGAATTGATTATATGCAATTAAAATAAAAATTATAAAAATCACGAAGCTTTTTTTGTTTTATTTTTAATTAGCTGCAATTCACATAGCAGGAATATATCAATGGAATCCGATATATTGAAAAAACGTAAAAAATATTCCTACAATTGCAGTGTTGAGTTGCCAACTCTGATCAGCAGGTTCATGGGATTTTCAATTCGAGACAAGTCTGCTCACGCATCTACATGTATGTAACAGCTTTTACTATCTTGTAAATAGTTTGTAGGTTTTGCAAACTATCCCAACGCTTCTGATGTAATAGTACGTTTACAATGGAATAAAAGATTTGCCGTAAGATTTCTTGCGTAAGAATTGGCAACCCTGCAACTGCCTGGAATAAAGTATTCTAGCGTGGGTTAATTTTTAGTTTTCATAAATCTTTTTTTATTATTATTATTAATATTATTTCACTCAATTAAATTCGAAAATCAAGCTACCTTTGGCGATCTAGCCATTCTGCTCAATTCCTTTTGTTTCGGTTCCTCTTCCTCAAGTTTCTCCGTTCCTTTTACTTTCATGACTGGAGTAAAACTTGAACGTAGTAAGAAAGGTTCCGCCTCTCGCCCCCAAGCCATAAGTACGTGATATCCTACCAGCGCATTTGAGAATAAAATTTTGCTGTGTTAAAATTAAAATCATACCACAGTGTACGTCCTGTAGTGTCTTCAGTGACTGTATATTATAGATTAAAACACTATAAATATGTACTTCCTGTAGTTATTATACATAAAAATATACCGTAGTGTAATTTTGTGCTTTCCGTTATGTTTAAGGTGGTAGTACATTATTATACCTGAAACAGAACATAAATACATTATATAGGCAAAAGTACTGGGACACCTTACAGGAACCTTTATGACCTCCCATTCTAAATCCGTAGGCATCAATATGGAATTGGTCTCCCCTATTCAGATACAGCAGCTACCACTCTTCTGGGAAGGCTTTCCACAAGATTTTGGAGTGTGTTTGTGGGAATTTTTGCCCATTCATTGAGAGGAGCATTTGCAAGGACACACTGATGTTTGACATGAAAGCCTGGCTTGCAATCTCTGTTCTAGTTCATCCCAAAGGTGTTTGACAGTTGAGTATTCTGTGACTGTGAATCTTTAAAGTCAAGTGGTTGGTAGAAACAAAATCTTGGTCTGGATTTTTACTTTCTGGACCTGAAATTTCAACCTCTAGTGTTTGATGAGGTTAACGTCAGGGCTCTGTGTAGGCCAGTCAAATTCTTCTACACCAAACTCACCCAACGATGTCTTAATGGACCTTGCTTTGGAACAAACAGCTTCTCAATGGGGCACAGTCATGCTGATACAGAAAAGGGTCTTCTCCAAACTGTTCCCACAAAGTTGTAAGTATAGAATTGTCCAAAATGTCTTGGTATGCTGAAGCATTAAGAGTTCCCTTCACTGGAATGAAGGGGCCGAACCCAGTCCCTGCAAAACAACCCCACAGCATAATTCCCCCCCCACCAAAATTTACACTTGGCACAATGCAGTTAGGCACGTAACATTCTCTTGGCATCCGACAAACCCAGACTCATCCGTCAGACTGTCAGACAGAGAAATTTGATTCATCACTTCACAGAACACATTTCCACTGCACCAGAGTCCAGTGGTCATGTGCTTTATCCCACTCCATCTGATTCTTGGCATTGAGCTTGGTGATGTGAAGCTTGTATGCAGTTGCTCAGCCATGGAAGCCCATTCCATGAAGTTCCTGGCACACAGTTTTTGTGCTGGGGTAAATACCAGAGGACGTTCGGAACTTAGCAGTTACTGAGTCAACAGAGCATTGGTGACTTATACACACTATGTGCCACAGCACTCGGCAGCTTCGCTCTGTCACTTTATGTGGTCTGCCACTACGTGGCTAAGTTTCTGTTGTTCTTAAATGCTTCCACTTTGTAATAATGCCACTTACAGTTGACAGTGGAATAGGGAAGAAATTTCATGCACTGACTTACACCTTGCTTTTAGCAAACAAGACCACTCTTTTCTGTTTTCAACGTTAGCATGGGGGGGTTAGGTGGCCAGTTGACCTTGGACCCCCAGAGGTTTTTTTACTCCTTACGTGGATGTTTTTGGTTCCTCTTCTCTGTTGTCATCTGGGTGTCTTTCTTTATTTAATTTCTTTGTCTTTCCTTTTCCCTGTTTTCCATCTCTTACTGATGTTGTGATGTTTCACAACACACACATGTGGAGCGTCTTGGGGTGACTCTATTGTTAAAGGCACTATATAAAAATAAACTGAATTGAAAATTAATTGAATTATTGCAAAAGTGGCATCCTATGACAGTCCCATGCTTGAATTCACTGAGCTCTCTTCAGGACGACCCATTCTTTCACAAATGTTTGTAAACCTGACTGCATGGCTAGGTGCTTGATTTTATACAATCGTGGCAATGGTTCTGAATGAAACATCTGAATTCAATGACTAAGAGATGTGTCCCAATACTTTTGTTCACATAGTGTACGTGCATCTTGTAGTGTTTAAGGTAGTAGTATATAATTACACAAAAATTATACTTTAAATATGTGCTTCCCGTAGTGTTTAGGGATTTTCATTCAATGGCAGCATAAATTAATGGGTGTGTCTAAAACAGCAAAGGATCCATTATAGGCGTGAGCACTTAACTTTTAAGGATATTTTCACAGGTAGGATGAAATTTTAGAACACCGACCCCTCAAAAAGTAGTGGAATAAAATAAGACAAGATATATTTCACTGATTCCAGGGGGAAAATTGTTTAGCGTACAGTAAACACTACAGAAAGCGCACAGACACTGTTTGTCTTGATGTCTTATTGCCTTCCAAGAATTTAGCAAATGTCTTATTACAAGAATTCCCAAAAATTTTTGCACCCAGTGTGTTTTTCTTTGGTCCTGCATGAAGGACCATGTTACATTACATGCTTTTTTGAATTTGCCTCAATGTATGTTTATCTTCTACTGATATCTAATACGTCAAAGTCCATATAAAATCCCAAAATATTATCTTATATTCCCCATCTTCGCACTGTCAGTTGTAACTTGGGGATCCCCAATCATTAAAAACACAGTTTCTCTTCAGATTAGCATTTGGAACATGTGGATTGATACTGAAATATCGATTATTTCGATACTGAATGTTTCATTTTGAGAATCAATTTAAATTTTAAAATAATGATTTTTTTCACTTGATAATTTGAATGTTTATATTATTTTTATTAGGAGCAGGACATGACTTACTACCAGGCAGGACCACTCATATAAAGGGAGAGAAAGGACAAGACCTTAAGGGGCCCTGAGACTAGTGACTTGACAAATATAATGATAAATTCACTGGCACCTGCGCCCTACCCCCCCACCCCCCCGCCCCGTTTGGCAAATTTCATCATACGCTTGAATTATCATATGCAGGACTGTCGCGGTCAAACTGGGACATCTGCTCAGCTCCCCCTAACTGAAAGAAAGAAAGTTTACGGAAAGACATTAAGCACTACCTATGACCATTAAATGGTGTGAGTTATATAGACAATTGGATGGACGTTTTGGGGTAGGCCTGGGCTTTTGAAGAGGAGCCGATCTCTTGTCTAGAAGCATAGTTCATAGTCTCGAGTCGCTGACTAGCCAGAGCCGAGACCAGGCGGCAGGTAAACCGGCATAACTGACTGCCTGCCAGCCGTTTAGAGTCGTCACCTAGGGCCCATATTATTGAGACTGTGTTTGTTCCCCACACTTTTAATCGTGGAGGTCTGTTCCACCGTAGTATTTGTCATAATAACTTAATAAAAATTAAACCAAATCCATTATTAGATAACAGATGTAATGGAAGCCTTAAACTTGGACTTTTGAACATAATATCACTGGCTCCTAAGGCACTATTAGTAAATGAAATGATTACTGATTTTAATCTTTGTGCCTTATGCCTTACTGAGACCTGGCTTAGACCAAATGATTTCATGGCACTAAATGAATCTACTCCAGCTGAATACAGTTATAAGCATAACCCTCGTCCAAATCGCAAAGGTGGTGGCGTTGCTGCAATATTTCAGTCTAACCTAGGAGTGTCTGAGAAAAATGGTTATAGCTGTAGCACATTTGAAATTCTTGTAGTCCTTCGCATCAAATCATCGTTCTTATTGTGTATAGACCGCCTGGTCCATACAGTGATTTTCTTAAGGAGTTTTCAGATTTTTTAACAAACCTGGTGGTTATTACTGATAGAGCTGTATTTTTTGGCGATTTTAATATTCATTTGGAAAATGATAGTGATCCTTTAACAACAGTGTTTGCTGCTATTCTTGACTCTGTAGGTGTATGTCAGAATGTAGTCGGGCCAACTCATGTCTGTAATCCTACCCTGGATTTGATTCTTAACTATGGTATCCCGGTGGACCATGTATCTCTTATCCCTCAGAATCCTTTGCTTTCTGAACATTATTTGTGAACGTTTCAAATAAAGTATAGCCTCCCTCCGGCCTGAGCTCCAAAGTACAATATCAGACGTTCCATAGCCTCATTATCTGTGACGTTTCTCAACCAACTTCCACAGTCCTTCAATCTTACATCTGAAGCATTGTGTGAAAATGAACTTGAACAGGTAACCGTGAACATGATGAAATCATTTAGAAGATCTATAGATCTTGTATCTCCACTTAATAAAGCATAAAATAAAGCATAGAGATAAAAAACCTGCCCCCTGGTACTCTGATCATACGCGTAAACTTAAACAGGCTTCACGCAAGCTAGAGTGAAAATGGCGCTCAACCAAGCTAGATGTTTTTTAATCTGCCTGGAAAGAAAGCCTCTCTAAGTATAGACAAGCACTAGTGACTGCTAGATCTGTGTATCTCTCCAGATTAATAGAAGAGAACAAAAACAATCCTAAATTCCTGTTTGAATCTGTGTCTAGGTTAACACAGAATTCTTCAATGTTAAACTCACAAGTCCCACAAGCTCTTAAGAGTGATGACGTTATTACATTTTTTAATGGTAAGATAACTAAGATTAGACAGACCATCCAGTGCATGTCTGTAGCAACATACAGCTACCAATCTTCTGCTGGTCCTATTTGTACTGATAATGACACCTTTGAATCTTTATCTCCTATAAAACAATCAGAACTTTTGAGCTCAGCTTCCACCTGCAAATCCTGTACTAGCCTTGTGGACACAATTCCTGCAAAATTCCTTAAGGACATTGCACCACTGATTAGCATTACTCTGTTAAATGTGTTAAACTCGTCTCATAGGCTTGGATATGTTCCAAAGCCTTTTAAAATAGTTGTCATTAGACCTGTTCTAAAGAAACAAAATCTTGAACCTAGTGATTTAGGAAATTATAGACCTATTTCAAACCTTCCTTTCATTTCAAAGATTCTGGAAAAAGTTGTTGTCCATAAGCTGTCTTCCTTCCTTCAGCAAAATAATGCTAATGAATTATATCAGTCTGGCCTTAGACCAAACCATAGCATGGAAACAGCGTTAACTAAAGTAATGAATGGTCTGCTTATGGCTTCTGACCGTGGTTGCATATCTTTGTTGGTATTACTAGATCTAACTGCAGCATTTGATATTGTGGACCATAATATTCTCTTGGACCGGCTAGAATCTGTGGTTGGCATTAAGGGGACAGCTCTCTCTTGGTTTTGCTCTTATTTAACTGATCGTTATCAGTT
>JAAGVU020000001.1:40584994-40598575 GCA_011763525.2 Mormyrus iriodes
ACCCCTCCATGATTTCTAAGTGGGAGAACTTGCAAAATCGCAGGGTGTTCAAATACTTATGTTCCTCACTGTATTACCATATTGCATTTTTGCTTATTACTTATATATCTGCCCAGATATTCTGACTATTAGCATTTCTTGCACTGTACTTCATCCTGTAATTTGTATATACACTCAACCTGTAAATTCACAGGTTTTCTTTCTTTTTTTCTGTTTACACTTTCTTAATTTATTTGCAATTTATTTTATAATTTATTTTATAGTCTTTGTTATTTGCACAAAGTATGAGCAGTTCAGGATACATTTTGCTGCGTGTTGTACCTGTATAACTATGCATGTGACAAATAAAGAATCTTGAAATCTTGAAATATTCATATTTGCCCTAGACCTATTTTAGGGTAAGGTACAAACAAAGAACAGTCAATATATGAAACCATTGTTTAAGAGTCTGCATGAGGAATGGATGTATGGATGGATATATATCGATAGTGATAGAGTGTATGGTAAGTCAAAGTGGTACCTGAATGAGGTTGAGGAAGCAGAACTGGATTAAGCTTTTATCCAAAAAAGCCTTCAGAGAAATGTCCGTTCTCTTGTAGGGTTTTAAACATGTTCATCCAGAACTGAATGCTTTGTTTTCTTAGTATTCCCCACCAGGATTCTATGTGCTGATTGCCTGTACTGCGTCCATAAATGAAACTGTTATCTTTGGAAAAATTGTCGGCGTGGTTTCTTTTCAGAAACACTTGCATTTTGGCAAGGTGTCCATTCTCAGTGCCATTGTCTGCATGAATTCTCTCTGGACACCCACCCAAACGTGTGACGCATAGTCAGCTACAGCTTTGGGATCATTGTTTGTTGTGTATGCTTCCATCCATAAAACAAAATGACTAAAGCCATCAATGCTTTCATTTATTCCTATACCATAGGGCTTCAGTTTATCATAGGAGTCCATGTGCCACAGAGCATTAGGACCTTTGGCATTGTACTGTCGACGCTACGCTCTTTGAAGTTCCACACCTTCAGGATCAATCAATTTGATGATCTGCTGTATAGTGTCCTGCTGTACCACAAATCCCCTCTGTATTGCACGAAGATGTAACAGCAATATCCTTGCATCTGTCCATTGTGTTGTAGTTCCTGTTGCACAAAGGCTATAACCTCATTCAAATCAGTATGTTGTTTTCTTCTGAACAGTCCTAGCTCACAGCGATGTCTCTTCAAAGTTCGGACACTTAGCATAATATGGTGATTTTGTGCTAATAAAATGAGTATTTCCTTATTGCCAAATCCAACAGAAAAGTATAATTTTATAAGGTCGTCCATGGCAGGCATTGTATATAGCAAGCAGAGGAGTCTGTGACAAGATGAGATTCTTATTTTTGGTGGCCAAAAAGACAGCAGAAAAACACTAAATTATCCTTTATGCAGATTAGGTAGTTAAGCAATTGGACTACTGTTGTACTCACATAACACATGGAGGCCTATGTAAATCTCCTTACAAAATATCTCTGAACTTGACTATAATCACTCTGTCCTACATATTGTCCAATGCCCTACTAAGTTTATCCTCAGTATTTCTTACCTTGTCATACATATTTGTAGTACAGATTCATAATGAGGCATGGAGAAGGACAAGGACAACTTTTGCCAGGATTTGTATGAATATGAATCAAAGGTATGCCCCGTGTTCATTCAAATAAAAGAACAGTGAGATATGTAGTATTTCACAGGACTGAACAGAACTACAAAAGCAATCAGGGCAAACAATGACACATACACAAATAAGCACACAAAAAAACCAAAAAAAAACCCTGATCTAGACAATACTCCTGCATACTGACCAATGCCCTATAGTAATGAGGTCCTTCTGCTAAACTAAATGCTTATCACTGACAGTCACTCGTACCTTTTACTGGTTATTACTCATATGCATATAGCCATATTCATATAGTGATGACATAAATGTACCTTTTCCTCCTCCAGACGACTGATCACTTCTTCAGGGACTCTTCGTTGACATAGGAATTCTGACACTGTGATCACTCTACTCATGGACAGTTCTGTGATGAAGATAGATTAAGATACAATACAATGATAAATAGCAAACATTTGAAACAACTGTACTGTATTTCGTTTGCACATTGTCTCATATGAATTGCAAACCATCATATCAAAGATTAAAATGAGTTTCACAAGTGTAAATAACAGTGTACCATACAGTTTTTACTTGGGGCCTGGGATGAACCAGTTGTTGTTACAGTAACAACAGTAAATGCAATACATAACGGGGATCGAGCGCAGTGCAATGCGTCTAAGCTGCCAGGAAAGTAAACAACACAGCTGTTAGCGTTAGCTACAAGCCTAGTTCGTAACTGAACGAGCGAACGACGCTTATCTAATTAGCGTAGGTCCTGCGCCTTACCAAGTATATGACTCATAACCTACCAGTCATTCATTTCAACATAGGGCAACTTACTTGATTCAGCCATGTTCTACTTGCTCCCAAAGTAGGCATGTGGCATCTCCGTGAGGCCGCTAGTGACAAGGTTCCGCCCAGACGATGTCCTTCAGTGACTTGTCCTTTTTTTCATATTTTTCACTTAATGATCTTGCAAAATATCTGACTGTTTTTCTCGTAAATGTGCGACTTTGTAATCTCAGAGAATCTCTGACCTTTTTCTCGTAAAATTACCACTTTAATCTCAGACAATATCCGAGTTTTCTTCTCGTAAATATATGACTTTAATCTTGGAATTTTTTACTTTTTTTTTGGAATTTTACCCCCTCCCCCCACTAGTTCCATTAAAAAAAAATCTACAATAGCCCTATTACGCCGTCGTACATGAGACATAGATCATGCACAAATATATGCATAGGACCAAACAAATTAAACAGATAAACTACACTTTGAAAAGTTGTGAAACGGATAAAGAACACCTTTCTTTGTTCTCTAGGCGTGTGTAACCGGTTGATTCCTGCCTAATGCTGTGCATTGTGTTTTGGGGTGTAATCAGGTTTGTGGGGTGCAGGAGGAAGGGATAGAGCAGACATTGCTGTTGTTCTTGAAGTTTATTGAGCACTCTGTTGGGGAACAATTAGAAGGGGGGTAAACCTCTTATGTGCTCAGGCCCTCTCTCTCTCTCTCTTCCCATGTATACAGTACAGGAAAGGGCCCACAGAAGAAAGTGCGCACATTATCTAACTGAACATAAATGGGAATTAATACAGAAAATAATGTTAATTAAATAAACTAATACAAATGAAAACATACCTGTTGGGGAACAATTAGAAAGGGTGTAAACCTCTCATGCGCTCAGGCCCTCTCGCTCTCTCTACACAAGGTAAAATAATGCATATGCTTATCATATAAGCGTATGATATATGGACACAGACATATTTTAACCCCTACTTATATTGTATAATGGATCAAAATGATCATGTGAAATAACTGATTTATGAACCTGAGGGACCCCGACACTAGATCCTCACCTCTTCTCACGTGTGCAGTACAGGAAAGGGAAGAGGAAATCAGATCGGGACCCTTATAAAGGGGAAAAGACAGAGGGAGGGGGGATGCAGGATTAAAGCATCATGGGAAAATTTAAAGGGGTATTGTACCCATCAAGTTAAAAAAAAAACAGAATTTTGTGTAACTATAAACAAAAGTAAAATAACAACCTGTTACACGCGCATCAACCCAACCACAAGGGGCCTGAGAGTGGCAGTGCCTGAGAATGGTGGCTACAGCCGTATATTATTGCCCAGCTTCGAGTCGTTGGACTTAATTTTGACGAGCTCAGAAGTCTTGGTATTATATGTCCCATCACTAGCGAACAGCAGGCTTCACATTTCATTAGTACATCAGGCAGTTTGCTTTGGAGTCATACGAGTGCCATAAAAAAGAATAAATCCGTAAAAGAATAAGAAAATAAATGCTGAATAAGAAAGTGAAATAAATACAAATAAAAATAAAATAATAAGGAAAATAAAAATAAAAGAATAAGAAAATTAATGATTTTCTGTCTTGCTTTTGCTTTTTCCCTGTTGCTTTTACGTTTGCTTTTAATTTCACCATATTGCTTTTGCTTTTCCTTTTCCTTGAAAGGATAAGCTGTCAATCAACTGGCTTTGAGGTGGACCTTTCTGCCCAAGCTGAGTAGTCAGTGGGGGGGACAGCGAATGGACTTTCTGCACAGGTAGCATCCTATTACGGTACCATGCTTGAATTGACTGAGCTCCTGAGAACGACCCATTCTTTCACAAATGTGTGTAGAAGCAGTCTGCATGCCTAGGTTGTTGTTTTTATACACCTGGGGCCATGGAAGTGATTGGAACACCTAAATTCAATGACAACTCTGGGATTTAACTAACACAGTGATTCTAAGCTGGGAAGCTAAAGGTGGTGGGGAGTTGGAGGTTGCAAGCTCGGACACAAGGACGAACTAATTGGATGATAAGGGGAGAGGATTTGATTTGTGCCCGAGTGGGGTGTGTGCCTGGCCAGCCCACTCACCACTCCTGCACAATTGTAGCAAACACCGAAAAAGTATAGTATAAAGGAGGGGGAGAACTCAGTGCTTGTTGGAGTTCAGCCGTGGGATATGTGCACGTCGCCCGGCATTTCTCGGGAACACGTGTTGGTCTCCTGCCAGGACTGAAAGGGCTCCCCGGTCCGCATGAAAGGTGGGTGATGAGAGCACGTCCGAGTGTATATAGCTTTGCAACCTTAGTATTAGTGTGTGTGCTTTATCATTAACATTTAATATATGGCATAATCATCTGATGTGTAGCACATGTGTCTTCTGAAACTGTGTTGAAGGGGAATATATGTTCGAGCATAATCATCTGATGTGTGACGCATATGTCTTCTGAAACTGTGTAGAAGGGGCGCATATGTTTATGCATCAATCATAATCATAATAAAAGTGCATTATTATTATTCATAACTGTAGTAAACTGTAATAAAAGGTATACTGGAACCTAAGCGTGCCTGTTTGTTCCTTCGAAAGCCCTGTGTCCCCCTCTCATTCTAAAACAGTCTAGAAGTAAGACAAGTCGCTCATTTCCTGTTATATTCTTTTCAATTAGAGTCAGTGTCTCTGACTTGATGCATGCTTTTGTAGCCCACAATTGCATCCTAGTGCCACTTTCCAGTTACTAAGTCCCACTGTGACATGACATGTGGGCTACTAAATACCTGACATGGAAAGCAAAAGCAAGCATTGTTTTTGATGGAATATTCAAGCCAGGGTCTAGACTTATACCACGTAGCAGAGAAACGTCTCTCCCTACCACCAATTTCTTGCCACAATAGATTTTTAAAACCAGCTGTCTTGGGGATTGTCTGTTCAAATTATCGGCAACACCACTACCACTGCTAGACGGACCAGCAATATCATCACTGCAAGAAACATCACCCGAACTAGAGTGAGAATCAGATCCACTAAGCTGGACATTAGTGGCTGTCATTTGGTTGCCAATATTATGTTCCGTTTATGTAGAGAGCAAAGTCTCTCTGTAGATACACTTATGAAAACGCATATAGTTTTATGGGTAACCACCGAAATGTGCTCAGCTAGCTCTAACGTCACATAAAAACATCAAGGTGAATATCACGGCTGATCATGATCACTGATCGTACATGAATGGTGATTATATGCTGAGTTTGGGTATGCAAACTGCATGTTTGAGATCTCCCCAAAGTGGCTCAATGATATTGAGGTCAGGAGACTGTGATGGCCACTCCAGAACCTTTACTATTTTCTGCTGTAGCCAAATGATGGGTCAATTTGACTTTGTATTTGGGATCGTCATGTTGGAAAGTCCAAGTGCGTACCATCGCAGCTTCCATGCTGATGAGTGCAAATTGTCTTCCAGTATTCTCTGATAACATGCTGCATTCATCTTGCCATCAACTCTGACCAAATTCCCCGTTCCGCTGTAGCTCACACACCCCCAAAACATCAGAAATCCACCTCTATGCTTCGCAGTAAGGATGGTGTATTTTTCATCATAAGCCTTGTTGACCCCGCTCCAAACATACCATCTATGGTGGTGACCGTAAAGTTCAATTTTGGTCTCATCACTCCAAATGACTTTTTTCCCAAAGTTTTGATGCCTGTCTAGGTGCTGTTTTACATATTTTACAGTGCCAGCAGAAAGTATTCACATCCCTTCACTTTTTCCACATTTTGTTGTTACAGCCTTATTCTGAAATAGATTTGAGAAGTTTTCTTTTACAAAATCTACATTAAACGGTCCATAAGGGCAAAGTGAAAATGTATTTTCAGATTTTATTAAATTTGTTTTAAGGTCTCACAGTTGACAGTGCATATCAGAGCAGAAACCAAACAGAAAGTGGGCTATTTTGTGACATTGGAGCAGTTAAGGCTTTCTTCTTGCAACTAGACCATGCAGCCCATTTTTCTTCAAGTGTCTCCTTATTGTGCATCTTGAAATATCCATACCACTTTTACTGAAGCCTGGATATCAACTGGAGTTATTTGTGGCTTTTTCTTTGCATTCCGAACAATTCTCCTGCCAGTTCTGTCTGAAATTTTTGTTCACCTACCTGACCGTGGCTTGGTGTCAACAGAACCCCACAATTTCCACTTCTTTATGAGAGTCTGAACACTGCTGATTGTCACTCTCAGCTCTTTGGATATCGTTTTCTAACCTTTTCCTGTTTTATAAAGTTGAACAACCTTCTCTCTCAGGTCCTTTGACAGTTCTTTTGCTGTCCCCATGGCTAAAATGTGCAGGTAACTGTCAAGAGCCCAGAATCTCAGAATTTTTTTATATAGAGGCACTAATTACAAGTCACAGGTGTGGACAATTACCCTTAATATCCAATTAACCTGTGTGTGTCAAAGAGAAAATTTTGGGCATGGCCCTGCATATTTTATAAAAAAAATGGCCAATATATCACAAGTTTTGCAAGGGTATGTATATTTATGAGCACAACTATTTCCTCAGGAAAAGAACACATTTTAATATTTCTCTCCCCCTCATGGCTGGCTGGGACCACCCTGGCCCCCCATGAAGCTGGGGAGGGAGAAGAACAGTTACCTCTGACATCCCCAGGGACAAAGCAGCCAGAAGAGCATTCAGTACTGCAACAACTACAGGTCACGGAAACCCAGGAATGGACGTCAACATTTTATAGCCGCACAAATAAAAACCAGAGAAAAAAAGAACCACGATTCATGACGACATCACTCCATAAAAAAAGTGTAAAAAAAAAAACAGGGATTAAAAAAAGCAACTCATTTAGAGATTTTGTTTTATTGACATGCAATGGGGGAGGGACTAGTCCTCTACCAGGGGTGGGGGGCAGAGCTGTAGCTGGAAACTCTCACTGTGAAACACGCTAGCAGAAGTGAGGTTGGATCTCTCAAGTCCACGGGAACGAGACAGCTCAGTGAGCAGGGCCAGCTGCAAGACAAGAGTCACACAGACATAGCATCCTTGGTCAATATGCATGCCAGGTCAGCAGGGGGCACTGTCACTGAAAAACTACACATTCATACCCCAAAAAGCATCAGCATAATCAGGCCCAGCTGTACCTGTAGGCTCTCCCTGTGGTAGGGACTGGCATGCTTAGAGAAACACCATACAGGCAGGAGGCCACTAATCTGAGAGCAGCTATGGCCTGGAGATGGGGCACAAGATGCTGTACTTAACCCTGGAAGAGCCACGGTAGCTGCAGCGTAACTGGGTCCAGGACTGACTCTGCTGGGCATTCAGTGTGGTATCAGGGTTCAGCTGGAAGAAAACACAGGCAGCTCTGTTAGCATTAGGTAGACTTAAGGATTGAGTCTTCTGCATGAAATCATGCAGGAAATACTATTCATCAGCCATTTTCCAAGCGGCATGTGTCCTGCAGATATGTTCTTATGAAGACATTATGGACTGAAAAATAAGCGAGACATGAGCATCATGCCAAATGAAGAGTTTTTAAGAGGTTATCCTAACCTTCCCATGCAGGTCCTCAGCAGGCAAACAGGTCACAGACACTACCTTAATCTGAAAGGGGAGAGTTAATGACTTGGCAATCGTAAACCACCGCAGAGACAGGGAGAGCAGGAAATAAGTAGGGAAGGGAGAATGTGCAGAGGAGGTGGGGGGAAGAACGGGGGAAGGGGGAAAACTGGAAATGACAGATAGCAAAGGGAGAATGTGCAGACGAGGTGGGGGGAGAACCAGTAAGGGGGAAAAACAGGAAATATGACAGGTAGGGAAGGGAGAATGTACAGAGGAGATGGGGGGAAGAGCAGCAAATATGACAGGTAAGGAAGGGAGAATATGTTGGGGGGGACAAGGAAGGGGGGAAACCTTAAAATATGACAGGTAGAGAAGGGAGAATGTGCAAAGGATGTGGTGGGGGACAGAATCAGGGATGGGGGAGAACGGGAAATATGACAGATAGGGAAGGGAGAACATTTTAGCTTATGACAAGGCAAACAGTGTTTTAGGGTGCAGAGGAAGTGGGGGACAGAAGCAGTGAGGCAGCCTGTGTGTGTCGCTAGAAGCAAAGTTGTCTCACAACACAGCCCCTGGCATGGTTAGTGTTATGGTTTCTGGGCTGAGTGTGAGGAACCAACCTTCAGGCACTAATTTATACTTAACGTCATTTAAACATATTTAACATTATCTGTCCATAAATCTGAGAGGTCAGCTATATACATAAAGGGAAATATGACACTGACCTCCGCCAGTGATGTGCTGTGGGTCTGTGGGGGCTCCTGGCTGCACACTTGGCCATAGCTGCCCCCACGCCCCCCCCGGCTGGAGGAACATTTGTAGCAGCTCCATGCAAGCTGTCGCTGTGCCAGGGCACAGGCCTTACTCCGCAGGCACTGGCAGTGGTAGAGGTGACCACAGCTGCAAATACAGAGGACTGGGTCACCAGGGGGCGCTGCACATACAGCAAAATCACAAAATCTCAGGCTTTTTTTTATCAGGACAGGAGCCCAGTGGACCAATAGGCTCTGCCCACCTGAAGACGATGACCTCATCCTCTGCACTGTGGTGCCGCCTGTACTGCTGAAGGCAAATGTTGCAGTGGTCTTGTCGAGGGTGCAGGCCACGGCTGACTGCGGTGCGCAGCTGCGACAATGACCAGTGCAGGTCCTGGTTCAGCAGGCTAGTGGTCGTTTCTAGCAGTGTCTGCAATGTGTAAAGAAGGCAGGTTAGGTACAGTGCATGCTGGGGTACAGGGGGGCGCACTGGCGTATCTGTCTGTATAGTGTCTGCATTGGTATCACCCGCTCATAATTGAAGGTCTCCAGCATTCCCAGGATGAGTCCCTGGATCTCAGCTAGCCTCCCCTTTCCATACACAGGATCCTGCAGCAGAGGAGGGTTGGAATTCGGGTAGCTGTGAGGCACAGAAAACTGCCTGCAGAACCTCATGGGGAGGGGACATGGCTCAGGGTGTCAGGGGATCCAGGCTGAATCGTTTGTCCAAAGTAATGTGCATTAGGGACCTTGCTCAGGGGACCAACGTTGACATCGCTCTGTTAACCAGTATCCTGACCCACAGAGCTACACACCCCACTGAAGCAGCTGCTCGTTATCAAGTAGACCAAAGTGTCTGCTAAATAATGTATCTGAAGGCCACTGCTGACCCAATAATCCATGTGAAATCAAAGTCCAGCAAGCAGCCAGAGTATCCCCTAAGAGGTCAAACCCCATAGCCTGCTGGAGAGGCCCAAACCCACAGCCTGAAGACCATGGAATGCTGGAAGCTAACCGACCTGCAGGATGCGCTGGATTATGGACGGCATTGAGATGAAGCTGGCCATGCTATGGACAACCTTCATGGTCAGCTCCTTCAGGGCTGAGGAGGAGATACTCACATGTGTCAGCCAATCTTGGAGCTCCTGCAGCACTTTCACACACAAGTGTCTGTCCAGAGCTGCATCACAAAGCTGATCTAGTTAACATCCCATTTGGAAGCTAAAACCTTGATTATCTACAATCAGGCCCTGCACAGAATGGGCAACATGAGGGTGAGCCTGCAGGTTGCAGTACAGTGTGTAGAAGACACTTACCTACTGAAGCCTGATGTGAGGATGGGCCCCGCAGACACTTCTGTGATGACATCATGGCCTCCAGAAGCAGGAACCACAGTGCCTATTTCAAGTTTGATGGAGGTGATCTTGTGGTTGGGTTATGAGTAAAATCTACCTCAATCTGAGGAGAGACTACATTCATTATACTGACACTAAGGTGACCTCCAGTGGTCTGGGAATTATTTTTGTGTGCAAACCTCTCTCTGTCGCTGGTCAAGGCTGCAAGAGCTCCTGTCACACAGAGTGGTAAGATCTTCTAGGGATTGCTCCACCAGCTGCAAAAGACAGTCCTCTTGCAGGTCACCTAAAGGATACATGCTGATGTCAGGCATTCTCTGAATGAACACTTAACCTAAGTCGCTCACTCTCTAACTCTTTGAAGATTCAGACAGCAGCTCTCCTCCACCACAGAGCCCTTCCCATAACAGGTCCTGCAGCACATTTTCCAGCCAAGCATAGCAGAGACTTGAATTCCTGAAAACAGAAGCTGCACTGACACTGAGCCACGCCTCCTCATCAGGCCCCTAAGCTGCTTACCTTCTTTGTCCTGTGACAGAGCAGCCAGTTTGTGCTCCAGGGTCTGAAAACGTAAAGTAAGGAGATGTAATTCTGCAGTTCAAAACCATCATAAATATTCTCAGTTGGTGGTATTTCCCAGTGTTTACCTGTAGTAACACCTGAAAAGCTCCTTGAATGTCACCCTTCCTCTCCAGTAGGTAGGCAGTGGCCTCATGAAGGCCGTGCTCTCTGCTGATCTGTGAGACAAACAGCATGTCTGATGAAGAGAGCGTCTGTGGCTCTATGTGATATGCAACAGTACCAGCATGACTTTACACTGTCCCCACAGTACGTCAGTGAGAGGAAGGAACTACTGCCTATTGACTGACAAAACCACTGGCTCACACCTGGATGGCCTCCTCAAGTCGGTAGTCCTCTGAAGTCTTCAGGAAGCTGGTGACCTTCTGGGGATTGAAGCGACACAAGAGCTTTATATGGTGCTCATAGATTTCAGGGCTGAGCTGCAGAAGAAGCTGGGAATGTGGGCGATCTCTGGTGAGATGTGAGAAAGAAAGAGACACAGCCATTATGGGTCTACCATCCGCTCTGCTAGAGCATCCATCCCACTATCCAACCACACAGGATGCAGAAGCTACTATTATGCTCGATGTGAAAGGGTCTTCTTATACAGGTGTGCACAACCATCAGATTAATGGATAAATCTGAGATGGTGATGATGATCAGGATTCTACCTGGATTCCAGAAGATACATCAGGAACTGGAAGACCAAATAATCACCCTGAAGAAAATTGAAAACACAATTATATACATATTTCCAAAATAGTCATTATAACCACCTTCACTGAATGAGCACAGAGCCATCATATAACCACATATACATACACACACACACACTTCACCAAGCAATTCTTACCTCTAGCCTGCCAACAATGGCAGCCACCTCTTCAGCAAAGTGCAGGCTCACTAGATCAGCAGCTCTTAATGGGTCAATGGCTACCAGTTCCTGGGATGGGGAGGGCAAGTGAGGTCAGAAAAGCCCAACAAACAGATTAAACTACATAAATAAAAAAAATAAAATTAAATTTAGTTTACAGGGGTTTTATAAACTAGTAACCACTATTAAATCTACTAACCGTAGGCCGGGCACATAGGTACACTGTAGCAACACTACAGTCATGCATTTCTCAGAGCCTATGTATATGCTGCTCATTTTCCGTTTTCAGGATGCCATGTCACCTGAATGTGTGTAAGCACTATGTTCCATACGGACCCTCTCTCTTCTGGGCTGTACCCAGGGATGGACAGGATGTTGTGGATGTAACTGAAAATCTCTTCCTGGGTTAGAGCAGAAAACACTGTTTAAGTGAAGTGAAGTTTTGATTTCATCTGCGAAAGTAACAAACATGTCCCAATATTCTTTGGTTGATGATCTGAATACAGATGCTGTCAGCAGATTATAGAGATGGCGAGGACGTGGCCTCTGCTCCAGACTGCTGACTCTTGAGGAGATGCTGAGCACTGAGAAAGCAGCACACCTTTCTCATGGGGTCCTTCAGGTAGCAGAAGATGATTTTATCATACAGGTGCTTCTTCTCATACATGAACTCGCAGATTTGGTAGCTGCAATGACATAGGTAGACATAGGTAGGAAGACAATGTCTTAATGTGGAACATGTTCTCTTCATATAACTCCCATATTTGCATTTTGGCCCCATAAATATTCCACACTGTGAGCCATATGCAAGTAATAACATACTCAAAGTTGTGTGGTATTATTCCAATATATCAACGCTATGATTATCATCGATACTAGGCCTGCGGCCTCGTGCCTACAACCAAATCATAGACGTGATATATTGAAGTACAACCACATGACTTCAAGTATGTTATTGCTTTTATACAACAGTTCGAGTAACATCTATAAGTTAACAGTAATAAGCCACAGCAGAAAATACTTTGCTTGATCATTTATGTAAACATTTACGGGCTTCTGCAAAAAAAATAAAAATAAATAGTTCCCACCATCCAACTGTTGACTTTTGCCAAGCAAGACATACACTCCAAAGCAACACAGCTCACTTGCTCCCAACTACTTTGCATCATGTAATAATTTGCGTCATGTATTCATACTGTACTGTTGAACTGGGGTACATTTTCTAAAAGCTCCCATTAGCAACTTGGATAGTTGGAACTATTCAGTTGCACGGTACCAAATGTATAAGTAGCTAACATACTTAGCAACTACGCTTTTCGGAAACGTACCCCCGCTCTCCTTTTACTTTTTAGTTCTACATCGCAATTTTGCTCCTTCTCTTTTTGAATGAACAGAGAACATGTAAGTTGCATCATTTTTGTGAATTATACAACTGTTTTTAGTGCAAAAGCTAATATTTTATGTAAAATCTCATTTTTAGCAAATACAATCCAAGCTATTTTCTGACACGTATACTAAGAAACATAAGTAAAATAAAATGATTGCTTTGTAGCCTTATACTTGCAAAAAGGTGACAAGGTGGTGAAAAATGCTAAAAGAACAACCTAGTTACCAAGAGTTTGCATACATTTATAAGCTGTATAAAGCTTTTACTGTAAAGCTTTTACAGTAGTCATCAAAATTTGACATTTTGCAATTTACAAAATTACTGACTTTGCAGTTATCCATGAATTGAAGAGATGAATTTTTATTGTATTTCTTCAGTGAAAAATCCATCATAAGACAAAATAAAAAGTTGCAGCTCTCAATCAGTGCAAACAAAACCCAGACATGTGCTCTTCTTTATAGGTAGTTTTATATACAGTACTGTGCAAAAGTCTTAGGCAGCCAAAGAAGATGATGTTGGTGTATGATCTTTATGTTGGTGTAAAACTATGCTATTATGCCTGTCAAAGTGTGTTAGCTTAGTTATTTCAAAACCTCTGCTAAAATCACCCCCTTATTTCCAGCAACCATCCAATACACCTGTGTTTTTTTACTTGACCACTAG
>JAAGVU020000001.1:40616451-40628668 GCA_011763525.2 Mormyrus iriodes
TATATATATATATATATATATATATATATATATATATATACATACATATACATATATATATATATATACACACACACACACACACACACATACATACATCCATATATATATACATACATACATATAATTATAGCTTGCTAGGTAAATCATAATGTGTGTATTGTTGAATTTGTTTACAGGTAGCTAATCAAGAGCAATGGGATGAGTTGCTGGCAACAAAGGGGTTAATAGGTGAGATGCCATTACAGTTGTTTATTTGTAAGTAATACTCTGTTGCATTAAGATATACAAGTATTTTTATTTATTCTTCGATGTGTTATGCGGTGTATTATGAATCTCCCTCTGGGGCTTTAGTGAAACTTTGAAAAGCAGCTGGTAGCAGAGAAAATAAATTCACCTGTTATGTGGATGGGGGCATGTTACAACCCTGCATGTTATGAGGGCATGTTACAACCCTGGAGATCTTGCCAACGTGACTTTCTGCTGCCCCCTGCAGTGGTGGATGTGTACCAACAGTGGTGTGGACCCTGCCGTGCTGTCCTCAGCCTTTTCCGTAAAATTAAGAATGAGCTGGGGGACGACTTGCTGCATTTTGCCATGGTGAGGTGTGAGCGGTGCCCACTCATATGAGAGTGCTAGGGGCCCTGGGAAATTAGTCCAAAGTATTAGCACCTCAGCACAGACAACAAGAGTCTGTTAGCCCTTTGCTTCACTGCAGATCACTTCATCTGTTCTGATGGTTCATCATTTTGATGAGATATATAATGAGATGCCAGATTGTAGTCCCTCAGTACTATGTTTATGCCATAAGGTGCTTGTGCACAGTGTATTTGGCACCCCTGCCCTTTGACCTGTGGCTTGCATCAATCATGTAATTAATCATGTAATACTCCAAATCTGACTTCAGGTACTTGACTGACTTTTAAGAAGTACTTTGTGAAATAGCAGCCAGTGTATGATTTCTCCAGGCGGAAGCAGACAGCGTCGACTCCCTACAGAGATATAGAGGGAAATGTGAGCCCACCTTCTTGTTCTATGGAGTGAGTGTCACCTGACCAGATATCTGTGTTCTCATATTGTTTTCTGTTTGGTATGTTTAGCGAGTAAACAGACAGTGAATGAATGTGTGATTCAGCTAGTCATAGATGTGAGGTGACAGAGCTCTGGTGTTTGACATTCTTGGGAAATGGTGGCCAGCGGTTTTTTGTGATCTGTTTGCTGGGCTCATTGCTGCTGTGGTGGTGCCATTAGGGGGGGAGTCTGGTGGCTATGCTATATGGGGCCAATGCCCCCCTCCTGCAGAAGATGGTGCTGGAGGAGCTGGAGCAGGAGAAGAGAGTGATGGAGCAGGGTACAGAGAGAAGGGTGGTGAGAAACAGACACTCACGAGATTCAAACACACATTCATGCAAAATCAGCTGGCTGAAATCACATGGTCCATCACTGTCTATCACTGTCCAACACAATGGATCTCTGCTTTACCAGGTGCAAGAGGAGCTGGTGGAGAATGACCTGGGCATCCCACACAATGAGCAAAGTAATGGATGCCAACCTGGGACACTTTCTTGAACTTGATTATTTCATGCATTTGTGTTTATAAATTATATGTGATTTATTACAATACTGAAGCATTAACTTTTCTGTCAAGTTCCTGTCCATAAATCTTACACTATAGCAGTGATTAAACCAGATGCCGTCGCACATGGCAAAGCCAACGAAATTATCATGAAGGTAATAATTACAGTGACTCATAAAAAGCGTGTGTTTCACTGAACAGATAGAACAACTTTGCTGCTGTTATTAATGGCATGTTGGTTATCAGGTGCAGGAGGCTGGCTTTGAGATCACAGGCCAAGAGGTGCGAATCCTCACCAGGACTGAGGCAGAAGACTTTTACCAGCATAAGGCTGCAGAGGTAAAGAAATAGAAATGGGGGAGGTAGAGGAAGAAAGAGAAAGTGAGAGAGAAAGAGGACTAGGGAGACAGAGACACAGGGAGAAAGAGGGAGGAACCTGATGCTGTTGTGTGTTGACTGCTTGACAGCCTTACTTCGAAGAGTTGGTGCAGTTAATGTGTAGTGGCCCCTCTCATATCCTGCTGATATCCCATCTGGAACAGTCAGGTGATGTCATCCAGGCTTGGATGGAGTTCATTAACACCGCAACCATGGAGGAAGCCAAAGAGGAGGTGACAGACAGGTACATGGAGCAAACACACCTCGGAACACATGGGCAGTGTAGACCGAGGCTGCCTTTATACAAGGTAGAATGTGAAAAAAGGAGAGTGAGTTTTGGCATTCCAATGGCACATGAGGAAGACCAGAAAACACAGGAGTTAAGGCATTGTTTTTCACTCCCTCTCCCCCCAGCCTGAAGGGGCAGTGTGGTGCCAACATTCTGTCCAATGCACTGCATGGCAGCAGTGACAGATCTCAGGCCGACAGGGCGCTGGCCTTGTTCTTCCCCAGCATGAGACATGCATTTGCACACTCACAGGAGGAAGCAGTGGAAAGCACTGTGGAGTGGACCCTGGCACTGATTCCTCCAACAATAAGCAGAGGTCCTCAAACTGTGCTGTGTGTGAAACTGTATCAGCCACATATAATTTGTAATACCATGTAAATCTGTCCTTGTTAGTTAGGAGTTACCTGGGTTGCATTTTTGTTTTCCAATATTAAACTTTTGGATCAGTGGCACTTAAAATTTTACAGGAATGTCGCATTATATTTTGTAAATTTTATGTGACTTGCTGAACCTGTGATGCCACAGAGGACATCATCCTTCGTATCCAGGCTGCTGGACTTAGCATTGCCATGAAAAGGGAGCTGCTGTTAACAGAGGAGCAAATCAGGCAGCTTTACTGGCAGCATCTGCAAGAGTATCACTTCTCAACTCTTCTGAAGAGCATGACTAGGTGAGGCTGAACCATAGTGCAGGTACCACAGCCCCACCATCATTTTAAATGCATAAACATGAGCTATGGAGCAGAAACATGTAGAACTGTGTATTTGCATGTTTCAGTGGGCCTGTCCTTGCCCTTGTCCTCTCTGGGCATGGTGCTGTGCAGAAGTGGAGGAGTATGCTGGAACTGCAGGATGTTGATTGGACCCAAGAAGAATCTCCAGACAGGTGTGTGCTTCAAATGAGGCCTGCTGCAGTCTCAAGGGGCCCTGACTGACACACTGTATGTTGCAGTTACAGTCTAGAAGCTGAGTTTGTGGCACATGGTGAGCCCATCAACCTTCTGTACGGCAGTCATACCGCCGACCAGGCCGAGCTGGAGATCCAGGTTGTCTTCCCACTAGAGCAGACACTGGCACTCATAAAACCAGATACCACTGAGGAACATAAAGGTACTGACCTGTGGACTTACACCTTGGCAAGTGTCAGTTTGAACTAGCAGCGACAGCCAGGATGATTTTGCAGTTGAGGTGGTGAGGTTAGGTGCAGCTGTCAGGGCTCTCCATTACTGTGACACTTGGTGAGTGCATACCCCTTTCTGCCTAGATGAGATTCTCAAGGCAATCCAGGGTGCTGGATTCTCCATCCTTCATATGAAGGAGGTCTGCCTGTTTCAGGCTGACATTGAGAAGCTGTACAGAAAACTACGGGACAAGTCATTTTTCAACCAGCTGGTAGATTTCATGTGTAGGTAAGACACTGACATCAATTGCCTACTGACATCAGTTCAAACACAGCCAGACTCATTTTTCCAGAGAAGCGAAGTTGTCCGTGACTTGACAGTTCCTTGAGCAATAAGAGATGCTGTTCCTTTAATCAGCACCAACTCCTTTATATGGAGACCTGTAGCTTGCAACATGACAAGTAATCACTAGGAGTCCAGAGTGAATCAGAGAAAATGTGGTGCAGAGGAGCCATGCAGCCATATGCAGCCCATTATTTCTTGATTTTCACTTCTATTCTGCCTGTCTGACTCCCAGTGGGCCCTGTATGGCACTGATCCTTAGCAAATACAGAGCTGTGCAAGAGTGGAGGGCAATGATGGGCCCAATTGACCCGTGCCAGGCCCTTGAGACTGCCCAAGAATCTCTGCGGGTCCGTTTTGGCAAGGACATTCTGCATAATGCTGTGCACGGCTCCTCCAGCCCAGAGCATGCCAAAGAAGAAATCCATCTTGTGTTCGGAGATGTCTGCAGGGAAGAGAATCAAGCATCTCTGCTGCATGGTAATATGGGCTCATAAGCATTTCACTATGTATCTGGTTCACCATATGAGGAACATCTAATACCAGTGCTGTTCTTACCCATTTGGATGTTTTAGGCAAAGAGACAGCACTGGACAGGCAGTTCCCTTTGGAGGAGGCCGAGGCTCATGGTAAGATACAACAGTTTCATGCTGAGAAATAATGTAAAATATAGGAGGAGCAGTGTTAAAAGATACTGGGATGTTCTCTCCAGGCTTACGGCTAGCTAATGGACATCTAGTGCCCACAGATCTACCTGGGCTTCCAGTGCAGGATGAGATGCAGCCCCCAGCCACACCTACTGTGCTCCTGGAAGGAGAAGCTGGGGAAGGCGCCCCATAGTTCAGCACAGCCACCACCTCAGCACCAGAGGATATACATCTTGAGCAGGAGGAAACACCCACATGGTGATGAATGTACTGCAACATTAAATACAGAAAGAAACACCCTGTACAAAGGAAATTTTGCTTCTATCATTATATATTCTGGATTTAATCCTGGATTAGATTCCAGCTCCTCACAAGACACACTCACACCAGTTCACCTAACTGTAAGGATTTGGATTTTGGGGAGAAACGAGTATCCGGAGAACTTTTGTACAGAAACTACATGGCGCAGGGTGTGGAGCTGGCAGCTATTTTCAACTCACTGTTAAAAATTGAACCCAAAATTATAAAAGACTTTACAACATTTGAAGTAATGCTAATTCACATGGTAAACAACTTACCCATTTATATCCTTATCCCCTGTGTTATTTTTGGGGTCGAATTTACCCCAGTCCATTTTCAAAATGAGGTTGAATTCTATAGATTCTAGAATTTAGAACAGAAGAAGTAAAATACACAAGGGTTACAATGTACAGACCGCTCTGAAGATTGCACAAGAAAGCACCACAGAGGTTTTTACAATTACATCAAAATATCAGTATCACATACAACATGAAAGAGCAACAAACATATAATATTGGGTACCCAACCCCCTCCATTGGCCCAGCAAAAAAAAGGTAGTCTGAACACCCATGACAAGAGCAGGGGCTTAATTGGGTTCAATAGTCCTCAAGGACTTAAAATAAGTAATAAAGGGCTGCCATATTAACTCTTCTACCTTCCCTCTCAAACTACATTTACAAGCTTTAAGAAGAAAATAAGATCCTTCAATAATAATGATTCAGAAGGGGGATGTGGAACCTTCCAAAATAATCTACGTAGTGCTATCAGTGAGGTAAAAGTGATTAGTGAGAGAAATGTTAGGGTTATTGGGAACACCAAAGATAGCAACCAGCAGACAAGGATCCAGTCTAATTCCCAAAATAATGTCGAAGTTAGAGGTCCAATATGGCTGAAGTTTAGGACAGAGAAAAAACATATGGGTTAAATCACAGGGGGATGAGTTACACTTATCACATGTTGGGATGAATTTTAGATGATTTGGATAGGTGCACTCCATGTGCAACCTTAAACTAAAATCAGAGAGAGTCTTGCACAAGATGATGAAGTATGAATCCTACCAACAACACTGTTCCCGTAACCTCCTCCAAATTCCAAACCTCTCTTATTCCCAGTTATAAATTGAATCATTGATAGAATAGTGTTATATATATTAGGTACAAGAGCTTTCTTATGAGGCCTAGGTTCGAATACATCTTCCCAGGCTGCAGTGGTGGCCAATTAGGAAAAACAGGAAAAATTGAGGATGCACAGTGTCTGACTTGAAAATAATGAAATAGATGAGATGAGGGAAAGTCATGCAGGGAGGATATATTTGAAAAATTGGCGAATGTGCCATCTTTAAAAAGGTTAAAGAAGCATTTTATGGCCATTTTAGTCCCCATGTGGAATGCAGAGTCTAAATGGGACAGAAGAAAAAGATAATTGTTACATAATGGGGGTATGGTAGAGGCAGAAATCAACTTAAAATGGCACTGAAATTTATACCATATTTTAAGAGAGGCACTTACAACAGGATTGTCTATGTACTGATTGAGGGGCACAGGAAAAGACAATAGCAAAGCAGAAAGAGAAGGACATAACTATCCAGCTGGCACCACCCTGCTTGGGGGTTGTTTAGCCAATAGATATATTTGAATATTGGCCACCCAATAATAGAACATCAAGTTTGGTAAGGACAGGCCTCCGCTAAGCCTACACTTTTGAAAGCAAAGTTTTGTGAGCCGTAGGAGTCTTACCTCTCCATATAAATGAGGAACTAAAAACAAAGGGATATCCTGAAAAAGATATAAAAATGTAGGTAAAATATTCATTTTAATTACATTGATCCTGCCGAGAAGAGAGAATGGTAAATTGGCCCATCTCTGAAAAATGTATCTTATATAGCTTAATAGAAGGGTAAAATTTGCATCCTAAAGAACTTTAGGTGAGCTAGTTACATTAACTCCTAAGTACAGTGGAACCTTGGAACTCAAACACCTCTTAACTCGGCCAACTTGGACGTCTGAACAGGTCTGTCAAATTTTTTTTGACTTGTACCTCAACTGAAATCTTGGAACTCAATCATTTCTACTAAAACTTTGGTTGAGACACATGTAACTCTACCCATTCGTACATCAAATGGGTCAGTCAATTTCAATTCAATTCAATTTATTCTTATATAGCACCTTTCACAATGGAGTCACCCCAAAGCACTTTACATGGTATTAAGAGAAAGTAATACAAAATAGGGAAAATGAAAGAAAGAAATTAGCTAAAGAAAGAAAGCCAGATGACAACAGAGGAGAGGATCCAAAAACTCCGAAGTAAGGAGAAAAAAAAAAAACCTCTGGGGGTCCAAGGTCGACTGGCTGCTGAATCCCCCTGGATATGCTAACATTATAGTCGAGAAAAATCTAGCCACAACTTGACCAAAAGTTCGGAACACGACAAAACAAAATAGACCTGCTAAAACTGGTACAGATCGAGATGAATCTCCCCTTCCAGACAATAATCCCTACACCCCTCCTCCTCTCCACCTGCTACTTCCAGTATGCTATCAGCTCACCTCAATACAGGTAAAGTGCTCATAAACTGTCATTTCATGTGTGTATTAGTTTTATATTGACTGTTAATGCTTTTTACCATTAGTTAGGTAGATAGGTTTAAATAGAAAATCATTTGGGGGTTCTGGAATGGATTACATTTATTTACATTATTTCTTATGGGGAAATTCATCTTGGACCTCGACCAAATCACAACTCGTCCAGCCTTCTGGAACAAACTAAGTTTGTGTTCCAAGGTACCATTGTATGTCAACCTGTCTGAACTTCTGTACAGCTACATTAATGGGTAGGCACTCACTTTTATGTAGATTAAGTCTTTACCCTTAAAAAACAACCAAAGTCATGGACTATTGCCAAGATGGATGCTAGATGTATAAGTTAATCTGTAAGATATAGCAGCAGATCATCTGTTTGATCCCCCAGCAAGTCACCCCTTGGTATAGAGAAGTTGTCTGTAGGGGGTATCGAAAAAGGCTGCGTCACCAAACCAAAGAGTAAAGGTGAAAGGGGACAGCCTTGACGCTTACCACGTGACAGTGTAAAATAATAATGCAAATTCATTGTATTGGTGTGGACCCACGCTAGAGGGGAACTATATAAGAGACTGATACAAGTAATAAATCACCAAAACCAAATTCCCAGGACAGCAAACAGGTAGTCCCATTCAAATATAGTAAACGCTTTTTCAGCATCCAGTGAGATTACCACCTCCAGGAGATTGTTAGGGTGTTACAGTATGTTAAAGAGGGTGCGAATATTGAACAAGTTCAAAGTACTCGATTTTTATTGTAGCCGATTACCTAAGAAAATTTAAGTACCTGACATAGTTAAACCTTACTAAAAATATTCAGTTAACCATTTTGTTTCTTTTGAACTTAGAAACTGTAAATATTTTTTATATTTTTAAGTTCAACACAATTTAATTCAATAAGGCTTAATGAAACTAAGTTCCATAAACTTAAACCTAATGCATTTAATAGTATAACTTAGTAAATTTGGGAAAATCAACTCAAAAGATTAAAGTGTGAAACGCAAACTAATGGAAACCTACTCATATAAATACGACTAATGGATTTAAAATTTAAGATACCAAATTTGAATGAAGTTATTCTCAAAAACATGGATAAACTCAACTGGCAGGATTCAAGTTCAGATTTACAAACAAGCAAACAGATTCCGTCCAATGTGATCAGCAAATATATTAGCCATGAATGAGATGACGTGTACCAGAAAGGAGCTCCAGAATGATGGTAAAATCCACAATTACTTTAAAAGTTTAGGAACAAGTACCATAAACATAAGTGAAATGAGGACAGACTAAACAGTGTGATCAACTTGAGGTGAGTCACTGCAACTCACAAAGTAAAATATAGGATAGCAACAGCTTTGATAACTCATATAGGCAACACATGAAAAACAGTCCAGGTATAAAAAATACAAAATGGGTGAGTATCCAAGTGAAAATAGCCAAAAAAAAAAAACAAAACAATTATTACTCATTTGCAGTCAACATGTAAAACTCAGAAATTGAAGGATGGCATACTAAGTCAAAGTTTGCCAAATCTTGAATTCATTTTACTAAATTTGAACCATCAGGCGCTCACATGGCTGTTCAATTTTGTGTTATGTAATGGGCAACTATTTCTGTATACAATTCAATTTTTATAGTAACAGAATAGCATGCTTAGTATCTGAAACATCACCCTAGTGTCAGAAACAGAACATGTTGTTTCACAGTCCAACAGGAAGAACATTAGGGGACAATACTTTTGAATAATGCTCACTTTTTATCATAAATATATCATTTTTTTACTATAAATTGGTGGATTCTCACCTACCCCTTCACCACCGTAGCCACTGTGTGGTGAGCATTTTGGCAGAAAAATGGTTGCTGTCGCATCATCCAGGTGGGTGCCACACAGCGGTGGTGGAAGTGGCCGGCCACACACACACACCCACCCCCTTTGGGAACAATATTACACATTTTTAAAACTTGAGAAAGCTGAGGCAGATAAGTCACATAACATAAGCACAAACATACCCACCTATATGTTGGGTTTTTCTACAACTGGTAACATTTTCAGCAGCAACACTTCATTAGAGTGCAAAATGAGCCAGTCAGCATCACTTGATTAACTAAACTGATTTATGTATTTATATAACATTCAAATCAAGAGTGGGACTCTAGGACAGTACACAGGTTTAACTCTTAAGTCTAAAAGTCTTTCAGGAACAGGTCATTTTTAGACTGAGCAGGCATGGCTTCAGTGGTTTACCATCATCCAGGTCCATCGGTTCTTTCTGTATGAATGTAAAAGTGTCAATGAGATTCTTGGGATAGTCCATTGTTACGACACCTGGGCATGGCGCCGGCAGGAAAGGAGAATGACGATCCACTGACGGCTTCTTAAGACACAAAATAGTCATGGGGAAAAATCAAGAAAAAGGAACCACGAGGGGTCAAACACAAAACAGGGCAGGGGCAGGTAATCTACAACAGGAGGGCTAAAGAAACCACCTGGGGACAAGGCTAACCACATCATCTAACCACCTAAGACAATGACCAACTGGGGACCAGAACAAAGCAGACACTTAAGTACCCAAACGGTAGCTGGGCAAACTAGGAACAGATGTAACTAATAAGGGAAAAAAAAATCAACCAATGAACACAGGACAGGGAAAAAGCCAATAGGTGATGAAACTTAATAAGTTAACTGAACAAATACTAATACTAGAAACTAGGAACGTGACAGGAATTAAACACTGGGAACACAGGTATCCAAAAAGCAGGGGAATAAATATACAAACCGAATTTAACCAAGGACACGGGAAATAAATAGAACTCAAATACGATAAACAAAACCCAATAAAACAAAAGAGAGGAGGCTGGACCCAAACCCGGGTGTGGAGTGCTATAGTCTCCGTGCCACCAGCTCAGCCCACTGCGCTACATGGTGGCCAGGTGGCCAAGTGAACAAGAGAAACACAAGGGGTACTCAGGACACCGGGAACTAGGGGAAAGGACACAAAAGGCGGGGTGGCAGATGCTGACCATGACAGTCCATGGCATTACAGAAACCATCCTAAACAGTGCAAAATGCTTCAGTCAACTCAATGATATCATATCAATTTCATCTTCCACCACTATAGCAGTGTTTGCAGGACTGAAATGAACTGGGTTTGCTGTGTTTTTGACCATCATTAGGAGAGCAACAGGGGTTTCTGCAATATCTGGCTAACCCACCCCCTCCACCTGAAATAACACCAAAATGCATGGTTACCTGAAGGAGCAAGGAAAGTACATTTTCTCATGAAAATGTCTGACAACCAAGTGCACAAATTACTGCAGGCAAACAACTCTATTGGTGGAATACACCAATAGAGAACAGATGTACCTGTCTCCCTGCTCATTGTGTAACAGCTTTTGTATTGGAATCAGAGTATGGGAATTTAGAAAGTACAGCACTGTGGTAGTGATATCATTAACAGCACAAAGAATGCATGTGATTGATAATTTGGAAATCATTCAGCAAGTGACAAAAGGGCATTGAACTTTCAATCAGTCCTGTGATGGCACTCAATACTTACATCCCTTAAAAGGCTGTGGCCCATCCTCAAGCAGGTAAACTGGAAGAGCATGCAAGGTTACAGTGCGTCTTGTGTTGACATCATAGACTTCGTAGAAAGACAAGCAAACAAATTACATTTATAATACAAATGTTTGACCTGACTGTCCTGCACCATCCTCAACTGACATGTTTGGTCAACCAAAGTAGTAGTTAATCTAGCAGCAAACAACAGCAAATACCAGTAAATGCAACAAAAAATGGCTAGCAGTGAAAAGGATTTCAATAATACAAGTGAAAAAAAATTCTCTTCGAGAATGATAAAAGAGTGGATTAGGGATTGCTCTTCACTGGTGGTGAAAAAATGCAACGAACACAAGGAAGAGGATTAATCACAACTAGAAACGAAAATTCCTGAAGAAATTTTGAGATGGGCCTATTCCGCTGACCCTGGAAGAGCTGGTGTAACTAAGGCAATTGTAGGTGGTTGCTAGGGTGTTGCTAGGTGGTTGCTAGGGTGCTGGAGGGCATTGCTAGGGTGTTTCTAGGTGGTTGCTAGGGTATCGGTAGGCGTTACTAGGGTGTTTGTAGGTGGTTGCTAGGTGGTTGCTAGGCGTTGCTAGGTGGTTGCTAGGGTTTTGCTAGGTGTGGGGTGATAAGGCATGAGGTTGATTATTGAGTCTTGTAGCTGTAGCATGAACAGTGGTCGAATAGGAAAACTGACAGAAATGCATTGAAGTCAATGGGAGAGAAGGAGGGATGAAAGACGAGTGCGGGTCAAGATGGTGGTCATAACGTGTTGAGTGATAAGAGCTGATGCTGAGTATCGAGTCTTGTTGCTGTGGCACGAACACTGGCCAAGTGGAAAAACTTTGACTGAAATGCATTGATTATTATGGCCCCATTCATTTCAATGAAAAAAAATAACCCATATTACTCCTCACATGGTTTATACAGGCTAATGCTAGGGAAAAGTTAGCATTCAATGCATTCCTATGGGATTTTTAGTGTGTTTGACCAGGAATAGCGTCGCCATGGTAACAGAAACTGTCAAGAAAAGTAATAGCATACTTCACACCATGAAGGACTCACTTTTGACATACAGATTGCCTGGGTGCACCCTACGGTACGACTCGCATTCATTGCCGAAAATCACGGAAGAATAATAATAATAAAAGAAATTTTGACATGGGCCTATTCCTATCCGTAACCTATTCAACATGGTGTTACTACGGAGCTGCTAGGCAATACTAGGTGGTTGCTAGGTAGTTGCTAGGTTGTTGTTAGGCAATTGTAGGTGGTTGCTAGGGTGTTGCTAGGTGGTTGCTAGGGTGTTGGAGGGCATTGCTAAGGTGTTTCTAGGTGGTTGCTAGGTGTACTGTAGCTAGGTGGTTGCTAGGGTGTTGCTATGCAATTCTAGGTGGTTGCTAGGTGGTTGCTAGGGTGTTGCTAGGCA
>JAAGVU020000001.1:40658621-40676046 GCA_011763525.2 Mormyrus iriodes
AAAAATTTCTAAGGCACTGAACATCCCCTGGAGTTCAGTTAAATCCATCATCAAGAAATGGAAGGAATATGGCACGTGTAAATCTGCCTAGATCAGGCTGTCCTCACAAACTGAGTGACCGTGTAAGAAGGAGGCTAATGAGAGAGGACACCAATGACTACTCTGAAGGAGTTACAAGCTTCATCAGCGGAGATGGGAGAGACATACAACAACTGTTGCCCGAGTTCTTCACCAGTCAAAGCTTTATGGGAGAGTGGCAATGAGAGAGCCACTGTTTAAGAAAACTCATGTTAAGTCTCGACTAGAGTTTTGCCAAAAGGCACGCTGCAGACTCCATAGTCAAGTGGAAGAAAGTTCTTTGGTCTGATGAGACCAAAATGGAGTTTTTTGGCCATCAGATAAGATGCTATGTTTGGCAGACATCAAACACTGCACATCACCACAGATACACCATCCCCACTGTGAAGCATGGTGGTGGCAGCATCATGCTCTGGGTATGCCTCTTGGCAGCAGGCCCTGGAAGGCTTGTAAAGGTAGATGGTAAAATGAATGCAGCAAAATATAGGGAAATCCTGGAGGACAATTTGATTCCATCTGCAAGAGAACTACGGGTTGGGAGAAGATTTATTTTCCAGCAAGACAATGACTTGAAGCATACCGCTAAAGCTACACAGAAATGGTTTGAAGACAACAAGGTGGATGTTCTAGAGTGGCCGAGTCAAAGTCCAACCTCAATCCAATGGAGAATTTGTGGTTGGACTTGAAAAGGGCTGTTCACACCCGATCCCCAAGCAACCTGAGAGAGCTTGAACAGTTTTGCAAGGAAGAAGGGAGGAAAAATTGCAGTGTCTAGATATGCAAGCCTGTTTCAGACCTATCCACACAGACTCCGTGCTGTGATTGCAGTCAAAAGTGCATCTACTAAATATCGACTTGAAGGGGGTGAAGATTTACGCAATCATTTATTTTATGTTACATTTTTTTTATTTAACTGTAGATTTTGTAGAAATCAGTTTGACATTAAATGGGGTTTTTGTAATTTTTTTTGTCAAAAAAGCAAAATTGTTGATCATGATTGATTTTATAAAAGCAATAAAAGGGTAAAACATCGAAGGGGGTAAATACTTTTTATAGGCACTGTACCTGCACGTCGCGGCAACGCAGCCCGCGGAACTGTGACTGGTCCGCTTGGCCATGATCATTTTTTTTTTTTTATAGGAGCGAAAAAAGCATATACCCAGGTGTACTTACATTGGTGATTGAAACTGAAGCGTTATTTATATCTTAACCTTAAATATGTTTAGTTACTTAATATTAGCTATAAATAACGCATTGGTTTAATTTTCTTTCTTCTCCAATATTTGTGCCGAAGCTTGTTGTTGCAGTCGTTCTCCGCTAGCATTGGCAGACTCTGTGTACTCTGCGCTATGGGGTGTCTTTAGATGTTTGATCTAATTGCTTGTGATAAATCACGTACTGTCCCTTCTTCCTCTTGACACTTTAGTAGAACAGATCGTACAGTCTTTGAATTTTAACGTAATGTAGCAATTAAATGGTATCGGTTCTTGGTATTGGACAATTTTTACAAGTGAGTATTTGACTGCAGTATCAGCCTGATACCTGATGCCGGTATCAGTGCATCCCTAATTGTATTTTTTTTTTTTCTTTTCTTTTCTTGAATAAATACAGTGACTACTGAGTTGTCAGATAAAGACTGACTACATCGGAGTCTTAGGAATCTCAACAATGACTTTATTCTTCATCTCAGATTTGGATATTTATACCACATTTTGGTTACAAAGGGAATAATTTGCTCGTTTTGGATTACTGTACTGTGATGTGCCATTTATATTTTCATTCTATATTGTCTATGAATCTGAGTTAACAGCAGGCTATGAAGTTCAGCTTATTGGGTGGTAATGTTTTATGTAGACAACTTTTGATATGGAAAAACGGGTTGTGGATGTGCCACTTATTCAGCTTTGTTTTGAATCGCACTATAATGTTTGAATAAGAGGTACTTTTGTAATTTTAGACAGTTTGGATTTGAAAAACAGATGTTTGGTTTTAATGTGCTACATTCTCGGATTGTCTGAAATGCTGCAAGTTTACAGTATTATGTTTTTATAAGCTCTGTGTATAAACATTTTTGCTTGTTCTATGCAGGATGGAAATGCCTGTGTTTTGCACTGACATAACGTTTTCTCTTTTTACCTGTATACTGAAGATGACATTGATATCTGAAGTTATTAATTTAGATTAATTTATGTTGAATTTAGTTCAAATGTATAGGTTAATAGTAATCCAAGATACATATTACAATTAAGTAGATAGAACATGGGTGCTTTTAAAAATAATTAACTGAACTCTACCAAAATTTTAGTTTTTATAACATTTTCCAGCTAAAGATTCTTACATTTTTAACTTCAGTGAATTTAATATTTATAACTGTTCTTAGGTTAATTTATTTCTTGCAACCCGTTGTCTTTAATCCAAGAAACCATTTTTTTCAGTGCAGAAAAGATGAGACTCTTCAGAAAGGTGGTAGGTATGTGTTCTGTTTTTTATGATGAAGCAGAAACAGAGAGTAAGCGCCATTCTCTGAGATTAAAATTGACCTTGATTTACAGATCCAGGCTTTCTGGACTTTGTTTGCAGATCAAATGATCAGCAATGTCTTTACTATGCATAACTTCTTTCTTTCGTGGAATTTGGTCTCTCTCATGCAGTCTATTGCAGGAGAGACCAGATTCAATTCAGCCTCCCTCCCGCAGTAACTCATTTCTCTTGCATGTATTCCTCCTCTCTCAATTATTCCTCAGCTTTTGTCTAGTTTGATGCCTCATAGTAGAAAGGAAAGAAAGAAATAGCAAAAAAGCAGAGCTACTTTTATGTTTCATTTGCACATACGCATTCTCATGCTTTATTCTGCACAGAGAGTAAGCAAGGAGCTGGCACTTAACAGTAAAATTACAGTAACTTTTCACTGGGAGGAATTTATGCTGGAGTGTCAATAGGCTCAATTTTCGCACCTTTCCTGCCTCCTGACTAGCATTTAGTTTAATGAGCATTTTACTAGTTCAACTAGTAAACATGTTGAGCCTCACTAGTTAACTAGTGAGGTCAAAAGAGGTTTCAACTAGTTAACTAGCGCAGAAAATTGTAGTTCAGTAGTTAACTGGTTGCTGAAAAAGCGCCATTAGTAACAGTTCTAGTTCAACTAGTACAACAAAATGTCTAACTATTGCTGACAAAGACCTAAATAGTGGAGAAAACTAACGTCTGATATCAAGGACATCACGGATGTCGAATAAATGCTCAAACGGCTTTCCATATGCATTGCGGTAGGAGAACTCGACAGATCACCGGTAGTTACCGATTTTGCTGTGCGCGTTCCTGCAAGAGAGACACCGTTTTCAGTAGGCACGCAGGCGGGGGCGGGCTCAGCATGAGCAGGGTTGTGACAGCGTGCGAAAATAATAGTTATTAAAGTAGCGAGAAGAGTGTAATCTACTGTAACAGAGTCTCAATAGCTAACAAGCTACAAGCAGCTAACTATTTATCTAAGGGACAGGAAACCCTGCAGTTGATAGTTTTCTGCCATGAAGAATTGAACTCTGCGCACCATCAGCACTCCTTCCGTTTACAATTAAGTGTCTTACGGGCACACTAATCTCTCTGTCACATACACAGTAAATAAGTAGTATGTGTATAAGCAATTCGTATGCGGGCGTTAGCTAGCTGTGTGCGTGTGCAAGTGCTTCAACGTATTTCATCCTAATCGGTCTCTCATACACATGTAGGTAGCTTTGATGCCAGTCTTTGCGTCCTGCCTCCCGTATTTTTTTTTTGCAAAGCAAAATATTGCCATACTGTACTAAATAATGTACTAAGTAATGTACTGAAAAGCGCGGGTGTCACGGAAAATGAAACTGCTACAAATGCGTATGGATTGCCGAAAGAAGCTGTTCTTGAATCGTTTTTACAGAAACTTTAAGATGCTACCGGCACAAAAACAACACACAGAAAGAAGCTGGATTCTAACTGGAGACTTACCACCGCAAAACTTCCCATTTTCACCACATATCACAACGGCTTTCACCACGGGGTCCACCAGGGCTCGGGCCACGGCGTCTGACAGCGCCTGCCGGACTGCAGAGCTGGTGGCACAGAAGGGCACGGTTTATTTTTATATCTAATATTTCATCTGTTTACATGGCCGTGCTGTTTCCACAAACTCATCCAGACTTAAAATGTGCTTGCTGCTTATATGCATGTTTCTGTTTGAATTCTGTGTTCGCGGGATACATCTACGGTCTATAATTATCCGTTTTTACAAAGACATTTCGGCAGTAAAGTCGAAAAAGTAGTGCTGATGCGAGGTGTCTGGTAGTAAAGTTATTTGTTCAATAAATTCAGGTTTTCCCTATAACATCAGGATTCACTTAACGTGTAGCCTACACGAGCAAAAGCGCCAGAGGTCTTTTATGCATTTCCATATGTTTAATTGGTGATAATTCGCATATCTCTCAGAATAATACAATGCTATGATTGTAGTAAATATTAATATCTATAGCCGGCTCGATGTTGTCGCCCTTTGGTCACATCTTGGTCTTCCCAGACATTTACTGCCGCTACGCATTCAAACTAAAACTTATCTGCAGCCACAACCTTAAACCTCACAAACTAACCCTCTGATCTTCAACCACGATTTTAATTGCCCGAAAGGCTCCGTAACGGTTACACGCGCTCGGAAAGTCTTGAACACTTCCAACAAACCTCAGCTGCAGAAGGCCAGACGTGCCGCCTTCCACAGGCCGGTGGAACTTGATTTTGCAGCCGCGGGACTCACCTGAGTGCATTAACGG
This sequence comes from Mormyrus iriodes, assembly GCA_011763525.2. Classification (NCBI taxonomy): domain Eukaryota; kingdom Metazoa; phylum Chordata; class Actinopteri; order Osteoglossiformes; family Mormyridae; genus Mormyrus; species Mormyrus iriodes. Next base: position 40,663,490 of record JAAGVU020000001.1, read on the forward strand.
GCGGATTAACCAGGGTGATCAGAGCTACCGACTGCGAAGCGACTGTGTAGGAAGCCATGCTGCCGGAGATCCGCACTCCAACAACAGCACTGGACTTTAACCGTGTTTAACTTTGTACTGTTCTGCAACTAGCATGTAGATACAGATAATTAAGTGATAAAGTTTAACGGCTGTCCTTGGATGGCGATCGTGTGGATAAACATGACCCGAAACTTACATTTTAATGCCAGACAACTGCACTTTAACCCTAACCCGAACCGTGGACCGCTGGTCCAGTTATGTGAAATTCAAATTTAATTTCTTATTTTATATTTCTTATATCCGGGGACATGGTATTTAATAGGAGAGACAAAATCACGTGGGTTATAAGATATGAAATGAGTGGGTGTGTTTGCCAAGGTATTTAATAGTTATGAAATATGAAATGAGTAGGTGTGTTTGTAGGACACGTGGTTTCTGTCTTTCTGTTCGTATTCAGCCTCTACTTCGATGATATTTCTGCCCGAAAATCGCGGTGGTGTCGGGTTCCTGAGCTTCTCTGCACAGGACCATGCGCTCCGTGTTGGGCTTAATCGGCGTGGTCGCTGCGGCTACTCTGTATTTGTTCCTCCTGTCCTCCTTTCTGCCCCCGGCACCACAGCAGCCAGTCAGACGAGATGAAGCGGGGGAGATTACTTGCGACACGGACGACGACGTGGAGGTCAAAGAATACAGGTGACTGACTGTCAGATGTCTTGTACATTAATCTGTGCTTCACATTAATAGTCCTATTAAAAGGAGAACCACGGCAAACTAATGCTGTTAATTTAATAAAGAAATTGGTATGAGGTTACTTTAAATGCCTAGTGGACTTTTTTTGTACTAGTGTCAGTTACAAGTATATCTATGTATTTACAACCTGTGTGAGTCTTACAAAGGATGCTGACATTTACATACTTTATATAAACTGTACACACAAATACCGTCTTCCCGTCCTAAGCTAATGTCTAATTGCATTCCTATCCATGCAGGACAAAATAACTTTTACCTGTCTTCAAAATATGCTTTAGTTGTAGGTCTATAAGTTTTTTTTCTTCCGACTTTAATTGCATTGTTTATAATATGCTATAACTGGTCTTAAGGTTAACGTCATCTTGATTATTTAAGGTATATCTGAAAAGAGAACATAATAACTAAATGGTTTTGATCATTCTGAACCCAACAGTTAATTGAGATGACTCCATCCCTTAGGTATTAGTGCTTGAATTACTAATATGTAAGTGATCAATGACTATTGATGAAGCTATAAATAAGCACAACAATCCTAAACCGATAAGAGGTTGTAGGAAATGTATGGATGGATGTATCAAACTGCAAAAAATAAAACCAATCAATAACCAATATAATTACACTCTGTATTATTCATTAAGTAAAACAGGTTAACAGCAAAAGAAGAGAACAGAACCTCCCCCTCAGCATAATTCTGTATGACTGGAACCAGATTCCTGAACTAAGCCAAGGTCTAGCGGGACAGCTGGGCCTTGCAAATGAGTGCAGTGTCTACAGTTCCCAACAGATGTGTGGAAACTGGAGATAGTGGGGGGGGGGGGGTAGTATGCAACCATAAGGACCAATAACTTAGCATCATGTTTGACACTGAAAAATCAAAATGTTTGTGTAAATGAATATGTAAAAATGTATGTGTAAAATGAACTGGATTCTCTTCACTAGCCTATCCTGCTACAGAGACTGAGAAAGAAGACAAGACAGGACCACAGGGACCAGCCTCAAAAGGAGTCAGGGCCCAGAGGGCAAATGGCCTGACCCTAACCCCTCCCCCAACAATAAAAAATGAAACACCAGGAGCAAGGAGCAAACACAGCCACTGACACTTAAGATAACCATCCAGCTACAAGACACTTTAAGCACATCTTTAAAAACCTGTTTTCATTATGTTTTCCAGACTAAAATTAGCATTAGGGGATCTGTATCAGTGTGAGTTACTGCAGTCTTCTATGAAATACAGGCTCCTCATAATTTCTTGGGCAAACATAGCAATTGTCATTTATGTTTACTATTATTATTATTATTACTATTATGTATTATTTACTAAGACTTTCAAATTTATTTATTCAAAATGTAAACTTTGAAACTATTTTTTAAATGCTTGCATTTAGTATCCCAATGAATAACCGCTGTTCTTACAGTATAAAACTGAACTGGCATTCCATTAACCACTGACTGAACAAATTTTCGTTAATTTTTGTTTAGGCTCCCCTGGACAATGCATTAACTAAGATCTTAAATTTAAGAAAACTTGGGACTTGTCTGAAAATCAACTTGTTGAAGGCTTAGTAGCTGGTAGCTTAGCTGGAATCAAGGCAAACATAAAGTGTTTGAATTTATATGCTGTACTGACACACAGCGGAAGACTGTCTGTCCTTCTGATGGAGATTGTTTTGTGACCCTCTAAGAAATGGGGCAGAACTGTCTGACCCACTGGCCAATGGGATATGGTATTAAGCTGAACTGACTTTAGGAGAGACCCATGTGACTTTCTCATTCCCTGAAATAAGATAGCTAACGTTTCAGCAGTTTCATCCATTTTATCAGACATTTGATATTTCCCACGTCTGTAGGGTGGGAGGTAAAGTCCCATCTATTTCTGTCCTGATCACACTATTTCTGTCCTGAGTCCAAGGTGTTGCCTGAATCTTGTGACAGCTGATGACATGTTTACACCACATGCTACTCAGCGCCCCCTGCTGCCAGAAGAAGCCACACAGGCATCTCTGTTTACTCTGTATCTGTTTCCTGATTGTGCGTCTGTGTCTGCCTTCGCTGACACCGCGTCTGTGTTTCCTGACTGTATGCCTGTGTCTGCATTTCCTAACTGCGTCTGTATTTGCGCTGCAGACTGAAGTTTCCCTCGGATCTTGATGACCTGCGCAAGTTAGCCAACACTCTGCAGTTCTACAAAAAGGAGCACACCACCTACGTCATGTTACTGTACTGCAGCGCCTACCTGTACAAACAGTCCTTTGCCATTCCTGGATCTTCCTTATTGGTGAGCATGCACACACCCTTTTACACATCTGCTCAGTATATTAATGTTAAAGTCCCCCCTGCAGACCTAGGCCCCCCAGAATGTCTTTGCCCCTCATTTGGCTGGCGGTTCCTTGACATGTCAGGCTTCTGCTGCTTTTTGCGGAACTGCCACAGTGTTCTATTGGCTGTCACTACTATATCTCCTCCTCACCAGAACATGCTGGCAGGGGCTCTCTTTGGACCTTGGGAGGGCCTGCTTCTGGTCTGCCTGTTAGCCACAGTCGGGTCCACCAACTGTTACTTCCTATCCCGTGCCTTTGGGAAACAGTACGTGGTACGACTTTTCCCTGAGAAGGTGGCCGTGTTGCAGAGGAAGGTGAGATGTCCCGCATGAAAGCCACACTCTGTGTGGCTCTGGCTGCACGTGAGACAGCCTACACTTTCAATAGCTGGTATTTGTGATGGTCATATTTGCTTTGCTCAGATTCAGATGTACGTAAGATACAGGGACCTTCTTCCACTGTATAGTTTTGGGAAACCAACCATTAACGTGAGTGTCATTAACTTTCTCAACTGTCATTTTCCTTGTTCATACCCCCATCTCACTCTCTTCCTTTTTCTCTCCATACATCTCTCTCATTCTTGTCTCTCATCTCTTCCTCCATACCTCTCACTCATCTTTCTCTATACCTCTCTGTCTCCCTCCTTCCTCTCTCACCCATCCTACGGTAGGTCGAGGAGAACAGGAGCAGTCTCTTCTTCTTCCTGCTCTTCCTGCGCTTCTTCCCCATGACACCTAACTGGTTCCTGAACATCACATCCCCCATCCTCAGTGTGCCCGTGCCTCTCTTCTTCTTCTCCGTTCTCATTGGTCAGCGCCTGCAGACACCTGCATATATTCCACTAGCTGCACCGGACCCTCCGTTAAATGTGTCAAATGTATGTTCTTGGCTCAGGTCTCATCCCCTACAACTTCATTTGTGTGCGCACGGGGGCCATGCTGTCTGAAATCTCCTCGCTGGATGATATCTTCTCCTGGGAGACACTGCTGCAGCTACTGGCCATCGCCTGTGCAGCGCTACTCCCGGGAGCGCTGCTTCGCCACTACAGCCACGCCCACCTTAAGCTGGATGGACTGGAGCAGAATGGACACCCTCCGGACAAGAAGGCCAGATAGCTGATCCTGCCTGTTCCTGAAGCACTGCTGCTTCCTTTTGGGCAGACAAAAAAACTCAACCAGATAAAAGTCTTAAAAGTATGAAGTCTATGTAGAGTGAACTTTGGATGGCAGATTAAATATTTTTGGAATTTGCAGCTTGAGTGGGAATATGAGGCTAGTTTTGAAAATATTTATTTTTGGATTTGTAATTGTTTTTAAGGTGCTTGTGTGATTTGAAATAGGGTTAATCTGGGTTGCTATTTTTCTCAAACACTGGGACATCATGGGAGCCAGCGTTCGACTCACCCTGGGCATGTTCTCTGGAGGATGGGCATCTGTCTGTGAGTCTAATGAACGTACCTTTTGTTTTCTTCAGTTATCACCAAAATGTGCACACTGTTGAGCATGATCACATGTTCTGCCTGGGTCTCCAGTTAACTGTCCCTTCCTAGTAATGTTTTTGTGTTTCACTTGTTTCTTCAATATATGTTAACAGTCTTTGGGTTACAAAGTTTAACATCTGAGCTCACGTGTAGTTGGGCCCTAAAATTTATTAACATCTTATCTCCTGGTTGTACAGGAAAGCAACTGCAAACAACCATGGAAACACTAAAGGAAGCATCTGTGTGACAGGCCCCCAGGCATCACTGAAGGAGAAGCTGCTCTGGTGGACCAGGCCACATCGATGTTTTTTCAAGGTGATGTCGTAAAGCAAACACAAGCAAATCTCTAGATTTGCTAAACTGTAAAGGGTGGGGGGGGAATTAAGTGTTTATGGTAAGACTGTTGTACTACACTTGTCTCTTAATTCAGTCCATCCCAAGGGTGTCTGACATCAGCTGCATTTAAAATGTTATTTCTGATGCTTGACTTTTTGTCTGGACAGGGATCATAATTTGTGTGACGAATAAAATTTTTAACCCTAGAACTGGATCATAGAGCTCAGCATGTCGAAAACTGAAGCAGGCTCTAGGCTGGGGCATGGGGGGCAGGAGTTCCCAATGATGTGTTTTAGATATTTTAACCACCCTGCTGTCAGTTTGAGGGCTGGGACTAAGCCCCAGGTGTCTTAACATCCAAGCAAGGCTCCTGACGAGAACTACAACTTCTGAAAAAGGCATGTGTCCACTCTGGGAAGTGTGGGATCATGAGCAAAACACAGGATAAGCTGATCCTGCTCTGAGAAGACAGACACCTGTGTGTGGGTGTCGTTTATTACATGAATACTGCATAACAAAAAATGACACTGAAGATGCTTGACCAAGCATCGTACACCAACTTGAATACAATTAGAAATAGGAAGACATTACAAATGCATCAAATTAACAGTAAAAATAGCACAAAACTGCTCTGAACACCTGCACTTTCATCCCTACCCACCCTGGCCTGGTCCCCCTCGCACGTCCAGGTTGGAATGGAAACAGCGCTCTCAGTAATGACCTGGAGAGGTGAATAAGGCATCAGAGGAGCAACAATATAGCACATAAACATTCAGGATGGAGCATGGCTCTGCTGTACTTACGAGGGGAATAGGAGCGTGACCGGGAGCGGGACCTGTATGCCCCTCTGTAGTATGGCGATGGGGACCTGCGTCTGAAAGCAAAGTGCCCATTCAGCTGTGTGTCAGCCACTGTGCCACCAACATTCATCAAGGCACTTTGTACCCACCTATAAGATCGGTAGTACTCGCGGTCATCATAGCGGTCGTAGCCACGCTCATAGCCTCTTTCATAGCCACGGTCGTAGTAATCTCTGGAGCGCCGGGCAAAGCTGGGACCTCCACTGAAAACACAGAGCAGACAGAAGGTGATGCTGCAGCTGGTGGCCCCCACCTTCAGAGAGTTGCCTGTTCCAGATAGATATACTCACTATGTGGGCCGACCCATGTAAATCCCTGGTGTGGGGGTGTGTGGCCGTTTTGTGATTGAAAAATCCACTCGTATGCGACGTCCATCCAGCTCCATGCCATTGGCCCGCTCCTTCGCCTGAGAGCAGAGGCACAGTTTGGTACGTCCATGCCAACAGGGGCCACACTTCAGTGCTGCTCCCCAGGCACACCAACCTCTTTGGAATCCTCTCTGTTCTCAAAGTAGACGAAAGCAAAGCCACGCGACCTCCGGGACTGCTGATCGTACACGATGGTGACATCTGTCAGGGGGCCATATTTGGAGAAGACCTCCCTCAGGTCCCGCTCCGTGGTGTACAGGCTGAGACCAAACACCCCAAGGCAGCAGTTAGGGTCCGGGTTTGCCTGTGTGGGAGAGTGGGGTTGTCTTTTATAATGCGATTGACATCACAAGCTATTTCAATCTTAGCAAATCTGTATGTAAAGGGAGACATTTCAATCTAGCAGTTAAATGAAAATGTCCTCTGCTAAGTATAACACTCAGATCCTGCATACTCCTATTTAGCATATGCTTTAGTCCGAAGCGATGTACAAGCGAGGCAAACAGCACATTACGAACATATGGGCTGTTGAAGAATCAACTAGGCAGAGCTTCCAATGAATGCGCAGGTAAATGTGTAAGCAGGACTGAAGCAGGAGCAACACAACAATTTCTTTAAGGTTTTACACATGAAGCTCTGTGGTCGGGAGGATGGGTAGACAAGAATGTACCCTGCTGCCGATGTGGCGCCGCCGGTTTGACATGGGTGAGCGGCTGTGACTCCTCCCCCGGCGGTACTCAGCACTGTAGGAGCGGCTCCGCGATCTCCGGCGGTGCGACCGTGACCGTGACCGTGAATAACGACGACGGGAACCTCTGTGTGACCTTGACCTGCAGGACACACCCACCCATAACAAACAAGTGTTTCCCAACCCAGGCAGTTCACATTTTTGCTTTCTCCCAGCTCTCAGCCAATCAAGAACATAGAGTACCTGGTCCGGGTCCGTTGGAAGCTGGGACAGAGCAAAAATGTGGATTGTCTGGGGGTTCTCAAGAACTGGGCTGGGAAACACTAACTTAAAGCATCAACTAGACATCACCTCTAGAAGGCATCCAATCATCCACATATACACATATACACACTCACCGAGATTTTGATCTTGAGTGAGAGCGAGACGGAGACTTGGATCTGGATTGTTGTGAGCCCTCCTTAGAGTGGGCAGGAGACTGGACTGGGGAGTTACTGGCAGACTGAGCAGAGTGGACAGAACCCTGAGGGCTGACACTCCTTGAGGGTGAGTGGGACTCCTAAAATCGACCAAACAGCAGGATATCAGTATGATTCACCCTAGAATCTAAATAAACTGCAGCAGGAGCAAAGTAAAACTACGAAGGGTGGTGCTGCATGTGCTGAACCTGAGCTCAGGAAGCTGCCTTATGGTACTTTTGAGCACAATCACCAGCTCTTATGTGCTATGACACTGTACACTTACTCACACATACACATCACTATACATTAGTGCTTCCACTGGTAACATTTCTCCGTACCGGGCTGCCACGCAAAAAAATAATCTATCCAACCAATCAATCATCTAGTGCAAGGCCTTAATTACTCTCTCGGAAGTCTGATTCCTGCCCCTGCCCCAGTGCAATTACAGAATTCCTTTGGGTAATGGCACTAATAGGCCATGTTACATTGGCATTTTAGCATATGGTCTTACAAAGCTCTAGTAAAATGTGCTTGCTTAAGTATTTTCCAAGGAAAAAAACACACGAGACAGGAAAACTGAACAGGTATTTAGTTAGGTGGGGGTGATGAGGCATCTCTCTCATAGCTTTCTTATACCCCATTCACACACACATTGGAATCCGCTTAAATATCGCTATTTTACGGTTATGTTCTGTGGGAATGGTAGTCAAACGGTAAAGTCTACGCATTAATCTCTCCCCCGGAGACGGAAAACCGCTAAAAGCGTAGTTATAATTATCACTGAAAAATAACTAGCCTATATTAATTCACAATGACGGTATTAAGGGTTTGTTTACCTCCATAGAGAAAGAGGGAACATGTCATCACTAAACAATAATAAATACCCCTCCCTCCGTCACAATGCCCCCACACCTAACCTCTTGATCCATAGGAAACACTGATACATCAACCGAACCGTGTCACCATTGATTTGTATATGTATGCATCTACTGTATGCATAAAGACCATAGACAATCGGACACAAATTCCTCGTGTGTGAGAAAAGCATAATAAACCTAATTCAGATTAAACGTCTGGAGGGAATCAGCGCTGATCACGTGGTCTAGCAACGTTTACTGGCTACTCTAACATGTTACGTCATCGATGCCGCGGCACATGCTCACAGCAGGCCTCCGTCACGGTCTGTTTTACAGAAACGCTCGTATGACACCAGCACGGAAAGTAGTGAGCACAGTGTATCCAAACGCGGGCTGGAGCCGCTTTACATCGTCGAGTCAAGCGGCACTCTGTTCGCCTGCCTAACTGCGATCTAGCGTTTGGTGTTAACATTATGTGGCGACTGCAACAGACGCAGTAAAAATGCTTATTAAAAAGTCTTTGATACAATACCATGAATCCCGTCTCCTTAAATTTAAAGAGCTTTCGTCAGACAACGACGAGCCAATTTCCATTACATACAAGTAAGAATTTTCAAACGTTTCCAAATAAGGGGGAAATAACAAAACACGGCGATCAATCGAAGCATAAAACAAAAATAGCACGTTTATACGACGGAATTCTGGCCTAGAAAAGCGAGGGACGTATCTCGCGGCGTCTCTGACAAAAACACAACATAAACACGAAAGACTTCGTGAAATCGCATCCAAAAACTTCCATCTTACGCACTCGTTCGACAAGATCCTTCTCAGCGTCGCTCATGTCTTCTGTATTGGGATTTTTTAATTAAACGAAAGTACAATGGCCGACCGATTATTTCCCTTGGCTAAGCTATAAAGCTAGCAGCCACTTTACCGGAAATGACAACACAAAGGCTATCTCTGCTACCGCGATTCTCTATGAGCACATAGGCGCAGCACCGCTTTAATATAGTGCATCAGTGCATACTCTTTGCCCAGCACCGGACAGACTATAGGTAATTTAAAACATGCCTGGACAACAGGGGAAACCCGCCCGAACTCGATGTGAGTATTAGCCTACACATGGAACCGAAGGCAGGATTTAAACATCCGTACTGGAATGCTACAGCGTTGACCAATAAGTCACTGTGCTTCGCTTTAGATATTCTCAGGCTGAAAATGAAAGTTCGTAGCATTCATGGTTGAATTAAATTGTTTGTTCAAACTAATATTTTTGTTGCATTTTCTATTATAAGAGACTTAGAATTATCCATGCTTATACAGTGTTCAAACAGTTTTTTATGAAAACATCATCATCATCCAACATGGAAATTACCTATTACTTAAACTGTTGTGATGAATTATGAATAAATCAATATAATAAGTAGAATAAATGGAAAAATGCCCAAGCGCCGAAGCAGTCTTGTTTTTGTTGTTCAGTGGCATTACTGCTATCTGGGGACAAGGCAGGCATAGTGTCGAGAGGGATTCAAGGGTTTTAGTTACCACATGGAACGTATTGTGGTGCCGGGCAGACCGAGGCATCGCGATGGAGGCGAATAGACACCAAGTTGCTCTCTAATATAACGCTTAAAAAGCTGCAATCACGCAACAACAATAGACAAAAACAAACATGGCAGGCAAACATGGGGATGTCACATAAACAGGAAGGCTCACACATACAACACTGAGAAAGGTACACGCGACTGTCGGGAGCACAAGTACACTCTAACCAACACGACTTCTTACAAGACATACAAACGGGATATTTACAAGCGCTTGCGAGCATGCCAGGATACTCAAAAACGCCGGCACTACACTGCAATCGGAATATAACCTGCAATGAAATGCAAGGTGGTAAACTCCACCATAATAAATTGTAAAAGCAAAAAAAGACATTAAAAAAACAATAAAATAAAATGTGAACAATAAGGAAGGTTATACTGTTAAAAAGTTTCATAGCACCAGGCTTCATGACATACATTAACCATCAACTTTAACTAACAGTTAAAGTTAACAGTTACAGTTTTTGCATTTCCTCTATCCTTGCTAAATTCCCTACAAAAAAAAATAATAATAATTCATACTTCATCATTTTAACACCTACCTTCCAACCGCTTACCCCGCAGCCTATGCCAGACAGCACAGGGCACAAGGCTAGGGAACATCCTAGATGGGATTCTAGTCCATCGCAGGACGTATACATACTATCAGATATCATTTAGAGTCACAATTTACCCTAACTGCATCTTTGGACTGCAGGAGAAAACCCACATGACACAGGAAAAACATGCAAACACCACACCTATCCTCCAAGGAGAGAATCCACATTGCCACCCGCATGCATCATTTAATTAAATCTGTTCCCAGAGAAAAGGAACAAAGTCCCTTTAAGTAGTTTTGTTATAAAGTTTAATTACCAGTTGGGCTTACAAAAACGGAACCTTCTTCATGCTTTTCTCATTGTTTACTTGAACTACCCACCTAAAACTCATAAATTATTGGCTAGTACATTGAGGAGGGATAATGATTATAAAATGGCGATTAAAATCTATACTAGAAAGTAAGCTGAAACGTCATACTTTGGAAAGAGGAATATGCCGAAAACCAGATTTTACAAGACAACGCTTCAGATAACACCAATCGCGTGTATTATATTTCTTTTGCGATTAGTATACATAATGCCAATCAAAGATTTAGGGTGGGTCGAAGCAAGGTAACGTATCCGAAGACAGAGGTCTATTTGTCTATTTGAGAGCTTTTGATTTTATTGGGTAAGAAACAGTATGTTTGTAGGCTGATTGGCTCTGTCAAAGTTGACTATTCAATAAGGGCGGGGCCGAAAGCGCTTGGCGACCATGTTGAAATTATAACTGACAGTTATTTTAGAGGTTCTGTATCGAAACGGTGATGTGTCACTTTACAAATCGTCCTTGCTCTTTTTTGTTTTTACTTTGATTAGGATATGGATCAAGAGGAGAGACAGCGAAAGCTAGAAGCTGGACGAGATGAGGTATGTGTAAGTGTAGTCGCTGGCTGGTAGCTAATCTTCTGGTCCCTGCCCAGATGAGAAGTTTGGCTCGTAACGTGCTTGGGCTACTACTTCTTACTACCTACGAGGAAACTAGATTGTGTTATTACTTACGGCATATTTATGGCGGATTAGATTATTAAACTCTTAATTAATCGTTGCTTTACGCCATAAACTGAATGTTTATCTGCGTAGTTCATGAACTCCAATCATTGTAGTGAATTGATTGTAATCGACAGTTGCTTTGAAACGCGTTGAAAGTGCTAGCGATACTGTTGTATGTTAACTAGTTAGCTAGTTAATCGAAAGCGGTTACCCGCTCGCCAGTGCTGGCCGCCCGCCTGACGGTCATATGAATGAATTGCAGGAACGCAAAAGTTTCTCTTCATGGCTGTCGCTCGAGCTGGTGTGGCGGCTGGTTTCCTCGGTCCTTACTGCAGGCAGTTGACGAAGTTCAGTGTGATATTCGTACTCGCCACCAGGGTTTGTGCCTGAGATACAGAGGAACCGCAAACGGCACTGAAGTGAAGTGGGGCCCAGCTGTGAGAGAGACATTGAGTATGCTCAGCGTACCTTTACTACCGCACTTAATTTGTATACTGAATGAATGTGTGTGTGTGTGTGTGTGTGTGTGTGTGTGAGTGAGAGAGAGAGGGTTTTTTTTTCATTAAAATACCTCTGGAAAAAGTGCTGTAGACAACAAAGGGCGCCAAATACGATATTTTGTAACGAGTGTTTTGACTAACCGTAATATATTTGCTGTAAGATTTCTTGAGTGAGAGTGAAAGCGTGAGTGTCACTCCAGATGCGTGAGAGTTGGCATCCTTGGCAATGCGTGTGTTTAGCATGTATCCCATAGTGTCGTCTAAATTGTTGGTGTCCCTGGCTGTGCCGCTGCTAGTATTGATCCGATAGTGGCTGTTAATAAAGATCATATCATCTATTAATATGGCTGAACCTTTCTCCGCCAAACGTTTTTTACACTCTTCATGTGGGGCTGACGCATTGAAAACGTTCTGCGCGTTGGTGATATTCCTTATTTATCCCCCCCCCCCCCAAAAAATACATTTGTTTTTTTGTAATGTTTGCTGTTTAATAGATCTATTGTAATCAGATTGCCTGAGGTTGATTTTAAAAATGTGGTCCTGGTAAACTTGTTATATGTTCTTGTCAAAATTATTTTAAGATTTAGGATTTAGCATTCAGGGGCGGCCCGGTGGTGCAGTAGTTAGCACTGTTGCCTCACACCTCTGGGACCAGGGTTCCATGTATGTGGAGTTTGCATGTTCTCCCTGTGTCGTCATGGGGTTTCCTCCGGGTACTCTGGTTTCCCCCCACAGTCCAAAAA
>JAAGVU020000001.1:40719922-40731928 GCA_011763525.2 Mormyrus iriodes
GGGAGAACATGCAAACTCCACACACATGGAACCTAGGCGGAGATGTGAACCCTGATCCCAGAGGTGTGAGGCAACAGTGCTAACAACTGCACCACCGTGCCGCCCCTAATAATAATAATAATAACAATATGTTTTATGTATATAGCGCTTTTGCAAGATCTCAAAGACACTTACATAGAATAAACAGATAAAACAAAAATAACAAAACATTATGGATAGGGAAGGTTATATGCTTCAGCAAACAAAAGGTTTTTAGCTTGATTTTGAAATCTCAGACCAAGGTCGATAGACGAATAGCAGTAGGGAAGGATTTCCAATGTAGGGGAGCTAAACGGGAAAATGCGCAGTCACCATAGCTATGTAGTTTGGAAGAGGGAATGAGGAGAGAACCAGAAGAAGAGGATCTAAGACAGCAGGGAAGCTGGTAGGGCAGAAGCAGTTCAGAAAAATATGATGGAGCTTGGTTATTAAGAGCTTTCAATGTCAGGTGAAGTATTTTAAAGTGGATGCGTTCTTTTATAAGGAGCCAGCAGTGTTGAGGAAGCTACTTTTAAAAGATAGCTTTTCTACAAGCTACTTATGATTAAAAGTAGCTAAGCTACAGTCAAGCTACTGTTTTAATATAGTACTAAGCAACACTACAAGCTAGAGAGAGGTAAGGAGCGCGCACTGATACAGCACGTTGCCACACCCACCATACGACAAACCACCTCAGGGATGAGAACCTGATTGCACCAATGGGGTGGGTGATACCTCAGCACCACACTACTCCAAATGGAACACTGAGTTTTTTTTTCTTCCAGTGGCTGGAGTGCCAATCCTGCCACCAACCCCCAAATTTCCCTACAAGTTGGAGGGCCTCTCTGCAGGGCTGGATGTAGATTAACGTCATACCCAGGACGAATCAATTGCAGGTTAAGGGCCTTGCTCAAGGGCCCAACAGAGTAGGATAACTCCTAGCATTCATGGGATTCATACCAACAACCTTCTGAGTGCTGGGACAGATCCCTAGCCTCAGAAGCACCACTCCACCCAAGCTACAGAGAAAAAGTAGCTAGCTACATCAAAGCTAAGCTCTTTCATCCGGTAATACTTAATATTTGTGCTGTAGGATACACAAAGCAAATTAATTTAAAAAGTGTGAAACACGTTGTTAAAAAGTTGAAATGAAAACCTATATTTTAAGTGTAATGTCAAATCACTATAAGGTTTCAAAAGTTTCTGTATTTGTTGTAAACCAAGAGTACTTCATAATTGCTGTGAAAATTAGAAGGGTTACAGCAAAAAATGAGATTTTGATAATCTAAGAACCACCGTGCTCCTATGCATTTTAAGTGTCTAAAATATTGTTTGCAAAGTGAAGTATTCAGCCCTTTAACATCCATCCCCAGAATATTCAAGCAAAAAACACCCATCAGAAACACCTGATAGTTGAAAATACCCGTCTTTGTAAAGAGAGAAAAATAATACAGGTCGTCATCGACGTACAACTGCAATCGGTTGGCAAGTCGGCCCTTTATTTTACATGCAAAAATAATCATATATATAGTATACCGTATGATAAAATGATATTTTAAGTTATATTGTTTGGTGTTTTTAACCTTATCATCACTTTTCTTAGTTCATTATTGTTATAACCTTTTTATTACCATTTAAGCTGCTAAGACACAAACAGATATGGATGTATACTGTACTGTGACCTCTGCGAACAGTAGCCTGAACACAAGATGAATGAATGAGCATCTCGCGGGGATGCTAGTGCTGTTGGCAGTTAGGGTGGAAACTGTCATACGTTCACACTGGGCATCGTCAGCATAGAGGTGGAAATTTATATTATAGCGGTCAATGATCTGGCCTAGAGGGTGAATAATGAAGAACAGTGGCCCCAGGACAGAGCACTGGGGGACGCCACGGGTGATAACTGATGGATGTGATGTATAACCTGATAGGGTAACAAAATGTTTTCTGCCAGTGAGATATGAAGCAAACCAGTTGAACGCTGCCCCACAACAGGTTGTGGAGTCTCTGAATCAAAATGGGGTGTTTGTGTCGAAGACCACACTTAAATCAAGCATAAGTAGGAGGGCTTATGGCACCAGTGTCAGTTGCAACAAGTAGATCATTTAAAACTGTAATTAAAGCGCTTTCTGTGTTGTGGAATTGGCAGAAACCGGACTGAAGTGGTTCAAGAAGGATATTATTTTGAAGATAGGTAAGGAGCTGAGAGTAAACTATACGTTCTAATGTTTTTGAAAAGAAACGAAGATTTGAAATCGGGCAGTAGTTAACAAGGTTAGTTGGGTCAAGGCCAGGCTTTTTAAAAATAGGGGTGACAGCCACTAATTTGAAAGTAGTAGGAACATAGCCATGGGCTAGGGATAGATTGAAAAGGGTGGTGAGGAGTAGACTGGGAGACATTTCTTAGTCAGAAGTATAGGAAGACTGTTAAGTGAGTAAGTGACAGAATTAACAGCAGAGAATGTCACAAACCTCAGAAACACCGACAGAAGAGAAGTTATTTAGAACGCTAGTTGGAGCTGGCACATTGGGAGGAAACAAAAATACTGAATCTGCATTTGAGTGGTTTGTGTCTAGAGAGGCATAGCAGAAGTTTTGGAATCGAAAAATTCAAGAAAAGCGTTACAAATTTCCGGGGTAGCAGAAATATTATGATCAGGGGCTTAGAATAGTCTCTTAACATTAGAAAACAGATGATGTGGGTTCCTATTATTGCAATTTATGAGACTGCAGTAGTAGACAGATTTAGCAGTATGTAAGGCATCCTTATAACAAATCATATGTTCTTTGTAGGCCTCAACATGGACAGCGAGGTGGGTTCTTCTTGAGTAGTCGCTCAAGTCTACAGCCTATCTGTTTCATGGAACGAACTTCGGGAGTATACCTAGGGGCAGGGGTAGCAAAGGACACCAATATGTCAGATGGCACAGTGTTCAGAAAGGAGACAAGTTCATTGAGGGAGGAAGGAGTACATTTCATGGGTAGAGCATCAGAAATAACCTGAGACAGGATGAATGAGTCAAGAGAATTTGTGTTATGAAATGAGATGCCATTTATCAGGCTGACAAGTAAATAGTAGTGGAAAAGAGAACCAGATGGTCATGTGGTCAGAGATTGGGAAAACAGGAGTGAAAGTTGGAAATAGACAAACCAGAGGAACACACTAAGTCATATCTGTGGCCTTTACAGTGAGTAGGGAACAGCACATGCTGTGTAATGTCAAGGAGTGAAAGGAAATCATCTGAAGTCTTGTAGTCTGGTTGATCAAAATGAATATTAACATCACCACAAAATATCAGATGCAAGGAGAAAGACGTGTTAAGGAATTCAGAGCGAAATGTAGGGTTTTGTTTTGGTGGACGGAAAATCAGCAATACTATTACAGAGTTGGGTCATTTAAATGCAGGATATTCAAAAACTGTAACCGTAGTAAGATTAACCTCAGTGATTCTGAGATTGTTATTATAAATTATAGCAAGACTACCACCACGTCCAGTAGGACGAGGCTTACAGATGTAGCTGAAATTGCTGCCAAGTATCAGTGAGAAACAGCATGTCAACATTATTATCCATGATCAGTTCATGGAGTAGAGATGACTTAGTGGAGATGGAGTGAAAGTTTAGAAGTGTGCAGCTAGCAAGTTGGGGCTTGAGTGTAGTCTGGGGTAGAGTACGGAGATGATTAAAATTGACAGCACGCTGGGTAAAGGAAGCTGGTCAACGCCAAGTTGTCCAAAACGTACAGATGTTGGTATTGTCAGAGTGGATAAATGAGAAATTAATATAATGGCATCAATGTAAGATGCCTGCTCAGCATGTAGTGGAGGCAGCATCTCTTGGGAGTAAATAGTTGTTAAAATGTTTGAGTTATGCAGCAGAATAATTGGAAAATTGGGGAGCAAACCAGAAAAGTGCAATTAGAATGTGAAGTAAGTTTCCAATGCAGGCTGCGAAAACTAGTGAATGCAGGAATCGAAGTTGTAACAATTTCAAGCAGTAGCAAGAGTTTAGTACAGTACTATCAGTGCTGGGCTGCCCCCCAAGGCCGGAGCCAACCAACAGAGAAGCTGGCAACACGCAACACATAGGCTGTCCCAAACCAGTAACCAAGACTAGAGCAGCAACAGCGAGAAAGAGAGCCTCACTCACAAAGCTGAGGAGATGGCGATCCAGTCAACAGGAAAGGTGGTGACTTATCCTCAGAATAAGGATATGGAGAGGGTGCACCCCACATGCAGTGTGTCACAGAGCGGGTACACAACAGGAGGTCAGGCTATGTAGGCACAGGAACAGAAGGAGGTAAAATCCAGAAATGAAATCCATTGGTGAGAGGCAAAATCCAGGAATCAACCAATATTATGTAGTAAAATAAGTCCAGTGGGAGAATCCAGGGAAGAGGAATCAGTGGCAGAGTCCAGTTGGGCAGGACAAACGGGAGGAGTTCATAGAAAATTTCAGGTGAGCTGCCTTGGTGATCATAAGAAGAAAAAAAAAAAAAAAACAGTAATCGGGGCAATGGACCAGCAGAAAGTGAATGGACATATAGAATATACTAACGATTGCCAAGATCGCTAGGATAAATAATAAGAGCTTTTAGATACGGGGAGTAGTGGCAGTCAAAAACATACGGATACCAGCAGTACTCTTACCTGGAAATGACGCAGGACTGTAACAACCAGTATCCAACAGCCATCGATGGGAGGGAGTGAAGACAGAGGTGTTGATCTGACCTTCAGTACCACCTTCTCCTTTACAGAAATTGGTGGTGGAGAACGTAGACGTTCTGACCCAGATGAGGACCAGCTTTGACAAGTCTGACCAGATGGCAGCGCTCTTCAAGAAGCTGTCATGTGAGTGTTCCCTGTAAGGGGGGGGGGGGGGGTATCTTAGGCCAGAGGCTTTTTCCCCTTTACACATTAGTGGCTCTGCTTTCCTGCAACAGCCGTGGACAGTGTGCTGAAGAGGATGACCATCATCGGTGTCATCCTATCTTTCCGCTCACTAGCCCAGGAGGCGCTGAGAGACGTGAGTCTGCCACCTGCTTGTGGGGTCTGTTCAATATCTTTACTCTGAGGCTAGTCTCATGTTGAACATCTCCGTAGGTGCTGTCTCATCATATCCCCTTTCTTGTGAGCTCTGTGGAGGACTTCAAAGACCACATCCCCAGGGAGACTGACCTGAAGGTGTGTATCCCACAGGGATGGAATGTTGTCTGCAACCCTCGCACCCATGACCGGGTACTGATTCGCTTCCCCATGCCACAGGTGGCCATGAATGTCTATGAACTGTCTTCTGCTGCTGGTCTGCCCTGTGAGATCGACCCTGCCCTGGTAGTGGCACTGTCCTCTCAAAAATCAGGTGTGGCAAATGTACCCATGGGCTGTATCCCATAAGGCTGCTGATGGGAGACTTGACACGCTTATGCAGAATCGGGTTAGCAGAAGTGGCCTGAGGTCTCAGCCATAAAGCAGGGCAGTGACAGCTGCATGCATTCCACTCCTGTCTGACAGACAACATCAGCCCGGAGGAGGAGTACAAGATTGCCTGCTTGCTCATGGTGTTTGTGGCTGTCTCCCTGCCCACCCTGGCAAGTAATGTAATGTCTCAGTACAGTCCAGCTATAGAAGGTGAGCCGAGCAAGATGTCGCCACACACTGGTCAGCCCTCGCTCCTGCATGTAGTGGAGGTCTGTCTAATGGTAGGCTGATGTGCTGTTGCTTCCAGGTCACTGCAACAACATCCACTGTCTGGCCAAAGCGGTAAACCAGATTGCAGCTGCGCTATTCACCATTCACAAGGGCAGCATTGAGGATCGTCTCAAGGAGTTCCTGGCTGTGAGTGCCCCCCACCCCACCCTGGGCCCGGGCACAGGCATATGTGCCTTTCTCCTGCCACTGGCTTTCTCACCGCATTATGATCATCCTTCATGCACTGAGTATAGGCCTCCTGATGTAAAGCTCAGTGGTTAGAGGCGGATTAGGTGCAGATTAACACCTCGATCCTATGTGCCGCAGCTGGCATCTTCCAGCTTGCTGAAGATTGGCCAGGAGAGCGACAAGGTAGCCACACGCAACCGGGAGTCAGTGTACCTGCTACTAGACATGGTGAGGTGGGCCCCGCAGGCCTTCTGTGCCTCAGGCTGTCACACTCAGATGCTCACAAAGCAGGTTTTAATAGTAGTTCTTTCCCAACCTCTCGCCAGATTGTTCAGGAATCGCCATTTCTCACCATGGACCTGCTGGAGTCCTGCTTCCCCTACGTGTTGCTGAGGAACGCCTACCACGCCGTGTACAAGCAAAGCGTGGCGTCTTCAGCATGAGACAGCACTGTGGCGGGCACAGACCCCTGGAGGATCTGGGCCAAAGCCCACAGCGGGCGAGTGTACTCTTCCTCTCTGGTCACGTGCTCTGTGCACGCTTTGTCCGTAGGGAGGGGTGCCCCCGACACTTCCCTGGATTTCATTGTGTGTGTGTGTTTTGTGTGTACCTGCTTTAGTCTTAATTACCTGCCCACTTCTGCTCGTGCAGGGCTCTGCAGAGCAGGTAGTGAACACGATTCTGTCTCCTGTGACACATTCTTAACTACTTATTAACCATCTAACCACTTTTTACCTGTTACATTATGGAGATTACTGCATCTTCATAACACTGATAAATCTATCTAAAAAAAAATACAGCAGCCTGTCTGAATCTCTGAGGGGTGGAGATTGTCTTTATGAGGAGGGGGGGTGGGTACAGAGCCAAGCTGGATCTTAATGCATAGTTTAACACAGCCCTGGAACGATGCTGCTGTCACAGACAGGAAGTGACTGGGAAATAAATGTGCACAAATCTCCCCCCCCCCCCCCCCAATAAGGAAGAGGTATGTTCAGGCTCACTCACAGTTCATGTGATCCGCTCCCTTCAGCACCCTCTGCTGGAAGAGCCAGCTGACAGATTAAAGGCAGCAGATACAACAAGCAACTAAAAAAAATCCATTTATTAAATTACAGGGGCGCTTTAACAAATGAAACCAATGTCACTGGGGTTTTTTGTACAATACACAAAGGACACTTCAGAAGCCATCTAGGTGTGCAGAGCAGGCAGCAGTGCCTCGGCTGGACCGGTACGTTTTGGAGTGTCACCCACCCCCTCCCCCCAGTGACCCCCCGGGCTGGAGAGTGTGGGTGACACAGAGCAGCAGCATAAAGGATACACCCCCCAAAAAAAAAAACATAGCAAATACTGTACATAATATCAGATCAGGTAAAGCACAATGTTACTCTTTCAGCACAGACACATACAAGCAGGTCCATCAGGACATCACGCCAGGGGTAAGCAGACAGGGCTGAGGCACTGACCTGGGAGGCAGTACAGACACACCAAACTAATGCTGCCCTCATCAGCCTCTGTGCTGCTTGTGTGTCCAGCGTCTGAACTGCATTTCCCATGGTCAGTGAATATGTCCCCCAGGGCAGCAGGTCAAACTACAGCTCATCCTGTGGGGTGGGGTGGGGTGGGGTCGGGTGGGGGCGGCACAGGTTGTGATCCTGGGCATTAACATGTTTCCACACCTGCATGACAGCACACCCCTGCTGTGACTCACCTTGAGTTCGGCCCCGACCTGTAACTGTGGAGAGAGGGCCTGCAACCTCTGGCTCAGGATGGCAGCGATGGTGCTGGCGTCCCTGCTGTTGATGTGCTCGCCACCCTGGTCACGCTGAGACCCGGAAACCCAAAAGGTCAGAGTGCGCTTCACACGCACCAATAAAAACATTCACCAATGCCCTGAGAAGAGTGCCCTCTGCTGCCCTCACCTTGGTAGTATCCAGGTAGGGGTAGAAGCGCACAGTGGGGTATGCCCTGATGCCCGCAGCCTGGCATGTTTGCCCATATGCCTGGCAGTCCATTTTGCCCGCACGCACAGTGGCCTTCACCAGCTGGGGGGTAAAGCCAGCAGGGTTTAAACAAACAGCCAATCAGCTCATCAGTGCAGGAGTCACGTGGGGGCAATGTATGGCTTTGTAGGCTAAGCCTCTGTGCCTGTGATTAGAAGGTCACCGGTCCAAGCACGGCCTCAGGACAATAGTCATGTTTGTGGGCCCTTGAGCAAGGCCCTTACTACCAGCTCCATGGGCGCTGCTACAGGTGGCTGCCCTTTGCTGCAAAGCTTGCTCTCACCTACATGTGTCAGTGTATCATGGAGAGCAAGATGGGACAGGCAAAAAAAATTGATCTCCGTGGAGGAATTCAAGCATAATTTACTGAACTGGCCCAAATAAGACGAACCTCCCTCCCTAGTACAAGTGTACTAAACAGCAAACATTCCAAAAAACAAATGTATTATTTGGGGGGGGGAGGGTGGGTTACATGATGAATATTACAAACTACACAACCCTTGAGGACGCAGAATGTTTTTGATGCAGCAGACCCACATGAAGATGTTAAAAAAACCTATTGCAGAGAAAGGTCGAGCCATATTAAATGATATCTTAATTAACAGCCACTATTGGTTTAATACTAGCAGTGGCACAGCCAGGGAGGCCAACAATTTACCCGACACTTAGGGATACACGCTAAACACACGCACTACCAGGGCTGCCAACTCTCACACTGGCATGACACTTTCAGATTCTTACAGCAAATCTATATTACGTTAAGTTAAAACACTTATTTCAAAATATCAAGTTTGTTGCCATCTCTTACTTTTTTCATATCACTTTTTTGTCTAGACCCCGAATACAAGACAACACTACTTCTTCAGACGTATTTTGAGAAATAATACAATATATGTGTCTTATGTGTGGGCCAACATGGTCATTTTATTTCATTTTGTGTGAATGTGAACATGGGAGGACAGGCTCTCACCCGGGCAAGAAGCTCAAACTCAGGGGCAAAGTGCTGGCAGGGTCCACACCAGGGGGCATGGAAGTCCAGAACCCAATGCTCCTGACCCTGCAGCACCTGGGTCTTGAAGTCCTCGGGGCTCAGGTCCACAGACACTCTGGGTAGAAACCTGGGGATAAAACACAGGCTGAAGGTTAAATCCCATGATTTGGGAGGGGTCAGTAATAAACAGCATATAACCGCAAAGTACACACTGATCTAATGGCTGCTAGGTGGAACTTACCCCAGCGCCCACACCCGTAGTGAGTGGGCATCCCGGTGCCACCCATTATAACTCCTGTACCAGAGAGAAGCAGAAGACAGTCAACACAGACACACACAGACACGCATCTTAGGTATGCCAGAGGCATGGGGCAAGGCTTACTGGTAGAAGTCTGACTGCAGTGCCTCCTGGGGGAAGGCACGGATCTCGGGGTAGGCATGCACGTTCTGGCCCTGGCAGAAAGCGTGGTACCTCTGGCAGTCCACCGTGCCCACCCTGACCAAGCCGAGCACCAGCTGGGGACACATGTGAAGACTCTGTCACTAGGACCATCATCCATCCCCACCCTGATTAGGCTGAGCACCAGCTGGAGACATATGGGGGGGGGGGGGGCTCTGTCACCAGGGCTATTGCCCACCCCCAAACACAGCTCATACCCGGGCCAGCCGCCTCCACTCAGGCAGCAGTGTCTGGCATGGCCCACACCATGGCGCAAAGAAGTCTAGCACCCAGGTCTCATTGGGTCGACGCCGCTGCACCAGCTGCTGAAAACTGTCTGGGGTCAGAACTTCCACCATCGGGCTCACCAGATCCTGGGGGGAGGGGGGTCAGGCCGTCAGCACCGAGGGGGGTAGGTTAGCCACATGGGGAAGGTGAGAATGGCAGTCTCCTCACCTCTATGAACTCCAGAATGCTACTGGCTGAGTGATGACCCTCATAGTGGTGCGTCTTGGACTGGTTGAATATGACAGTGGTTGGGTACACCTGGATGTTGTACTGAAAGAGGACAGAGCAGCACCAGCGCCCCCTTAGCACAGCCGCATCCTGCACCTCCGCAAACACTAACCTTAACCACACCACCACCACCCCTTCCCCAGGGACTTACCATGGTGCAGAGAGAGTTGTGCATGGTACAGTCCAGGGTGCCAAACTTCAGCTGGCCAAACAGCTGTATGGAGGACTTCCTCAGCTCCGGGAGCAGCGCTTGGCACGGGGGGCACCACTGCGGGGGCGGGACAGCCAACACTGACTAATGAGTTGCCTGGATGGCACCCCAACATTACCTCAGCTACTGGAGCAGTGCTCGGCACGGGGGCACCACTATGGGAGTGGGTAACCAGCCCTAACCAATGAGACCTGGATCACACCCACACTGCAACATCAGGCGATCGCCAAACACAAACAGTGCCCTCTATCTGCTCATGTCCATTCAATAGCAGCTGCTCACTTCACTGATACCCCACAGAGGGGAATGGAATCAAGGCTAAACCCCACCCTCACCCACCCCCCTGGGGAGACACTCACAGGGGCAAAGAAGTCGACCAGCCAGAGCTCCTTCTCGTTGTGGGGGAAGTTTTCAGGCCTCAGCGTGGTGACATGAGAGCGGAGGCTCTCCTTGGCAAAGGCCACTATGTTGTACAGCATGTCTTTCCCTGGAGACCAAGAACCAAGCACACCACATTGGGATTTAACATGGCATCTGCATGCCCCTCTCAAGGCCCCAGCCCACTCCTACTCCTCACCGTGGTAGACCTCAAAGTCGTCAATGTCCCTGAAGAGGGCGATGCTGGGCTTATGGATGTACAGTGACTTGCAGAGCCGTGCCTCAGCCAGGCAGTCCACCCTGCCCACCTGCAGGGTGGTGACAGCAGCTCTCAGACACACGCTCCACAGCGCACACTCATGGTTTCACCCACCAGAGGGTAGCACTCACCCTGACATGCACCTCCCTCAGCAGTGGCTTCAGCTTCTTGTATTCGCTAGAAACCTGGTCTTTGGGTGCGAAAGTGAAGCTGAGCAACCAGGGACGGTAAGCAAGCTTCTCCTGGATGAAGAGCAAGCAAGAGCAGTGTGACTCGCACCCTCACGGAATCAGAACAGGGACCGAGCCTGGGCCGGGCCACACAGAACCAGCTATGCCAGGCACCCTTACAATGAAGGTGTCCCAGGTGAGAGCCTCCAGGTCTGGCAGGTGCTGCAGCACCTCACTGTAGATCTCCCTGGCATCCAGACTCATGATGACCTAAGAATACACGGTGAGAATCAGATAGCTGCTCTACATGGGAAGAGAAAACAAGTGACCACAGCTCATGGGGACACAGCCCACCAGAGGGCAGAGAGCTTACCAGAGCAACATCCCTCTGCTTGAGGCTGACCCCAGGGGGGAAATAGGCTGTGAAACTGAACTCCACATCAAGGCTGGTGCAGTGCTCCGCCTGTGTAGAGCAGTCCAGCCAGCCAACGTGGACCAGGCCTTCCTAAGATCATGTGGGGGAGTGTATGTACATTAGCATATTTCAGAAAAGGAACCAGCAGCCAGGCGAGAGCCAGGGGTGGTCTGTTCGGGGGTGGGGGGGGTCAGGGTTCTCACCAGCATACCAGCCAGCTTCTGCCTCGTCTGAGATCCCAGACAATCTCGAAGAAAAAGAGAGCACCATCAATTTTAAACACCTGTCTTTCTACAATAATGTTTCAGTCGCTCTGTAATGATTTTGTCTCACTCACCTCCGGAGTCCGTGCAGAAGGTGAGCAGCCAGCCGACCCCGGACACCTGTGACTTCTCCATCTCGGTGTGGATGTTACCTGCAGGAAAACCATTGCATCTCAGCACGCTTGACACAGAGGAACCCTGTCAGGCCTGTTTTGCCAGTCTCTACATAAACTGGGTTGGAGTAACATATGGAGATCACCCTTGGGCTTGGGGAGGGGGGGACTTTACCATGCCACAGCTCTGTCACTTTGCTGTTCACAAATTGCATGGTGAACTTCATGAGGCTCTCCTTGGAACGGTCACCGAAATACTTCTGCGTGTTCTGTCGAAGCAGGGACAGGAGAGGCCATGTGTTGGTGGGGTGGGGTGGGGTGGGGGGGGGGGGGGTACAAACCTAAATATGTCACAAA
>JAAGVU020000001.1:40742181-40757223 GCA_011763525.2 Mormyrus iriodes
AGATGGGCAGAGGCTCTCCAATCTGTGAAAGAGTGCGTAAAAAGATTGTGGAATACTTTAAAAACAATGTTCCTCAAAGTCAGATTGCAAAGGCTTAGCAAATCTCATCATCTACAGTGTATAATATCGTCAAAAGATTCAGAGAAACTGGCGATATCTCTGTGTGTAAGGGATAAAGCCAAAGACCTTTATTAGATGTCTGTGGTCTTCGAGCCCTCAGACGACACTGCATCACTCATCGGCATTATTGTGTCAATGACATTACTAAATGACGACCACAGACTCTTCAGCAACTAGAAACCTATATCAGGCAAGAATGGGACCAAATTCCATCACCAAAACTTCAGAAACTCATAACCTCGATGCCCAGACATCTACAAACTGTTGTGAAAAGAAGAGCTGATGGTACACCATGGTAAACAGATGATATTCTTCTTCATCACACAGTAGCTAAGGTGGTGAAGGGGCAGGAGAGAATTCACCAATTAGATAAAATATTAGAAGGACAGGTTTGAAAGGGCCACAGTGGGCAATTTTAGCCAGGGCATCAGGGTACTACCCTTACTCTTTCAAAAGATGCCCATGGATCAGTTAAAAACCCAAAGGGGCAGGACCTTGGTTTTACGTCTCTGCCGAAAGATGGCACCATTTTTACAGCAGTGTCCCCATTACTGCACTGGGGCAATGGGATACACACA
The DNA here is from genome assembly GCA_011763525.2 of Mormyrus iriodes. Taxonomy (NCBI): domain Eukaryota; kingdom Metazoa; phylum Chordata; class Actinopteri; order Osteoglossiformes; family Mormyridae; genus Mormyrus; species Mormyrus iriodes. The sequence goes on from JAAGVU020000001.1 coordinate 40,742,880, forward strand.
GACCATAAGATGGGCTCCTCTGCTGGTCAAACCAACACCTCTTCCAGCAGCAACCCAACTTTCTTAGTTGATTTCCATTCAAAATACTGATCAGGCCCAAACCTGCTTAGCTTCTGATGAACTACCTAGTCGGAACTGCACATAGTATGATTGCTGACATTGCATTGAATTTCTTTGAACTGAAATAAATTAAATTCTTCCTGTCATTCCAATTCAACATCCTGTGGGGTATGACCAATTCAATTCAAACTCCAATTCATAAACGGAATGGAGTTCAACTCTCAAATTTTCAATTTTGCATCACTCTGGTTGTGATTAGAGGGGTAGGGAATAGAAGGGAAATGAGCAATAGGGCATTCTCTCTTCTCTCAGAGCTGCTAAACAGGAACACCATACATTTGGGTTTTGCTTGTTAATACTAGGCTCCAGCTGCTTCAGTCCTGTAGTCTGTTGTCAGTCTGTCAATGTCCTCTCCTACATTTATCCCATACTCTCCAGAGATTAGCCAGCAGAAGCAGGATATATGGCTAGGTATGCTTGGGGGCACTGGAACCACTGGCTGCCCGACCAGCTGGGTGGAACTGTGTGTAGCTGCAAATGACATCAGGTTGCTGCCACTGGGATTTAAATGATATATGATCCCTGGTCATATTAAAAAGCGTGAGGCGCTGACATTGTTAGAATGTGCTTCTAGTACAGCATTTGCTCCCTCCCTGGAATGCTGCTCTGGCTGGCTGGGAATCCAGGACCTGATATTAAACATTTATTATTGTGGTTCCATGGACTGCTTGCAATATTAAACACTGGGTCACATGGTGTGCCCCCCCATCCCACCCCCTGGCAGACTATCAGCTGCCACAAAGGAGCAATTGTGCCTCTGAAAGAAAACAAATGAGGCCCTTTCTGTTTGATTTGTCAGAGCCTTCTGATAAGCCTGCCAGGCAGAGCAGTGTTGTGTCGCAGAGCTTCATTGGTCCAGGTGGAGGTGCCCTCCCCTCCTGTAGAGCTGTGTCATTTTGGCAGCAAAGAAAGGCAGCTCTAATAGTCTCTCTTCTACCCCAATTAGACAACTTGGTTTTTAAGACAGAAAAAAAAAATACTTGAAGCTGCTGGCTATTTGGTAACCGGTGCCTAAGTCTACCATCCCTCCTGGAGTGGGTCTCTACCAGTGCAATGTCTCTGTACATTCCTTCAAACAGCTTTCCTGCTTTTGCAGAAGTGGATCTACCCAAAGCTAAACATAAACTTCCCATCTTTTTAATTTATCTCCAGACATTTGAGTCTGATGGCTCTTGACATAAGACTAAAACATACTACCTTGCATGAAGCTAAAAGATGCATTTTCCTTATAGCCCACAGTCAAAAACAGGAAAACAACCAGTTTCAGTTGCATGTAAACAAGGATAGAGCCAGACCTGCATTGCTCAACAGTATAGCTTTCAGTCTAAGAACAAACAAGACCATTTAGTAACAGTGTGATTCAGCTAAGTCTTTCCCAGGTGCTTCCCTAATCTCACTAGAATGACTCACTCCTGGATGGTCTGCTCGGGCCCCGAAGCACACCCCGTACCGGACATCTAGTACGTACTTCATTAGATTCCGTGCAGTCTGGTCAATTTATTATTCGGTTAAACCGGGTAGTGTTCATTAAACTGAATTTTTGTCTTTGTCTGTGAATCGTCTGTTTTGGAGATATTATACACTCACTTTAACATGTACAGTTAATCTGGTTTAATTTCGTTAAATGCGACAGGTACTTTCCGCAATTTGTCCAGCGTTTCACACAGAGAACTGGCCGAATGGACGTCATGCCGATGGCGGATAATTGCGGCACCGAGTGCAGCACGACCACCCATCCACTGATAAAATCACAGAAATATATGATGCCTTTCGGGTGCTGGGGGCGTCCCCGGCACTTCCTGTACGGGGCATGGCTGGCTGGCACTGTCCCACCCACCACCCTGCTTTCGGGACGAGTCGTGACTAAATGAGGGCAGAGCGATCGCGAAGTCGGCCTCGGACGGGTGGGCGCTGCTTGCGGCTTATCTCATTGTCTGTCTGCCGGGATTACTCACCGTAGACGGCCTTTAAGTGGGGGGTATTGTGCTGTAGTAGGGCTGCCGGCCGTCGCTTCTTCACCGCCTAGCTAAAGTCCCCGTGATCCTCCAGAACCGCGGCGGTATGGAGAGGAGCAGAGTCGCTCCGCTGACGCTGCTGCTCGGGTTGTGTTGCCTGCACCGCGCCGTCAACTTCAACCTGGATGCTGAGAGTCCTTCGGTTTATTCCGGGCCACAAGGGAGTTACTTTGGATTTGCAGTGGATTTCTTCACACCGGAGACCGGGCAGTGAGTTGGCTGGTTTTGTTAAGCGTTTTTATGCCTGTCATGCATGTTTATCATGTCATGCATTTTGATGCTAGTCATCTCATTTTCCTTCCGTCTCTCCCTCTGTAATCGAACATCTTCTGAAATGGGCACCAGACTTTTTGGGTAAAACTTTAGCGTCATTTTAGCTGTTTTCGCACAGACACCGTGAGAAAGACGCAGGAAGACACGTTTCTAAAATGTCAGCAGAATAAAGGTATTTAAAATGTCACCGGCTTCTGCCTGTCTGAAATCTGTTTGCGCAGGTTACGCGTGCTGGTCGGCGCCCCAAAAGCCAACACGTCCGGCTCCGCCGAGGTGATGGAGAGGGGGTCTGTGTACAGTTGTCCGTGGCAGGGCGGCTCCACCTGCGCGCAGGTCCCCTTCGACTCCCGCGGTGGGTCCCGTTGTCCCGCACTTAACGCTGCTTTTGCAAATGATTTTCTGTTTCATTATTGTGTATATCGGAAGTTTGGGTATCGAGCAATCCTGCACGGAAAGGAGTTGTTTTTGGTCAGTCATTTGACACGTGGTCTGTAGTTTAGTATAAATGAGAAAATAAGCTTGTCAGGGACTATTTTTAAGAGAAACGCAAATAACATAAATCATGCCTGTACCTTGAAAGGGAGCCTGTGTTGTCTGTCACCTCTTCTGAGTGGTGAATGAGTCCACGAAATCCCTAGTCCTCCGCTATGGAAAGTAGTAGATTGTCCAGGGCAGTCATTTATATTATTTTAGTAGCTTTGTCATTTGCGCTGGTGCTACTAACTTTGAATATTGATGAGGTTTAAGTATTGACTAGCAAAATCGGCGAAGACATTGGACTAATGAAATATCTATATTTAACCAATAAAATCGATTCTGACTTTACAGATCAATGCATTGAATCGCCACTTTAATAATCAATTCATCATGGGGCATCGATGCATATTTACACCCCTAGTGCACCGGGCCCCTCGGAAAGTGACCAGTTTGACATTCTTTGTGGAGGGGCCACCTGCTGCCACAGCCCATCTGTGCTGTGTCCACAGCTAAGCATTTCACCTTGGGGTCACCTTCAGCCTGCAATGGTGCTTCTCTGATATGTTGATTCCTGGGCCAGGCCCAACATGACTGCTCATGCGCTGCTTTATCTCTGAGCACTAACTTGCAACTGCCCCACCCTGTCACCACGGAATGTTCCTGGCCCTGCTCGGACATGCAGGCGCTGCATACTCTGTGTATGCACTGTGAGCAGAATTACATGTACTGTGCCTTGCAAAAGTATTCACCTTCTGTTGAAATACTAGGTTTTTGTGATGTAAAAAATGAGACCATGTTAAATCATTTCAAAACGTTTTCCACCTTTAATGTGACCTACAACCTGTACAATTCAATTGAAAAACAAACAAATCTGTTAAGAGGGGAAAAAACTAAAAGATAAAAAATATATAATAATTGGGGTGCATAAGTATTCACACCCTTAAACTAATACTTTGTGGAAGCACCTTTTGATTTAATTACAGTATTCAGTCTTCTTGGGTAGGAGTCTTTCAGCATGCCACATCTTGACCGGGCAATGTTTGTCCACTCTTCCTTGCAAAAGCTCTCCAAATCTATCAGATAGTGAGGGCATCTCCTGTGTACAGCCCTCTTCAAGTCACCACACAGATTTTCAATTGAATTTAGATCTGGGCTCTGACTGGGCCATTCCAAAACATTTAATTATTTTCTGGTGAAGCCATTCTTTTGTTGATTTAGATGTATACTTGGGGTCAAATTGCTCTTCACCTTCAGCTTTCTAGTAGACGGCTGAAGGTTTTGGGCCAAAATTGACTGGTATTTCGAACCATTCATAATTCCCTCCACCTTAACTATAGCCCCAGTTCTAGTTGAAGAAAAACAACCTCAAAGCATGATTCTTTTGGTAATGTGAGGTGTTGTTTTTGTGCCAAACATACCTTTTGGAATTATGGCCAAAAAGTTCAAGCAACATCAAACCCAGCTAAATTTGGCAAAAGAAATCAAGTCTACCAAAAGCATGTGGGAAAATGAGTTATGGTCTGATGAAACCAAGGTTGAAGCTTTTTGGCTAGAATTACAATACAATACATCCAAATCAACAAAAGAATGACTGTAATTAAATCAAAAGGTGCTTCAACAAAGTATTAGTTTAAGGAGGTAAATTCTTGTGCAACCAGCTTATTGTACGTTTATGTTATATTTTCCCCCCCAAACAGATTTGTTTGTTTTTCAATTGAATTGTACAGGTTATAGGTCGTATTAAAGGTGGAAGAAGTTTTGAAATGAATTAACGTGGTCTTATTTTTTTACATCACAAAAACCTGGTATTGCCACAGGGGGTGAATACTTTTGCAAGGCACTATTCATCTCTCTCCCAGCCTGCTGCTCTGCCGTCGGAGCGCCAGCTCCCCAGAGACTGACTCAATGCGGTTATTTTTCACATGTGCTGCCCAGTGTCTGGACCACAGTTGTTACTGGGGGTGGGGTGTGGTGGGGTGGAGTTGTGGGGGAGCTCTTTGTGACCAAGTATGAGGAAGTGACTTGTTGTATGTGAGCTGGGGGTGTCAGGCTCAAGCTGAGACGTGCACGACAGGAATCCCGCCTCCCAAGTTGGCAGCAGGATCTGACAGGCCGGCTGGTGTCTGTGAACCGTATGTTTCCCAGGCATGGCTACCGTGTGCCCATGTCCATTTGTGAGTTGTATCACTGCAGCCTGCTTACACTGACCTAGAATGAGATGCCTGCCTTGGGTTCAGCCGCTTTCAAACTGCCAACCATCTCGTCTTGTGTGGGGTCTGGGCAGGTCTCTGAACCTGACTGACATCTGTGTATGCTGACAGAAGCTCTGGTTATTCCATGCTTGTAACAGTTCACAATCCAAGTGCTGCCTGCAATAATCTGGCTGTTGTGAAGCAGTACAGGGGACAGGGGACATCCTATGAATAGTTTCAACTGATTTCTGTGGCAGGGCTGGGCAGTCTTAACCTGAAAGGGCTATTGGGTATGCAAGTTTTCACTGCAACTCCTTAATTAAGTTTTTAACTGCAGTAGAGGACTGATTTGTTGAAGAGTCCTCACACTGGGGTTTGTACAGCTGACCTAAAGGTTATCCCAAAAACCTGCACACACTGGCCCTTTCTGGATAAGATTGCCAACTCCTGGTCTATGGAGTCACCTAATGAGAGCTGGCAGGAGACCTGACCTGTGTGAGCATGTTGCTGTGCGGATATGACCTGGGGCCTCTTGCTGCCTGTTCTGTCATACTCCACCCGCTGTCTTCTGCTCATATATGCTCATCGGCTCATTTGGCTGCTGCTGTGTTCCTCCCACTCAGGTAATAGGATCACGGATGGCGTGCAGATGGAGTTCAAGTCCAGCCAGTGGTTTGGAGCATCTGTGCGGGCACAGGGGGACACCATCCTGGTGAGCTGTCACCCCCCGCTTTGTGCAGCATGTGGTTCCCTCCAACCCTCCAGCTTAACTGGTCAGGCTGAGGAGTCTGCTTTCCTCCCCAGGCCTGCGCCCCCCTCTACCAATGGGGCACCTCTGGGGGTAAGGAGAGGGAGCCGGTGGGAACTTGCTTCCTGAACAAGAATGGAAAAGTGGTGGAGTACTCCCCCTGCAGGACAGGTACACAATGTTGTCTTGGCGAGGTGGTGTGACTGTGCGGTGTAGGGTGATGTGTGATGCACCATCACTCCCATGTGTCTAAAGCAGGGGTGTCGTTTAAAGGGAGACCTCTCCATTAGTCACATTAGCCGAAATGTAGTAGTACTTTTTGTTTCTGTTTCAGTCTTTGGCTCTCCAAATGGCCAGGGTTTCTGTCAAGCTGGGTTTAGTGCTGATATTGTGAAGGTAAGCTACCTGCTCTCCGTTACATCACGTACATGTGAAGCTTAATGTGCCTAAATGAGAACCAAGTGTTCTGGTTTGCCCGTATGCTGAGTGAGTATTTTAATCTTTCTCCTCTCTTCTAACAGAATAAGCGTGTTGTTGTCGGAGGACCTGGCAGCTTCTACTGGCAAGGTGACCTCCATGACCTCTATGTTCACACTGGGTACAGGGGAGCGAGGACCTGGGGCACCACAGGAAGTAGCCTTGACTCTCAGGCAGTGCATTCCCACTGTGCAGGGCCCTCCAAGGAGGAGCAGAGTATGACCAGTCTGATGGCTCCCCCATCCTAGAGCATGAGCAATGCTCCTTGGCTCTGTGCTGCCTTAGATCTAAATATTATCCCATTGCTGGGTAGAGCTGCCCCCTATGACTGGCTGGTCATACACTCAGCTCCTCGCTTCTCTTGGCTGTGGGTGTCTTCTTACTTCTCCTTATGAAGAAGATGAATATGTATCATAATCTGTAGCTATTTTAACTTTGACAATAGATGTCTTTGTAAAGTCATGAAATGGAGAATTTACTAGTCGTTGTGCACTGAACTAACTGGGTTATGTTTTACTCTCAGGACAGCTGATATCTGATGAGATTTCTGAAATTATGAGCCACACTAGTGATGACCTACTCATCAAGTACCTTAAGCAGATGTCCACCAGGCCCGCAATAGCTGAGTATGATGACAGCTATCTCGGTGAGGGGCTCTCCATCAGGGCTACAGAGGATGCTGCTGTTAGGAAGTTTCGGTGTTGCAGGCTTCTGCTGCACTCACACTGTGTCTTGTGCATTTCTTAGGTTACTCTCTGGCGGTTGGTGATTGCAACAATGATGGGCAAGATGGTGAGCGTTAACATGTCGCAGAGTTTTTACTGAGTCATTTGGGTGTCAGAGACCATGTGACTTTCAGAACATAGACATGGTCAGAATGGAGGAGTTTGAAATAAGGTAATTTCTTATATCCTCTGTATATAGACTACATCACCGGAGTTCCCCGAGGTGACAATGCCCTTGGCTACGTAAGACCCACATCGCCCACACACTGTAGCTGAAAGTGCATGCCTTCAGGAAGCTTGTGGGAATGGAAATGTCTTTGTGTTTCAATAGGTCAACATTCTCAATGGAATGAACATGGTGTCCATGGTCAACTTCACTGGGGTGCAGGTGAGGCCTTATGGGTAATTCCCAGCTGCCTCTGTTAGGCTTTCCACAAGGGCCATGCTCTAAAGGTTCTTCTGCCTTACTCTGAACACTTGCAGATGTACTAGATGTAAAAAAAATGACCAATGGATATGAAAGGCCACGAATGAATGGAGGATGTGATTGGTCCCCAGCTTGTGGGTGTGGGTTCTTAATGGGCTGGATTTTTTCACCTGATGAAAGTTGTTGCATTTTGAGTACATCTTCTTTCCAAAGTCATTAGGGATGACCTGGCTGCCTCTGTTCAGCTTCGACGAGGTGAACCTTCTTAGTCCACTATGCCAGAGGTGAAGGCCTTTGTGCACATTGAAATAGAGGTGCTTCTCTTTGGCTTTTCTCTTTGTGACTCTCACAGATGGCAGCATACTTTGGACACTCTGTAGCGGTGACTGATGTCAATTATGACGGGTACGTCACCCTGTGTTTTCTGCTGTTGTTATCTGATAAAGGAGCTGATCTCTACTCTGCTTCAGTTTGCCTGATGGTAAACAGGAAGTGAGGTGGCGCCATCCATTTTGATGCCGTTTTACTGTATCAGCTTCATAGACTTGCTTGTGGGTGCCCCACTCTTCATGGACCGCGGGTCCGACGGCAAGCTGCGCGAGGTGGGCCAGGTATACATCTATCTGGGGAGGGGCAGCTTCACCTTCCAACCCTCACAGAGGCTCACTGGCACAGAGATCTACGCTCGCTTTGGCAGCTGCATCATGCCACTGGGTGACCTGGACATGGATGGCTTCAACGGTACAGTCATTCCTGGGAAGGCCGCAAACGCTAAAGCCACCTGGCACCCCCTACTGACCAGCAGTGACACCCTGCCATCCCTCTACAGATGTGGCCATTGCCGCCCCCTATGGTGGGCCAGAGCATCAGGGCCTGGTGTACATCCACAACGGTCGTGCTGAGGGGCCCCAGTCCAGTGCCTCCCAGGTGCTTGTGGGAAAGTGGGCCACCACCAGCATGCCGCCTAGCTTTGGCTACGCCATGCATGGTGCTACCGACATCGACCAGAACGGGTACCCGGGTACGCACAGGAGGGACCCAGATGTGCACGGGAGGGGGCACCGTGGCAGTAAGGCACATTGCCTGTGAAGATGATCTTTCATCTTGCTGCTGACCTAGTTCCTCAGGCTCTGCTGGTCAGATGTCTGTTCAGGGCCCCTGTGGATCCATACTGTGGTACTTCCTTGTATAACTGTCTTAATTTTGGTGACTGGCATCCCTCGCAGTCAGGGTCGGTGATATGGACTTTCTGCTCTGCCTCACAGACCTGCTGGTTGGAGTGTTTGGCGCTGACAAAGCGGTACTCTACAGGTAAACATGCTGATTTAACAAATCTGTGTTTACGGGCTGCTTTGAAGAGGAGTGTTCCACCCCGCTGATATTAATGAGCACTTACCGCAGGCACTTTGAGGAGTGCAGCTGGTCCTGCTGTGCAAACAGGCTGCATTTCTGAGCCTTTAGGAGACTCGGGGGCCTGACCATCCCCCCCATCTGACGGCAGGTCACGACCTGTCATCCGGGTGACTGCCACGCTGGACAGCATCCCCTCCATGCTGAACCCAGAGCAGAAGAGCTGTACACTGCCTGGGAGTGGATCCAGTGTGTCATGGTGAGTCTGTGCTGCACCTGCCCCCCATGTCCAAAGATAGGACATGACCAACAACCCATTGTTTCTGCTTTTCTTCCAGCTTCCAGGTGCGCTTCTGCTTACAGGCCCAGGGCAAAGGAGCCACTGCCACACTGCGTAAGTCTTGATGGGTGAGCCCATCACTCACACTGGATCACAAAGATGAAAAAATGAACATGCTGCCATTGCTCCCCAGGCTTCCAGGTGAACCTCACGCTGGACTGGCTGAAGCCCAAGGGAGTTATAAAGCGCGTGATGTTTCTGCAGAGCAAGATGTCTCACTACTCAAGGAACATCAGTGTTAGCAACGGCAAGGATTTCACGTGCGAGGAGCTGAGCGCCTTCCTCATTGTGAGCATCTGCATCACAGGGGGTGGGGGGGAGGTGCCTACCGCGGGGTTAACAGCACTCCGTTCATCTCCCAAAGGATGAGTCAGAGTTCCGGGATAAGATTACACCTATTGTCATCTTTATGGAGTATAGCCTGGATACACGGACGGCCATGGACTCAGCTGGCCTCCTGCCCATCCTGAACCCCTTCATCTACCCCAATGTGTCCACACAGGTGCTGAAAATGACGTGTGGCCCTGAAATGTGCCGAATGTCCTTTATTACACACATTATTACTATTGATTCCTGACAGTGTTCAGCACACAGCTGCTGTTCCCGGACCTGTGCATACATCAATGCCTGCTCTCTCTTTCTCTTTCACTTCTGCTCTCTGTCTGTCTGCCTGTCTGCTCTGTTTGCCTGCTCTGCCTGTCTGTCTGTGTTGTACTCTCAGGCTCACATTCTCCTGGATTGTGGTGAAGACAACATCTGCAAGCCGGACCTGCGGCTATCAGTGCTCAGGTAAGTAGTGCATGGGCTGGATCAGGGGCCAGCCTTTTCCTTACCAGGTGGCCCCTAATAGCTGTGGCCCCTGAGAGCTGTGATCCTTCTCTACCTAGTGAGCAGAAGCAGATGTATATTGGCGATGATGGCCCCCTGACACTGGAGGTGATGACAGAGAATGCAGGGGAGGGTGCCTATGAGGCAGAGCTGCACATCTACATGCCCCCACAGGCGGACTTCAGCGAGGTCATACGCAACAAAGAGGTGGGAGCACCGTCTGCGCCATTCTGACTTTCCTCTAAGGGGCCCTGTACCTGACACTCCAAGCTTCTGGGTTCAGATCCTATGGCTGGCAGTCATCATATCACTGTTAGGCCCTTTAACAAGGCTCTTAAGCCGACCTGCTACAGGGGTCCTACCGTCTGATGAACGTGATGGCAGCTGCTGTCATGGTTTCCTCCTCAGACTCTCTCCAGGATCTCCTGTTCCTACACGCGGGAGACCAGACTCGTGGTGTGTGACCTTGGGAACCCCATGAAAGGAGGAACCAGAGTAAGTCTAACATCTGCTCAGAGTGTAGAGCAGTGTAGGTGCCCGAAAGCCACTGACCACCTCCCTCCCCTCTGCCCCCCCTGCAGTTAATGGCAGGCCTGCGCTTTAGCCTGCACCAGGTCTCTGACCAGGACACTGCCGTCGATTTCCGCATGGAGATTGTCAGGTGAGAGCTGGACTGGGGCTCGGCTTTCTTCACCCACCCTGCCCCCACTGCCTACACCCCACCCCCCGCTTCATAGCCTCTCTCACTGTGTTCATCTTGCAGCTCAAACCCATATAACAACAAAAGCAACAGTGTGTCCACAGTGGTGGAGCTTGAAGTTATGGCCAAAGTGGAAATTCGAGGGTGAGCAGATGATGCCGGCTGTTTCATCTAGACTTTGTGTCTGATTTACATTCAGCACATTTGGCCTCCTTTTATGATCACAGGGTGACTGCACCCCCTTCCCTTCGGCCTGAAAGCCTCCTGTTCTAACTTGTATAATAAGACTTTCTGAACCTCTCCTTCCTGACCTTCAGTTCATGCTCCATGCCTGACTTTCCACAGTAACTCCGGGCCAGATCAGGTGATCCTGCCCATCCCCAACTGGGAGCCTGCCGAACCCCCTGTTTTTGAGGAGGACATAGGGCCTTTGGTTCAGCACGTCTATGAGGTCACACACCCCCTATCATTGGGTCTCCAGCTCATACAGAGCTTGGCCACCCAGCTGAAGCCCACGCCGTCTCCCTGCAGCTCCGGAACAAGGGACCGAGTGACATCGGCAAGGCCGTGTTGGACGTCGAGTGGCCCTACAGGTTCAACAATGGCTCGCTGCTGTACATCATCAAGTATGACATAGACGGACCCATGAACTGCAGCACAGACATGCAGATCAACCCCCTCAATGTCACGGCAAGTGCTCACTGGCTAAGTGCCTTTGCTGGGGGCACCCTACCCCCCCCCCCCCCGACCAGCTCTTCTGACTGGGTCTTCCTCCACTCCAGAGCTCAAAGGCCAAAGAAAGCAACGTGACTGTGGCCAGTGGTGACAGGTCGGACGACGCCAAACACAGCCGCACTCGGCGTGACTTGGAAGGAAAGGAGACGGAGAACCAGCTTGAGATCTTGGTACGGACAGGCTCGTGAATGAAGGCGCCCCCTGGTGCCACAGACCTCCCGGATCCCTTGAGCGTCTCTGAGGGGGGAGTTTTCTGTGCCTTCTTTCCCAGGACTGTGTGAAAGCCCAGTGCCTTAGGATCAGGTGTCAAGTAGGCCGTCTGGAACAGGACCAGCATGCTCTGCTGATGATCTACTCACGTCTGGCCGTCAGCACCTTTCTTACCGTGAGTGACCCCAACCCCCTCCCCCGCAGTCACAGGGCCTCATGTTAAAGCCCCTTTCCTACCATCTCCAGGATGACAGACAGAACCGCTCCTACGCAGTGAGGTCCACAGGCTCCTTCAGTGTTGTAGAGATGCCCTACAAGAAGAAGCCTTCTGAGCTGCCATCCAACTCCACCTTGGTGAGACTGCTGCCCTTTCCCACGTCTGCATATCTGAAATGACGAGGGCATCCTGAATCGCACCCAGGCATGTTAACTCACTCTGGCCTGCAGGTGAACACCCTGGTGACCTGGACCGGGACACTGTCCAAGCAGCCAGTACCTGCCTGGGTCATCGCCCTGGCCATCTTGGCTGGCCTGCTGCTGCTGGCCCTCATGATCCTTATCATGTATAAGGTGTGTATATATATCGCCCTCTACTGAACAAAGGTCCCAGTGCACTTCCTTAAAGTGTAGATGATATTAATGGTTCTTTCCCTGTCCCCCTTCAGGTTGGGTTCTTCAAACGTGTGAGGCCCCCCAAGGATGACAGCATAGAGAAGGAGCAGCTCCAGCCACAAGAGGGAAAGGAGAGCTAACTTAGACACGAGGCCCCCACCCTGCCTTCCAGGCTCCAGCAGCTGTGATGGTGAAACTAACAGGCATGGCTTTAGTTGATTTGACCCAAAGTGAACCACAGATGGATATGAGTGCAGAAGAAGTAGCTGATGATGTGGTCCAGCCTCTGGGGGGAGCTGTCGTGTGGTTAGCTGGCTCTGCTTCAATCTGCTTTTTTTTTTTTTACTTCTAAAAATGAGTACTGAGAACGTCTGCATGGGGCTCTTTCTCCAGAGGGTTGCGGTGTCAGACAGCTTGTATGAACATGTACACCCTGTCTGGGGGGCACCAGTGGCCACCAGGCAAGATTTTGCTTCAGGGTTCAAATGATTCATTTTTGCCAGAAATACTTGAACTTATTTTTTAAGCCCGAACTTCTTCATTTTACTGTATACAGAAGGTTATACTACAATGATATAAATGGAATGTGCTTATTAAGAGTTTGCCAGAGACACATGGTTAAAAAGGGGAAATTTAAAAAAAGGGAAGTTCTTATTCTGTTCTTTTTCAAGTAACTTTAGGACTCATGGAAACTCTGGTGGTTTGATTATTCTGGGTGTCTTTTAAGTGTGGGTGGGGGGTGTTGTCACTGTGAATGTCTAATAAAGGTTTAACACACTTTATTACGCATTGCCTGTGGGCGGGGGGGCTGTCCTTGTTGCCACGTATGTAACTTGTCTGTGTTTGCAGGCAGACAAAGGGGAAGCTGGTGCTCCCCAGCAGACAGGCACTGCTGCTTCTCTGGCTGTCAGACGCATGTACGTGTGCGCACGCGCGCACACACACACACACACACACACATCTACACCCTCTGTGAACACGGATCCCCCAGCTTCCCATTTCTCTTCTTCGTCTTCATGTTTCATATTTAATATGGTATTTCTCTGGTCAGCATCTCCCTATAAAAGTAGGAGCTTCATTCCCAGCTTCCTGATATTTAAACCAGCATTTCATAAAGTGGTACTCAGAGACCCCCAGGGTCGAGAAATACTGGACCGTGAACACCAGGCCCCGGAGCCACCTCCCTATACATGAGCACCAGGCCCACATAGCTATTTATAGTAAGCGAGGAAGCCATTGAGGAACCGACCTGGGCCCCAGGTTGACGTACTCTTAGGCCACTCAGACGTGTCAGTTTAGCATACGCCCACACCCCAGCAGCAGAAATGAGATTTTAACTCCCTATAACTACTGTGCATTTTATCACATGGGAGGTGAAGCCCCCCACCCAGGTAGCAATGATACTGGAAGCCAGCTGTTACAGACCACTTCAGGCGCTCATTAGGATTTTTATGTGTGGGGGGCTTCTACATTCCCCAGCACTGCCACACTGATTAAACATAAAGCACTGCACTTTAACCCCTCTGCACAACCTCCACCCCCCCCCCCCCCCGCTCACTGTGTCCCTGTACTCCAAACCAACTCTGCCTCACAGTCACCCAAATAGCCACCCCTCCTGGGGGGTCAGGATCCAGAGGTGCTGAGTGTAGGGAGTGAAGAAGTCCTTACAGACTGAAGTCACATGACACTTGTATTCAGGGGTGTGTCTAGGAGGGTTGTGCACCATTCAGAATTGAATTGAAAATGGCCCTGAAATTCCAACATGTGAATTTGAATTGCAGGCAAACAGCGAATGGAGAATTGCAGTGCAAATTTAAATTTAAGGAACTACAATTCATATGGGGTTGAATTCAAACAAAGTACGTAATGTAGGTACAGCTAGCAATGCAGCTTAATATTTCAATCATACATAAGCATGTTAACATACACAGGGTATACTGTGTCATTGATATAAAAATGTCATGTTATTCATAATGAAAGAATGCAACATTTGAAGTCCATCCATTTTCCAGATCTGCTTATTCCATTCTGGGTCGCGGGGGGGTCCGGAGCCTATCCCGGAGGCTGCGGGCGCAAGGCAGGGAACAACCCAGGATGGGGCACCAACCCATCGCT
>JAAGVU020000001.1:40779500-40803071 GCA_011763525.2 Mormyrus iriodes
TGTATAGGCGGCACACGGAAAGTTGTGTGTGTGTATGTGTGTGCGGCACACTGAAAGCTGTGTGTGTATATGTGTGTGCGGCACACTGAAAGCTGTGTGTGTATATGTGTATATATGCGTCACACTGAAAGCTGTGTGTGTATATGTGTGCCTGCAGCACACTGAAGACTGTCTGTGTATATGTGTTTGTATATGTGTGTGTGTGGCACACTGAAAGCTGTGTGTGTACATGTGTGTGTGCAGCACACGGAAGGCTGTGTGTGTATATATGTGCGTGTATGTGTGTGTGCGGCACACTGAGGGCTGTGTGTGTATATGTGTGTTTGTGTATGTGTGCGTATGTGGCACACTGAAGGCTGCATGTGTATATGTGTGTGTTTGTGCGGGAAACTGAAGAGCTTTACTACCTCAGTCACTCTTTCTTGAGTCTGTCCGCCCATCAGCATAGACAGTTCTACTTTCAGGGACCTTGGAAGAGCCAGCAAGTCTCCACAAGCTCTGATGGCTACTTATTTAATGCCCTAAGCTGCCTTGTTCTTGCAGACAGGTTCCCCTTAGCTTGATGGTCTATCATCTTGCGTTTCCCACGGATTAGAGTTACCAACCTCTACACCCAACTATGGTCAGACCAGCGTAGGGCTAACGCAGGCGAACTGCAGGAGGCACTATATTCCATCATCCCTCCATCTCAGATCCAGTTCCAGAGATCTTGCTCTTATCCCAGGCCTGTGCCTCTTTTTCTCACTCTCTGAATATCCATAGAAGCATTTAGGATGCTACCGTCAATGTAAAGTTATCTAAAAATCTGTCTTTATATGCCATTGTCCAGAACAATTACAAGCCTCCGACTTGGTTAGCTAGGATTGGCAGGACGGCTGTACTGTCACTTCAAGTATCTTCTTAATCACCTGTTTAACCAACCAAATTAATCACTTTGCGATGTCTCATATCAACAGTGCTTAATAATCCCTGTATCTGAAGAGAAACCCTTCACAAGTGCAATTTCTGGATAAAGAACCTGCTCAATCACATTCAAGCACGCAGATGAACCATGAAGTATTTCAACCAGAAAATATTTGTCTTTGAATTGAAATCCCCAGCTCTCGTTCAGTTGCAAACGAAATACCACTCTTGACCTTCCACTCCTGTTTTCATCTTCCTTTTTCAAGGAAGATATTTTATCCTAGTATGACGCAGTGAACCATCATGGACTGCTGAAGTGTTTTCTTCTTGAATGAAGTGGATGGGATTATACAGGTCAGCTAGTGTGTTATTTTTCTCATCAATCCCAGCGTTGTGAAACGCGTTCTGCCAACAATCCGTCTGGCACAGATGCCATGCTGGTACAACTCCTGTTAAACCATAGAGGCCCTGCTTGCCGTCTGATGAGGTTGGAGCAGCTGACAGTCAGGTCTGACTTCCTCAGGAGGACGATCACCTTCCTTTCTTCCAAACCCCTGAGCAGTCCTCCAAACGCAGCCTCTTTCATTTGGAGAACACCCGATGTAGATACAGGACAGCATACTGTATATGCTCAGTCTGGATCGGTCTGTGTATATGAATTAATCCTGAACAAAAAAACAAAACTGTTAGCTGGCATGGAAACAGAAAACATATCAGGGGTGTCTCAGTCAACTCTGTTCAGGTGACTCTGCTCAGGTGACTCTGCACAGTTGACTCTGATCGATTGACCCTACTCAGTTGACCCTATTCAGTTGACCTCTTCAGTTGATTCTATTCTGTCGAACGTGCTCAGCTGACTCTGACCAGTCTACTCTGCTCAGCTGAATTTATTCAGTTGACACGGTTACTAAGTCAACTCTGTCTGGTTTGACTCTACTCAGTTGACTCTGTTCATCAACTCTGCGCAGTCATCTCTGTTCAGTTGAATCTATTCAGCAGACTCTGCTCAGTTGATTCCGTTCAGCTGAGTGTTATCAGTGAACCCTGTTCATTTGACTCTATTCTGTCAACTTTGCTCAGTCAACTATGTTCAGTCAATTCTGCTCAGTTGATTTTGTTCCATAGATTCTGCTCAGCCGACTCTGTTCAGTCGACTTTGTTCAGTCGACTCTGATCAATCTACTCTGCTCAGTCGAGTTGACACAGCTCAGTCGAATCTGTTCAGGTTGACTCTGCTCAGTTGACTCTGTTCAGCAACTCTGCTCAGTTGACTCTGTTCAGTTGAATCTAGTCAGTTGACTCTATTCAGTTGATTCTGTTCAGCTGATTCTTACAAGTCAACACTGTTCATTTGATTCTATTCAGTTAACTTTGCTAAGTTGATTCTGTTCAGTTTAATCTATTAAGTTGACTCTGTTAAATGGACACTACTCAACTGACTACATTCAGTCAACTCTGCTAAGTTGACTCTGCTCAGTCGACTCCAACGCTTAGTTGACAGTTGACTCTGCTTAGTCGATGCTGCTCGTTTGCATGTGTAGGAGCAGATGGTGGATCTGCTTGCTTGTACTGACCACCTGCTGTGCCCTGATCCTAGGAGCCCATAGAAGGATAGCATGCAGAGCTGCAAAGCTATAAAAGCCATGCCCAGTGCTCCCCCCCCCATGCATATTAGAAACCCCTCCCCCCGGCAAAAACACCAGTAAGGAAAGCTTGGGCAAGCATGGAGCAGCCAGGGTGCTGCAGAAGCCCCTGGAACGGCCTCAGACCCCCCTCCCCTTTATTAATACCCCTCGAAACCCCCCCCACCCCATCACAGCGCATGCACTCTTATCTCTGGCTCGGTGCCGGCAGATGGTGCTGGTCATGAGCAGATAATGATTGTTTGTCCTGCAGTAAAAAAACTGCTGATGTGTTCTCTCCCCCCAGCCCCATCCACCCCCACCCCCTTTTCTCTCCCCCCCAGATACAGATGTCGCCTCATACCACCACCACGATAAAAGGGCACTAGGTAAATATGCCTCCCTGTTTGTGTTGATATATTCTGCACATTCATGACTATTATAATGGCGTATTGACATAGATGAACATTGGGATTATAGGGCATGGGGCGTTTGTGTGGCCCCCGCATTAAAGGGATTTGTGCTGGTCATCGAGAAAACAGCACGGGGAGGATGATACTTGTGGTAACACCGAATGCACGGAGCTCCTATGATCTACAATCACTGCTAACCTACAGTAGGGGTGTATCTCCACGGCCGTGACAATGTACCACAGAATATGCTCTTCAGGGTGAAGGAAAGTGTTCAAAATGAACAGCCCTATCCTACGAGGCACAAGAGACGTGAAGCCTGATGAACTGATGAACACAAAGGGTGTCAACATCTTGAACACAGTGATCCTGGCTGCAGACTCTCTGCACACGTTCGTTACAGCCTCCGTCGTGTTTAGCTGAAGGAGCAGTAGACCAACGGAACACCCGCAGAGACCTCAGACGAGGACGCACTCCCTTCCCCTAACCATGGACCCCTCGTAAATGGTGCCTTCTCTCACAAATCTGCCCTCTTCTCTAGCAGGCAGCAGAGATCCGCAATTCTCCTCCTCTGAGATATGGGACAATGTTCTCGCACCCGGGATCAGTGTGAGGCACCTCCCCTTACAAACGGGTGCTTGGTTTTCAGGCAGCCGCTCACCCTGCCCTCCCAGTCAGCTGCCCTTTCTGATGGTGGCCCTTCCCAGAATGCCACTGATTAAAGCGGGGGGAAATCACACAGGAGTGTTACAAAGGCAGCATAATTGAAAGGGGAGTGGCAGGTAGCCGGGGATGGTGAGGAGGATCAAGGGGGTGGGGCTCGATGCCTCCAGCAGTGGCATCCCAGTGAGAGCCCCCCTTGCCTCCCCCCAGGGGGGTGACCTGGCAGAGCCTTTGCCAATCCTGTGGCCCGTCGTGAGGAAGAAGCTGAAGGCAACATGTCTGCTCCAGGAGCCAGCAGACTCTCCACAGATTTTGCCAGCTTTACCTGTTTACTCTTTCTTCTCTCTGCTGTCACTCAGGCTGGAAGTCCGGAGAGGCGTTTTCCCAGAGAAGAAACGACGTTTCAATGCTCCATCGCCGGCAGGAGGAAGGACAGAAGCAAAGTGAGCGGAAGACCTGAGAGCTGCGGGTGCCCTCCGCGGACGCGGGAATTAACGTACATCACACACGGAGGAGTCCGGTTTATTTCGGCGCGCCGGGAACCCGCTCTGTCAAGCACAGAATAACGATCCCAAAGACGGCAAACCCCGTATCCAGCTACAGGAGCGACTAATCACTCTCTCCAGCTGCGGGATCCGCGAGATTTTAATGAGCAGAAACGAGAGTATATTAGCCGCAGTTTATATACTTATTGATTTATTTCTCATTTATTTCAGGCGGACTGATTATTCTGATCCTCCTTGAAGGACTCTGTTTTTTTAAGTTTTTGAATGGAAGATTATGTTCTGGGTAATTTGGAAGATAAATATGACAATACGGAAAGAGAGAAAGAAGGAGGCAGATGGGGGGGCATGCTGGGGGAGGGGACGGAAAATTATTGAACGACTGGCGTAACAGAAAAGCATGAGATAAACGGAGACCATCAAGACTTCCTGTCTGAGCTCTATAGGCACTAGCATCATAAATTATTGTAATCTATGATTTCACCCCAAACATTCCCAAAATTCCACCGGCAACTATTTATAAAAAAAACTTGAATTTTGAAAAGGCTCTTCTAGATGTTTTGATTCTTAATTACCACATAAATGAAAGTCATCCCACATACTTATTTTAAAGTTCATACGTGGTATTGACTAGGATTTTTCTCTATATTTTCAGCTCGGAAATACGTTTCAGGATTCCCGAAGCGTTTTTCCTCCGTTTTTTACCTAAAAAAACACTTGAAATGTGAGTCCAGCACCTCTTTCATTCACATATTCCGCTGATATGATGCTGGCCATCTTAAATCCATTTCTGCCGGAGGATTACACAGCATCGCTTGAAAACCGGAGGGACGACAGAGAAGCGAAGAAGAGTTAGAGCTGCGGGGAGGGGAGCCTGAAATAAAGGCTCGCCGATGTTAAAGTCTGTGAAAATCAATTTTTAAACCTGTTTTCATCTCCGTATTCTAACAAAGGCGTAATTACAGCATCCAAGAGCACATGCTGTGAACGCCGGTGAGCTGGCAGAGCAGTGCTCCGTTTCTTCCACTAGAGGGAGGTACAGGCTAATCGTAATTATCGTTAATAGCGCTCCCACGCATTGAGAGGGTGGCCCTGCTAAGAGAGTGTCGGCACTCTTTGTAGAATAATGTTCTTTGATTAGATTAAGGCCACTAGTTCTGAGGTTTTCCTCCCTGGAAGCCAGACTGCAGTTTTCTGGAGCTTGGCAATCTGAGGGACTTCTTCAGCTCTAGGTGAAGCTGTGTCCTAACAATTCACCACAGTGTAATGACTGACAGCAAGGCTGACATCAGTCAAGAGTGTGAGAGGGGGTCCAAGGCCTCAAGGGGCTACAGGTGGGTGTGGGCTGTGTGGTGTAAAGCTACACACATTCATGCATACAGAACATGGAAACACAGTATATGGCACATTTGGTGCAATGAGATGCCAATAGATGTGATTAACTCCGTTTTATTAGCTCTGAAAAACGGTGCAATGACAGTAATAGTTATCCATCCATCCATCCATCCATCTTTTAACAGCTTATTCAGTATATGGTATCAGGGCAGCAACCACAATGTTGTTGCACAGGTTCGGCTGAAACAAAGCACTAATTGGTGTGTTAGTGTTGTGTTCACTTGAACTGCAAAGCACACAATGGTTCAGGCTGGGAGTTAAAGGAAAGGACCCTGTGCAGTGGGTAGTTCTAGCAGGCCAGGTAGAGACAGGGCTCTGCTATATTGTCTTTGAGGTTTTTAATCTTATTTGGACCATCCATCTTCCACCCACTGATCCAGAGGACCCTGGAGTCTATCCCAGACAGCATAGGGCACAAGGCAGGGGACACATTCATGCACATCCACACAGTATGGGCTACTTGGAAATTCCAGGCTGCATGACTGCATGTCCTTGACTATGGAGGGAAACCAGAATACCCAGCAGAACCGTGCAGAAGAAACTGCACCCCCACAGAGCCAAGGGGGATTCAAACTCCACAGGGATGTACGAGTACAATTATAAGGTGATTCGCGAAATAGCAGCCTATTAGTAAAAAAGTATCCCACTTTCACATATTTAAATTGTACACGTGACGTTGGGCATGTTCTGGTTGGCCCACAACTATTGCGCTTTCAAAGAAAAAGATGCGATCATTACTGAATAGTCAATATGCGTTAGTCCTGTTCTATTTACTGAATTAATGCAGTCTTTGTTTTTATGCTTTATGTTATTTTTGGAGCATTTTTGACCTGAGCACAGATATATCACAGAGCTTTTTAATACTGTGTACATAGGAGTTTTATGATGTTACATTACAATTGTGAGTCAAATAGATATTTTATGAGTGCTGTGTGTCAGTAGACTTACTGATATTCCTGTAATAATTCCTCTTTGTTGGTACTTGCTGTTTATTGCTTTCATGGACCTAAAGTAGCTCCTAAACTAACTAAATATGTTGCCATTGTATTACCGCACAGAAAAGAACGTCATTTAACGTCAGTCAGTGATATGTGTAATTTAAGGTTTGAGTCTGAGAGCGTTTCTGCATGTGTGTCTGTGTTGGAGGGGCGGGGGCCTCGTGCCGCATTCGCGATGGAGCTTGTGCCTCATCACATTAATAGGGCCTAATACAAGTATGGCCATCTTCCAGGAATAACTCCCAGTCACTCAGCCTGGAATAGCCCAGGAGGGGAATACAAACACCCTTATCAGGAGACAAACATACCCACCTACAACCCGCCCCCCCCGCCTTCCTCATTAACATTCATTTTCTCAAGCTGAAAAGGGACGCTCCTTAATGGTTTTGAAAACCGATTCGATTTGATTACCACATCTTAAAAAGCAGACTTCCTGCTCCATATTAATGTGGATGTCTACGCAAAGACAGAATTCAACCAGAGAATTCAATTAACTTTTTTCCCCCTCTCTTCGTCCCTCTTTTCTACTAGAGGAAAATGGAAAAAATGGGATTTTTCGGGAAATAACTTTTTTTTTTCCCTCTGTATGTCGAGTGAAGTGTTTGAAGTAGAGGACCAAGCAGCACGTCACAGTAACGTGGACGGCGCTTTTTCTCAGTGGATGGCCGTCATGTCTTTAATTAAAACACGTTTCCCCTCTTCTGCGTTTGTTCGAGTGTCGAGACAAACGTTTTCATTTAGAAACACAGATGATCTAAGCGCTCGATAACACAGAAGTAGAACATCCTGCATCAAGGGTTGGGCTTTCATGTGCTGAAGAGCATAGGAGGCATGTTTGAAATGTACAACCGTACAGCACAGAGCAGTAAATGCAGGCAATGGAATAAGTTCAACTGCTCTACGTTGCACTGTTGTGCATTTGATAAATAAAGTTTGATTTGATTTTGATCTGGATGTTATTAAATCAGCAGCTGAAATTCAGTTTTTCTTCATTACTTTTACTATTTGATTTCTACTGCTACTATTATCAATACTATGCAGTGCATTAAGATGTTGCTTCTCAGGAAACTCGCTGGCAGTGGAAACTGCCAATCAGGTGAAATCAGCCAGTGACCACGTGACACGCGTGTGACACACATGTGTGCTATTTTGCTCCCTCCCTCCCCCCACGTGCTTGCTGTAATCCGGCCCGACGCACAGTCGCTGCTCGCGTGGGCGGCCGCGTGTGTCTGCCAAGGCCGATTCTGGTCGGGCCCGCAAGCAGACGCGTAGAGCAGCAGCTGGTCCGGTTGTGCTCCTGTTCCGGCGCTGGGAGAGCAGGCCTGGTTCTCATGCAACCTCCACCTGCACCCCAATTAGAGTTCGGAACCCCCGACTTGCTCTCTTGTGACTCCCCCCCTCCCCCACTCCGTCCCCCGCAGATGCACGGATGGCTTCTGGTCCTACACTGGAGCCGGTGTGACCAAAAAAGCTGCGAGGCATCCGCTTTTAAGAACAGGGATCGGTGACAAACAAGTGCATTTTGCCCCCCCCCTCCCCCTCAGCTTTGTAATGTGTGGCTTCCCCCCCCACCCAAGGATAGGGTTTGTGTTCGTGGTCAACTCCGACGACGTGGTGGACGGCCTCTCCGACGCGGGCGTGGGCTTTGTCAGGCTGCTGAACCTCGTGGCTGGGGAGTATGATCACACCCAGGTCTTCTCTGCCATGCTCTCTGTGGGTGGCCTTTCTGTTTACCTTGCATGTGCTCTGTACTTCTGACATTACTTGCCCATGTTTGCCTATAAATTAGTCCCAGGAAAATGGCCCCCTTCCCCGTTGTTCGCTGTTCTCCTGGGTTGTCTCAGGGATTTGGGCACCGTTGGCTCTAGCAGCGCTTAAGGGGTGGTCCCTTGGAGGGCAGGGGAAGCACAGGCTCCCCACATTGACCTGTTCTTGCAATGACAGATGTATACGAAAGTGGCCGAGGGTGAAGCTCTGTCCGCTGCTGATGTGGCCTCCTACCTGAAGAAGAAGTTCCCCAAAGCCAATGCAGCCAAGGTTCTGGGGGTAGAATCTACGTATGACAACAGAAGGAAGGTATGTTCATGATGCTGCCCAGTTAAATGCAGTGTTCAGCGTTCACTATAAATGTGTCCTCCTCTTGGTGTCCCCTGCCTTATGATGAGGTTTAGCATACACTGTAAATGTGTCCTCCCCTCGGTGTCCCCTGCCTTACGATGGTGTTTAGCATACATTGTAAATATGTCCTCCCCTTGGTGTCCCCTGCCTTACGATGTTGTTTCCTGGGATGGGCTCGAGGCTCACTGTGACCCTGTTCTGATTTAAATAGGTATAATGTTTCACTTATGTAATGGCTTGATGGATTGTTGGTCAAATAATTATTTAAACTTGGATTACATTTAATAGCATACTTGTTACTGGTTATTCATCTTATCTGTCTTCTAACTGGTAAAGCTGTAGAAGGAAGGTTAATCTCTAATGAAATGCTTTATTGGTGCTGGTAGAGGTTTCTGCAGTTTAAGAATCATAATCTTTATTTGCCAACTATAATAAGTACAAGGAATTTCTTGTGGTGTAGGTGGTGGCATGACATCAGTAAACATACAAGTAATCGTAAAATCAGTCAAGAATAGACTGCCGTTGATTTACCTTCAGTTCAGTTTAATTCAATTTTATTTGTATAGCACATTTTCACAACATTGCATTATCTTAAAGAGCTTTACATAATCCCCACCCAAAGCCCCCCATGAGCAAGCTAGAGGTGACCAGCGGAAAGGGAAAAACTCCCTAGAAGGAAGAAACCTTGGGAGGAACCAGACTCACAGAGGGAGCCCATCTTCCAGGGGCTAGTGGAGGAAGTCAAATGAGTCCCAGTTCATACATACATTCATCCAAACATTTAAGTCTCAAAGCAGAGGGCAGGCAGGCGGGTGCTGGTGCTGCTTCTGATGTTGGAGAGACGTCATAGGCAGAATGGCGCATGTTTTTAAGAGAAGGTGGTTATGTTGACTATCTGAAATGGTTTAAAAGACCCATAAGGCGGTAATCGAGGTAAAGCTTGAAATCAGGAAACCATTGTAAAGAGCGCCATGTTTCACACTGACCTGTGGAGTGGTGGGAAGTGGTGTTATGCAGGAGTGTCGCCCCAAATGACTGAAGGGAGAGGCTCCCGGCCTTCTGCATGGTGACATGTCACCCTGGTGAGTAATTCACAGAAGTACATGTTGGTCCAGGTTGGAGCAACATTCTTCAGGAAGACGGGATTGAGCACCCTGCCCATTGCTCTATTCAACGGGGTGCCCCTCAGCAGAGAGGAGATGGACCCCGAAGAGTTGGAGACAGTGCTTCTCCAACGCATCATGGACAGCACCAGCTTCTTCCAGAGGGCTGTCTTCATGGTAGGGTTACCCGCCAAGAGCAGCCTGGGACACTTGGCTATGCGAGTCTCCATGGGTGTGTGGGATTGCGTGACTTGTGTTAATGTGCCACCAGGGCCAGTTGAGCGACGACATTGATGTGGTGGAGCTCTTAATGGAGCAGGCCAACGTGGTACCGCGCATCAACCCTCTTGTCCTGAGTCCACAGCGGCAGTACCTGGACTTCACTTCCACTCCAGGTAGGAAGGAGGTGCTGTTTCTGCCTAAACAGACATTTAAACAAGGTTAGAATGTCTCCTAAATTGTATTTGATGACAGAGATGTATAATTATAAGGACAGTAGTGTGATGTTGGTCACAATCTCAACGCTGAGATTTTGCTTATTGTGCCCTCTCCCCTGGCTCCTAGTTGTTGACGACTGGGAAGACACAAACACGTTCTCATATCTGGACTCCAGGGATAAGACTTCTGTGGTCTCCAGAAGACTGAAGTACTTAACCAGAACTGGTAAACATTGTCTTTTTGCTCTACTTAAATCTTGGATTAGTACTGGGAGATACTGTAATAAATCATAGAAAACACTACAGTGTGATGACGCACTGTCTGTAACCTTGGCTATGGTCCCCCATGGTGTGGAGCATGTGGAATCCCCTCCACATGCCCAGTGTGACCAGGGTCGTCTGTGGATGACAACATAGCAGCATGGATAAAGGCTCCCCGGGCGTCACAATTGAACGTCATCTCTCCACAGACGAGGACGTAGTCTATGGCGTGACCGTCTGGGTCATTGCAGACTTCGACTCTGTGCAGGGTCGCCAGCTGCTGCAGAGTGCTGTCAAACACATGGTGAGCTGCTCTGGGCCACTTTTTAACTGAAAATGACATGTGGGGCTATCAGGAGAGCAGGGTGCAAGACCTCTATTGGAGGTGTAGAACCTGTTAGGTGACTGGGGGAGATGTGAGAGTTGACTTATTTATAGTTTTGTTTATATGTGGCTGCTCCACTCTCCTGTGCATTTATCCTGCACAGTATGGGGTGGGGCTTAAATGGTACTGTTAAATGGTACATGCTATTAAAATAACACAAAAAGCTTTAAAAATAGATGGGGTCAAGGCATTAACAGAATTAATAATGTGTAGCCTTATTAGCTATTTCTAATATTAGCATTTGCTGCTTTTTAAGATACTTGTTTTTAAACTAGAATCACACCAAAATTTGATCATAGCAACTGGCAGTCAACCTTAATTTCCCAGCAGGCATTTCTCTACCATGTGCTCAGAACTGCATCAGTACTTTGAGAGAAGTTCCAGGGAAAGTAGACTGAAATGCATTGGGTAGTACAGGCAACTATTTGCTGTTTAAGTTGTTAAACTGTGTGATGAGTTAACATAATCGCTAGTGTCTTTCCATGTGTCTCACACAAAATCTGACATCCAGGTTCCAACAGCCAGTTCATGAGGTTCGCTATTATAAAGGGTGTAAAGGCTCAGGTGTGTAAGTTGTGTATTATAAAGGCTCACTTTTGTACCACCAGTAGAATCCATGGCACATTTTCCAGTAAAGCAGAAATTCATTGGTTTAGGCATAGAAAGTGTAGCTAATGAGATGGATCAGTTGAGTTGATTTGGCAAGGAGCCCGTTGTGAGATGTCCCATGCCATGACAACTAGAGACAGCACCGATCTGATACGCACTATTGGTATCTGGTCAATACTGGCAAAAAACGGTGGATTTGACATTTGGGGGGTAAGTAATTGATCCAATTTTCCATTAGAGATAGGCCTAGCTTGAAAAAATGGGAAAATGCTTGTAGCCTTAACGTGAAATACTGTAAACAGAGGTGAGGGTCACGTGATAGCTAGTTGTTCAGCGATGCATTTGCATCGGAGCTGTCGTGTCGGCTGTGTAGAAATTCGGTAAACCCTTCACATTCAAGCATTTGACAACGGTTTTGGGAATTCGCCAGTTGGCTGTGAACAGTTAAACGGGAATATTTCTGGAGCTTGCCAGAAGATTTCAGAAACTTGGAGATTTTTCTGTAAGCCGAAAACAATACTGAGAATGATTTGGATCACATAAAACCATATATTATATAAATATTGTACATAATATTTTTAAAAAGTCGTACATAATATTTGTAAGTTTAAGTGCATACTATATCCTTAATATTAAGTCTTGCCTTGGGTATGCCGCACATCTTTGTCTGGGCATCCAGGCTCACTCTCATGTTAGCTGCCTCTATGACTATGGAATCTCACATTTAGCACAGTAACTTTCAAATAACTTTCAAAAACTGTTCAGAGTAGTAGTCAGTAGTAGCTTTGTACATAAGGGACATAATTTAGATGGTTTGTATATTATATAAAAAGGTCTTAATAGGAAATGAAGTCATTTGACATGCAGAGTGTACAGTACTGCACTGTTTATTTAGCTAATAAATAGACATTTTATGTTACCATTCAGGTTAGCAGACTATGCGTTGAGGTTAGAGATGTCCAAGTATTATTTGTGAATTTTCACATTAGCATCGATCTTCCACTCCTAACCCTCTCAGAAATGAAGGGGTTCTGTACTTTATTTTGAAATTGTAATTAATATTGGAATGTTCTCACACGCATTTCATGTGCTTATAGGTACTAGTGGTGAATAGGTACAGTGCAATTATTAATCAAGATCTATAGAAACATAAAATCTGAAAGTCAGGTAGTGTGCATTGTGCCCCTTAGTCCATTGCTTACCTCATATTTCACTGGAGATTTCTATCTCATTTGGCTTTATAGTTAATAGTCCACTTATTCTAGCCATTGAACGGTGTATTTGTACATGAGCATATATGTCACTCTCTTAAAATTATTAAGATATCACAACACCTTTGTCATCTTCCCAGCCACATACCTACACTGTGAGTGAGTGAGTGATATTGAATGAGTTTTGAAGGGTGCATATTAATCTTGCTTTGTAGTACATTGTAGTACAAAACAACTGTTTTATGTTGGATACAGTTTTTTTCTTTTTTGAGAGGAAATTCCACAATGGTGCTAAAATCACATGGGCTATATCAGCTATCAGATCACATGTTAGTTCAGTTATTGTCTAAGGTATTGTCTGAAGTAACAACCCATGGGAAAATGGAAATTCAAATACTCAAATCTGTTAAATCTGCCGCTTTATTTGCTTGTGATGTTGAAGAATGTCACATTTACTGTCTTAATCTAAGTTTATTTTTCTTCTGGTAAAGCACATCTCTGCTTCCAGTTTGGTTTAAAATTTGGCTTGAAGTGGCGTCAAAAATGTATTAAGTCTTAAATGTCATATCAGGATTTATGCACCCTTTGTCTGAGCAACATGACTATTAAGTTTTCCTATTTTTGGCATACGCATCAATATCACTACCACACTAAATGCAGATAGTTTGCCATGTTAATTGAAATGTTTTGATACAAAAATCTCATTTAATGCTTAGTAGTTGGTAATGGGGAAAAAACATCGGCTCGGTATCAGCAGATAGTCAAAATTTTGATCGGGATTGGACCAGAAAAAAATGATATGGGGCCATCTCCAATGGTGACCCTTCCCAACTCTTCTCCATCTGCAGAAGTCCAGCACCAACATGCGAGTTGGAGTCATAAGTAACCCCAGTTCCAAAGTGACTAAGGACAACACACCTATCTCCCGGGCCATCTGGGCATCTCTCCACACGCAGAAGAGCAAGGACACCCTGAGCTTTGTGCAGAGTATCATGAAGGATAAGAATGCCCATCTGTTGGAGCAGAGAACTGAGATGAAGGATTTACTGGTGCAGGTGCCTCAAACCATTAGCATAAGGTTCTAAAAAGCCAAACTTCAGCAAACAAACCAATGTAACTGGGTCAATGGTTAATGCTGGCATTTGCCTTGAGCTAGTTTCAAGCGGTCCGTGAGTAGGGGGGTGTTCCATGATGCAGGATTTCTCAGGTAGCTGGGATAACTTGAGCTACAAGTCATGATTGTTCAACAAGAGCTTAGGTAAGGAGCATTCCTATTGGACAATCATGAATTCTAGCTTAATTTAACCCAGCTAACTGAGAAATCCTGCTTCATGGTACACCCCCCCCCAGGTTTCTTTTGAATGTAGTCAGCTGGAATGTGTAAGGGTGAAGTCCAGGGTACAAAGTAGTGTGCCATGTGTGGAGATCTTTGATGAAATACAGCCAGAAATAGGCCAAATTGTTATGCACGTTTTCTTGGTACCTCGGTTGGGAGACTAGAGTGTTGGAGAAATCAATAGTCTGACAGTGTGGTTGTGGCACAGCTAGCCAGACTTGGGCAAGGGTTTCTTTAAAGAGACTGCTTTGATCAACGTGGGGGGCCTTAATGCATAATTGTGAATAAATTCTGCCTAACTTCACAGGCTGTGATGCTCCCAATTCCACCACAGACACACACATATCGTACCATAAGATGTTAGTTTTTGTTTAATGGATATAATCCATTTATGCCTTGTCTTTGTCTGGGCATCGTGAAGATCAGAGAGGCTCCTCCCATTTGAGGAAGCCTCTGGAAGCTCTAGTTGGTAACCGTGGCGACTCCGTTCGTATGCTGAAGCACTCTGCCACTGCGGCTGCAGGGGATGGACGTCAAGGCCTTTGAGAAGAAGCACAACACGCTGGGAGTGGAGTTCCTACAAAGCCAGCGGCTCTTCTGCCGAGATGTGCTGAAGCTGTGGGCGGGCCAGCGGGCCGTGGTAGCCAATGGCAGGGTAAGTGGGCGATTGTCTGAAGCTGGGGGTGGGATGCTTTCCAGTAATTTCCAGACTTTAACACCTGGGCATCAGCAAATACTTAAATATTAATATATCGTTTTGAAATGCGGGCCAGATTCCTCTTACACTCTTGAAAAGTAAAGCTTTTGCAAGATGTGTACTACTAATGAAGGCTGTTTCAGAAACATTTAAGAAATCTTCCTGTGAAACATAACAGGGTTAGGACTGGGGAAAAGTGCAAATGCACTCACCTGTGTGGGTACATGGTACCTGTGGCAACCCTCAGAGGAGTCAGAATCAGAGATATTTGTGTGTTCGGTGTCCCTGCTAGATCATTGGGCTGTCAGAAGAGATGGAGTTTGACTCTGAAGATTTCCACTTGCTGGAAAAGATCACTCTCAGCACGTCAGCTGAGAAGATCAAAGCCAGAGTCAAGCAGATGGGGCTGAAGGCCAAATCGTATGTTCACGTCTACGTCCCCCATCCATTTCCTTCTGTGAAAACTAATCTGTATAGCTGGTGTTGTGTGAAGGCTGCAGGTTTCCACCAAACATGGGTGGATGAATTGATGGGTGGGTGGATGGATGGGTAGATGGGTAGCATGTAATCATTTGTAATTTTGTCAGGATCAGTAGACAAAGCCAAAATAAAAATGTCTTGCTTGTTTCCAGTCTTATCTCTTCCCCAATCACCTGCAGGGCTAGTGATTTAATCATGAAGGTGGACTCCCTGCTCACGTCGGCCCCTAAGACAGAGTCCAGAAGAGAGGTCAGATTCTCCGAGGACAAGCTCAGGTTGGTGAGAATGTTATGCAAGTGAAAGGATGTGCTTCCTGAAGCTCCACTAACGTTCCCATTGAGCCATAACTCCTTCCGTTGCTTTTTCCCCTCTAGTGCCCGTTACGTTTTCTTTATCTTATGCCCTGTCTGGTGAGCTGGTGTCTTTTTTGTGGTTTCTTTTGGTGTCACCAGTGCTGTGATTTCTCTCCTATCACTTTGTGGTCATACGCACCGTCCACAGCGTGCTCCAGCTGCCCCCCCGTGAGGGCCAAGCATTTTATCACGTTGTGGCCATCGTGGATCCTCTCACTAGGGAGGCCCAGAAGATGTCTTCTCTCTTGATCGTAAGCGTCCTGTCATTGTCGTTTGCGTTTATCTTCTGTGATCATGTGAGGTTTGTTTTATTTGCCGTAGAAGATCCCTTCAGGAAGTGGAACTGCGATGCACAGAAATGAGGAGACTGCAAATGTGACAAGCAGCTCTTTCTAGCTAGATACTGCAGGTAATAAATGATAGATGTTAAATGAATTTCACCCCCTTCCGCCACCAGGTGCTGGGCGAGGTGATCAACATGAAGCTTCAGGTCTTCATGAACTGCAGGGCCAAGCTCTCAGAGATGCCCTTGAAGAGGTGAGCCTTGGCCAGCATTGTCCTTCTACTCACTTGCTCTGAATGCCCCCCCCCCACAGGACACAGTTTGGAAGCCAGAGAAATCTAGGGTTAATCGTGCAGTTCATCCTGAGTAAGAATGTGAGCCATGTTTGAAGTAGAAACACTTTTTTAAATTCCTTTGGGCTGAATGCAAGACTGCTGCTAACGTAAGCCTGGGAAAGTTCAGTGAAAATTAGGCAGAACTGGGCCCTTTCTAATAGACTGCAAATTAATATCAGGGTTGAAGGCTCTCCCCTGCCTCATGTTTTTTTTAGAGGCCAAACAGAGGCTGTGTTTGTTATTCAGGAGGTCAGTGACCAACCATTTATTTGTTTTATGGGTCCTGTGTTGCAAGCTTGATTTTCTACCCCCCCCCCCCCCAATCCTGCATGTTCAGATCGCCTGTAGCTGAATTGTTTCCCTCAGTGTCTGAATAGTCTGTATTTGTCATTTCGCTCTGGGGTGCTCACATCCTCCCACCTGGAGCACCAGGCATCACGCTTTCTGTCAAACTTTTTAACTGTTCTTTCTGCTGATTAGACCCCACAGCAACATTTGGACAGCAAAGCATAATGAGACTGAACATGTGTGCATCTGTAATTTTCCCTTTGAAAAGCACTGGGGGGATTCTTGGAGCTGTTGAATTCAATTCACTAGCTTTATTTTTCAATGCAGCCTCTGGAAAAAGTACCAGGGTCCCTAGACTAGATTTTAGCCTGTAAAATAAAGTTTGGTACATGGTTTTATTTCATGGTGAAATTCAGCTGGGCCTCATACTTTAGGCAGTGCTGAGTGTTTAAAAAGTGTCCCTGCAAATGAGCTCCGGCTACAGATTAATTCAGGACAAAATTGTGTTTGTAGAGTGACATCATTCTCTTTCACAGATATAACGGCACTCATGTTTTTCCCTCTGCTCTCCGTCCCCCATCCCAGCTTCTACCGCTATGTCCTGCAGCCAGACGTGTCCTTCCTGGCCAATGACACGGTGTCCCCCGGACCAATGGCGCGCTTCACTGAGATGCCCGAGTCCCCGCTCCTCACGCTGAACATGATCACCCCCGACAACTGGATGGTGGAGCCTGTCCACAGCCCCTATGACCTGGACAACATTCACCTGCAGGAGGTATACCCCCCCCCCAGGTTGGGCAGGGTTGGCACCTTATCTTATAGACTGATTTTTTTGTGGAGGAATATAATGGTATCTGGGAGTGTTATTTATATTCAAATCAATTTTTAAAAATTAATTGAATAGGAAGTCGAATAACGGTTTTTACATTACATATATTTATAGTTTTATAGCAGGACTGTGTGTGTGTGTGTGTGTGTGTGTGTGTGTGTGTGGTTCTGTATGATTTATGGCAGTGGTTTTCTGTTCTTAGCCAGATGCTGAGTAGACGAGCTATCCTGCATTTAACCCTTGTGTCAATCTGATCCCAGGTCAGCGGTGTGGTGTCTGCCGAGTACAAGTTGGAGTACCTGCTCCTGGAGGGGCACTGCTTCGACCAGTCGACCGGACAGCCCCCGCGGGGCCTGCAGTTCACCCTAGGCATGAGCCGCGACCCACTGATGCAGGACACAATCGTCATGGCCAATCTGGTGAGTCTTGCTCACACAGAAATGATCCAGCCTCTGCATGCAGGTCGCCTGTGGATGTGTTCACCACTGCAAATGTCTTATCACACCATCAGTTGACTTCGTACCCATAGCCTGAACTTGGGTAGTCACATGACTCTGCTGACTTTCTCTCTCTTTATGTGTATAACAGGGGTACTTCCAGCTAAAGGCTAATCCGGGAGCCTGGATCTTAAAACTGCGCAAGGGGAGGTCTGAGGAGATCTACCAGATCCTTTCGTGAGTGTCTCCTCCCTGCTTTGCTGGCACTGTATAAATAATTGTAGTCCTGTGTTTGGATTCTTCTCTTGCCCCTCAGATTTGGGCGCAGTGCGTTGACAGCAGAGGGTGCTGTCTCTCTTGCCGGTACATTTGCTAAATGCGGCTTGTTGGTGGTGAGGGCAGCATTGCTATGGAAATGGAATATTTTAGGAACATGCCAGGAACTGAGAATACTGTGCCTATGATGAGGTCTCACAGATTAATTTATTGGTTTTTTTGTTTTTATTATTTTCGTGTTGTAATTTGACAGCTGAGGCTGGGTGCTGGGTGGAGGGCCCAGGGAAGGAGGTTGTAATTTTGTATGTTGGGTGCTTTCTGCCACCCAGTGGTTAGGGCTGAGAGGTGATCTGATACTTCTGCTGAAGGTGGCCCTCAGGTTCAGAGGCCCCATGGATTCTGGCCTCTGCTTTTGTTTGCTTAACGATGAGGTCGCTGTCGATGTTGGAGAGGGTTGACGAAAGTTCATGAGGACACTGTCAGCTGAGCACTCAGCATAGCTAAGGGCAAGTTTAATGGTAAGCCAAGCTGTCCTGGTATCATGTGTTTAGCCTTGACTCTGCTTGAAAAGAGGGGCAAATAAATGGAGGTGCCTGTGGGGAATCCGATTTATTTCATCTCGCACAGCATTTAGGAGCAGAACCTCAGCTAAAAATTGCCATTGTTTTTGCTTGATGTTTGTACAGGAGCAAAGTGAGCATGATAACTCCGGCATTCACCTTGCAGGCTGAGTTTGCTGCTACATTTGTGGCCCCAACCCTTTTTTCTGTCTGCCATCATACAGTAGCATCCTTATTGGCCAGCTCTGCCCGCAGGTGTTTGAGAGTCCCTCTGTTACTGGAGATATGGTGTACTGTTTACACTAAAGTCAGTACTGCTGGGAGTATTTAGTACTAGATTGTTCTAGAAAATTGTGAGGTAATGTAAGTCTTACAGGGCTTTACAAAATAAATATCTGGTCTTTTGTGTTGTAAGAATGTCAGGGGACCTGAAACATTAAAGGAACAGGAGACAAAATACAGATTTAAAAAAAATTTTTTTTTTAACAAGGTACTTCTGGCTTAGCGAGTGTGGACGACTATGTCTAAAATTTAGCAGCGAAGTCATTTTTGAAGTAGCTGGCAACCATTGTAACAGAGGAGCAATGCTGGGTGCTAGTGAGGGTGTGGAGGTGGAGTCCCTGTACCAGTCATGGGGGGGTGAAGGGTTAGCCGCTTTGGGAAGTGCATGGGAGTTACTCTGAATTCCTTTGTGAGCGTCCTTTAATTCTCAAATGACACAAATGTGTTTTGTGAGCGATCACAGTACGAATGATGCTGAAAGACTGCAAAAAGCCAGCTGTAATCCCATAATTGAGGCTCACATCCACAAGTGGCAGAGACAGCCAGAATGCCCCTCCTTGCTGCACCATCTATGCCTCTGTGACCCTCTCTCCCTCTTCCTCTGTTCTAGCCATGGTGGCACAGATTCTCCTGTGGAGGCAGGCGATGTGATCGTGGTTCTTAACAGTTTCCATGGCAAGATCGTCAAAGTCAGGGTATGTAACCATTGTCGTGATTTCTGGATCCCCCTAATATACACTTTCCACCAGCCAGGCACACAGTCAGGTGGCATGATTAATTCACATCTACGGAAGTCCTTCTTATTAACCGTCTTTTGCTGCCGGCCTGTTTCTGCATCTGAAACTTAATTTTCTTTTTCATTTATTTGTAATTTGTTTTTCCAGGTTCAGAAAAAGCCAGACAAAATAAACGAAGAGCTCCTCAGCGACGGCACAGAGACCAGAAGCCTCTGGGAGTCCATGACTAGGTGCCGCTACTCCTTACTGCCTCCCCTCCCCTTCCTGTTGGCCATTAGTGCTTCCTTTTTGTAGAAAAGATGACCGACTCCCACTCTGCAATGGCCACTGCCTGTGGCCTCTGTGTGGCTAAATGTGTAAAGGCCAGTTCATACTTCACTGTTCTGCATGTGCCTTCTTGGGGACAATCATTCCCGCTGCAGCTTGTGTTCATACTGCATTTGGCTGCGGATATGAATGTTTGCGGTCTGTGCTGCATACAGCAGT
This sequence comes from Mormyrus iriodes, assembly GCA_011763525.2. NCBI lineage: Eukaryota > Metazoa > Chordata > Actinopteri > Osteoglossiformes > Mormyridae > Mormyrus > Mormyrus iriodes. The sequence continues at coordinate 40,799,498 of JAAGVU020000001.1, forward strand.
GATACTTCACCAGACCAGCAGAGGGCAGAATTAGATACTGATAATCAGAGAATATAATACTGGACAGTATTAGAATTAACTCAAATACAAGCAGTGTAGTGAATCAGGTAAACTTTTATCAACAAATTTAAAGTTATTAGTCAAGGCTGAGGGCAGTATTACGGTAATAAGGCAAACCACAGTATTTCAAAATCCTTGTGATAAAATTAGCTGGGCAGATTTCATCGCCAAGATTTCAAAGTGCTTTAATAGTTCCAATTTTTGACTTACCGTATATCTCGGTATAATGTCCAACTGGTGTGAGAAATTGGTCAGAGAATTGGCCTGTCTCTCCTCATGCAGCCGCTCACAATCATTACAATAACAACAACAGCTGTTCTTTTCATCGCTGATCTGTGAAAGTCCATGCTGATGCCTACTGAAAATACCTTATCAATTATCTTACACATGCACAGTCATTGTGCACGGATGCGCACGATTTCTGCTAGACCCAAAAATCTGGGCTGCGCATGCACTGGCCACAGTTATCTGCAACCAACCCCTGATGACAAATTTTACATTACCTCCCCTGGTCTGTAACCGAAAGCACACGGAAAAGCAAAGTATGAATTGGCCTTGATCCCTCATTGTCTAACCACTTGATCTGTGTCTGCTCTGCATTTACCCCTGGCTCTGCGCAGCGTGTGGAGCTCTTTAGAGAGAAGGTAGGAAGCATTTCCTTGCCATCTGCTCCCATCACCCTCCTGTTACTGGCCTATAAGGCTGCAGTTGTTCAGCATCTGCTTGGGGGGTTAATTGCCCATCTGTGTTCCTTGGTTGTATGTGTCCACAGTGTATGTTTGTGGCTTTCTGACTCTTTCTATATGTTTTCCAGCTCATTTTACAATTTCATGTGTGTGGTGGTTTCATTTTTTCATGTTACTTCAGAGTTACCATATTTTAGCTTACAAAAAGCATTCCTGATGGAGGTATTGGCAGAACTTTTCTGATGGGAAAGCCGTCTGGATTTTATTAAAACAATGATTGAATACTGCAGAAAAGCAGTTATGTGCTGTAATTTCAGTATTCATTTGCTGATGTGGGCTCTCCACACGTTCTCCAAGAGTTGGACCTCATGCTGGTCAGGCCTAGTGTTGCCTTAAAGGGACAGCATCTCCCTCCATGCAGTGGAAACCAACACCTAATGCGTTTCCCTTTCTTTCATAGCATCACCGGTGCCTCCTCAGAGGAGGAGGCTGAGAAGACCAAGGATGTTCTCAACATCTTCTCGGTGGCCTCCGGACATCTGTATGAGCGCTTTCTGAGGTAGGCAGGCCCTATGCCTTACACTTGGCTTTTGTTTGTTCTCCTCCAGCTCACTCTGTCAGTCTGTCCCACCCCCCACATTGGTCTCTTCCAGAATAATGATGCGCTCTGTTCTCCAACACACCGAAACCCCTGTCAAGTTCTGGTTCCTCAAGAACTACCTCTCGCCTTCCTTCAAGGTAATGACCCCCTTCACTCCCCTCTCTGATTCCTGGTGCATTTGTCTTGTCTGCTGCCTCTTGGTGTGGAGGCTACACTTGCGCCTGCCAATGACAGGGTGGTTGTGGAAGGCCTTTCCTTACTTGTGCTGATCCTACGTTGATGCCCACGTGCATGAACTCAAAGCAGAGAGTCTTAATCAGAACTGTGCACACACAAGTTTAAAAGAGCACTCCGGTGGAGTTTGAGGACAGCCAGCATGGGCGAAAACGGTAAGACCGTGATTTAGTTTGCCAACGATAAGTGTCTCTTTCTCAATCGCAAACCAACAGACTTACTTGTGTGGAAGCTTCCTGGCTTGTTAGGAATCGAACTTTTGCTGCTGACAGATGTTCAGTCCTTCTGAAGGTGCAGACACATCCTTCGCCTCAAGGTAGCTGGTTTCTGGAAGGACAGTTAGAGGATACACCTTTCAGCAGAGCTGCCTTTTGCTGACTTTTTAGGGCTTGGAAAATAAGCATCTTGCCTGGATGTGTAAGATGGTTGGGCTCGAATTCTCTTGCATTCAAACACACTTATTCTGTCATTTTTCTGTACTTGAGGCGCGTGCTAATGACCGGACTATGAAACCTGCGGAGGGCCAAACTATTCAAATGCACCTCTTGTGTACCCAGGAGTCCATCCCGCATATGGCAGAGGCCTATGGCTTCCAGTATGAGCTGGTCCAATACAAGTGGCCACGGTGGCTGCACCAGCAGACTGAGAAGCAGCGAATCATTTGGGGCTATAAGATTCTTTTCCTGGACGTGCTCTTCCCCCTGGCTGTGGACAAGATCATCTTTGTAGATGCAGACCAGGTGATCTTAGCAGTGTTGTTGCTAGACATACTGTAAATACTGTGTACTTAACTTGCTGATCATATGCACGTTTCCTACTATTTGGTGATTTGAGTCCTCTGCATGTGTTTGAGGGTCTTCCTAATTGGGCCCTGCCAGGCCATGTTGTGACCGAAGCTGCTCTCTTGCCTCAGATCGTCAGAGCCGACCTGAAGGAGCTTCGTGACCTAGACCTGCAGGACGCCCCCTATGGTTACACCCCGTTCTGCGACAGCCGCAAAGAGATGGAGGGCTACCGTTTTTGGAAGTCTGGCTACTGGGCCTCACACCTGGGGAACAGGAAGTACCACATCAGGTAGGCGTGTCATGTGCTTGTCGATGGGGGAGTAAGTTTGGTTTCCTCACATCTGCTTTTCTGATCCAACCTTTTGTCTTTTCTATCAAAATTTAAACAAATACAGTGTGTACAAAGTCCCAGGGTGCTTGCTTAATTCAGAAAAAAATGTTACAAATTTATTGGTTTCGTGACAAAAGTCCATTGACAAGCAGTGTTTATTGTGCACATGCAAAGTTTATCTGCACAGATCTTACGCACATTTTTTTTGTATTAAGTGCCTTTTTTTTTTTTTTTGGCACATTCAGTTCTGTTCCTGCCATTTTGCTATTCATTGCGATTGTACTCACTGGCTCCCAAAGGAATACTAAACGCAAATGTTTGGTGTTTTGTGTTACTGCAAAGGTGTTACTAATTAAAAAGCACCCAGTGAGGCTGCCTGCCAATGAACTAACTCAGAGCAGCTCCTTTAGAACTATAATTTGGGTTTCAGTTTATTATGCTACTTTAAATGATTATTTTACTTAAAACTACTGGTTGTTTTTAATATGATGTATATATTTTTGTGAACAGATGAATTCAGTAATGATTTTTGTTATAAACGCAATAAATGTGCAATATTTTTACTGAATTAAGCATCCAAGACTGTGTGTGAGCTCTGTACATGTGAATGCCTGATGCCGGTCTGCTGTCTTCTATGAAACTCTGAAAACTCATTTTCATGTCACCCTCCTCATATTTTGTTGCTTGTGACATTCACAGCTCGCCTCTACCACAGCTGTCTCAGGCAAACCTGATTCTGAGTGAAACATTCTCCCCAGGACTCAGTGGTGTGTGTGTGTGTGTGTGTGTGTGTGTGTGTGTGTGTGTGTGTGTGTGTGTGTACTTGTTTTTCTATCTTTGTGAGGTCCTGAAGTCGGGAGCCCACTCACCGTATGGG
>JAAGVU020000001.1:40811115-40850176 GCA_011763525.2 Mormyrus iriodes
ATGCTGTAGGACAGTCTGTTGTTTTGGGAACAAGGCTTTGAAGGGGAATCCAGAGGAGCTGTCTTTCACCTGTATTATGTAACTCTACAACATTCTTTGAGCAGAATAGCCCGCAGGAGCATAGTTCGCCTAGGCCTTGAATTTCCTTATTCTGCTGTTTGAAAAGCACTCACCAATCTATTGCTTATCACGAGAGTGCTTCTTTCAGCCTTCAGCTTTTTGAAAGATATAGCAGTTGTGACTAAGAGGCACTTTGACTGGCATGTCTTTCTGATATAAAGAACACATGCATTGAACTGTGAAAGTACACTCACTGGCCACTTTATTAGGTAGACCTATTCCACTCCTTATCAAAGCAAATATCTAATCAGCCAACCATATGTCAGCAACACAATGTATAAAATCATGCAGATACAGGTCAGGAGTTTTTGTTTACATCCAACAGCAGAATGTGGGAAAAAAGGTGACTTATGTGACTTTAAATGTGACATGGTTGTTGGTGTCTGATGATTCAGTCCATCTGGTTCCCTTCTGTTACCGAGTCCACCAACAACCTGACAACAATAGCTCTGCGATAAGACTCTATCTGGGCATCAGATCTGTTCAGCTTAGATACTGTTGGATTCATCTTTAAAAAGGTAATGTAAAGCAACTTTTTCTTTCTGCACTCATTTTGATTCAAAATTAGTCAGCAGAACATTGTGATACGTCCCCTGCCTCCCTAGCATGGCCCTAATGAGCCACGCCTGTTCATCGTTTGTCTTACCTCCCATTCCTAACCCTTGTGTTAATTATGCCCAGTTCCCTCATTAGTCATGTATTTCAGTCTTCCCCAGTCCTGTCATTGACATTGTACCATCTGGTTGCCTGTGCCCTTCCTCATTTCTAGTCCTCCTGATTTTGACCCCTTGCGGTCTGGGTTGTTTTCTTGTTCTCATTTTGTTAAATAAAACCTCTTTTTTTTTTCTTTGCTATAATGCTTGCTCACATGTCCTTTGTTCCGTGTCGCATGACAGACAGAACAAGTTTCAAGCCAATGACTGTTTCTGCACACAGGTGACAGACCTAATACAAGTAAACAGACAGACAAAAATGGCCTTTTCATATCATTTGGAAGGAAAATATAATTACTGGGCTTTATTAACTGTCCAGCGGTGTATTAAATGTATCATTTATACTGCGTCTTATTAATTAACCGTCATCTGAGCTATACACGTCTGCCCTCCGCAAACAGACATGGCAGCACCAGGAGTTTATTCCACAGCGTGGCCCCCCTTCGGCTCGAGGTGCCTACAGGCGCAACGGTTACACGCCTCGAAAACCTGACAGTCTGGCTGCATGCTGACGGTCTTTCGTACCACTGTGAGCCAGCCGTATATGACCAGGCCCTGGCCCCCTGCCACCCGGACCAGGATATACGGTTAGAAACCGTGTGGGTGCGTGTTCCCATTATGCATATATATTTGGCTGCCGCACATGAATATGAGTCAGCTTCAGATCTGCAGGCTGTTTCCATCAGAGTATGATATGCGGTGAAAAGTTGCTGCCTCTTCGTATGTGGTATGAAAAAAAGTTACAATCAAATGCATATGAGTGGTTAATTTGCCCATTGTATCATCACAAAGGAATGACGTACTTGCCTCTCACGAATGCGGAACTGAAAAAAGGGGAATTCACTTCTTCTAGTAAAACCTGCAGGTGAAAAACTCACACAGCAGGTAAACCAGTACTCCCTCCATTCACTCACAGCACATGGAGTAATGCCCCCTGCTGACAGCATCTGGCAGAGCATTAAGCCGCCTTTAAAAATGTATCACCTGCACATCTTCTAAAATATGAAGGACAAAATTAAATGGCAAGATGAAGAAGAGTCCTGACGAACCACCCAGGCCATACCCTCCATCCAAATCAGCATTTGTAGGATGGGTGACTGAATGGGTGCCCAGGTCTTCCAAATCACAGTATGACATTCTGGGTATGACGTTAAACTGCATCCGGCCCTGCAAGCGGTCCTCCAACTTGCAGGGAAAAACGTTTTGGGGGTTGGTGGCAGGATTGGCACTCCAGCCACCATAAAACACCTCACGACAGCTCGATTTAAACAGGTACAACACCCTTCTGCTCTCCGCAGGAGTAGCTCTGCTGTAGCCGCCCATAGGAAGGCTGCACGCTCCATGAAGGGGATAGGGGAAAGCCGTCAGGAGCCAAGAGTCAAAACCGTTGGAGAGCTAATATGGTCAGGCCGGTTGGGGATCGGAGTTGGTGTGGTGCTGAGGCGTTGCCTGCTGCATGGTGACACTTGGGACCCAGCTTGAGGCGGCCCATCCAGGTAGGCACGTATAACGTCTTGTCTCACCGGCAGGATGACCATCTTCCCCTGCTGTCAGGGGAGCTTTGTAAACTCCACATTTAAGTGGCGGTACTCTCTGAGGTACGCAGACCGGGGAGTGGCCAGATCTCTGTAGGTGGGTACACCTACTTTGGGTCTGGTCCCTCTGATGGCTGCCATACTCAGGGAGTAGCTGTTGCTGTGGCGGATTGGCTCCTCCCGATGGTGGCTGATGTCGCCCCTTTCAGCAAGCATATTATGAGACTCCTTGGGTGTCTTTTCTGTTGTCTCAGTATATGCTCAAACCGCGGTGAGTGATGTCTCATTGAGGGAGACATTTTACTCGCAACTTCGTTCAGTGGTTGATGGGTACCCACGAGGTGACACACCTCTGGTCATGGATGACTTCAGTGCAACCACTGGCACTGACAAGGCTGGCTATGAGGATTGTGTCGGTCCCCACGGTTCTGGCGACCGGGGTGAAAGTGGCTCCATCCTGGTTCCAGTTGCCTGAGCTGCATCGTTGGACTTGATATTCCAGTACTGGTGGTGCAGCGAAGGAGATCGATCACATCCTTGTGGGCAGACGCTGGAGGCTCCTGCAGAACTGCAGGATCTACAGAAGTGACCAGTTTTTGAATTCCGACCATAGACTTGTTGTTGCTACTCTGAAGATTCAGCTTAGATCCAGTAGGCTACCACCTACTAGGAGTAGGAGGCTGGACTTGGCCAGACTTCAAGATCAGGCTATTTCTGATGAGTTTGCACGCAGTTTGTGTGAGGAACTTGCAGACTTGGGTGTGACTGCCGACTCTAATGCAATGTGGGAGACCTTTCCGTGATAAGACCCTGAAGGTTGCTGAGAGTTGTGTTGGTGTTGCCGGTGTTCCCAGAAGGAGGTGTTTCATCTCACAGGGCACCCTGGATATTATTGAGGGGAGTCGCAGCGCACGACTTGGTGGCAACTCCAGTCTGTACCAGGAACTGAGGAGGACAGCTGTGAGGGCTCTGAGGGCAGGTAAAGAGGTGTTTGTTAGATGAATCTGTGAGCAGGTGACACACCATCTGTGGTCCAGTGACCCATGTCCTGCTTATACAGGAATTGAAACATTACGTACATCTGAATCTGTTCCCTGGAGACTTGCAGTCAGGGCAGGTGATGGAATGTTTCTTACAGAAGACACTGTAGTTGTGACCCGCTGGGCCAGGTACTTTGAGCAGTTGTTTAAAGCTGATCCACTGGCTAGGATGCTGGATATCTCTGGGTCCACGGTTCTTTAGGCTGATCCTCCAATCAGCTGTGAACTACACAATCTCACCAGATTGCACAAGTAGTGAATCAGCTAGGCGTAGGGAAGGCCGCAGGGATCTGTGGTATCTGGGGCGAACTCCTCCAAGCTGGTGGTAAGGCTGTCCTCCTGGCATTGCAGACCATTTTTGCTTCCATTTGGGAGACAGGCTTCATCCCAACTGACTGGAAAATGCCACTTGTTGTGCCTATATGGAAAGGGAAGGGTGATTGCCTGGATTGTGGCAATTACAGGGGGATAACACTGCTCTCAGCGCTGGGTAAGGTTCTTGCAAGGGTCATCCTTAACAGGATCCGTGACCACTTGCTCGCCTGCCAGCCACCAGAGCAGTCTGGTTTCACGCCTAAGAAGTCTACCATTGACCGCATCCTGGCACTGAGGGTTCTCATCGAGCACAAGCGCGAATATCGGCAGAGGTTCTTTGCAGCCTTTGCCGATTTTCGTAAAGCGTTTGACTCAGTTAATCGAGTTGCCCTGTGGGACACCCTGAGACTTAGAGGGATCCCCCCAAAGCTGCTGGAAGTCAAAGTCGGCCTGTACACTGGTACTGTGACTGCTGGGCAAAGTGGAGGAAGAACCTTTGCGCTCTTCCTAGTTGATTCTGGGGTTTGCCAGGGGTGTGTTCTTACTCCTACTCTGTTCAATGCTTGCATGGACTGGGTGTTGGACAGGGTCATTGGGAGAGCATGGGGGGTCATGAGGTCGCTGAAAAGGGGTGTGTGGCACTTGCGATATCTTTGCAAGAGGACGCAGGTCCAAGTCTTTAGAGTCCTGGTGCTCCCTGTCTTGCTATATGGCTGTGAGACTTGGATGCTATCCAGTGAGCTAAGATGCAGACTGGACTCCTTTGGTACTGTGTCTCTTTGGAGAATCCTCGGGTACCGCTGGTTTGACTTTGTGTCGAACGAGCAGTTGCTAAGGGAGTCCCAAATGAGGTACATTACCTGCATTGTGAGGGAGCGTCAGTTTGCCACTATGGCTATGTGGCACTTTTCCCTGAGGGTGATCGAGCACGCAGGATCCTCATTGCTGAGGACCCGAGCGGCTGGACCAGGCTAAGGGGATGCCCACGTAACACCTGGCTGCAGCAGATGGATGGCCATTTCTGGAGTGTGGGACTGGACTGTGTGTCTGGCTGGGTGTCACCAGCTGAGATCCCCAGGCGTTTCGTCATGTGGTGGGTGTGGCAACGCGTTGCATCAGTGCATGCTCCCCGACCTGACCTGACAGTAAAACCATACAGATCACTAGTGGCGTGACTTTGAGTGATGATTCATTCATGGATTTATACGTGGATGTGAATTTTTTTTCTGTTGCTTCATGACTGGAGTTGTCATCAAAGTTGAATTTCTGCCATCTGCGGCTTGTAACTTGTGTGACAGCATAGTTATAATGCCAATAGGCTGTAAATATTGCTGGCAAGACCGCCACACGTAATTCCCTGGCCCAGCACACCCTGCCCCCCCACCCAGGATATCATCCTCCATTAACCCCAAGACAGGTTTATTAGTAATATTATAAATTTACTAGTGTTCATTAATTGATTCAGATCATATTATGTTGGATGTTGCTATTTTTTATTACTGTATTTTTACTTCTGTAACTGTTACACAACCGTTAGCCATGGTGAGGGGAGGTAAAGTTGAAGAAAGGGGTATTTGGAACTTCACTAAGTAAACGGTCTCCCAATTCAGCTGAGGAGTACAGGCACCATGGCTGGACTGAAATCCATGGCAGAGGAGAGGCCTAGGGCTGTCGACCCACAGGTATTCCTCCTAAACATTTAACCGCTTGGGGCGGGTAGGCAGGGCCACAGGCTGTATTCAGTAAGAATGGAAAGCTTGGACTGACAAAACAGCCACACACTACAGGAAAATTTTGAGGGAAGATTTAAGCACGCGACCACACTGCCATCAAAGAAGGCGGGGCTTTACGGAAAGTCAGGTACTGCAGACCTACAATGGCACTTATGAGAAAACTTGTCAGACCGGGAGATCAGAATGTCAAGTGTAGAGTGGAGTTTGGGCTTTGAAAACGAGGACTGTGAGATTGGGCAGTGCTTCAGTGTGATGTCCTGTAGCCAGTGACCTTGGGAATTAACTGTCAGAATGAGGCCTGTTTATGCTGTAGGACAGTCTGTTGTTTTGGGAACAAGGCTTTGAAGGGGAATCCAGAGGAGCTGTCTTTCACCTGTATTAAGTAACTCTACAACATTGTTCTTTGAGCAGAATAGCCCGCAGGAGCATAGTTCGTCTAGGCCTTGAATTTCCTTATTCTACTGTTTGAAAAGCACTCACCAATCTAATGCTTATCACGAGAGTGCTTCTTTCAGCCTTCAGCTTTTTGAAAGATATAGCAATTGTGACTAAGAGTCACTTTGACTGGCATGTCTTTCTGATATAAAGAACACATGCCTTGAGCATCAGCACAGAAACTCCCCTGAGCATAGGAGAGGTCCAGTCATGAACACCTAAATCCTCCCTGGCCTGGTCTTTGCCATCCTCCCTGCAACTGCAGCAGTGCTATTAGCTTTCCAACCTTCCACAAAGTCCCTCTCTCTCTCACGTTCTCTCTCTCTGCCCCCCTCCCACCACCTCTGCAGCAGTCGTGTGCATTTTTCAAGTAAGAGGGGATGAGAAACCCAACCAGTCATTTATCCAGATAAATATATTTATAAAAAAATACAAAATTACAATTAATTATTATTATAAATTGTTAATCCATTATTACAATAAATTGTTCGATATTACAATACATTGATTTGACTAACACAAGTCACATTTTTAAACAGAACTTTTATTGAACGTAATATTTTCCAATAGCATTTTCATCTGACCAGTAGGGGGTGCAATTGCACCCCTGGTAAAATTGCCTATGCTAGCCCAGGGCCAAGAAACGCCCAGGCTCACATGCCTGCCCCAGTGCCTGGATTCCTGGCTGTAGCTATTGCTCTGATGGGAACCACAGTGCTCTGATCGGGACCAATGCATGTGTCGGGGACCACAGTGCTCTGATGGGGAATACAGTGCTCTTATGGGAGCCACAGCTCTCTGACGGGGAGAGTAGTATTCTGATGGAAGCCACAGCAGCCTGACTTGGACCACAGCACTCTGACCAGGACCACAGCGGACAACAGTGCTCTGACGGGGACTGCAGCTTTCTGACCAGGACTGCAGAGCTCTGAGATGGACCACAGCACTCTGACAGGGGCCACATTACTTTGACGGGGACCACAGCGCTCTGACAGGAACCACGGGATTCTGATGGGGCCACAGCACTCTGACTGTGCTCTAACCAGTGCTCTAACCAGGACTGCAGCATTCTGACCAGGACTGCAGAGCTCTGATGGGGACCACAGCAGTCCAATGGGGGCTGCAGCACTCCGACGGGGACTGACGGGGACCACAGCACTCCAGCAGGGACCACAGCACTCCAACTTGGACCACAGCATTCTGACCAGAACTGCAGAGCTCTGACAGGAACCACAGCGTTCGGATGGGGACCACAGCATTTTGACCAGGACTGCAGAGCTCTGATGGGGACCACAACGTTCTTTTGGGGACCACAATGCTCTGATGGGGCCATAGCACTCTGACGGGGACCACAGCATCCTGACCAGGATTGCAGCATTCTGACCAGGACTGCAGAGCTCTGACTGGGACCACAGTGCTCTGACCTGGACTACAGTGCTCTGACTGGGATTGCAGCACTCTGATGGGGATCACAGTGCTCCAGCAGGGACCTCAGCATTTCAGCTAGGACCATAGCAGACGGATGATGATCACAGTGCTCCGGCTGGGACCGCAGCCCTCCAGCGGGGACCACAGCACTTTGATGGAGACCAACAAGGACCGCAGCACTCCGATGAGGGCCACAAACCTCCGACAGGGACCGTGGCCTTCCAACAGGGACCACTGTGCTGTGACGGGGACCGACCGGGACCACAGCGCTCTGACGGGGGCTACAGCATTCAGGGTGAGCTTCCTCAGTAGCTCTCTGCAACTTCCTTCTGACCTTCTCTCAGTGTGGGATGCATGCTGACCTTTCAGAGGAAGCCCTCTGATGTTTCTGCACCAGGCCATTGCAGGACTGTGCCAGAGGATGAGGTCGGATCAAAGACACATGTTGTGGAGTAAAAGGAGGACATTGTGGACTTCCTATTCGGAGAACCTGGTTGATGACGGCAACAACAGCAATAATAATTAATAATAATTTGTATTTACTATCATTATTAACACTATCCAGCCTCCCCAGTATTTATCATCATGCCCAACTTGTTTTACTACTTTAGGGACCCAGTGTGGGTCAGGGAGCATGCACTGATGCAGCGTGTTGCCGCACCCACCACATGACAAAACGCCTTGGGATCCCAGCTGAGGTTCGAGATCGGTGGTGGATCAGCTTCTCCCGATGGTGGCTGACGTCACCGCCCCACCCCCCAAAAAAACCTGTACTAACTTTTATTTCTCCAAATTCCACCAGGCATGAAGTAAATTTACCTGACATGGCTTGAGTAAAAAAAAATTCTTTATTAAAGAAGGGCGCCCAGAGTCAGCAGCAAGGAAAAGAGGATCCCTGTTCTAAAGATGTCAACCCCGAACAAAACAAAGGCTTGCTTCTTACACATTTCTGTGACTCCCCTAAAAGTAAATCTTCCACCCCACTGGTTAACATGAAAAGCGTGATGGCCTCGGAGGTGATGATCTCGTGTACCTCCACATTCCTCTAGGCCCAGAAACAGGCCCAGGAACAGGCCCAGGGACAGGCAGCTTGTCACCATCAGTTGCATTTCTGTATATTCCATAACATGCAATCAGGCAAGTCAGATTAAACACAGCACACATATAGCACAGCTTAAGGATATACGGCTGTTTCTCTATTAGATATTTCTGGCTCTCTCATTATCTTCCTCTGCGACATTGAGCAGCCTGTGTAACGCGTCCCGTTCTCTCAGCAAGACAAAGGAGGATCCGATTATCTTCAGAAACAGGCAGTTTCAGCTTCCAGTTTCACGTGTGCACACGGTCAGCACATGATACACATATACACATTCTTTTGCCTAAGGCCTAAGACATTGACAGCAATCCCACTACATACCATTCCCCGGCCCTATTGGAATTTTTCTTCCATACCAGTAAGGTCCCTAAGACCAAAGAGTGTTCAGGCAGTGCCAATCAGTTTGTCCTGTTCGTTAGGTTACTTTCATTCAGGCTAACAAGCGCAGAGGTTGATAGAGTTCTGTCTGGACGTTTGGCTGGCATGCCAACATGTTGTGGGCATGACCTCTCCCCGGGATGGCATGTGCTTCATGGCATCCTGGCATGGAGGGTCCAGATGGGATGAGGTTGCCAGGAAAATGTCAGAGTGAGGCCCGGTGCCACGTGGCTGCTCACAGATCCGCACGCAGCATTTGATTCAGTCGTTGATTTGGCCATTACCCTACAAAGACTCTGATCTATGAGGGTAACAGGGCTGCATGTGGGCACCACTCCTTTTAGGATTGCTCTGTTCATGAACAAAGATTGGTATTTGTGTGTTTATTACAATATTCTGTGATTTTTTAGCTAAAACATCATGATTGGGATGGATGCAGCTGAATTTTATCCTGTAATTGCTAATATTATGGTCAGGGTTGGGGAAGCTGGCTATGAACCCTGGGAACCCCCCATTCCATACAGGAAGACCCAATCTGGATGATCTGGGATGTTCGCTAAGGTTAGCAGGGACGTTCCAGATACTAGGGAATCCAAACAAACAGAAGAAGAAATGAGGTACAAGGCAGCCTCAGTCCAGTGATTAAGTGGCCTGCTGAAATTGCTTTCACAAAGTGCATAAAGTCATAAATCATAACGCAATTGCACTTCAGATACTCATTAAAAAATAACTTTCTTCAAGGGAAACTAACTTGTTTTAGAAGGTGAATGACTGAATTAATACTACTTGGGGGGGAAATCATTACATTCGACGTCGACCTCTTGCTAAGTGAGGGTGTTCCAGAAGCCGATCTTAATAACTATCTTGTCAATGAGCTCAGTTAAAGTTGATGAAGCCTTCAGCTGGGATGCAATCTCTCATGGTGCTTTTCATTCATCTTCCCTACGCCCACATTCCATACACAAAGCAGCTCTGCCTGCAAGCTTAGGCTTTCCACTACAGGATGTCCTGGACGGCTTGACCCAGCCTGTCTTTCCTGCATCTGTATGGACGTCTGGATTAAATAAGTTTCATGGTGGGTTAATGAATCATATCAGTGGAGGTGGAGGCCAGGCTCCAAATTGATTCTCTCTGTCCTTGTCATATGTGTCTGTTGGGAATATGGCAGCGCTAGAGGCTGAAAAATGCAGATACTCTTCATTTGTAAAACGCACACAGAAATGCAAATTTCCTGTGCTATTTATTGCAGTGTAGGCATCCCAGAACAAGGATGCAGAGATTTTCTCCAGAGGACTCCGGTTTTTTCCAGCAGTCTGTGATCATGCGCGTGTGTACCCTGCGATGGACTGAAATCCCATCCAAGATGTCCCCTGCTCTCTACCTATGATTTCTGCGGCGTTATGACCCTGTGCTCAACAAGCCATTCGATGGATGGAATGATGGATGGAAGGAATTATGGATGGATGGAGTAAAAGTCATTGTGGTGTAGTGCTCGACTTTTGAGAAGTGGCAGAAAGTATGAATAACTCTCGAATGTCAATAAACCTCAGTCCATAAATAAATCATGCATGCGTAGTGTACTCTGAACCACCAAAGTGGGCCATTGTGATTCGAAGTATATCCCAGTAGGCACTGGGGGATAAGACCTGTAACAAGGTATGCGTTCAATCGTGTCACAGGGTATGCGTTCACTGGTGTCACAGGGTGTGCATTCACTGATGTCACAGGATGTACATTCACTGATGTCACAGCGTTTGCGTTCACTGATGTCACAGGATATGCGTTCAATGGTGTCACAGGGTATGCGTTCAATGGTGTCACAGGGTATGCGTTCAATGGTGTCACGGTGTGCGTTCACTGATGTCACAGTGTATGCATTCACTGGTGTCACAGGGTGTGCGTTCACTGGTGTCACAGCATATGTGTACGGCTCACAAACATTTCGATTGTGCCATGATTGCTGTGATAGGGAGGGTGGGAGGGAGGCAGAAAGATAGTTTTGCTGTTTTGTTGATAATAATAATAATCAAGGGATTTAGCAGGTGTTTTCTGCATTTTGCTTGAAATGACTACACAAAATCAGCACCATTAATAAACCAGCTTTTGTTTAAATAAGGAGCGCGGGAGCATACTGACTTCTCCAGATCCCGAAGAGCGAGGTCATCTGCCTCAGAGCACAGCTGGCTTTTCCCTGCAGAAAATGGTTGAGGGAACAGACAACTGGGAGGTTGAACATAGTTGTCTGAAAAAATTGTTTCACTCTTGGTCACTCAACAGGGCTGTTCCCAGCAGATTACTTTTACAACCTGAATTTACTTGTGCTGTCAATTGCTAAGATGTTTCATGTGAAAAAAAACACTGATTTCTAGCCATTTTATATTACCTATACTAATTTTCACATCTAAAATGCCTGAATTAAAGCAACAATTCCTGAATGAAAATGAATATTCCATTTCTAGTGTCAATTTTTAATCTGTGCTGCCAAGCAGATTTAAAGCTACATTAACAAATTAACTGCATGTAGCAGTTGGCAGTGATTAAACTAGAATTAAAGAATTAAACTTGGAACCAGCAACTGTACGCTCATGTACCTTCATAAGCCTGTGCTGGTGTATTTTAACAGTTTTAAGAACAGTGAGTGCATGGTTTAAGTGAAGTCTATGTTGCCTGTTGTAGCTACCTGCCTAACCACTGTTATCTGTCACAGCCTGCTTCTCTGCCCCTGCTGTTTGAATGTTTCTAATGAGCCACACCTCATGATCGTTTAGTCTTGCCTTTTGTCCCTGCCCTCTTGCCAATCACTCCCAGGTGCCTCCTGTTTGCTCACTTGTTAGTCTTGTCACTTGTAAGTCCTTCCTAGTGCTGTGCTCCCCAGGTCTGTCATTAATGTCAAACCTCTGTGTTGCCTGTATTCTGCTCTTCCTGGTTCTCCTCATTTGGATTCCTTGTAATTGTGTTGGTTTGCAGTTTTCCCCTGTTTAGTTTAATAAAGTCCCTTTTGTTTGTCCACCCCGCCTGCTCCGGCCTCCTTTGTCCCACTCCTCATGACATCATCCACATCCAGGAAGTTCAGGAGTTTTTCTGAGGAAAATTCAGAGAGAGTTATTCTAGAATCATCTTCTCCCTCAAGTTCACGCTTTATGCTGTGATTCTGTTGTGTTTCCTCTATCATACCTTACTTTATAAACCATTCATACCATCTCTTTCTAAGGTACAGAGCCTCCCACGTTTCATATTATGCTTTTTTAGTGCAGCAAGCATTATTGCACAGGCTTAATTGTATATTTGTCCTCAATGTGATGATCTGAAGTTGCAATGGCCAGCTATTTAAGTGGATGTATGTGCTGTGAGTTAGGGCTACTCGGAGCAGGATAAGGTAGCTGTCTGGTGAGGGCTCATAAACGGCTGAAAATGCTGCCCTCCTGATCCTGGTGATCCTGAAGGATGAGTAATTATTCCCTTGGGTCAATTTATAAAACCCACAAACCTTTTTTACACCTTTCAGTGAGGAAGAACATCTTACATAAAGACTGCAAGCACTGCAGCAAAAATAACAGAAATTAAAAAGGAACAACATTGAAAAACAAGAGCCATTCCTTGTTCTAAGGACTTTCATGGATTCTTTAAGAGGAAGTCACCTGCAGCCAGCTTCTGGGGTTATGTATATGATAAACCTCATATATAAACTGCATCACCACTAAATGTCAGCATTCTGTAATAATCTTTCTCGTTTTTGACTAGCATGGCAGTCGCGTCCTCACTCAGGACACAGCGTCCCTGGCTCACACAGTGAAGAACATCTGCAACAGCCTCCCAGCTTGATGTGCTGCTACTCTAAGTTTCACATCAATTAAACATTTATGCACTGAGAATTTTGAGCCACACATGGTGACAGCACCAGTGCTTAATGGGAAATGTGACCATCCGAGCTAAGGACAAATGCTCATAGGCTGCAGTGTGTCTCCAGGCTGCTCATATGGTTTTTATCCACAGAGCATTGAAAAAATGGTGTATGCCTTTCTTTTTTTTTCTTTGCTGCACCGTGATTTGCACCAGGGGCTCCATTCTCTCTGCTGCAGTCCTTACAGCTATTTGCAGCTCTGTTTTACCCAGCAGGGCCTGCAGAGCGGTGAATGAAGGAGGTCCACCTGTCTTAGTAACAGCAGACAGCATGGGAAGAGGGAAAGGAGTAAGCGAGGAAACTAGGGAGGGATGGAGGGGGCGGAGGAAGACCCCCAGCCATCCATTTTTATTCAGGCTCTGTGCCAGGCGAAATTTGTTGAGACATGGCCAAAGCTTTGAGTCGGGAGTCTGACATGGGGTGCAGGTGAAGGCAAAACAAAAAGATCTCTAACATGCCAGCAGCACAGATGATCCTCCGGCATTTTCTTCCAGCACAGTGGTGCCTCGAGGCCATCACGCCGGCAGAAAACACAAAGTTTGATTGTAATTCTTTGCCCTTTTTATCATTTGTTTTTGGGAAAAAGGCCACTGAGGCGACTGAGTGTCCCCAGCCTTATCCAGAAAAGGAGCGAACAGCACCCCCAAAAACCCCAGCATATGCACGGCCGCATCGGCAGTTTCTAAGTACCTCAGGGACCAGCACAAAACCCATCCTTCAAATGCCATTCAAACAGCTGTAAGCAGCAGAAATTAAAATACCACACTGGCTCTAGGAAAGTATGTGGGTCAAATCCAAAGTGTCCACAACGTACAGAAAGAATGGTGGAAAAGATTTCCTTTTACCCAAGTCTAGTTGCTCTCGAGTCTGCGGTGTGTCCAGGTGGCCAGCATACCCCGCACGGCAGCCTTCATGCATTAATGGCACGGCTTGGCTGCGGCCTCAATTCACTTCCTGTCATTGCGATTGATTTCCTTACATGTTACAGGTTGCTCTGAGCAGCACCAGAGTATTATTGCCACTTGTTGCTGGAAACTGGCAACCCCCAGACCGCCATGGTCTTATACAGACACCGGTGATATCCTGATATCCTGACTAATAATGCCCCCCGCCCTCCCATCAGCTGAAACAGACTGCGATCGGCGGGTGTCAGAGTACCCAGCCCATCTTCTGTATTAGTACTTAAAATCTTAAGTAACCTGAAAATCCTGTTCCTTAATGGTTGTAGAACTTTCCCTTGAGGTGCAGCTGAGGAGATGCATGACATACCACACTCCTCCTGTTACACATGGACATGCTTCTCTGTTCCCTTCATACCCTATGTAACACATCCGTCCATCAATTTTCTGAGACCGCTTGTCCTATTCAGGGTCATGGGGGCCTGGAGCTTACGGGTGCAAGGCAGGGAACAACCCAGGATGGGGTGCCAACCCATCACAGGACACACACACACACACACACACCATTCATTCACTCACACACGCACACCTAAGGGCAATTTGGTAACTCCAATTAGCCTCAGCATATTTTTGGAGTGTGGGGAGGAAACCCCATGACGACATGGGGAGAACATGCAAACTCCACACACGGAACCCTGGTCCCAGAGGTGAGAGGTGACAGTGCTAAGCACTGCGCCAGCGTGCCACCCTTAAGCAGAAAAATAATCTAAGTCAGAAAACTGTCAATTATCTTTAACCCTACCAGTGCAAAGGTTCTGTTTATTAGCTTGATAACATCAGAATTGGTAAGAAAAGTGAACAAAAAACCATGTAAGCTGGCGGCCCTGGCCTTACTAGCTTTGTCTTGCCAAATGTAGCTGTTTATTCATGACTGTGGAAGTCACGTTGTCAATTTCCACCCAAACAACTATTTAATTTATGAATTGACAGAATCCCAGGATAGCACAGTGGGTAGCACTGCACCCTCACGCCCCCTATTCTAGGGTTAATTCCCATCCTGGCAAGTGATTGAGTGGATGGGTCCCTCCCACAGGCCGGAAACAGGTTATTTAGGTGGATTGCTGTTTGAAAATTGCCCTTAGAGTGGCTGTGAGCCCTATGATGGACTGGAATTACGCCCTTTTCTTTCTGGAACAGACTAGCCTTTTTTCTTAATTCTGATCTTCAGGACCAACTGGGTATAAACTGGCTTTTCTTTATATCAAATTCTTTAATTAAGTCGATCACAGTACTGATTGAATCCATGGTTTGACACTTCTAAAAATTTCTGCCTATGTCTATGAGATTTTATAGAAGGATGTATATGTTAAAAAATAATAAGTTTTAAAAAAGTTATCTTGATCCCCTTTGAAAAAAACCTAACAGAAACATGATATATTATTAACAATACAATCGTACAAAACACTGATTGCTTAAGATCAATACTAATTTAACATGATTTGCTGTATAAAAACAAATTGACCAAATAAAGCGGAATTCTAACTAGCCCTACTTTCAGCCTTTAATAGATGTAGAATCTAGTTCAGTGCTTTATAATAGTTCTAGCAAGACTAATTAATGAAGGAGATGGCTAGAAGGAAAGGAAGTGTACAGAGTGGGTCCCCCGGACCAAGAATAAGAAGTCTTGACCCAAACCTATTTCTGGTTTGGATTTGACTTTTCAGTACAATTCAAAAAGAAGGCCATCTTGGTTTGTACAAGGAAAGTGTTTATATGCAACAGCCTTTATTACAAATGTCTCCCTTTGGAATTCAGCTTCATAATAAGTAAACATCACTTGCTGGTATGGAATCTTACTGCTTACCTCATGCTACTGTGAAAACCCTCAGATACCCTGAGAAAAGGATCTTGGGCCTCCTGTTACCCTGGCCGGCATAATTGATTGGAAAATGGATACTACATTGCAGTTAAGAAATAAAAGTAAAGAAATAAAAACATATAAGGAAAGAGTAGCTTTTTTGCTATTTATTCTGAGCAGATAAGTAAAAAGGTGTTGTTGGCTGGTTAATTGGTTAATTAAATGGTTAAATGGTTGATTTCTGAAAATGTTGTTTGAGCATTTCTTTGATTTTGAAAATATTATAGGCAATAATACATTACAGTAATATTAATTATGTAAGCACTTCAAGCCGTCACAACTGCCTGTTGATTAAAATGGCGGTATACATTCAGTAACCCCTGGGACACTCGTTGCTGTTTCCAAGGTAACAAGAAGACCCTTGCCCTTCCCTGGGACATTTATTTGGAACGTACCAAAATGCGACTGTCTGAGGGGAGATGTGTGTTTACTTCTTCAACTCTTTAGGTTACTCAGATGAAGTATGAATGAAAATAAATGTAAATAAACAACTACAACTTCTTGAAACGATGCGCATATCGATCCTCTTGGTACGGAATGAAGAAATTGCCCTAAATGCGTTGATTCTGGTAGCAAGCTCAGCCCTTGAAAATACGTGAGCCTTTTCCTGCGAGCTGTCAGAAAAGCTTGTTGCTCTCCTGCGCTCAGCGCGAAGTCCCTCTTTCCGAAATGACTGTTGTATTGTTTTCAGGGAGGCGTTAATTAGCCTCCGTCATTGTTCCACTTTGAACCATCACCTGAACTGCCGTTCACAGCGGTTCCAAGGAGCCGGATTCGGATTTGGCGGCTGCTGAGTGACTCGGACACCAGCAGGTGGTGATGAGGTAAGAGGAGCCGCCAGAGCTGCGGTACCGACTGGCCCGGTTACTCTCCCGAAGCTGCGGTATCGGCTGTCCTGGTTACTCCGCCGAAGCTTCCAGCAGGAATGACCAACATACTCATATGCATCCATTGTGTGGATTAGTTTCCTGTGTATGAGGAATCCCTTCGGACCGCTTTTTAAAATCCGACGCAAGGTAAAGCCAACTGCGGTACCGCTGCCGGGGCACTAGTGGGGCTAACGGTGTGTTACGGGCCGCGGGATCCGAGATATTAATCAGCACGAACCGGTCCATGCGCTTCGTACCGACGACAGTACCGCTGCGCTACCCTGAAATTGCACATATGTTTTAAAAAGTGTATTATTATTATTATTATTATTATTATTATTATTATTATTATTATTATTATTATTTATTATTGTTGTTGTTGTTGTTCTATTGATAATAATAATAATAGTAAAAATAATGATAACTTCTTTGCTCAACGGTCTCTTTGTAGGTTAGATCGTGACACTCATTGTTGGACTTTGGCATGACCATAATCACAGCTCGCACCTTGCTTTTAGCAAGCAAGCCCACTCTATTCTGTGCAATAATGTTACCATGCCCCGGCAGCCAGTTGACCTTGGACCCCCAGAGGTTTGTTCATCTCCTTACTTGGGAGTTTTTGGTTCCTCTTCTCCGCTGTCATCAGGCCTTACTTCTTTCTTTAGTTAATCTCTTTGTTTTTGCTTTTCCCTATTTTTATCATGTAAAGCACTTTGGGGCAACTGTGTTGTGAAAGGCCCTATATAAAAATGAATTGAATTGAAGTACAGACAATCAGAAACTACTTTCAGTTATATATTTACAGCGTATAAAATGCAAGCTTATTTTAGCTCTGACAACATTTATATATGGTAATTAGGGAAACATCCACAAATTTATTTTTTGTTAACTAACTTGTGTCAGGAAGTGTAGTGCTGAAATAGTACTTAACACTGATAGGAAGTAATTGTTCCAATTAAGGATAATTACGCTGCATTTGTGTTCTTTAAAAATTGACCAGGCTGATGTAGTTTTTGTAAGATGTCAGTTAAAATGCTGGTTGTTATCTATGAATTTTAGGTCTTAAAACTGTTAAATCGTTGTCCATTCCAATGTAAAATAACACTGAAACCTCCCCAGGTTTGGACTTCTGAAAATTCATAAAATTTCCTAAAATCCAGATTTATCTGGCTTGAGATAACAAGATGAATAGCCTAGGAATAGGTTAAGTAAATTCTTCTGTCTCAAAAACCAGTTACACACATTATAGTACCATCTAAATAAATACACACATGCACACGCGTGCACACGCACACACAGCTCTGGAAAAATTAGGAGACCACAGCAACATTTTTAGTTTCACTCATTTCTCAGTTTATGGGAATGTTTCTGTGCAAAATTCAACCTGGCTCTTGCCTGCTTCTCATCGATGAAGGGCATCTTCCTTGCTTTATGAGTCTTTAGCTGTCCTAGTAATGCACTTCACACCACTTAATGTCTCTCATTCTTTTTGAAGGTCACTTGAGGTCATCCTCTGGCTTATGAGGCACTGTTGGATAAGTTGACGGTCATCTCTGCCATTAGAAAGTCACTTCTATCCTCTACCTGGCTGGTTTCTGGTCATTCCCAGTGTCTCCTGCTTCACCTTATTCTTGTGTATTGCTGTCCTAGAAACGCTGATCCTGGAAGCAGCATGCTACTCAGCGTAGCCTCTGCCAGCAAAACCATGATTAAACCAGGATTTAAAAATGCAGATTTTTTTTTTTTTTTAATAGAGTGGTTTTTAATTTTTTCCTGAGCTGTACCCACACATACACACACACTTTGCACCTAGATGATTATGTGGGATGATAAGGTACATATCTGATACACTTATGTGGGCATATTCACCACGTGGTTGTATAAAGGTATACTGGTAGCCATGGGTCTTTATTGTTTCTCACCTAAATAGCACATGCATTCGGAATAAGGTGGTTCTCAAGATATGATTTGCATTGTAACAGATAAGATTCATAGCTGACAGATATGTCTGGCTCACTTCCCTCCTCTGCTGTAGCCTTGGAAACCCTCTACTTGAAGCATGAAGTGCCAAACTGCTGGTGCTAAGCCATGTTGGAGCGCAAGCTACATGCATCCCACTCTCAGTTCAGTCTGCAGTTGGAAAATGAAAGTTTCCTTTCAATATTTTTATGTTGCCTCTTGTGGGCTATGGTTGATTTTGGTGTGTTTTCTCATGATTTGTTTCTTTGCTTTTAATTATGGAATTTAGTGCATTTTATTCCCATAGGGCAAAATTGGATGTACCTATATGCATATAATTCTGCTGATATTGGGTGGCAGTCTGAAAATCATAATGTGCACTCAGTTTTGCCTTGTTTTGCTGTATCACCTGCGTTGTGAATGTGTTTTTACCATTCCATATATAAGGGAATTATACTATTGGCTGAAATTTGGTACCTAACAGGTATGCTATAGCTTTACAAACTAATAAGACCCACTTATAGCATACAGCTTCATTCGACAGGAATGCTCTGAGTACTGCAGTTTAATCTGGGTAGAGGAAGGTGTGTTGATATGTTTGCATACACTTGTTTTAGTGAGAAAAGATCCTGTAATTTAGTGCAGTTTGGGGGCAAATTGTAAAGTTTAACAATTTCTTTCATTATGAAAATAAAATTTTGCTTTGAAGAAAAGCTGGTTTTTGTTTGCATATGCTGTCAGTTATAGTCATTAAAAAGAAATCGGAATTGGCAAAAGTCAGTATTGGCAGTCACACTTGCAAAAAAATGCGAAATCGGAATCGGCCAAAAAATTGTAATCGGTGCATCTTAAATAAATTGAACAAGAAAACAAAACCCCAGCAGGACAGAGCCCTGATTTAAGCTCCTCCAAGAAAATCACCTGATCGGCTTCAGTCAATTTCCAGGATCTCAGAATTGCAAGGTTTTTTTACTCTCTTTGGAAAAACCACCTTTAAAAAATTGTAGAGGACTGTCAATGGACTTCACGTATAAATGTTGTTGATTTTTAAAAGGATGTTGAGTATTTAGATATCATTTAATACATAGAGGTTTTGTAGCAGCTCTTAGGTCTGGTACAACTTAATCCACCTTGTCTGGCACCTTCTGCCTGTTCCCACTCGGCCTCAGCACAGTCACAGGCGCAAAGCCACCTTTGCAGATAAATAGACTGATGTGTGCAAGCCATTGGATGGTCTCCCTCAGCTGACTCTGCCCATTAAGTAGTAATATGGCTAATCTATGCAGGTTTAAGCATTTGGTTCAGAAAGTGCCAACAGAAATAAGGGAAGCATTTGCTTGCTTTTTTTCAACTGAAGCTTCAGGGGCGAGATCTGTCACTTGTTTTGAAGGTCGTGGTTTTGTTGTTGTTAGTGTGGTTGGTGTAATTACAATTTCAGTGATAAAGGATGACTGAATTTTCATAATAATCTGACTGGACACTATTTATAGCTGTTCCAGTGTGAGATGCTATTCCAGTACGTGGTGAATGCATAAAACTGGTGTCATACAGAGCACTGTTAGAAGTATTAGTGCTGATCAGGTGCTAATGGCTGTGCAGTATTATTGCTGAATGCTCATAAAATTGTAACGATGCCCCTTGTCAGCTTCTTAAGGAGATTGATTTGGTATCTGGGAGGGTTGCTGTTTTGAGTTTGGCAAAATGACTAGCTTGATATGCAGCTGCAGTTACAGAGCGCAACGTACCATTAAACCTGTTGGCCAGTTATATGGCTGCACATTTAGTTTTAGACTGAATGCCCTACGTAAGGGAGCAGATGTTCAAATCAAGCATGTTGACAAGCTGGTGTTGACTTTCTTTAGTGGAATAATCAGATTTGCTGAGCAGTGTCTGTGGTTTGGCTTTTTCTTCTCATTTTTTCATCTAGATTATTTTATGTTTAATATTGTTACGCTCAGCAGACCAAGGCTCTGGAGCGGTTGGCAAGAAAGACACAACATGTTGCAAACACCGGGCTCTTTTATTACCAGCCCTTAAAAGCACTCTTGTCCAACACACAACAACAGTGAACCTCTCCGTCCATCACCAATACCACTCTACCCTTCTACTCCACATGACACGGAAATGTGGGGAGGTTTTGGTACACGTAGCAGGTTGCACACATGGTTAGCAGTTACAAAAGAGACATGCGAGAATCGGGCATGGATCATGCACAGGTAAGGGCACAGGTGACAATCGGGTGCACAGCACAAGAATTTACAATTACTGCAGAAAAGGACTATTTACAAGTCGTGTGGAGTATGCTGGGAAATGATAATGAGAAAAGGCAGCTTGCCGGAGCAAGTCTGGTTATGCTTTGGGCAGACCCACGCGTACTGAAGGCTATGTAGAAACACCAGTTACTTCACCTGGTAGATGGTGGGTAGATATACACAGGAAGAGTGGGAGAATCACACACACACATCTGGGGCTGGATTTTCAACCTACAACCATGGGGGCAGGTAGCTATAATTCTTGCAAATGTGCCACATTTTCTGCATAAGCTACCTGATTAGGATTTTCCATAGCAGATGTAGAGCCATGTCCTGTGAAACGAGGTTGTGAGTCTCTCTTTTTCCCCGTGTTATCTTTTCATATGAGGCGTTTCACATCAAACATACATTCGTACAACTTGACGGTTTGAGACACGCGTAACGGCCTGTTATTTTGAGTGACGTAGCACTTTCTGACTGGTGGCTGGCATCACATGACAGGCATTGAAGTAGTGTGCCCAGCCTGAGGGAGGGGCCTTTCCCAAGCCTCCATTTAGCTTCTCTGTCACCAGGCAGAGCTAAATCTAACTGGCGATTCCATCTCTAGTTGCTTGCATAGCCGTTCTTTGTGGTTGATATGTAGAGGTTTATTGAGCTCAAGTTTTTGGTTACTGATGATGTGAAGTATGATATGAGTGAATGTGATGATGGAATATTGTTTTTAGACTGTTATCGCATATCTGACATTATTTTCATAGCCTGTTTAGATCCATTTACAAAACACATTTATTGATCATGGTTTGACATGGCTGATTTTATAGGTTTTATTGTATTGTATAAGTGTGCTGCTATGTATAGCCCTTTTGAGAGATGAACAAACAGTGTTTGTTACTAATGAATATTAAAGCTGTTAAGGTATACTTACATGCTGCTTATGAATGTTCTTTGAATGCATTATGAAGGTGCACTGAATGTTCTACAAATTCATTATAATGGCATTAAGAAGGTGCAGCAGAGGAGACTAAGGGGGGACATGATCTAGGTATAGTGATCCCTCCTCGATAGCTGGGGTTGCGTTCCAGAACCCCCCGCGAAAGGTCAAAATCCACGAAGTAAAAACCATATGTTTATATGGTTATTTTTGTATATTTTAAGCCCTTATAAACCCTTTATATTCTCTTAGACATTAGGTAAGATTCATTGAAATTATGTATGTAAACATACTATTTATATACTACGCATAAATATACGTATCTTTATATCATCGAGGAGTTTTATTTAACACATTGCTGCGGCTGAGTGAGACGAGATGCTGGCTAACGCAAAGAGGAATCTAATGCTGCTCTCTTTCGCTAAGCCAATCGGGGCCCAGGATACTTAACCGCGTGTTCTGATTGGGTAGCTTCTCAGTCATCCGGCAATAGCGTCCCGTGTATGAAATCAACAGCGCAAACCAACTGAGGAAGCATGTACCAGAAATAAAAAGACCCATTGTCCGCAGAAATCCGCGAACCAGAGAAAAATCCGCGATATATATTTAGATATGCTTGCATATGAAATCTGCAGTGGAGTAAAGCCGCGAAAGTCGAAGCACGACATAGCGAGGGATTACTGTATAAGATTCTAACAGGTCTGGATGCTATTCAACCAAATAATTCAATATACTTCAATATTAGTTCAAATACTAGAACTTGTGGCCATAGGTGGAAATTAGGGGGAGAACATTTTAAACTGGATTTGATAAAGCACTTCTTTACACAGCGTGTAGTTTAGAGTATGGAATAGTCTTCCTGTTAGTGTAGTACAAGCTAAAACCTTGGGTTCTTTTAAATCGGAGCTAGATAAGATTTTAGCTAATTTAAGCTATTAGTCAAATTCTCTCCAAACGAGCTTGATGGGCCGAATGGCCTCCTCTCATTTTGTAAATTTCTTTTGCTCCTATGTTCTTAATAAAAAAGTGTTGTGTCAGCAAAATCACTTTCAAACGGTGTCGTTGAATTTGCACCCTAAGCTCAATATTTGTCATCTTTCGGCAGAATGTACAGCTGCCCTGTTAGCGTCCCCTATACAAACATTGGCTTGAGTTGGTAGATTTTTAATTTTTTTTGCCTTCTTGGTACATTTGCCCAGGTTCTGCCAGTTGCTTAGTGATTGCTTATAAAAGCATTCAAAGTTATTCTACAGATTCGCAATAAAATTCAAATCTGGACTTTAGCCAGGCCACCCTGGGACACTCACTGTCTTGTACTTACTGTACTCCTTGGCTGCTTAGGGTTTGTCTTTGCCATCTCGATTTTCTGTAAATGTGATCTGTTTGTTCCATTTCTACTAGGCTGAAACCAACTTTCCAGTTTTTCCTCGTGAGTCTCCCTCCATATGTTACCTTCCTGTCCCCTGCAGTCCCAGCATGTGGCCTGTGTGATTTCAGACCTTAATGCTCTTTGGCCTGTGTGATTTCAGACCTTAATGCTCTTTGGCCTGTGTGATTTCAGACCTTAATGTGCTGTGGCCTAAATCAGAATCAGAATCAGAAAAAACTTTATTGATCTTGGGGGGAAATTGCTTCTATTGCAACATCACAGATAGACAGAGACACCATTGGATATGATGAACACTGTATAACAAGATGAAAATGTAATATATCACAAACAAAATTAAATAAAATTAAATCATCAAAATAAAATATGAAAGATAGAATGGTGCCAAATAAACTGCAATATAAACTCTTTAGAAGAAAAGATATATAATCTGTTTTCTATAAACTACTAAATATGCCTGTAACTAGTTTACAATGTGACTTGTTCACTGTGAAAAATAAATTAGCTAAAATTCTGTACAGCAAAAGTGTCTGATAAGGTATTTCTTGTACTCAGATCAGTGTCGAACTTTTCCCCATTCAGAGAACCTGAACAAAATAAATGGCCCAACATTTCCATTCTGAAGCTGTGACACATCATTAGCAGTATAACTGTAAAAGATTAGTGTCCTTTGAACCTCTAAGGTGGGTCGTGTGCAAATATTGATTGCCATCAAGCTTTAAAATAAACCTTTGGATCCATTTCTAAATTACTGTATTTATAATTTAAAGTTGTTAATGGTTAATTTTTTGAATGGAGTTGCTTTTTTCAGTTTTTTTGTGATTTTTTGAAATATAAAATTGAACAATACCAGCTGGTCCTGCTGAGCTGAAAACAGGGGAATACCTTTAAGATTAGTCTCTGATGATCTCTGGCAGAGACTCTGAAGTCAGACAGTCCGTCACTACAGAGCAGCCAATGGTAGTGTAGCAGGAGCAGAGTGTGCCTCGCTATTGGCCAGTGGTGACTGGGAGGACCTAGCTGGAGGCAGGCACGTAGGAAGGGGACAGCTGGGTCGGGAAGAGGGAGCATGTTTGGGGAGGGAGTGGGTGGTGGGAGTGGAGTTGAAGGGAGGGAGGGAGTGGGTGGGGGTGGTGGCTGGAAATGTTGGAGTTCAGCAGGCAGTCTTGTGTTTCTGTTCTGTTGCTGAGGGAGCCCCAGTCCAGGGCTCATACACTCTGCTAGGAGCAGGCAATGCTGGCGGTCTGATCAGACGGTACCTACAGACAGCCGCTAATCAGCAGAGACTGCCGTGCCAGCAGCACCGGCGAGCGTTACGCAGCTCTGGGGCTCAGTTCAGTGAGGTGGGAGGATTGTTTTTTTTATGACTTGTTTGAATAGGACTTTGCTGCAGTATTGGTGCATACCATGTCGGGAGGGGGTGGGGGGGATCCAGCAGCTAACGTCTGGGAACCACGGCGCCGAGCAGCTGCACTCGTGGCTGTTCCAGTTCTGCATGTGGAAATGAGCTTATGCAGCAAGGAAGGAAAGGGAAGAGCGGCTGTCCATTAGCACGCCTCTGTTTCCATGGAGGACTGGTATCGGGCTTTTTCTAGCCGCAGTTGTGTGTGTTCTTCACATCTGTCTCCCATCTGTCTGTCTTGCTCTCTTGTTCTCTCCCTTTGCCTCGTCCACGCGAGTGTCCTTCTGAGACTAGCCGGACCTTTATAATCCCAATAAGAAATAATTTACTGCCAATCATGTTGCTAGTGATGTGTTTTGAAAAAGTTTAATTTTGGCTTATTTTTTCTCAAGACAGTGTGATGGGTAAAAGGAAAGTGTATGTACTTAGAAATGTCTTGGTGTAATTTTAATGGGGGGGTCTGTGTTTCACATTCATTCTGAAGTGAGCAGGGCTGTCTGGGGAAAAACACTTCAGTTGCCTTGAGACCCTCACATTGGCAGGAAAAATGTGGAAGGTGGTCTTTTCCTGGAATGTTTGAAAAAAATAAGAGACCTTCAAGGCCAGAACCAGTGCCTTCAAGTGGAAGGCCTAGATAGGACAGAGTCTCTTTAAACTTGTCCTCTTTCTGATCTTAGTGTATAACCCTATAATTGGTTAGGGTGGACCTTTTTGTTCATGTCACTGCTGTGCAGTCCGTCAAGCTTAAAAAAGCTGAATCATTTGGCCAGCTAGATAGTGTGACTCTGTTAAATCAGCAGTAAGTTGCACCTTTTTAAAACCAAACAGTGTTTCTTGAAATGTATATGCTGCTCTAGAGGTTTTCCATCTACATGTCCGTAGTCGTTAGATTAGTCTGCATTTTCTGAGAACCGTTTTGCCACAGGGTAACATCAGCGTACTGCAAGTGGGCGGGATGAGCCTTGCCGGCCCTTAGCTCCTCGCTAACCGGCTGGACGGCTAACTGGATTATATGGCGCTCACTAATTCCATGCACTGTGGGAGCCGGTTCTGGTGGGTCCCCTCCCAGGTCTGCCTATGGATAGAAGCTGTGGCTGGCTCCCCTCCGAGAGATGGCATCAGAGGTGAAGAGATGGTTTAGGTCGGAGATGCTGGGCTCCTTTAAGGCTCTTACCTTGTGAGGGACACTCATTTGCTGACTCAGTTACAAGGTGTGGAACCTGCTTAGTCTTCTATCAGCTTTTGTTCAGCCAAGTGACAGTCATCAGCTTAGCACTTAATGAATGCTTTTGATGCAACTTATAGGGCGTATAGAAGCAGGTATTTTTCACGTGGAAAACACATGAAATTTAATTTTTATCAGTTACTGTAAATTGAGAGCCTTTTCTTCGAATAGATTTATGTGATGTATAAAGTAATACCATGTACTGCGTTTTTTGCTTCCACGCGGATGTCAACCTGAGGTTGATCGATTTGTTTCCTGGACACAGTTTGTGCAGGTGTTTGGGTATAGAGTCCTTGCCTGGGAAGCTTCCACCCCTGGAGGTACATTTCTGGCGCAGATTTTCAGAATCAGTGGTTGTAATTCCGGAAGCTAAACCTAAACTGAACACAGTTTCCACATGATATTATCCATCGAAATCTTTAGAGTGTTTAGGGTAATTGTTAGGCTACTGAAACTGCACCAGTCTTTCAAAGGCATTCTACTAGCATGACGGTCAGATAATGATTATTATAGTTGTGAAACTGGGATCAGCCCATTGGCCCCTAGCACGATGGTGACTGTGCAATCCCATCAGCACAGCCTGGTGTAAAGTTAGTTTGGTAAAGAGTTTCAGGGCAGACCTCACAATGAACAAAAGGCAATAATAAACACCTGCATTTCAGTGCTGGGTGCTGTTGGAATTTAAATGACGGAATATTTTGTATATAATGTAAGACATCCCAGATTATTATTACTTTGCTTATGGATCAATTAATTTCTTACGTTCTAATAATGATTGGCCATATTTGATTTTAAGTTGTTTGAAATGTTTCGAAAAGAACAATAATTACTGCAAATTATTGAATGTTTAATCCAGCTACATTTCATTTGGCAAAAACGGATAATATTTCCAATGCAAAAACACAATTGACAAACCCTGTGTAGCTATTAATTATATTGTTTAAACCGTGGTATTAACACAGGAAATGCTTGTTAATGCAGAGGGCTTTTCGGTGAATTTAGGTTCGCTTCTCACTTGCATATGAAAATAATGTTCCTTCACGAATGCCGGAAACTGATGAAAGAGAGACTGGCTAGGTTAGAAGGATCCAGTAGGAGGGCCCAGAAAAACAGTGAACTGCATGTTTAGAGGTCAGATGGAGGGCTCTCGCTATCTAGGAATCCCCTCCAGTTAAATGAGGAGATGACCTAGATAACAGAGAGCCACTCATTGCCTGTTGGTGTGCGTGTAACTTACAGGGGGACTTGAGGCGTAAGTGTCCGTATTACCCCTGTGCACAAGGGCTTCTTAGGTCCCACTCCTCCCCTCTCTCCTCTTGTTCCTCTGAACTGGTTGAGTTTCTGCTGAGATCAGTGGCTGTCCCTCGTTGTCAAGGTTTCGGGAGACCTCGTCCCCCAGGTCGCTATGTAGGTGCCCCCGTTGTCTTCAGTTTCACCCTGGCCACCGTGTTTATTTAATTTGCCTGAAAGGCTGTGGGTGAAAAAAATATAGTGATCATAAATTCCATCACATTAAAATGCCATAAACCTGTGGCTGAGGCAGGCAAAGGAACTGCAGTGCTGTTAATCATCCGAATGTTCCCCTGCGATTGGTGGACGAGGCCGTCGCTGTGCGTTAACCAGCTGGTGCCGCTCATCAATTTGTCTAGCATCTGGCTTGGTTGGGTGCCTCGCTGGCAAGCATCCTGTCCTGCAATGGGTCATTCTCAGCAGAGGGTTAATCCAGGCGGGTCGCAGCGGGGTAGCTGCAGCTAGCCCCATGCCTGTGTGCCATCTGTCACTCCTCGTTGGGTGACTCTGTGGGGCAGTCTGATGTGCCGCTAGAAGGAGAAGCTGGAGTGTGACCGGCTGGACAATTGGCGTATTCCTCTGCGTCTACGGAAACCTCCGTATCACCTCCCTTTGTGCGATTGATAACACTAAATGCTGTCGACTAGATTCCAGAGCTTTTAAAGTTGTTTGTTCTTGCTGTGCCCCAGTCCTTCCAAAAGGGCACTGACTGTAGGGATCATTAGTATAAGCATTTGGCTGCCATACAGAGATTAGTAACCTAGTTAAAGAGAACTCTTTGATTTCAGTTCTAACACTGGACTCTACCTGTCCATTGCAGAAATGAAAAGATGATGTAAAACAGAAAATTAGCATTGAAGCATGATGTTAGCACTATCATTAATTATTCTGGAAGTCTACTTGTAACTTGTTGCTTAATTTGTGGGCTCTTGTTAATTTCAGGCAACATACACAGTCTTTGAATAGAAATCATCGTTTTTTGCAGACATTTTTAAGTACAAAATTTCAATTGAGAATTGGTGTCTTACAGTTTGGAAATAATGGTGTTTGGAAAAGAGATGGGTAATGAAATTATCAATAAAAATGAGGAGACTGTAACATAATCTAAGTCGGCTAATGTTTCATGCAAGTGTATATATTTCTATATTTTGATTTTTTCTCTACTTCTGTCTATTACGTTTTGAATTTGTTTTCAATATGACTTAATGCGCATTTGTTGAAGATACTTGCAGAATGTCCAGTTAGCTAATCGTAATTAAATCTCTTAGTTGATATCCTTACATGTACACATGCAAAATAGATGCTTCATTTAAGAACCTAACAAAAAAGGTTTACTTGGTAAAGGTCATGTTTCACGTGATTAATGCCTGGTCGCATTAATGCATGGCCGATGGTTCCCCCCTGGGGGGCATTAAATTGGATGCTGCCTGAGAGCGTGTGGAGAGTGGGAATGCTTTATAATTGCAGTCTTAACGGGCACTGGGACCTACTGTCCAGGAGAGGCTGGTGGCCGGAGGTTCTTGGTGTGGGGGGGGCATATCTGCTTTATCCAATATTTTGAAGTAACAGATGCTGGGCTGCTGAAGGAGTTGTGCTTGAGACCCAGAGCTTGGCATTTAAAATGCCAGCTGGGCATTTGTGCCCATAACCTGAAAGCTTTGCAGACCATAACATGCAGGAGTGTCAGCCGAGTGCCGTAACAGTACACAGCCTTGATGTTACCCTTGGTGTGACTTCCTGAATGGACACAGTCATGTTGTTTGACACAGCTCAGCCTTATAGCAGAACGGCTTACTTCCTGAATAGACACAGGGTGTTGCTCAATACCAAGAATGCAACAGTCATTTTTTGGTCTTTGCAAAACTGATCTTGCTAACTTGCCTCCCAAGAACTAACTTGGTATGCAATGAATCATGAAATTGGTCTCGTTTGGCAAGGATGCATCCAGTGTATCCCTGATATCTTTCTGGTCAATTCAAAGCCCAAAATCGGGGGTTGAGAAATTTTGTATTTTTTGGTTTTGTCTTTTTAAATTGATGTTTTTATGTAAGAATGAACAGAAGAGTGAGGTAGCAAGTAGACTGCAAAGTAAATATTTCTGCAATATGTCAGTGTTATATCTGACCTGTATAAGCAGTGAGATCATGGATGGATGGCAAGGAGCTTAAATGGGGACAGAAGAGGACAGGAATGAAAACGGCAGGCAATTGTATGAGCATCAACACAGAGTCACACAGAGAGCCGCACTGGTGGAAGAAGGGCGTCTGGGTGCTGGATTGGGGACTGAGTTCTGGACTGTGGGAAAAACAGAACTCATTCGGTAATCGGGCACAGCCAATCTGACCTGAATTTGTACATGCCTCCCCAATCTACATCTTATAAAATGTTATCAAAATACTAAAAGTACTCTGACTTATCAGTTTTTTATTTATGGATTTTTTTATTTACCACAGTGATAAGCAACACTTCTTGCATTAGATCTGTCTGATTATTTTGTTACTAATATAGATGACTGCGCTGTACTGCGTATAAAATAGGTGTATTGCAGTTGCATTTGACTAACGAGTAACTCAGAGGAGAAACTTGCTGGTTCAGATTCATTCAACTATAGTCTTCACTGTGGCTGAAAAATAAAATCACCGGAATTATCATTCAAACCAAACACTCTGCTTTGCCCTGTCGCAAAATGGTCATGATGGAATTTCTATTTTTAAAGGTTTTCAACAGCAAAAGTGTTTTTGAGTCTTAGCAACAGCACTTGACAGTAAAAGCAATATGTAGTATGTGTAATATTGCTTGCAAGCTGTATCACTTTTAATGTTGACAACTTAAAACGAAAGAATAGCAGAATAAGAGCCAAGGATAATAATGACACATTATACTGTTTGCATTAGGGTAAAATAGGGCTGTTGCTGTTAAATATAAAATAAACTCCACTGTCTTCATTTAAAAGATTAAAGTCACCCAAAAAATTAGACTGCATTAACATGGGTGTGAACAGCTGTGTGATTTTTCCCTCTGACAGGTGCAGTGTGTGCCCATGTGAGGGTTGTGTCTCTTTATGGTGTCCCATGCGGGACAGTCAGGTGTTGCCATGTGGTTTAACAGTTTAATCTGCTGGGCGTCTGCATTTTTTTCCCTGGAGTTTCAATGTCATTTTTACAACCTTAAACAAGAAAGAAAATTCATAGTAAAATAGAGGCTCTGCCGGCTGTTTGCGAATCACAGCTCGAAAGCTGCCTGTTTATATAAATAATTATATGCATGCATGTTCCAGTGAAATAAGTAAAATAAAGCTTTTTGGATGAATGGCCAGCTAAGTGCTTTAGCTACTAAAAGCAGACTTACAAGTGGCAGTGGTTTGGTTTTTGTAAAATGCAATAGATGATTCTCCCGGTAGTCAATTGAGAAAAAATGATTTAACATGAAGGAAAGATGCACTTTTGTTCTCTATGGCTGATCTGTAGATTATCTTGTGGTTGTGAGGAAGTTTTGAAAGCAAGAAGCCTTTTTTAACTGTGCGTTCCTGTGGTGCTCATAAGTAAATATCCCCTGTCAGTCCTGTAACTTCACATTTCAGTGGTGCAGACAGGGGATTCAGTAGGAGGGTTTAATTACACCCTGTGTGGTGCAGACAGGCAAGCGCTACCTCTGTAAAAGACTTTATCAGCTCGACACTCTCTACTCTTCCTCGGTATCTGCTGCTGATAATAAATTGCTTGGCGGCTTATTGGTAGATACCCTGCGTGCCTGAGGAGCTGCCGGGCCTGTCTCCATGCTTCGCTGGAGTTCCTTTGTTATGGCATTAAAGTTAAGGTTATGGCATTGAGTGGTTGCAGGCACCAGGGCGATCTCATGGGGTTCAGGAGCTTGCTGCTGCATAAGCCGTACCTCCACGTGAAAAGTCTTTCTGGGTGTTTCACTTGCTGTAGTGGCAGGAAGGTCAGGTTTTCCGGGGCAGTAGTCGCCGACTCTGTAGAAGCGGTTGTGTTTGTGCGTGTTAGCCCTCCTGCATCTCACACTTATTCTCTTCCTCTCTATTTTTTTTCCTCCTTTCATTTCACCCATGTAAATATTTCCAGATGTTTCAGGAAAAGATTCTAGCTGGTGGGTGTCAGTAAGAGGTTCATGGCCAGCCAAGTGCCCCTGTTCTTCTGTACGGGCTGACAATGAATCAGCCGCTGGCCCTTCACTCATATTCACACACTCTCTGATGTCATGCCTTTGGAGGCGTGAAAAATCTTCACTAAAAATCTTTGCAAATGTTCATCTTAAACGACAAAAACAATAGAGGGGTAACATTGTCATTTGAGGCAGCCATAAGAGGTGTTGGGTGATCAGAATCATAAGTGCAATCTCTGGCTGTCTGTGTGGGGCTACTCCATGGGTCTTGAACGTTGCTGCAGTAAGGATTAAAATTGGATATTCTGGCCATGCGCAGGCCTGCTGGGAACATGGGAGGCAGACGGCGCTGGTTCCGTGTCGGCTCTGTGCATTATGCTGTCTCATTGTCATTTCATCTCATTTTCTCTCAATGTCATGTAAAGCGCTTTGGGGCGCCTCTGTCGTGAAAGGTGCTATATAAGAATAAAATTGATCGATTGTTTGTGCGCCTTCCCTGTATCTCTGCTTGATGACCATGACGGGGCTGCATGTTGTTTGCATCCAGCAACTACAACACACTCTTCAACAACCCCCCTCCAGCCCACAAAGCACTGGCTTTACCCAAAATCCCAGGATACCGGAAGCCCCCCTCAATACCCCTAGTCAAATGCTACGTTCTTTATAATGTAGGAAGTCTTGTTTGAAGCACGTGCTTTTTCGCTCTTTTTATAAACACTTTGCAGGATTACAAAGAGCACACGAGGACAGGCCGTTACACCAGTAGGTGACACTGTCTCGCTGAAGCCGTTGTGTGGTCCAGCTCCTCGCCAAATGCAGTAGTGGTGACCCCCCAGAAGGTAAAGGTCACAGCAATTCAGTGTTGGACTCCTTGAAGTGTGGAATTTGACCTGAACAGGAGCGTGGGTGTGGCGTTATGGGGCCCTCACGGGAGAAGCCCAGGAAAAAAGACCCTTTTTTTTTTAGATGCAGCTTTGTTGGTCTCTCTGTGCCATAAATGTACTTAAATCCAGCCGCTAGCATTTTTATGAATATTTTTGTTCATTTTAACACATGCCAAGCTGCTTAATAGGGTGAGGTAACGGGTCAGATGCAAAGGATTAGTGACTGAATGCAAACAGAAGATCAGTTGCATTGGACACTTAAGGTACTGAAACTGCTGGGTGGTGTTGTCTGTGCTAAAAATATGAAATATGCTAACGGGCACCTCCTGTCCCACCCCCCCAACAGATCCAGGACAGAAAGTGCCTTGTCATCTGCTGCCCTGGGTGTCTAACCCCTGCGTGCGAAGCCTGAGCACCCAGCCTGGCTGGCGGCCGCAGCTTTGTAGGGCTGGCCTTGACTTCTCCAGGTTTCCAGCTGCAGGGGGCACCGGCGCTCACTTGAAGAGAGTGGTTTGAAACCTCGGTGACACGCCAACGTCTCTCGGTCACATGCGGGCCACCTGTCCAGCCCATGCGTGCACACAGCCAAGCCTGTCCTTCGGTCTTGCCAGAGGTCTGCATCGTGCACGGACGAGCAGGAGCGGCTAGCTGCCATCGCTGCCTTCACTGACGTGCAGGTGGGCCCGCTCACTCGCTTGCCATCAGAGTTCAAAGCCTTTTCAGACGTTTCAATCTCCTCCCTGGAGGAGCCGTCCTCTCTGGCAGCCTTGTCCCTTGCTGCCTTCGACATGGCTTTAAACATCACGTCAATACGAGATACAAAATGGCTGACGCTGGAAGTGTGCCGGCAGTTCCAGAGGGGCACGTGTTCACGGACTGACGAGGAATGCAAATTCGCACACCCACCCAAGAGCTGCCAGGTGGAGAATGGCAGAGTCATCGCCTGCTTTGACTCCCTGAAGG
The DNA here is from genome assembly GCA_011763525.2 of Mormyrus iriodes. Taxonomy (NCBI): domain Eukaryota; kingdom Metazoa; phylum Chordata; class Actinopteri; order Osteoglossiformes; family Mormyridae; genus Mormyrus; species Mormyrus iriodes. Next base: position 40,843,911 of record JAAGVU020000001.1, read on the forward strand.
TAAGCGCTGCCAAGCACGCCTTTCCTGTTGATGGCTGTTTTTCAGTTAGACCAAAGCAAACATTAAAGCTCATAACACAGCAATTAGGGATGTTTCTGCTCGTCTTGGTTGCCCTGGTATTTAGTGACTGGTTTACATGCCAAAACTTTATGTGGTTTGTAATGTGCAGTTCTGTGCTTTTTTTTACAGTCGTTTTATATAAATTCTTAAAGGAATTTGTTTGCTTGAAAAAAAACACAATTTCACATTAGGATATGTGCAAAATAACAGTGACATGATTAAAAACTCACAGGAATTTCTTCTGATCTCCAGAAAGTTATCAATATTCATTCCTGTTGAAATTTCTGACTAGGAACTTGGAATTTCGAGTTACAAGTTAAAATGGAACGCAGCATTAGCGCAGTGTCGCCTGAGTGAATCCTGACCCGAAACATGAAAAGTCAAAGGGAGATCCTGACGGGGAGATTCATGAAGTGTTGGTTAAATATAGAGCATTACTACTGCACTGGCTAATAGTGAAACCTGTCACCTGCTGCTGTGACCTGACTGAGTGCTGTGAATGGCTGCATGCACTGGTGTTAACACTGATCTCTTCATGCCTCAGTGCGGAGGTAAACGCAGGACAAGTGTATAACCTTTAATGAGCACGTTGGGATGCATTTTGGGAATTTGAAGCCCTTTCAATAGACTTAATGAGCATGATACACAGCAGGGCTTGGGTGTTTTTAAAGTGGTATTGTGGTTGGGTTGACTTTGGATAGCTGTCGGCTCTGTGGGGGTCCTGTGCAGTGTGTCAGTCTGATATCTGTGGGTTAGAGTTTATCCAGTAAAGGTTTACTGAAGTGTTGTCTTGGCTTTTGGACCAAGATAGCAGAGAACTTAGCTTCCAAAATCCTGGGGCCCCCTTTAGTTCCCCCTTGAAGCCCATGCAGCACCTATGGTTCTCCAGGCCTGCTAAGGTCCGGGCAGTGCGTCACTCCCCGTCAGTGCGCTCCATGCCACGTTGCTGGTCTGGCACATCAGCACTGATCTCAGTTTCGTGGTTCCTCTCATCACCGTCCCTGGAAAAGGGTTTCTGTCTGACTTAATGGAGAGTGCTTTAGCCAGCACGCTGTCACTGCATGCGGAGGCCGCTGACAGAGCTGTATTTATGGTGCTTCCAGCTGTCACACTGGAAGACAGCCTGTTATTTTAAAGCCGGTGTGTCGAGCCGCAGGAGAAAGGCCATCCTCGCTACTGGTGGAGCAGTTGGCGGGAGCTTTGCTTCCCCGCAGCTGCTTTCTTCACTCAGGGCCGCCTGACGGTTAATGGTTTAACAGCCACTCCCCTTCAGGGTCGCTGCTCGATGGCTTTCCGTCCCTAAGCCAAGCTGCGTTCTGCCACCAACAGTTTGTATACTTTAGGATAGAGCCTCTGGCTTAACATCTTGCTCACCTGTTTCTCAGCTTTATGCAGGTGTACTTTAAACTTATTACATCAGTTCTGTGTTTGTTCTGCTCTGGGTCTCTGTGATTCTCTCTGTCTGGGAGGATGTTGGTTTCTTGTGATCACTGCCAGTGCAATCACTACTCCTGCTCCTGTGCCCCTGTCGCAGGCTGGGTTAATGTCCCCACTGCAGCAGCTTCCTCACCCCCTGAACCATGAGAAACTGAGATTTATGCCTTGGTATGGCTGGCACACGGGCTGGCAGACTTTGACCCTGCTCACCAAGTCACCGTCCCGCTGAAGTACCCAGCCCGCTCTGTCCTGCAGTCCACGTCGTACGCACTCGCTTGCTCATCGTCCTGTGCTTGAACTGCACTGGGTTTATTTGTAGCCTCATACCTCAGATTTCCATCTGTCTCGCTGGAGCGCATGACAGAGATGTGCTGGCCTGAATGCACACATGTAACTTTCATTAAATCACTACCGATCACGTGGGTTAGTGCGCAGAGACGACGGGGATTTGTGCGACTCGTGCCAGGCAGTGTTTGTGGGAAGGGCGAGCGGCTCACCTGCTTCGATGCGGCTGAATATTTAAAGATTAAAGCCATTCTTGCCTGAGAAGTAGCTTTCAGTGTCTTAACTGCATGCTGTTTTAGAGGTGCAAATTGTGCCGTATCCTTCATTTTGAGTTATGCTCTTATTTATTGGAAATGTGATGTAGATGTTTTGGTTCATAGCATATTTGCACTCTTTAGGCATTCATGACGTTGTGTTGGGGCAACGAGTGTGTCCAGCTGAGTGCCTACATTTCGCAGCATCCAGGCATCCAAAGCTGACATCTCAAATGGTGTCACTAAAGCCCCTATTACACCCAGGCTGGAACCATTGCTGTACACTGGTGGGGTTCTGCAGCAGTGCTGTGTGTGTGTTTAACAGGCGGGCTGCATACTGCCCCACATACTGGAGAGCCTTGGAAGCACTCACCTTTTTGGTGATAAGAGCTCCTCTGAGAGAAGGTCCTAATTAACTAGGAAGATCTCCTATTTGTCCTGTGTCTCTCCAGCATTAGGTCAACCAAGAATAGAACGCACGGCCCATTTCGCAGTTTGTGTTCGGGGTGGGGGGGCAGTTTGAAGCTCTGGTTCTTCCTTGCTGTATCGAAGAAAGCAAGTGTCTCCATCGTTTTGGCTACACCCCTAAACCGTTTTCATCTCCTGCAGAAGTTGGGAGGCGTCGGCCACGACCTGCGTGGTCGGCCGTCAAACTGCGAGGTGCTGTCCTCGGTGTGACGCCGAATCAGGTTGCTTGCTGCCTGGTGCAGCGTCACATGTTCCAGCAGGGGGAGGTGCGAGAGTCCCATCTGAAGGAGCACTCAGGACTGCGGGCAGGCTGCTGCCAATGGAGGGTGGCACCGTATAGCATGTGGGCCCTCCCAGCCATACTCAGCCAGCAGAAGCAATCGTCAGTTAAACTCCCATCCCCAGGGCGAACCTCTCGGATCCAGGGCTAGTATGGTGGAGATTTAAAGCGCTTTTTTAAAAGCAGCCCCCCCGTCAGCTGTTTCCAGGTGTGTGGACAGTTGCCAGGGGAGATGGTTGGTTGGGGCTGTTACCATGAGGACGCTGCTGTTAAAGTGCTGATTGCATTCCCACCTCCTCCTTTTGATCAATTAGGTCCATATATAGGAAAGGTGTTCAATAAAACAGCTACTGAATCTCCTAAGAAATAGTTCTGTGTGTGTGTGTGAGAGTGTGAAGGACAGATTGCCCACGATAGGTCCACATGAGCGGTTTGCAAATGGATGGATGGATGGTCATCATTTGCTTTTCTTGTTCCCCAAAGCCATACATACAAGTGATCCTGCATTTATTAGCTGATAGGACAGCTTTCCCGTCTGAGGGTTTCTGCCCCCTGTGATGGTGGCCTCAGTACCACGTGACCCCCGGCCCAGCATCACATTGCTGTTTTGGATTTTTGCTTTTCACTGGACTTCTCATGCAGCACAGAGAAGGTGACGGAATGTGGGAGTCCATTAGGCCTTTAGGCCTAAGGCACCACTGTCCCCACAATTAACATACACACTTCCAGCTAAAGCCCCACAGCCACTGCATGGTCCCTTGCGCAGCCGTGCTTCTGCTTGGAAGCTGTTTAGCAACACAACGCTCCTGGGGGTCCTTGTTGGGGCCCCTTCTTCCTGATGCTCGCCTTCCCCATGGTGGCACGGCTTGACAGTGGCCTCGTTGCTCCTCCTCTTCTTCGCTTGGATTCGGGTTGTGACAATCCACACACACGACTGTGTGTAAACATTTTTAATGCTGCTTTGAGATCCAGCGTGCCCAACAGCCATGCCATGGGAGCCCTCTGCCCTTACGTCTGATTCTTCAGTGTGGTCAGCAGTGACCGGTGCAGGGCAAGCTATGACACCAGCATGTAATTTATCTAACTGACATCTTCTGCCACTGAAGATGTATCTGCAGAGCTGCCCCCAGATCCTTTACAGAAATAGCAGCTCCATTTAACGAGCTAATTCCCCCCCAACACTCTTATGGTGACCTTAGAAGGTTTTGTCACAGAACCAAAATAAATCTTTCATAGCATCTCCGTATAGACGTGTTTTGTCTGACTGATTTCTCATATCATTCCAGAAGATTACCCGTGCTTCATTTAGCTGAATGCTTTTTATTTCTACAAATGGGCAAGCGGGGGGAATGTTGTGTGCTGGAGTGGGGGTGACTGGACTGTCACAGATCAGAGCTTTGAGGAGAAGTGACTTTCAGCCACGTTGATTAGTTTGCAGCTCCTGTGAAACGGTGATGTTTTTCAAACACGTGCCCACCTCAGTGTCCTTACTGAGCCTGGTGCTGACACTGGCTGGCACCTTGCTCATCATCACAGAAGCAACAGAACAAATCATAGCACAAAAGGGGGAGTATCAGGAAGATGAAGTGTGAGGGAATGGGAGAGTTTAGGACCCCATCTGTGAGGGGCTTGAGCCACTGAGGCTGCCGGCTCTCCCAGCTCAGAGTGTCTAACACGTCTGGTACAGTCGTCTTCTCCATGTCTGTGCCATTATGCCACTGGCTACGGAATTGTCCCCCCACGATCGGTGTCTGCGGGAACCTAATGTCCGCATGCCCTGAAAATGGAGGGAGGGTGATGCGTTTTTGTGCGTCAGACGTGAGTCACATACTGCCTTCTATTACTTGGCTGACGCAGTGGGCGGAGCCAAGTGGATGCACATCTCGCCTCACGCAGTGTTCACATGCACCCGACCCCCAACTGACAGAAGTATTGGAAAGTAATGGAAGATCCTTAGCAATGCATTCATGCTAGACAGCACAGTGTAGAGCCATGTTTTAGAGGTGTCTTCAGCCAGTAGGGGGTGCTGAAGTGCCAAGGACGGTGTTTTCCAATTACACGATTGGCGAGGAATGTCTTTTTTGTTATTTTAAGATCACACAGCATGACACAACATGCTGGACTGTGTGGTCTCATTTTACCCCTTTCTCTTTAATGGAGGTCCTTTATTTTAGAGATTGTCATTCCTGGACTTTGGTTCAGCAGCTACAGAGCAGCAGCTTTGAATATGGGGGGGAGTCCTTCTGAGCATGTGATGTGATGTCTGACATACAGGGGATGACAAGGGGTGTCCCAGAGATTGGCACTCGAAACATGTGTGACTGATAAGTTGCAATCAGTGAGTGAGTGCATCAGCACAGACTCATCCTGTTAGTTGCCCCATTGGCCTCTTTTTTGTCTTTGATTTTGACACATTATTAATAATCATATCCCTGTAAAAAATCCTCCCGCCATGTGACATGCCCGCCAGGCCTCCTGCCACGTGAAATTCCCACCAGATCTCCTGTCCTGCTTTTCGATGACACGTTCAATGCTCCAATCAGTCGTCATTGAGATGGATTGGTTTGTTTTACTGCAAGCGTATGTGATCAAAAAGGGTTTGTAGATGGCTGCTTTACAGCAGATCCAAATAAGGCTCACGGTAATAACAAGCTGTTGATTAGCACGACGAATCTCCTGCTCTAAGCATTTTCTCTGTTGAGTGATATGCCAAAGTTTTACAGAGGAAGAAAAGGGAATCATAAAGCGATTCAGGCATTATTTTCTCCCTGATAATCTTTCCTTCAATATATTTTCCATTTATAGTTTTTCCACATCAGACTTTAAAATGTCATAACTTGGTTTTCATTTGAGGTACATTAATAATTCAATCATTTCAATATTTGGGCCGCAACATAAGGGACAGTTTGCCTTCCTTGAATGGTTTCCCCAGAATGCCAAACAAAGAACCCTTTGTATGAAAATAAAGCTGAAGTGTGTCTTCTAGGTTATATGCTTAAAGTTATTAACTGTGTGTTAATCATGGTTCTGCTGGCAGAGGCTACACTGAGCAGCAGGCTGCTTCCAGGTTCAAAGTTTCTAAGACAGCAACACACAAAAATAAGGTAAAACAGGAGACACTGGATTCTGGAACGACCAGAAACCAGCCAGGTAGAGGACGGATGTGACTTTCTAATGCCAGAGATAATTGTTAAGTTATCCAACAGTATCACACGAATCGGAAAATGACATCAAATGACCTTCAGAAGGAATGGGAGACATTACAGTTTTTCCCAATTGTTTACACACATTTTCTGAAAGCATGCCTCATATTGTCAGAACTCTACACACAAAAAACACACACACAATGGGCCTTCAATTCTCTTGCAAAATGAGACTTTACATTCAAAACAATGTAATTTCTTCTCCATCCATTTTCCAGAACCGCTTATTCCATTTCGGGTCGCGGGGGGGTCCGGAGCCTATCCCGGAGGCTGCGGGCG
>JAAGVU020000001.1:40852260-40864650 GCA_011763525.2 Mormyrus iriodes
CCAGCATGATTTTTTTTCCCATTGAGATCTGATGTGTTTTTAAAGTGTTCCTTTAATTTTTTTGAGCAGTGTATATTTTACTGTGTGGTTTATAATACAGATCTGTGCAGGCATAGTAATATTTATGAATAAAGATATTTTTCCATACCTTTTTGAGTAAATAATTGCCCCAGGAAAGAGAAGACACTAATGGTACTGTCTGCTATGATGCTGGGAATATATAACTCAGCTATTCAGTGTCGGCTGGTTCATGTTTCTGCGAACTGACCTGGTGACAGACTGCACAGCCTGGCATTCAGAAAACCCATTCAGGGGCCCCAACATCGGAGGTACCCACCGATTTGTACAGATGTGGTCAGAGGTCACAGACTGGACAGCCCAGCGTTCAGGAAACCCACTCAGGGGCTGCAATATTGTGAGGTACCAACCGATTACCACAGATATGGTCAGAGCTCACTGACTGAACAGCCCGGCGTTTGGGAAACCCGCTCAGGGGCTGCAACACTGTGAGATGCCAACCGATTACCACAGATGTGGTCAGAACTCACAAACCGGACAGCCCGGTGTTCAGGAAATCCACTCAGGGGTCACAACACCATGAGGTAGCAATTGATTTGCATAGATATGGACAGATGTAGTCAGAGCTCCAAGCTGTGTGCCATGTGGACAGCAGTGCGAGGTTGGTGATGAGAGTGGCCGCCTTTCCTTTAAAGGCGAGCAGCCGCCCCCCAGCAGGGTAAAGGCTATTTGCAAACATCTTTACATAAACACCCTTTATGCACTTCCATTGAGGATAGTGGCTCCTTAAACCTCTTTCTGTGACCGTTCAACAAGGTTAGAAGCGTGAAGCAGCAGGTTTCCCTAAATGTTACCTCCGGTCCATATATCCACTGCCTTTATATGCTGGCTCTGGATTTGAACGATCTGGTCTCAGTTGAAATGTGTGCAGTTCCATCTGTGTTCCCAGGGTGCCCTTGTATGTTATCTAGCAGCCCATGTTTCATTCCCTCTTATCAGATGTGCCTGCTGTGTGATTTGTAAGGTTGTGCAGACGCGTAGCCCTGTGTGTTTTGTCTTATTACAAACAGTACCTCCCATCACATAGCATGTTCCCAACAGTGACGCATGTTTGCCGCATTTGCTCCCCTCGATGCAATAAAGGAGTATGGAAGGAAGGCAAACGAGGAGGCAGATTGATGGAGCATCGTGCTGCTCCTAAGCCTGACTCTAGAAGCACTCCGTTTGAGGAGTTAGCAAATCGCAGGCTGCGCTCTGTGGGCTGTCTGCACAGGCCCACCACCTGGGAGTGTAGCTGTTATGGAGTCTAATTCCCTGCAGCCCTGAGCCCTGAGCCGGGAGACACTGCAGGAATGGCCCGCCGCCTGGGAGTGTAGCTGTTACGGAGACTCTACTTCGCGCCTTTCATGAGCATGAGCCGGGAGACACTGCAGGAATGGCCTGCTGCCTGGGCTGTGAAAATGCTCTTTCTTTTCTAGTTCCCTCCTTCCGTCCCTTTGCTGTTGCGTATGAGAGACACCGCCGTTTCCTTCTGGGTCCGCTCATGGTGGTCTGACCCCCTTCCTGCACTGACTCTGTGGTGTTAGCGATGAGTTGCACTCCCTGTACAGCTGCTTTTGTCTTCCCTTTGTAGATCCTAGGCACTTCTTATTAATAAGCTGTCAGGGTATCAGCTCAGAAATGATCCGGTCTCTGCCAGATGCCTTCCGTTGCAGTTCTGTCATCTGCAAGTCTGACTCACGGCTCCATATTAATGAGGTGACCTTTATGCTGTCACTCTGTCCTGCCCCGTCCGTCGCAGGGCCGATGCACGCGAGAGAACTGCAAGTATCTGCACCCTCCGGCACACCTGAAGACACAGCTGGAAATAAACGGGCGCAATAATCTCATCCAGCAGAAGACGGCGGCAGCCATGCTGGCGCAGCAGATACAGCTCGTGATCCCGGGCACGGCCATGCCGTCAGTAGTGAGTGTCGCCGTCTACTCCAGGGCCGAGAGCAGCCCAGGAACTGGTGGCTTGCGTATTACACTCCAGTTATTTAGCATGGAGGACATTCAGAATTGGAGCCATTCTAGGATTTTTTAAGATGGGCGTAGAAGTGGGGTCATAATTTATACAGAGGACCTGTTCTTATTATTAGCCAAAGATGTGTTTTGAATAGTTGAATGACAGGACAGGGGACACCTCGAGGGCCAATTAGCTTTAAGCTGGGGTTAGTGACCCTCTGGCTCCGCCCTTACATACGCCACCGTTCAGGAATTACATGTAGCTCTGGGTCAGACTCATTATTTTCATGAGTATTGATGAGGTGCTGGTCAATATTCTCGTATGTAGTATATATGGTAAGGATGGTTAATTAGCAGTGACTTCTAAGGCCAAACACAATCAAAAAACAGTTCCTAAGGACTCTGTAATTGTAGGAACTGACAGTATCCTGCCACAGCTTTCAAGGAGGGCTTGAGCTTACGGTCTGATTGCCGTGATTGTAGTTGCGTAACATGTGTTATGACGTTTCAAGCCTTCATCTTCCTGTGAAAACACACCACAAAACATTTTCAGTGTGCGTATTATAGCTGAGTCAAGGAGGTCACACTTGGGTTGTTTTTTTCCCTCCCTAGCCAACGTTTCCTGTAGGCCAAGGTCTGGGAAGCAGCCCTGGGATCAGCTATGCTCCATACCTGGCCCCCGTGACCCCCGGGATGGGCCTTGTCCCCACGGAGATGCTCCCCAACACGCCTGTCATCGTGCCAGGAAGCCCGCCAGTCTCGGTGCAGAGTTCCTCCTCACAGAAGCTGCTGAGGACTGATAAACTGGAGGTACGTGGAGGAACCGGCAGGTGGCGCTGCATATGTGTGATGTATTTCATGCACATCTTTCTGCGATTTTCCTCGTGCATCTCAGGTGTGCCGCGAGTTCCAGCGGGGCAACTGTGCGCGGGGTGAGACGGACTGCCGCTTCGCGCACCCCAGCGACAGCCCCATGATCGACACGAGCGACAACACCGTCACTGTCTGCATGGACTACATCAAGAGCCGCTGCTCCCGCGAGAAGTGCAAGTACTTCCACCCACCACCACACCTGCAGGCCAAGATCAAGGCTGCGCAGCACCAGGCCAGTCAGAGCGCCGTTGCGGCTATGGTGAGCCCCGCCCCCTCCTGCCCTGTACACCCGTCTACTTACACAAGGGACCTGAGTGGGCCGGTCTAGAGCTGGACTCGATTTCAGCTCTCCAATGGTGTGTTAGAGCCAATGTTTTTCTAGATTAATTCGTCCTGCCGTGAGTTAAAACTATTACAGATTCACTGCATTGTTACCAACATAGTAGTTATTTACAAGCATAAGTCAAAAGTATGCTATTTTCTTCTGTTTAGTACATGAAATGTGGAGCACTGTTTAATTACTGGGATGGCATGGTGGTGCCGTGGTTAGCACTGTTGTTTCATACCGTGGGTGCTAGGGTTCGAATCTCTGCCATGGTTCCATCTGCGTGGAGTTTGCGTGTTCTCCCCATGTTGTTAGGTCCTCCAGTTGCTGCGGGAAATCCCCCCACTGCTATGTGCATTTGTTTTGCTCCACGCGCAGTATGCCTTATGTGATTCAAAATTCCTTAATGGACACATAGGCTGGCTGGGAGTCCCTGATCCAGAGTGACCACACCGACATGTAACAGATGCTTAGGGGGATGAGTGACCATACAGAAAAATAAAGAATCAGTTTTTTTTGTAAGGGTAATATCTTTATTAGTATAGTAGTATAGTATAGTATTAGGTAGTATAGAACTTTCACTTCATTCTAAAACTCAATTCAAATAGTACTGAGGGACGATTTTAGACAGCCGCCTGTGGCAGGGACATCATAACGTTTCGGTGTGTGCCCAGTGCTGTCCTGCGTCCCTAGCATCTGCGTCTGCATCTTCATCTGCATCTGACAGCAGGACAGCTGAGAGCCCCTACAAACTGCACTTGCAGCATTTCCCAGATCAGCCGACAACGAAAATAGCCGCCTGGAGATGTTTAATTAAGCCCCCTGCAGTCCAGTTTACTAGCAGTAACATAATTTTATATGAAGGAATAGAAAGGATTGGAGTCTAGTCACTTTTATGTAATTATGCATGTTGTGTTTTTGAGAATAGAGGTAGGTATGATGAATAGAATGTAGGTATGATGTTTGTTGCCGATGTCCAGCCATGTTTACAAGGGATAATCTTTTATGTTCTTCATGATCTACATGTGCCGGAGGAGACAGAGGAGCATTTTCTGCCAAATACATGCAGCAATCCTGTCACTTCTTCACAATCCTAGAATATACTAGAAAGCCATGGCATTTACAGTTATTTGGAGGACAATTACACCTCCATTATTCAGCTCTACAATTCACAACAAAACATGATGATGATAATTATAGCCAAGCAGACAAGACTGTAGTAGCCACGCCTATTCAGAGGCCGCTGTGAGTCTCAGTCTCTAAGCTCAGTTCTGTTTATCTCCTGAAGTCATGCTTCTGTTAGCATTTGTGGTTTTCTGCTGCATTGCTTGGCTCACCTACAGCTTCCTCTCTCCTCAGAAAGTAATGCTTCTCTGCTCATTAGCATATTGTGACCATAAGCCAGTCAGAATCTTAGCCCATGTGCTGTGTATTTTCCCTGTCAAGCTTCTTATTCCCAGCACCTTTTGCATGGCTTCACATGTTGCAAGCTGTTGCAAGTCAGTTTTTATTTCTCGCAGTTTATCCAGCCAGATCACATGGCCCCTCCCCTTCTCCCCCAACCCACCTCACTTCATTTGCATTGTGGGTGTGGCACCATCATTTTTGATGCTTTTGCATGTCTTTATGGCTTTGTGTCTCGCGGGGGGGGGGTTGGTCTGCGTCATTGTACGTCTGCACCTCCCGTTTAAAATTTACGGCTAGGTTGGTGCTTATGAGATGCTCATTATAATCAGTCTCCGTGTGAAAGACCTGGAACGGTCACCGTAGCATCACAACAGGTGCGATGGACTCCTTGGAGACCAGAAAGCTGCAGAAGGCTCTTATGTACATAAGATGCAGCCTTTGTTCTGGAAATCTAAAGGACAAACCTTACACAGAGTAAGCAGGATTAATCAGAGGCAGCCGAACAGAGCTGTGCTGTTAGGGGGGTCCTTCAGTATTCTCCTTCCTTCATTGTCCCCTTACCCACCAGCAGAGCTGTGATATTGGCTGGATGAAGGTTCGAGCCGAAAGAGATGAGAAACTCCTTAAAATGTAATTATGCTCCAGAGTGATACCTTTATGCACTTCTTGTGATGGAAGGAGCTGCACATGGGACATTTTTCCTGAAAGATATCGGTCTAGGCCTTACTGGGAGGCTGAAGATTTCTTTCATTTAGCTTGTGGCTGATATATTCATATGACAGAAGAAAGTGTAAAGTGTGGTATGAAGAATATTCTATATAGAACAGAGAGTCTGTCTCAGATGATGGTTTTACTCCGTAATATGGCTTCCCTTCCTGACGGCTGATGCAAGCGGCTGCCTGTAGCATAGCAACCAGCAAATTAACCGCTCAGCCCCTGACATCAGACCTCCTTACTGAGTAAAAGGTTCTAGAAGCAAGTCCTATTGTCTTGTGCTTGTGGCATTTCATCGTATCCTTCACTAATACTGTCTTTTTTGACAGCTCTGTATTTTTGGTTCCTTTATGCACAGCAAAGGCACCTTAAAGTTGCCGTTCGCTATTTTATCCAGATTCACATGCTTTTTTTGTGACATTGTTCAGTATACTGTAGATCTCTGCAGGTCTGCATGCATTTATGCTGTCCATCTGATGATAGTAGTGTGTATACTGTTTGGTAGTAAATTATTAAGCTTATAAAAACGGAATAAAGTTATACATAAGTAATATCTACGATGCAAGCAGTATGTTTAATTTTAATATATTATTAATATGAAAATATGTAATTTCCTACGCATTTAACAAAGGTGTAGCAGTTGCTTTTTGCTTCCGTACTAATTCCTTGGAGTTTCCTTGGAACCTTGGTACCTTTTGTCTGTGCATGCCTATGGTTTTGTATGTGTTATACTGCATTCAGATTATTTTGTTTTTTTTCCCCTCCCTCCTTCTCACCTACCCACAATGCAATGCTGTCCCCATGATGCACCTCTGCTTGCTGTTACCTGTATGTTAATACGCTTGAATCCCATTGGCCCACTGCCATCATGTGCTCGCTGCCTGCTATTTAAAGACTCAGTCGACTGCCAAAGCAATGAAGCGACCCCTCGAGGCAACTGTAGATCTGGTACTTTGACCTTTCACCTTTTGCTTTGCATGTAGCTTTTTATGTACCGTAGCATCTCACAGAATTTAATTTGGCTTCTTGTTTTATAATCAATTAGACTCATCTAGTGTTTCTGTGTGGACTCATTTGCCATGATCTATGAATAATTAATCTATTAAAACTTTGCTGTTTCAGTAAAAGTAGACATTAAGGCACTGTGGTGTTTTATTATTAACTGAAATGCTGACTGATGAGTGCTTTATTGATGATGGATGTTCAGCAGATCTTCTATGTTGTCCTCATGTGTCACTCTGATGTTTTGCCCGTCCGCAGGCCTTCCCGCACGGCGTGCTGCCCAAGCGCGCAGCCCTGGAGAAGACCAATGGTGCTGCGCCGCTCTTCAGCCCCGGAGTCCTGCAGTACCAGCAGACCCTGGCTGGCGGACACCTGCAGCCGCCCGCCACCTTCTTCCCCACAGGTAGTGCCGCTGCCCTTTCCAGGGGGCTCCCGTCACTGCAGCCGCTTTATTAACCAGTCAGAATGCCCCCCCCCCGTATCAGTGCCCCATGCCGTGTTGCCCCTCTGGTCATCTGCCCTGACACGCCTTGTCTCACCTGAGCAGCATAGCCTCCATCCTCAGGTCTGCTGCGGCTGTGTCCCACTGAGCTCAGGTTTATATACAGAAGCAACACCAGGTGCCATCAGGACAAACAGCTTTGTGTTTGTGTATCATGTGCTTAGATCATGTGTGCGTGTACATGTGCATGTACTGTATATGTGTATGTGTGTATATGTACGTGTGTGTGTGTGTGTGTGTGTGTGTGTGTGTGTGTGTGTGTTTGTAGTACATAGGTGAAATATTTTGTGGTTTCAGTCGTAAATCAATTTTTGATCAAATTCACAGCTACAATATTTTCTACAACAGTGTGTGTTTATGTGTGTGTGCGTGCGTGTGTGTGTGCATATTATATACTCATATATTTGGGCTGTGAATCAATTAAAAAATTAACTAATTGCTTGGTTAATCTCAATTAATTGCACCTAATATTGAAACTGCTAATCATAAATATTTATATATTGAATCCCCAAATTAATGCAGAATTAAGACAAAGAGGAATATGTGGGTCATTGTCACAACATCATTATCATAACATTTAAATTTTTTCTAATTTTTAAAATTAGTTTGAAGACAGACTCAAAATATTTAACTTCATTGTCTAAAATGTCGATTTTGGCTCTGGAGAGGTTAATCAGTTTTGTTATGTTACCATTTATTCTGTAATACACAGAAATATTTCATCAAATTCAGGGCAAGACTTACTAAGACAAAAATGACCAAACAAACGAAAAACTGAGCAAAAATGTACCTTATTATACAATTTAATTGTTTATTGTGGGTTACATGCAATAAAGCTGAAGGATTTTAAAACATTTCATGTAATTTTGTGTTATTCATTTTCATCTCCCTATTTTGGGAAAATGGTTAAAAACAAATGATATGATTTTAATATACCTAAAAAGTTAAGGTAATGCCATTTCCTATGTGCAAAAACACTGTAATTCACCATAACTGCTTTTGTGAAAATGGCCCACATTTTAACATTTGTTTAATGATCAAACTTAAACTTGTGATGTTCAGATTATTCAGTTCTAAAATACTACTTTCAAGCAAGTACAGAGTGAATTTCAATGCTTTTAAAAAGGCTTGATGAACAGATGGCAATAAGAAAAGGGGCCATTTTATTATAAGAAGAGATGGTAGTGTTTTTGTGAATCGCACTCCTTTGCAATTAATGGCATGTACCACATGTACATATAATTGCATTTACTCAACAGGCGAATTGCGAACACTGTTTCATCCTGAATGTGAGATCGATCTCAAATCTTACACCTATTTCGCAAATGGCCCTATAAACAGCAGCCTGCCAAGCACTGAAAGTGGATTTTATAACATGAAATGTGCTAACATTTTAAGGTATTAGTCTTTCAAAAAAATAATAATAAAACAAATCATGTAAATTATGATGTTTTTATCTAATTCATGCATACTTCTGGCAGGTTTCGAAGTGAAAAAAACCCAGTAACATTGGTGTCCCGGTGAGACACTGACTGAATGTTTAGATTTTACCTCTGAATTCTGGGATTCTTTGCAACCTTACAAGCTAAACTCTCACGTTGTTTACAATCACAAAGGAATAGTATAGGTCTCTATGCCCGTACTATTCTCCCTTTTGGGTAACACAATATGGGATCTATTAGCGCGATCAAAGATATACTGTGTTATGACTTTAACATAAATGCAAAAAATTTCCAAGCCCTAATATAAATACATATATATATATATGTATATATAATATGTATATATGTATATGTGTGTGTGTGTGTGTGTGTGTGTGTGTGTGTGTGTGTATGTGTGAGTGTGTGTGTGTGTGTGTGTGCTTGTGCATATAAAATTGCAGTGTGACTGCTATAAGTGACTGTTGGTGTAACCCGGCACATGGTAAAGGGCACCTTCCAGCTCTCACATTACCGCATACCGTGCCACTCGGCCCCATGGCCAAGTTCCCACAGAGATCCTGACCTCTGAACCTGGACGCTCCACACACCTTTTTGCTTTTGCTGCAGTTCCTGTTCGTGTCAGATGTTTATGATAAAGCCATTCCCCTCACTCCCACCCCATAACCTGCTAAACCTGTCTAACCTAGTGGCTTACAGACAGCGTCCCCAGCCAGTTAACCTCACCAGCAGCTCATAACCTCTCCTTGATGACATCTGTCATTTGTAGCAGTTACTTCCCCCTTCAAATGCCCCTGTCTGTCTGTATAGAAATGTAGGTGTTCATTTGGGCCCGTGTCACAGCGTATACAGCAGACAGAAGTAATAGCTACAAATTGGTGCCCCCCCAGTGCCCGTCACATTGTGAATCTGATAAGTCTCTCTGACCTGCTTGTTCCTTTATTTTTCATCATCTTTGCTAACCTCTGCTCACTTTCTCTGCACGTCTATACAGGATCAGTCTTGTGCATGACTCCTGCTACCAGCATTGGTAGGTTTCCTATTCTTCTCTGATAACACCTGAAATGGGAGAACCTGATATATCTCCCACAGTTGAGCTAAAATAAAATAAAAAATAAAAAGAGCCCCTCCATTTGGTGTCTTCGGGACGCGGAGTGAGCACTCACTTGGGGGGGGGTGGGGCACAGCATGTTAACCCCCCCATAGAGAGCACTCACACCTGTGGCAGCCGCCGTCCTTTGCCTTCTCCCTTTCAGTCATGTTTCGTTCTTACAGTCAAACTGAAACAGTATTGCTGTTACCCATCACCTTCCTGCTTCCTGTCATGTGGTAAAATGTTCCCCTCCAGTGAAACTTTACCTTTTGGTCTTCCTCGGACAGAATAAAATTTCAAGTCACAAACGTTTTAACATTGATCTCAAATAAATCCTGTGTCTGCCGTTAGCTTGTCACATGAGGGCAGTAACAGTATTTGGTCATGTTCGTCCTCATCTGATCAGTGTGTGTGACGCACAACCAATCTGTGAAGCTGTTAACCTTCAGCCTGCTTTGTTTTCATTTTTGGGACAGACGCCTTCTGGATATCTTTGTCAGTTTCCTGCACTTTGATTGTAATTGGCGTCTTCCTCTCTCTTGTTATTTTCCCCCCCATGCTTTCCTTGCTTTGCATCGTGATCGCTCGCCATCTGCTGGTCTAACCTGACGATGGCTTGCTGCTACGTAATAATCACCTTGCCAAAAAAACTCACCTGTTGCCATGGTTACCATAATGCCCCACCCACCTGTTCATTACTTCCATGGTTCCCTTCCTGAAAAGTACCCATGATGTACAGTGCTACGCCTGCTACTGTCTCTGCAGCAACAACTCCTGCCACAAGTGTCCCCTACGCAGCAACAGCACCAGCCAATCAGGTTTGCTCCTTTTAAAGCTTTCTTTCATGGATCCCTGAGCTCTAAATAAGTGCTCGTCACCATAAGAGTTGAGTCTCTCAGTTTGTTTTGATTTCCTGTCTGTTTTGTCTTATACATTGTTGTTTGCCATAAAAATGTAAAAATAATAAAACAGCTGATAAATGCAAAAGGCTTCCTTGCCTTGTGCTTAAAAAGAAAGCACTTATTTAGAGTTCTCACATTTGCAAATAGTAGCTGTGTTGTGTTATTTCCTGGTTTATTTTTATTTTTTATTTTAATTTTAATATCAAGTGTCCCTCTTCATCTGCCCTAGGAAAATGTATGTTCATCAAAAAGAACACACACACGTGCACACACACATACACACACACACACACACACACACACACACAGGCACGCCAAATATGGTCTGAGGGTCACTTCTTCAAGTACTGCCATGGAGATACCACACAGCACCTCCCTCTGCAGGCCACTGGCCGGGCAACTCCAGGTGCTGCAGAGATACCGTAAAGCAGCTCTCTCTGCAGGCCGCTGGCCGGGCAGCTCCAGGTGCCGCGGAGATACCGCACAATTGCTCTCTCTGCAGGCCGCTGGCCGGGCAGCTCCAGGTACCATGGAGATACCGCACAGCAGCTCTCTGCAGATTGCTGGCCGGGCAGCTACAGGTGCCAGCCCTAAAGCTCATAGACACAGAGAGGAGAGGCAAGAGAGTTATGGCCAGTTTCCTGCTGCCCTTGCAGCGGCCAGAGGGTTGTGTATCAGCCAGGGGAACAGCAAGCTAATTAACTGCAGATCCCCAGCCCTGTCTTTATTTCAAACTACTGCCCGTTTGCCGCCTGCCCATCGGCCCTGAATACACCAGAGAATATGTTTTCTTTTTTTTTGACGGTGAAAAAAATTTACATGTCAAGTTGTCATTTGTCCAGCATTAATTGTAAGCTGTCTCCCCCTACACTTATTGTGAGGAATTACCATTTACAGGCAGACTATATTTCAGATAACCCTTCTTAATTACAGACTCACATACACCAGATAACCAGCTTTTGCCTTTGGCATCGAAGCGACACAAAGAAATTGTTAGTGTCATAGGCATGCTGAGGCAGGTTGACATGGCTGCTTTCTGTGTTGCCCGTCTAAGAATGCTCAATGGAGTCTGGGTCTGGTGATCCAAGTACTCGCCCCTTCCTATGTAGTAGTACATTTTTTGTTTTGGAGAAAGTCTTTTTATATTTATGATGTTAGAACCTGCGTGGTGTTATGATCCCCTTCCAACTTAATCTTTAAACAAAATGTATTATATATCATCTTACCATCTTACACATAAACTTAGTAGATCCATGCCTTAAATGGGCTTAAAACATGTGGTCCCACTGAATCTTGTCAAATACATATTATGTTTGAACTGACTAATGGTAGAAAATTTTAAAGCCCATGGTGCCTTTTAAAATGTTGAAAAATAGCCATTTCTCCTCTGATGCACATTGTCATTAATGACCACCATCAAGCCGTTTCTGTGGTTCTTTCAAGTTGGCTTTAAGGCTTTATTTTTTTCCTTCCATCTCCAGGCCAATGACAATAAATGTTTAAAGATGGACCCATGACTTGAAGGTCTTATGTTCGGCCTGCTGTCGTACCCCTGTGAAAGGTGCAGTTAACTGCAGGTCAACTATAGTAATATTTACAAAACACTTTTGACATAATCTTATTAAATGTGCCATGAGTGTAGATGTTTGTTTTGAGTTTACATTTTGGCATGTGCTAGTTTTTCATCACCCTTGAAAAATCTGCAGAGGGGTGTCAAAAATAAGGTACTTTTAAAAAACTTGCTTACTTGCTTGATTACTCAACAAACAATTAAATGGTCAGTTTCATAACCAGCTGTTTACGGCTGGCTGTTCCTCTTGCCTTTTCTTCTCTGTCACGTCTCCTTAGACACCCCTAGGTATGGCAGAGTTTCAGTCACACCAGCACACACGATTTGAATTACATTTTAATTGTAGGCCACATTAACGCCCCCGTTCTCCCTGTGTCGTCGTGGGGTTTCCTCCGGGTACTCCGGTTTCCCCCCACGGTCCAAAAACATGCTGCGGCTGATTGGAGTTGCCAAATTGCCCATAGGTATGCCTGTGTGTGTGAATGGTGTGTGAGTGTGCCCAGCGATGGGTTGGCGCCCCATCCTGGGTTGTTCCCTG
>JAAGVU020000001.1:40868195-40879104 GCA_011763525.2 Mormyrus iriodes
GTCCCCGCCTGTCTTTTGGTGCTTTTGTGTCCTCTTCCCCCCCCCCCCCCCCCCCCAGTGTTTACACAATGGCAGTAAAATACTCGCACTCTCAACAGCACACCCCCCTATTGGTGCCATTCCTTTTATTTGTAATATGATTTTTCAGCAGAGTACATGGTTTGTTTCGGCCTCTTTACCTGCTGTTACGGTTGTTACCAGTATGATAAACCTCACCAGGTTGTGGTTCTTCTGCACAAAGGCAACAAACATCTGAACATCAGTTCTGCTTTTGTCATGACGATCATAGGTTGCACCAGACCCCCTCCCCCCCTCATTTATACTGGTGGCTCCCACACGTGCCAGTGCACGGTAGGTCCACAGGACGATATCCTGAAGCACCAAGCTTTCGAACTAATGTGCAGGTCTCCCAACGCAGTTGTGTGTCTCCCAACGCAGATTATCCTGAAGTAAACCACAAGGCGGCGAGGGAATGTCAAGATGCTGCATTCAGAAGGTCAAAACAGCCCTTCTATAAATACTACCTGCCCGTCTCTGTAGAGCTACAGCAAACTGCATGCTAAGAGTATGAGTAATTAAGGATGAGTTGTAAACTATAACACTGAGTGCTGTTGTAAACTATACATGCGGTGTGTATGTGATGCTAGGAAAACACTGACGTGTAAATGACACAATCAAAAAAGAGTATTGTACATAGTAATGTATAGATGAAGCTGGAGATCTCATTTTAATGATTGTTTGCAGATGTTCTCCAAGTAATGTAGGTTTTTCTCCTTCTCTGATTTATTATTATGATTATTTTTGTTATGCTCTGCACAGACTTCACCCTAGGAAAACACTTCTGATTTGCACTGAAAACAGAAGAATATTAAGGATGGTCATTTTAAAGTGCTTGATTGTTTTAAATATGAGACAGAGTTATGGAAAAAGTCCCAAGAATGTCTCAGTGAGGGGGGGGGGGGGGTGTTGCCCTGGTTACTGGAGCCCCAGTGCACCTGTGCTGACCTTTTAGTTTTCAAATGAAAAATTATATATGAAGTCTCCTTTAACGTAAATGAAATATCTATATAAATATAGTATATAATATGAATATGTGTAAGAATTATATACAAAAACTGTTTTTTTGTGGATTGTTGGCCATCAGGAGTACCCTGTGGTCTCCAGCATCGTGCCAAAGGCATAGTGGAGTGAGTGGGTCGACACGACCTGACCAGGTCACCTGTGATTTGATAGGCAGTGACCAAACCCCCAAACTAGCAGAGTGATGTGTGGGGGACCTGGTTCTGACCCATTCACCCGACACGACTGAGCAGGTCACGGTCACAGTCAGGGTGCAGAGTGGGGTGATAGTTGACTGACACTGAACTTCATGCTTATCAGACGTGTGAGGCAGTCCTCATGGAATGATCTACATTTACTGTGGAGAAGAGCACCCCCTGGTGGCTGCCAGCCCCTGCTGCACTCTCTTTGAGAAAAATTCTGTTCTGTTATGAGAACCTCAGAAGTGCCTAAAAGTCCTTTAAATGAAACAGCATGTTGAGACGACTGTGTCCAGAAGGCGCAGTGGAAAAGCGCTACACATATATATATGTGTGTGTGTGTGTGTGTGTGTGTGTGTGTATGTCATGTTTTTTTGTTCCGGGTCTCATGATTGGCCGACACTGTTTAGCTGTGTGTCAGATGCACTACAAGCAAAGCCTCACAGCTCATGGTCACTCAAGCTACTGCGGGTAGTTTACAGGGGAAACTGCGATACGGCGAATGTGCTGCGATTTGTTTAATAGGTGTATGGAGATTGTCTCAAATTCACCACTGAGACACATAGTTCAGGCGAGCATTTATTTGTGTGGTGGCCATAATGGAGTTTGTCATTAACATCTATTCTGTCATTTATTATGATGTTTTACAGTAACACTTACAATAACATTGTGTAGTTGAACCATCATACTATTACTTAATATGTTTTATATATTTTTTAATACTGCATTTTATTACCTTTTTTCAAAGTGTGTGGTAAAAGAGCTAATTATAATCATGACATTTTCATGATGTTTGGGTAACAGAGAATCCATTAGTTCAGCATGAATTTCTGTTTGTGTTTTTTTTAATTATTGCTATTAAAATTTTCATTCATTATAATTTTTATTTTTTTCACAAAAGTTACAGTTATAATGTAATTTTTGAGGTGGAAAGTGATAAAATATATTTGTCATTACAATTTAGTTTTTTGTTAAATATTAGTAAATGACAATGCTGTAACCTGTTATATTTGAAAATGAATGTAATTTATTCAGCTGTACTTTATTGATTGGGGGGGAGTATCCAAACAGCCAGTCCCATCAAGTTAGCCAATGAAAATATTTACAACAGGCAGAATCTGAGAGCTACAAATAAGAAGCTTTGTCTCATCATTGCTTTGTCATTAAGACGCACCACATTTCAGTTTGAGCACTGCTTTAAAATTTGCTTGTATTAATGGTAGAGCATGTATTGTATTGGAAAATTTTACCCAAAAAGAAAGATTGCCTGTACTTCTTCATATTGTAGTTGTATTTCCTACCAATATATCATTGCTGCTGTGTCAGCCTAAAGTTACGACTGAACTTACATTTTTGTAAATTGTTTTTTTGTTGACTAGATTTCTTTGTGTCCTGTTACTCTAGATTGTGAATCAAATATTGCAACATCATCTATTTTACGTCATTGTCACACCATAATATTTTTCACTAGCAGTTAATCACCTATGTATTGTTGCAAATGTCTAACATTTTTAAGAACTAATTTTTTATCAATTAAATGTAGAATTAAATTTTAACTTAAAAGCAGTTTGTTCAACAACTGAGAATAGTCAAGCAAACAAATATGCATTCCCTTTGCAGTGCACTGTTAATCTCCCAAACATCTGAATATCTACAGACTTGCATAAGCTAGAAAACCTAGGAAAGGTGTGTTGGCAGTTTGAGGCAGGGGTGCCGTAATTGGGGGGCGGGGGGAGGGATTAAGGTTCGCCCAGTGATCTGACACTAGATCTGAGAGGTACAGCTCAGAGCGCAGCTTTCACTCTCAACCACACCAACAATAGGCCTACTAGCCAATAAGCTAATCAGAAATAGGGAACGGGCGGGCTGATTCCAAGGGCCCCTGTCTGACAGCATAATTGTATTGGTCTGGGTAGGGAGCCCAATATATGCTGATATGCTGTCAAGGGGCCAAAATCTCCAGCGGCGTCCCTGGGTTTAGGGTTGCACTTTGTTCCCGTAAATGTAAAAAAACTGCTACATTTGAGAGCAGCGCATATTTCATGGATTATGGCAAAGCTCATTTTCACAAAGCAATGTTAATGTGCAAAAGCCTGCTATTCCCAGTCACTTAGTTACGCGATTCCTGCACTTCACACCAAAACAAACACTTGTGTTATTTGAATAAAGTCAATGGTTGTCGACGTGAAAAAGAGATTATGCGAGGGATGCTTCCTGTGATGATGCATCAGGTGGTTTGAAGAATGCAACGAGCAAACTGTTCACTGATATAACTGTGGCACAGCTGGCAGAGAAGCAGATTCTTAGCAGACGGCAAATGCAGACTGACTTTAGCGGTTAACTTTGCCTTACTTTTAGCATCTTTGTATGTGATGGTTTTATTCTCAGTTCATGAAATTTAAGGGTTTGTATATAATCTATTGATACGCCTGTGGGCTTTTTCAAACTTTTTTTGCATTACGTTTTTTTATTGCAGCCATTTTCATACACCAAATGTTTGACATTTGACATAGAAACAGGATGTCATTGCATTCTTTGCTTTGAATGGCCTGCAAATGAAACCCTGTGTTATGTCTGCCATAGAGAACACTGGTAAACATTACTGCGGGTACCATGTCTGAACTGCTGCGGCAACATATTCCATCTGTAACACAGTGTCCATCAAGTCTGCAACAATGATTCAATAAAGTAACCCCTATTGGATTTCATTTGTTTTTTAATGTAACCATTTCGAATGTTTTATTTGTGAATCTACTCTGTGGCATTTTATGTTATAGTTAATTGTTTTGGTTCCTGAAATATGGTGTAAAACCTATTGAAGCGAAACAAATAAAACATATTACGAAAATTTTATTGCTGTGATTTTATTTATTTCCATCATTTCACTGGTGTCCTTGAATAAAAGACATTGTTTAAACCTGTCCTTTTGATACAATAGGTAATGTGGTGAGAGTGTTAACAGAGCTCTGAAAAGTTTACACTTCTATACATAACAGTAACTTGTATAGTAATAGTTTTAAAATGCATTTTATTTTAGCCTTGGGGACATTCCAGGGACTTCCTGCTTGAAATTTCAACTGTTTATTTCAGGACTTAAATCTATCAGTCTTCCATAACCACTTATTCATGGCACTGTCAAGTCAATCCTGGAGCCTATTCCAGAACGTACACCCTGCACAGGATGCCAGTTCATTAAAGGGCATGCACACAACAGACATTTTAAGAAACACCAAACCTGCTTGTGGGCTGTGGGAGGAAACCCATGTCAACCATCGACAGCTAAAAAAAACAGGTAAGCAGATAATACATTTTACAATATTACGATAGTATTTTTTTCCAAAGAGAGAGAAAATGTTTTTAAATGACAGTAAAATTTTAGTAATGGGTTATTTCAAAGTTTCTTGTTTCATAATTTAATGTAAAAAATAGATGAAGTACTACCTCCTGTACTCCTATGAAGCAGCCTCTTCTGATGTGAAAACAGGGAGAACATTCCAAGGAGAGCATGCTACGGAGAACATGCCAGGGTTAAAACATGCCAGGAAGAACATTCCAAGGAGAACATGCCACTGAGAACATGCCAGGGAGAACATGTCAGGGTAGAAACATGCCAGGAAGAACATTGCAAGTAGACCATGCCAAGGAGAACATGCCACGGAGAACCTACCAGGGTTGAAACATGCCAGGGTAGGAACCAGACCCGGTTCTAGACTGCATCAAATGGGGGGGCAATAAGACATGTTGGTGGGTTGCATCTTTGGCTTTAGTGGGGCATGCGGAGCATTTGGTGGGGTATTGCCCCCCCGTGCCCCTGCCTAGAACCGGTCCTGGTAGGAACATGCCAGGGAGAACATTCCAAGGAGAACATGCCACGGAGAACAATCCAAGGACAGCATGCCAGGGTAGGAACATGCCAAAGAGAACACACCACGGAGAACATGCCAGGAAGAACATGCCAGCTCCACACAGGATGGGAGTCAGACCGATGTCCCTGGACGTTTCAGCATGCAGTATTACTTACTGAGCCTATGTAAATATTTATTTTATTTCTTAGCAAAAACAGTATGTCATGAACTTAAAAATTTAGTAATTTATTAATGTTCGGAATTTTAATTAATCTTATTTGACTTAAAGCTCATTTGTTTTGTAGGAGGGGTGTATGGCCATGATGGGCCCAGGAGTGGAAGTAGCCACCACATCAGTTACATCACTGATGTTTCATTCATTCATTTATTCATTCATTCCACTCCCCACCTCCTCTGCTATTGCCTCAGACACCCCTGTGTGTGACATTGTTACCCTACAACAGACTGTAGACTGTACTGTAAATGCCTGTTACCTTATACCAGACTTCACTGCAAATACCTGTTACCCTATAAGAGATTGCACTGCAAATGCCTGTCACCCTATAACAGACTGCACTGTAAATGACTGTATAATAACAGACTGCACTGAAAATGCCTGTTACCTTATACCAGACTGCAATGTAAATGCCTGTTATCCTATAACAGACTGCACTAGAAATGCTTATCAATTTATAACAGGCTATACTGTAAATGCAGTAGTACACGATCCTCAATCTTTCATTTTCTCTATATATTTTCTCCTTGTGTTGGGTGTATTTTATATAGATCCCACATCAGTTAACTGATACATGCCTGTGACATAAAATATTAATTACTGCAGTATGATGAGGTCACCCTTGGGAAATCTGCGTCAGGTATACAGACTTAAACTAGGTGCCTACACCTATAAATATAAAGATGACAACCTTCAACTACAATTGCTTATTGTGCACTGTCGACTCAGCCCAGGCGAAACGTCCTTGCGGTAGTGTTGAATTGTGAACCTCCTTCCATGCCCAATCTGATAGCGCGGCGGCAACGATGCTTGTGTTACCATAGCAACCACATCCGTCGCATTTTTCACGTTTCCTCTCAAATCCATGTCCGAGCTGCAGCTAACATTTGGCCACTGACTTGGGTAATGTATAATTACCGGCCTTAAAATCACCGCGTTCTTAAAACGTCGACCGAAACCGGATCCCGCCCTGCCTACGTCGGCTGTTTTTTAACATTTATGGCCGAGGGCGAGGTTTGCGGTGAGGGGGCGAGCAATTGGATACCATGGCCATCTGTCACGCGGACGAGGAGCCAGCCCTGCTACGGAGGCCGAGACAGAATGCGTTTGCGGGTCGCAGGGAGGCGAATCTCCACCCGAAAGTATGGCTGCCGCGAGTAGGTGGTGTGGGGCTGCGATAGGGGGGAGTGAAAGAAGGTGGAAGAAGAATCATAGAGGCTAAGATTATCCGAATGTTTCTTCCACCACATCCAAACATTGTCGTGTTTTTCGGTACTTGTGCTCAGATAAGGCGCGTCCCTCTGCAGACGGCTTACCAATGCAGCACCAGCAGGCTTTTTTTCTGTGAACCCATAACAGGGTTTCGCACTGGGCATGTTTCCTCGTCCTTTAGCATGGCGAGCTGAACACGCGGAACAATCCAGCCCTTTACACTTTCCAGTATTTCGTGTCAGTTATCCTCTCCGCCTGCGTCGGGTCTTCGGATGGCCGCGCCGTGCCTGACAGGCGGCTGCCCGCCGCTGTAGCCCGATCACCGGCCGCGGCTCCGCCATGGCCACCCGCCGCCAGCGCCCCAGCGCCGTGCTCTAGCTGCCCGGGCTGCCTGTGCTTTTAGCCCCTTTTTTGTCTTGCAAAAATGGACCTCAAGTTTTAATAAACCAGTTGCTTCTTTTGAGATTTACTTCCAGGTTCAATGTCCACGAGAAAGCGTTGATTTTTTTTATTTCAGTCTGTTTTTTAGTCGCTGTTTTATTGCTTTTTAAAATTTGCATTAACGGGTCTGAAGTTGGGGAGATGCGTGAGTACAAAGTGGTAGTGCTCGGCAGCGGCGGCGTGGGCAAGTCCGCCCTCACCGTGCAGTTCGTCACCGGCACCTTCATCGAGAAGTATGACCCGACCATCGAGGACTTCTACCGCAAGGAGATCGAGGTGGACTCGTCGCCCTCGGTGCTGGAGATCCTGGACACGGCCGGCACGGAGCAGTTCGCCTCCATGCGGGACCTGTACATCAAAAACGGCCAGGGCTTCATCCTGGTCTACAGCCTGGTGAACCAGCAGAGCTTCCAGGACATCAAGCCCATGAGGGACCAGATCATCAGGGTGAAACGGTAGGTGCCGGTGAAGATCCCGGAACCGCGCCGGAGCAAAGGCCTCCGTCCAGCGGAACCGAGTGTTTCCCTCCACCCACATTCAGCATCATTAATAGCCGTTATAAAACTGCTCGGTTCGGGCTCTGCTGTACGGTATGATTTCTTAAACAAGGATTAATGTCTGCTTTTCGTTTTCTTCTGAAACAGTCCCGTTATCTGCGCCCTGTCTGGGAGTTTTAGACATAATAGCATGCGAATGATAGGTCTGACATTTTGGGATTGTTCTCCGCTGTGGTTTGGCCATTTCCTGCATTTGCAGCCTTTCCTGAATTTTTGCAAGCTGTTTAATGTGCTGTTCGTGTAGTCGCATAAGACGGCATTTTCCATTGTTGCGAAAAGAGTGAAATGTTGCGATTTAAAGTTTTCAGTTTCTTACATGATATTGGTTTATTATAGCAGTGAACAGTTGACCTCCATATGAGGTTCTTTATGAGATTAGTCTCTAGTGAAATTCAGATATGGGGCGGGTCATCTCGAACTTTGTACGATGTTATAGTTGTTAAAAACATTGACCACTAGGTTATAGTTCTAAGCCCCAATATGTGGAGTTCGGCAGTTCAGTTTGTTACATTGAATATCCAGCTGAAAATATGGGTGAAAGAATAAAATGATGAAATATGTAACTTTAGACTCCGATGCAGAAATGCTGGAACTGGATTGCATTCTTTAACTAATCAAAGTAACTGTTTTGTAAGAGATGAGGATATTAGGCAGCTGCCAAGTGTGCATTGCACAACGTGGATGCCCGTTGATTAGGGAAATGCAAATTGCCTTTTAACCTTTCAATCCCTGGTCCTGGTTGTCATAGTTTGATATGTTGCTCACGGTTCCTTGTCACCCACTGTCCCCGACTGCTGTTCTGGGGCAGAACCTGTGAACCAGGCAGAGTTGGAGAAGAGCTTTCCCTGCATTAACTGGTATGATCCCTATTCCCCCCTGCCCCTCCCTGGCTCTGTTCCGTTATAGAAGCTAACCCCCAAAAAAAGAAATGGCACCGTCTCATAGACAGAAAATATGCATTTTGAATTTAGAGGAGAAACACCGGACGTTGCTGCTGTGTTCTGTGCGTCTCCTAAACAGCCTATTTGTAAAACTTGTTTGTTTAACCCAGGGGTGTCAAACTCCAGTCCTGAAGGGCCAGAGCCCTGCACATTTTTGGGGTTCCCCACATTTGACACACCTGATTCAGCTCCTTGTGCTAATTACCACGCAGCTCTTCAGCTGAATCATTTGTGGTGAAACAGGGAAAGAACTAAGCTACACAGGGCTCTGGCCCCCCAGGACTGGGGTTTGACACCCTTGATCTAAGCTACACAGAGCTCCAGCCCCCAGAACTGGGGTTTGACACCCTTGATCTAAGCTACACAGGGCTCCAGCCCCCAGGACTGGGGTCTGACATACCTGATCTAAGCTACACAGGGCTCCTGCCTTTCAGGACTGGGGTTTGACACCCCTGATCTAAGCTATACAGGGCTCTGGCCCTCCAGGACTGGGGTTTGACATCCCTGATCTAAGCTACACAGGCCTTCGGCCTCCAGGGCTGGGGTCTGACACCCCTGGCTTAAGCAGTTTCACATGATGACAGTAAGTTGCAGTGTCCACATAAAGTCCCTCACAGCATCTGGGGGGGAATAAGCTGGAAAGAGTGGTATTTTATGTAGTATCTGAATGTCTTTTCCTTTCACCTACTTTATAATACTAATTTTTCCCTCAAATTAAGGGCTGATAGAACTTCACTTTGTGAGAGATTCACAACAAATATTTGACATCTAAATTGTGGTAGGCTGAAAGTGATGCCCGTTTGTCATAAATCCATTCAGTAATTGCCAAGAAGGTCGACTGAGAGAAGGACCTACCAGCACGGCTGCCTGCAACCCTGATATTCCTCAAAAATGACTGACGTTTCTTCTTTCGTCCACGATGTGAAACCGTTCAGCAGGCACATGCAGAGCTCTTTGTACCACAAGATGTCGCAGAGTGGACAGAGATTCTGGGTTTTTAATTACCCTGGTGCTTTGGGTGCCCTGTCGTCTTATAGTGAAGCACCCCAACCACTGTGCTCTGGTGGCTTGTGAGGGCCAAGCCGTGATGGACTGCCTGGACGGCAGATGCCATCTGCTGGTGGAACCTCCCCGTCATTCTGCCGTCTTATGGGAACGACTGGCAGTGAAGCGACATTTCAGTCTGACTGCTCATAAAGAATGATCAGCAAAAAAAAGAACAGTTGTGCTTTGTGTGAAGCATGGGCATCACATCATGGAGTTAAATCCACATGTGACTTTCTGGCCATCTGCTAACAGGAATGATCTTAAGGAATGAAGTTGTCTTTGTTCTGTTTTTTTTTCCCCTCAAGTACATGAGGCAAGCCTTCAGAAAACTGGTCTTCTGAAACTGCTGACCCATGTTCATTTGTGGTCAGCAAGGAATGGAGTGGGGACCTCTCCCAACTGACCTTTGGGGAACCCTTTCCTCCAAGGTTACTTTAAGCAGCAGATGTCTTTTGCTGGTGGGTTTGCTCTTTTGATGGTGGAGAGTCTTGCCGTTCAATAGGAGCACAGTATCAAGGGTTCTGCCGTTACCCTGAAATCTTATAAATTGCTTTAATGTCTTTCTGTGTTGAGCATGATACCTGCCTGTACCACCTGAGGTGCCCTGCTTTAATTAGCCATGTAGAAAAGCCCATGGCAAGTTTGCTGGACTCGCACTGCATCTTGATGGAATGAGATCATGGTGCCCCGATCCTCAGCTGTTACGGGAAAGTTTGCTCTTTTGAGCCTGTAATAGGGTACCATTGATGAGCTGTGATCAGGCTGTAAGCAAGTAACCAAAGTCTTTACTGGCTCTTCTGTGTGTTTCTCTTCAGATGTTTAGGCATTGTGTGCTTTGTGCTTGCCCACCTGCTATTGTTTCTCTGATATGTTTGGAGATAATTGAAGTCCATGGATTGTAACAGCTGGAACTGAATTGCTAACGCCTTTCCACTGTTTTTGAGAAGTGTCTCCATACTGGACAGAAGCTGTCAGGCCTGTTAAACTCAAAAGCAGACAAATTTTCCATCCCATTTCTGGAATGCAGTTGCTATTGAAAAAGCACCAGTCCACTGTGCCGGGTCATTGGTTTGGAGTTTGCTAAAAAGCAAAGTGAATTATTTAGTTTAATAGATCTGTTAACTGCCTTTGAATCCATTTTTTTTGCCATTTTAAAGCTTGATTTTTGAAAGTATACGCTGCCAACCCTTAAATGGCCCTTTTAGTGGTCTCATGCTAGACTAAGCATGTCTCTTCAATATTCAGCTGTTAAGAGAAACTTCATGTTTACACTCTGTTTAGTCTAAGAGTAATTTAATTTGGAAGTGAGGAAGTTGTGCTTCCATGCTCTACTCACCTTTAAGACTGTATTATACTTCTGCTTCGAGTCTAT
>JAAGVU020000001.1:40888802-40902470 GCA_011763525.2 Mormyrus iriodes
ACTTTTACAACATAAGCAATTAAGAAATAACATGTATTGTCCAGGAACAAAATTTGTGTTACATAGTGTTATAGAAACTCAAGCCAATTCTGATGCTTACATGTAGGGATGCACGATATGAAAAATTTAAACCGATACCGATAATTAAGTACTTGTCATGGCCGATTCTGGTAACCGATAAACGTAATATTTTTATATTTATTATAATTTTCATATAATCTGCAGTTTGTGCACCCAAGAGACTAGAAAATTTAAGATGCACTGATGAAAATATTTTAGTAGCTCTGGTCTAATTATAACAGTAAACATCCAGATGTTTGCGCGCTCCCGCTTATTTCTAGTCATGACGTCGTGAGCGTGATACTGCCCGTTTTAAGAAGCCACTACCAAGCCATTTCACGGAGTCTATTAGTCTGTTTTATCTATTAATCGGATTTAATTTATTTATCAGAGCAATAAAAATTATTTCATTTTACCCCATATCGGCTGATAATTTATCTGTCAGATAAATATCGTGCATCCCTATTTACATGTAAAAGTATAGCATCAGTAAAGTGCTCTGCCAAAGGGGGCCTTGTCATCTGTCCATTTGCGTCTTTGTGGTTCCCACCAGATGCCCCATTGTTGGCTGCTAGGTTCCCCTTGATTCTCTAGAACATTACGTCCATGCTGGTTCCGAGTATAGTGAGTGTAACCAAGTATAGCTGTATATCCTGACTACCATGTCTCTGGATTCATTTCACAGAGGTTGCCTTTGAGACAGAAAAAAATGAATTGATAAGACTTTGTGGTGAGTGGGGAAAGAATGTGGCCTTTACCCCCCCTGTCTGCACAGGCTTGAATCAGACACTGGGCCCACTTAGAAACGCAGGCAGGCAGACCGGGTATTGATCAGATTTTACAAGTCATACTGTTTTGGGATGTCGTCAATCCCACTTTAAAACCAACTACACAAAGTTGATCGGCACTTGAATATTTCAGACACAATAAAGTTGATCCAAGTTCAGATGGTTGTCCTTAAATCCAAAGTACACGGAGAAATGACATTGAAAGGTAGGTCAGAATGTAATATATAGTTTTTCCTGATGGTTAACTGCTGGTTAATGTGGCTGTCTGGTAGAAATGTGTGAAGTTTGGGTCAATTTATTAGTAATTTATCAACTTCATAATAACGTACTTTTCATTTATAGAAGATGGCAAAACTGAAATAACTTCCCGGTTCTGGGCATTTATAGAGATTCACGGGTGAATTTATTATTTTATGTTCTGTCTACATTAACATCCTTTCACGGAAATTTTCTGTAATAGTTGTGCTTTTACTTCATTATCAAATATGGCAGTGAACGCATTTGAAGGGTGGAAGTGTGCTGTAGGCGCTTAGAGTCTCGCCAAGGCACAGATTTCTAGTATTTAAAAGTTAACGTTATTTTGGCTAGAGGTAGAAAAGTTTGTAGCTAATAGTACAATCTGATTATTGATGGCATTACTATGTTTCTTCGCTAGGGGGGGAAATGCTCAATAATAGAAAAGCGGACCGATGATTACGCTGAAATACTGCGCCTGACGCTTTTATCACTTCGACAGGTTTTATTTATTAAAGTTTAAAATTATTCAGTGATTTTTCAAATCTTTCCAAAATGAATCTTCGTTCTGTGCGTATCAGTATATTAAAGTACTCTGCATACTGTGTTGTGTAAAGTGTAAAGTCTCAGAAATTAAATTTAAAATCAGTGAAATTTTTCAGGAACGTTTCCCGTGAAGCTTTATGATTATTGCTATTATATCACTAGAGAATAGTATAGGGACTGCTGTGCCCTGGGTAAACGCCGTCGGGATAGTTTATTTTAAGGTTACTTTCACTTTCGACAGCAAACGTAAGTAACGCCGCCGCCTGACTTCTGTAGCTATTTCAGCTAATTTGCGTTGATCGTTATTTCGCTTTAAACGCTGCCGTGAAACTGACATGTGTTTATTAGGTTGAACCAGAAAATGTTAACCGATTTAAATGCACTAAAACGTTTTGCGCTTCGGCGCGTCAGAGACCTTGGAAAGCTTCAGGAGACAGAGGCCCGGGACCCCGATCCGGTCACCATCCCGGTTCCGGGACGCCGATCCGGTCACCATCGGGACCCCGGGACCCGATCCCGTCACCATCGGAGGAGCTCATGGTTACTTAAGCTGTTTAAATAAGTTTGTGTTTGCGATATGCTAAATAAGACCCCGGTTATTTGAATTGAAATTGAAAGCCTTTATTGTCATTATACTGGAGCACGGTATTGTATTATACTATATTCATGTATAGTATAATAAAAAATAAAATTAAATTATTGCACATTTCCCTTATGTGGAGGTGGTGTGTGTTGTATGTGTGTGTTCAGTGCAGTGATGGCTTGTGGGAAAAAAACTCTCTGAGCCTATTGGTCCTGGTCCTAATGGCCCTGTAGCGCCTGCCAGAAGGCAACAGGTGGAACAGGTGATAAGCACGGTGAGTGCTGTCTCTGATGATTCCCTCAGCTCTGCTGAGGCAGTGGGATGTGTAAATGTCCGTTAGTGAGGGAAGGGGGCAGCCAATGATTTTCTGCGCCATCTTGATCACTCTCTGCAGTCTACTCCGGTCTACTTTAGTGCAGTGGGAAAACCATACTGTAATACAGTATGTTAGTATGCTCTCTGGTGGAGCGGTAGAAGATAACCAGCAGCTTCTCGCTGATATTGTGTTCCTGAGCACTCTCAGGAAATGCAGATGCTGCTGTGCCATCTTGATGGCAGCTGTGGTGTTTGCACTCCAGGAGAGGTTGGAAGAGATCGTGGTACCCAGGAAGGTAAAGGTGTGGTCCTTCTCCACGCAGTCACCCTTGATGTAGAGGGGGAGTGGATCTGCCCTTTTTTCCTGAAGTCCAGGATGATCTCCTTTGTCTTGGTGGTGTTATCAGTAGGTTTGCTGAGCACCATTCAGACAGTTCCTCAAATTTGCAATCCTGCTACTGCCCCCGTGACAAAAATACAATTTCTTTGTACCCTAGTTTCTCGACAATGGTTATTCATTTTAACATGAAAATAAGTTAGTAAAAACGTGTTTTAACGTTATACTTTTTCGTCTCGGTGGCCCAGGGCGAACCCAGGTTCGGATCCGGGGACAGGGGAGCGGGCGGCGGGGCGACAGTGGTGCCCGGGCGGGTTTATAGAGTCCGGTCGTCCTGTTATGACACGCATGGGGTAGCGTTTGGGCAGAGCAAAAGGAGGTTTTTTACATTTAAACAAACAGGGACTGGAAATGAACAAGATCCCGAGGGATCGGAACAAGGGGGCTACAACGGGGACGGGGGGGCTACAAGAGGGGGCGAGCGAGTGGTAGCTGGAGAGAGACAAGGGCAATAACATGAGGGAAGCCGCATTGTCAGCAGGCAGGCCGGGCATGGTTTAAGTATGCGATTTCAGTGAACGGCAGGCTTTTCAGGAACGCCTTGGTCGCGTTGAAGCAGGACCAACTTATTTCAGCTTCATGGCTCAGCTGTTGCTTGTTGGAAAGTAGCATTTGTTTGAAACTTAATTCCCGTAGAAAGAGCCCATATGACAGGAGGAGGTGCAGTGAAAAGGCTTGTCAGGAAGGCTAAGTACCTGCACAGTTTCAATGATCAGAAGGTGTAAAAAAAATCAGTGTGCAAGATGAACTTTGACCTTTGACCAAGGCAAAAGTTACATTACAGCTCATATGAAAACACTCTGCTTTGTCATATATTTATTACCCACCGTGAAGAAATAGCACTATATCTTAAAGGGAAATGTCTTAAAAAATAAGCAAAAAACATTTCTGAGCTCTGGAAAATACAGCTGGTGTAAATCACATTCCAAGTTTCATCAAAAATGGTGATGAAAACTAACTAAAACTAAACTAAAACGGAATGACCCAATAATCCTGATTTGTGAAGTTCCTCTCCTGGAAACCCTGAGATTGAAAATGAGAGAAAATGGACCAATGTCATGATATCAGGCCACGAAGACTGTGATTGGTTAAAGAAGTGAAACACAAGCCCCTCCCTTTCAGACTCAGAGACACGTCGAAGTCTGAAAAATCAGGATCAGTCTGTTTGGTTGGCAACCCCCCCCAGGACTAGAAATGGTGTCATACAATATATATGCCTGATTCCTCAGGGAAGCTTTATTAGTAAGCCAGTGATTATGATATTGTTTTTTTTTGGTTCATCACTGTATTTCTGCTTTCTGTTACAGACATTCCATGGCATCACAACCGGCTGTAGAGGACACAATTCAAGACCGAAAAGAGCAAAGACACACTTTGCACTGGAAGAAATGTCTGTCAGAGACCGATTTTTACCAGCAGTTTAACAACACCCTGCCGTCTCACAAGACTGTGCTGTGCTTCGGGTTAAATAAAGCTAGCACTCAGCTCTGGGACAGCTGGGGATACACCTTCAACATTCCTGGAAGTGACCATGCAGAGAAGCGGGTGATCCAGGCCCTCTTGCACTTCCTCACACCACGTCGGCTTTGTGTGGCTCTGAGGTACCGCCTGACCCTGTACCTCTCCTACAGCCCCTGTGAGGACTGCTGCTGTGAACTCCTTGCATTTGTGAAGTCTCTGAAGGTGGTTGAGGTGGACGTGATGGTGTCCAGGCTGTACTTCTCTGCGCAACACTCTGTGAAGAGTAGGCTACAGCAGCTTATGGCATCAGGGATCAGGTTGAGTGTGATGGGCAGGAAGGACTTTGAGCGCTGCCTTTACCTGTTTGTGAGTCCAACCTCCAGGTTTGAGCCGTGGCCACAGCTGGATGCAATGAGCAGGAAATACTCTGTGGACCTGCACACTGTTCTGCATGAGGTAGCTTTTTCACTCATTTGTACGTGTCACATACTTGTAGTCACTATTTATGTTTGTGTTTTCCATCCCTGCTGCATAACCCCCATGATCCTGCACTTGGTAGGCATTTGGAAGATGGATAGTTCCTCCATAACTAATTATTCAGTATGAGGTTCTGGCGAGCCTAGAGTATAATCCAGGAAAATGGGGCGGGAGTCCATTGCAGGACACACATGATCACACATCTTAGGCGTTTTAGAGGCTCCCGTTCATCTAAGCGCACGCTTTTGGACGATGGGAGGAAAAGTGCTGGGGAGTGGACTTGCTCTAAGACTGGAGGTGTGGAGGCTACAGTGTCACCCACTGGGGGGGCATGGTGGGCTGTTCTTATTTTCCGTTGGAGGAGAATCTCATGTGTGACAGTGGTAATGGGGTGACCCCATCTTTCACATCATTTTGCCTCATTTATCAAACGCTTCCATGATTCCATGATGGCATGTGATTCCTGCTTTAAAAATGCATTTTATCTTCTAAATCAGAACCCAGACATTGCTGGAAGAGGTAAACAGGTCAACAAAGCAGATTAAAAAACATCTCAAGCAGGGGATATATGGGAAAGTGATTCTTGTGATTTAAGGTTGAGTGTTTTGCAATCAGGTCAATATGGTACAAAGCTCAGATTTTCAATACATCTGCAACCTGCTTCTCATTGGCAGATTTCTCTACCACATTGTATTTACATTACTTGCATGAAAACTTGATTATGTGAAGTTTTCTTTTGATGCTATGTTAATAATGTAAATGTCTCTCATTTTAGTGTGGGGGTGATTGTGATCTGGAGCCAGAAAATTTAGGTATGTATGCTGACACAAATATGCAAGACAACAGATTTGATTTTGATAGTTATAATAACAGCAACTGTATTGCAGTTGATCAGGAATTTTAGGAATATAAAAATGTATCTCCTTGACATATTTCAGAAAAAAATGTATATCTGGCTTAGTTTCACAGAAATTTGTATTTTTAACCCAAATGTAATATGTTTTTGGGGAAACAAATTTGGTTTTGCCTTTTATTCATTGTATGAAATAGAAGACTTATGGATTGCCTCCTTGGTTATGGCATTTTAGAAATGGGTCAGTATGGTACCAGAGAATTGGGCCAACTTGCGCCTTTTGATGTATGTGAATTTTAGTGGTCTTAAGTTAAATATGTGGAAGTGTCTTACAGATAATCACCCTGCCCTTCCCATGCTTGCAGATAGTGCTGTTCTGGAGAGAAGCCCCTCTCTGTCAGTGACGGCTCTCTGTGGCAGCTGGGGTCTTCAAAAGCCCAGCACTCCGCAGAAACAGAGCAGGCTGTCCGAAAGCGAGAGGGACCCACAGGGACAGTCTGTGAAAAGAGTGCTTTTTTAAAATAACTAGATCATGACAGCCCCTCCATGAATCGCCAACTTATTATGGTGGGGAGGGGGTTGTGTGCCTCTGTGATCCTAGGAGCTATGATGTCAGGGTAGGGTCTGGTAGGGTCTCCCAAGGCTAATGTCAGGTGGGAATGACAACTTGGGAACAAAATGAGTCACTTTTGAATTGATATTGGTTTGATCAGGATGGTAATCTATTAACCAAAGTCAGATGAGCATAAACAGGCTGCAATGTGTATGAAATGATTACAGATAATAATTTTTGTTTACATATCATAAAATATTTGCCCATGGTACCAGCTTTCATTTATCCTGTGCCTTACTAATTGTGATGTGTGTTGTGGAAATATTAGGATGTTTGCTAAAAAATACAATAACTGAAGGGTTAAACCCCCATGGCAGGCCTGTGGGACTGTGAGATCCTCTGAAGCTTTTCAAGCTCTTTACAGCCTGTGTAGTGACATATAAAGTATGATTAATGTGCTACATTTAGCTCCTTAATAATACCCAGCATACATAACTGAGTAGTTCCCAGGATTCCAGTGCTGGACTGAAGCTGGTGGGGACAGCCAGTTTTTAACTCTGAAAGACAACCTGTTTTAAGGTGTGAGGGTTTCTTGGCAAAAATTGTTATTGTACTTGGAGCCTGTCCCAGGCAGCACAGTGCCCAATACCAGGGACGGGATGCCCTTGCAGGGCACATACACACTGTGAAATAGGGGGATGCCAATTAGCTTGACGGGGGCAGAAAGCGACATGAACAGAGAGAATATGTAAAGGGGGCAGGACGCAAATCCCCAATTTGGTGGTGGTTGGGAGCAACGGTACTATTCACTAAGCCACCCTGCTACTTTTTATTGTGATTATAATCAATGAAATTATATTAGGATGTTTCTTTTAATATAGCAGGTATTTTATGTAAATTGTATTTTTATTTGGATTTTTAGAATTAAACAACATACATAACATCATAACAGGCATGTATTTAATTGTGTTCTCCGTATATGGTTATGTGTTGTAATTAATTTATCATCCAATCTTGTCCCTGAATAGTCAAGGTTAATATCTTCTCATTAAAATTGATTGCTGTCTGATTGTGCTTTATGTAGTCATCACTAACGTTTATGAACGATGTCTTGTGAGCCTCTCACTTCTGTTAAATCGTTCAACAAACTATTAGTCTCATCCTTCATCTAGAGTGGATCAAACACTGAAGTGGAAGTCTATGTCTCCGGGCCGTTACGACCTTTCTATGGTTTTCATGGTTTATACTCGCGATGGTTTTCAGAGAGATCGTTATTTTGTCTGCACTTTTAGTTGGTTTTTCTCTGCAGCTTGCCATTCTGGAGATGTCGGTGGAGCGCCCGATGCGGTAGGGCCGCAAAAGGGGGCTGCGGACTCATGTAGGTCTAAGTCATCCCTCCCCCCCCCTTCCAGAAACTGCTGTATTATAGCGCCACTTCCGTTTATTATTATTATTATTATTATTATTATTATTATTATTATTATTATAACGATGAAGATGACGGTGGCGAGAAAGGATCCCGTGCGTTTCCGTGTGGCTGCGGCAGAGCGACAGGACCGCTAGGTGGCGCTGCGCAGCTTCAGGTCTGGCTCGTAGGTGCAAAGCCGATTAGAGAGGCTGGAGGCGGCGCGCGCCTTCATTGTTCCGCTAAGGAAGCCGCGCGGGTTTTGCGCCGGGCCGAGCGCGCCCCCGTCCGCGCAGGAGCCTCGCCTCGGGACCGCCGGGTTCTGATCTGCTTCTGAATCCGCGAAGCTGGTCCGAACTGCCGAACTTCAGGGCCGTCGGGAATACGGCGGAGTAGCTGCTTAAGGAGCTCTGCACCTTTGCAGAAGATTGGTAAGAATCAGCGGTCAACTTGCGAGTCAGAGCCGCGTGCCGGTGACCGTCTTTAGGGGCAGATCGGTGTTTTGGTGGATGGCCGTGCAGCCGCCGGACCGGGGGTTTCGCACCGCCTCTGCCGCGTACACCCGTGCACCGCCTGGCTACACGGCCAAACTTTTCATGACCGTGCTGTAGCTTTACGAATTTACTTAAATGGCAGAGAGCTGTTTGCTGCAAAATACGAAAAAATCTGCTTTGCGATTTTGTGAGGAGTATTGCTGCGGGATATATTGGGGAAAAATGTGCAAATTACAGAATAACGGCAAAAACGAATCGATGACTAAAAGAAATCAAACGAGTTTATCTACACCTTATGTCGTTTTTTTTCCTCCGAAGAAATAGGTATTAGATAAGTTTCTGTAAATGTCCAGTAGCGCCAGTTTGTGGCCGGCTTCCGCCGCTGAATGTCAGTCGGCAGTCTGCCGCTAAATGCGGGACTCGCCGGTGTCTTCGCCCCGGTCCGTGTCTCGGGGGGATGCATCTTCGCTGATGGCTCACGCAGGCGGGGAAGTTTTACCATAAACTGTTGAGTGGGGACGAATCGATGTCAGTGGAGCCGCTGGAGGAGCCTGGGAATGCGGGGCGGGCGGCGTGGTGTGAGATGGGACGTCGGTCCCATGTTAATATCTCAGTTAATATCCCATGTTAATATTCGACATTATTGTCGATAAACAGGTGAATGACAGCTCCTGCGTGCCCGGTGCCCGTAGGTCCGCAAGGCTTTGAACCTGTCTGCTGTTCCTGCGTTAAGCCTCCGTGTAAATGCACTAAGCCCACTAACATACCGGCTGAGGGTCACACTGCTAAGCCGCTTTC
Organism: Mormyrus iriodes; assembly: GCA_011763525.2. Lineage (NCBI taxonomy): Eukaryota > Metazoa > Chordata > Actinopteri > Osteoglossiformes > Mormyridae > Mormyrus > Mormyrus iriodes. Next base: position 40,897,767 of record JAAGVU020000001.1, read on the forward strand.
GGGCTCAGGCTTCCCCTAAGTGTCCTGGGAGATGTCGGGGCTGACCGTGTGACCGTGGGCTCCCTTTGAAATCAGCTTCAAAGCCCCCCATGTGCCTAATTCTGCTTGATTTAATGGCCTTCTGCCAGGCATGTGCTGGATAAGACTGGGCTCCAAGATAAGCTTTCATCAGATGAACTCCAGACATGAATTTTCTGGTTGGTTAACGAATAATGTGTGTAAGAATTATGTTCCCCCCACAACCCAAACCCAGATAAGCGACAGAAGATGGATGAATGGTGGACATATTATGTTGTTCTTAATATCTGCTATTTCATATATGTAATAATATTCTTCAGTATATATTATTTACTTGGTGTTCATTAATGAGACAAACATACAGAGTAGAATTCTATTTTCCATTTCATACACTAGTATATGCATTGACTTCCCTTAAGGATGTCACTGTGAAAGTCAGATCTTGTTCTAGAGCCAAGTTTGTAAATGACTTTCAGTAATGAAGGAGCCTGGTAAGCTGAGTTTATGGTCATTCTCTCTGTGTGGCAGCTGCTCATATAAAGCTGCTTTTGCTAAAAAGGAGATACTTGGCTGGGGACATGGCACAAGCAAAAAGGTGTCGGATACTTTGGTGCTTTGAGGTGTTCTGCCTTGGAAAGCTGTTGAGCCTATATGACTGACTGATCAAGGTCTGGCCTAGCTGCTCAGGTTCAGTTCCCTGGTAGCTGAAGACTCACTGCCTTGGTGCCGTATGCTCCCTGTGCCTGGTGACTGAAGATTAGGTGCCTTGGTGCTGTATACAAACTGTGCCCTGGATTTTTCTCTGTCGTAACATATCATCGAAGGAACCCTAAAATTCTTTTCTCGTATCTGGAGGCAAACGATCAGTTTGCATGTTGTAAGGGATAAACCTTCAGGATGGTGACTTTTTGTTGAGATGTGTTAGTCACCCTGCAGGCAAATCTTTGCTTCACCCTTACGAACCGTGAGAGGTTCCTGCTTTGGTGATTCCCCCGCATATGGTCTGGCTTTGAGACTCCCCATCAACCCTCACCCTTAACACTCCTACACAGATCCTGATCTCAGAGTGAGCTTAAATCACCTGGGCAGCGTGAGGCAGGCTTTGCCTCTCCGGTAGATATCTCATCTTCCCTGCACTGTGCGACAAGATAGTGATGTCATGGACTGGATTTGTTACTTGTAATTTTTAACATTAGACTGCTGGAACAAAACTGCAAGTGTGGCCTTGAGCAAAGTACCGCACCTGCATAGCTTATGTAAACATGACTCTGTCATTAGCTAATAGCATTAATTAATAATCGGGGTAAAGGTATCTACTAACAGATTAGTAATGTAATATTACTGAAACACTCTGTAGCTGGTGAGTCTGAATCTTCCTCCCCCTGGGATTTTTACCCACTACAGTATTTACAATTTACAGAGGATGGTGCAGTGAATAAAAACCATCCAGTCAATGGCAATTCTCTGGCCAGAAACACCAGAGAAGGTCAAAGGAGAATGATCAGATGCATCACAGCTACCTGGAAGGCCACCAGTGCAAAAGTAACAGCTCAGTTTAACAGTAGTGGGCATAAAGCCTTTTCTGCACAACTCTTACCTTGAAGTGGTTTTTGATGCCACTGTCTTGTCTATCTCATTTCTTCCATGGATAGAATGATGGACCAGAGATCTATGTCTGTCCTGCAGGAGCTTACAGGAATGTGGCATGAACCCTCTCATTGCTCACTGGCTAAGGTCTCAGCCTTGTTCTGCTTCCTCCTGAATGTGAGCTGTGTGGCATGAGATTTAAGGAAAGGAGCACCTGGTTAGGTCCTGTGTGGCCTGTCTTGGGGGGCGGGGGTTTAGCTAATGCTCGGGGCAGGCCAAATTTCCAAACCAGTTGAAAATAGATGAACGCTCACTAGTCATGACTTTGCTGCTCTCTGCTAGGGCTAGCATGGCGCTGAACCAGGTGTCTGTGCCAAAGAATGATCTCACTTGTTCCGAGTCTGTTGTAATGTTAGGGGGTAATCTGTTGTGGTGATTTCCACGCCTGTGCTCTGTTTGAATATGCCTTTGCCATTCCCCCCTCCCCCCACACCAATATGACTGCTTGTTGTCCCAAGTTGGCGTCATGTTACGTTGGTGGCATGCCAGTGAAATTTTCTTTTTCCCTGAGGGTGGTAGTAGGCTTGGATGGTGCAGATAAATGTATCAGGAATGACCTCCCCACCCCCCGCTCAGTGAAATTTTGTGCCAGAATTTCCAAATACAGGTATAGCATTGCTTTTTTTAATACTGTCAAAATATTTTCTGTCACAATATAATGTCTGGAGAGTTTATTACTGTGAGTGATTGATTGATTTATTGGTCTTCTAATTTTGCAGGAATCCAGAAATTTTACGATCTATTGTGTACCTGGTTCAACAGAGCATTAGGGCCTGAATGTTGCATGAATTGGAGCAGAGTGACATGGCAACCACAGGACTCAAGCAAAACTACTGTTTCTAAGCTTGGTCACTTCCAGCCTTGTGCAAAGCAGACTTACATTAAATGGCCAAAATGATCATGACACCCCTGTTAATTACTGGAAATACTAATTAAGTCTCAGGTATATAATTAAACGCATAGCTGTACACACATTGGAAACAGAATGGGTATTATAAAAAAGTTAGTTTTAATTTGGCACAAGCATAGGGTGCCATCTTTCCAGCAAGCATCTCTGCATTGCCAGTGGTTTATATACCCTGTGATGGAGAGAGACTTACACTGCAGAATCGGTAAGAAAATGGGTGCAGATAGGAAAAAACATGCTTAAAATTTCAAGTGTTTTAGAGAGGCTTTAAATATGCATTTGAATGGTTCAGTGGGGCTCGTCTCCCAATGATTTAAAATACTTTACGTAATTATTTACAACTTCAAATAAGAGGCTGAGAATGATGTTAAGCTTCAAACTAAGATTCTCGCGGTTGGCAGCGGGGGCTAATTAAGCCTGTTCTTCCATCCCTTTGAGTCATTCACAGGGGTACTTTCACTGCATTCCCCTTTGATGCTGGCACCTTCACCGCGTTCCCCTTTGATGCTGGCACCTTCACCGCGTTCCCCTTTGATGCTGGCACCTTCACCGCGTTCCAAGGCTGGTTAGTGAGTGGAGCTGCTGGGGAGCACTCATCTTCATCACTCCAGCTGATGTTCTCATCCCACCTGTCCAGTCGAGACAGAGGTCAGAATGTCCAGGTTGGAAAAACCCGTGTTCCAAGCTTGTCATATTCTGTGTGCCATGACGCCAAATGTAAACTATCAACATGGCGGACGGCAATAATGTCATTGTATAATAATATAATAACTTGCTATCATATTATATAATATTAATAATATCATTTTACATGTTATTTTGTAAATCAAGAGTAGTATACAAAAGCATAGGCATGATAACCTTGAAAGTCTGATTAATTAAAAATCACACATTCAGCTCTGTTTTCATAGTTGGCAGGCTATAGGCTATAGAACTAGGCAAAGACTGCTACAGCTGTCCATATAGCTTGACAGAGTTTTTCTTCCATTTAGTTCTCAGATGAAGAAATCATTTAATCCTCTTCGTTTTTTTACTTTCTTTTTTTTCAGGTGACTTGCAAGTATTATGTTAGTTTGTTAGTTAAATTTCTACATTGTCAGGTGAAAAATGTTGACTTAATAACTGGTACGTTTCCCTAGTAGGTTGTGGGTCGTTTTTTCAGAGGTCTCTGGGGAGATCTCTGGGGAGATCTCTGAGGAGGTCTCTGGGGAGGGAGGAAGGTTGTCAGTAGGATGTATGGTGCAGTGTTTATTTTATGGGATGTCTCTGAGGGAGGGTATTGTGAAACATGCTGGGCCTGTTCCACTTGTTTCCATGTCAGTGCCCCTCCTTTAATTAGGCTTGGGGGGTTTTCAACTTATTGTGGATTTTAAAAATGTAAGGGAAACATACATTTCTGCTTTTTTGTAAAATGTAATCTTTTATCCTCTGCTTACAAAGCTCATTTTATGGTATTGGATTCCCCCTTCAACTAGTAGTTGAATAAACTTAAAGGGATAGTTTTCATTTTGGCAGTAGCTGTTTTTAAGCAGATTTGTTTAGTAGACGCCATGGCTTGAGCGCACTCATCAGTAGTGTCCCACATGATGAACCTCTGGGACTGAATCTTCTAGAAGCCTTGGAAATGGACAGCCATACTGCTGCATAGTGTCCCCGCTTCAGAGGACAATCTGTTATATTAATTCCTGTGTACATAGTTGTACACCCCCCACCCCTTCATAAGACAGCGTGCAGTTAGTTTTGGGTCTGTTTTGACATGTTACTTAGCAGGCTCTTCCTTAAATAATTTTCTTTCCCTGCATTAAGGACTTGATTTACTGTAGAGATTTATATCGTGGTTAAAGAAAGATCAATGGAAAGCAGCAACAGACACATACACACTGATGAGTGTGTTCAAGCCATAAAAAGGTGCACACACGCGCACATGCACACGCGCGCACACACACGGACACATGCACGCACACACAGATGCACACACACTCCCACAAACTTGATTTGCTGTTTGGATGAAGGATTAGGGTCAAGCACAGGTATGGCAGGCTGCCAGTGTTTATGAGTAATAAATTACGTGCTGACATGGAGGTGATGAAGCTAGACCCCGGACAGTCGGGGAGGGGGGGGAGGGTGCTGCT
>JAAGVU020000001.1:40929335-40971313 GCA_011763525.2 Mormyrus iriodes
GCAGCTAATACATTATACAAGTTATAGGCATCATTAGTTTTTCTTGAATAATAGTGAGGCAAAGTGGACTCCTAACACCATCTTTACCACAAGCCCAAAATGAACACTGACCCATCTGGGGGTCTGCAACCCCATATACCCCTAGTGGGGTGCTAAAGAACCCCAAGTGGATGTGAGGGTTAATGGCTGCCTGCTTGAATTAAATGCCTAAATCATTCGCCAAAAAATAATTACTATGAGATTGTCTTCAGAGATACTTGGGGGAGATAGTTGATCGAAAAAGATAAAGTGCGACCTGGAGGAGGCCAGCATCTGTAGGGTTGGGGTTGGGCTTCGTAAAGGCACATCGTAAGGTACGTGTTAGTCGGGACCTCAAACTGACCAAGCTGGCAGCCTGATGGAGGATTGAAACTGGGACATTACTGGGGGTTTGGGGGTTTAGCCAGCTTGGGGAGAGGATAGTTAACACCAAAAAAGCCAGTCTTAGTAAGGGGGTGGAACAAGCAGAGAAAACCATATGGACATCAGGTGGACAAACAGGACCACGAGAGCTGGATGTGTCTGTGTGATCTAGCTGGGCTGAGAGACAAATAGAGGAATCAGGCTCGTCACCTGACTTGGGCCTGCCTGGGACATCCCCCATGCGACCCCACGATGGCTTCTGCATAGTGAAGTCCCTGGCAACGAGACCCACATTCATAGTCATGCCCCACTTTTATTTTTATTTGCTGTCCAGGCGTTTCTGGGCAGTCCTCATTTTTAAGGAAAGACCCCGTTCCCCTCTGTCTCACTGACCCAGTAAACAGCAGGGCGGTGGTGGCCTGCCTCTGCTACAACCCGCAAGCGGGGACTTAACACTGTTCATGTCCTGAGGGTTTCTTCTTAAATTATTATCCATGGTGTATGGCTGTAGAGGTGTGTGTTAAATGGTCTGAGGACACAAGGCTGAGGAGTTGGTTCACCACGTCTGAAGAACACTGTCCTTCCGTCCGCACAACCCTCCTCACCCCTACTTTTGTCCTGGCAATGATGTAGCTGGCACTGGGGGTTGGAGTTTGGTATGGAGTGAGGCTGGTCCATGGCCAGAGAGTGCCATCGGGTGGGGGGGCATAGGCCAGCTGCTTTTACCAAAGACTCCTTGGGAACCATTTGGGGATGGAGAGGGGGCTGAAGCCAGTCCAAAAAACTGTTTTTTCCCCAGTCTAACTTTTGATAAGAGCATGATGAGGTGTTCATTAATGATGAAGCTGGCTTTTGCCACCTGTAGGATGGCGGAGTACACCTCTGGGGACACTGGCATCATGGGCACTCTAACTCTCATTTGTACGGGGCCTTTTCCAGAACTTTCTAAATCATGTTAAGCACAATAACGAAAATGTCAGCCGGAAAGGTTGGAATTGGCAAACGGGGCAAACAACCTTTGTGATCGCCAAGGAGAGGAAACCATTGCCTGTTGTGTGTGTCTGTGTATATATGTGTGTGCGTGTGTATTTGTGTTTGTGTGTCTGTGTATGTGTGGGTATCTGTGTGTGCATGTATGACTGTGTGTTCGTGTGTATCTGTATCTGTGTGTGTGTGTGTGTGTGTGTGTGTGTGTGTAGGAGGTTACCCGCTGATCATGGAACCAGATATCTCATGCCTAATAGCTGATGACTGTCTTAGACGAGAGCAACTCACAACGGCTTCGTTCCCGGTTTTCCGTTACCTTCTCAGCATGTCCCTGTCCCCAGCATGTCCCCATCCCCGGCTGCCCTTTACCCACATCTACACCCATGCGGCTTTCATTCTGCTTAAATCCCAACTCCAATCAGTTTGAGGGGCCCTACACTGTTGTGCTTTGCACAATGCCAATGTTTCTGTGCTCATATAGTCGCTCAGCAGGTGACCCACCTCTAACAGGAGTGCTGATTCACCCACGATCCCTCAGAACCTGATACAGCTCTCAGGACTCTTTCCATAACAGGTTAACTGCCGAATGGCTAGCTGTGTGTGTGGCACTGTGCCTTGTGTTGTCGTTTTTGGAGAGTTTGTTGGTTAGAGGCCCCCCCAGAGCAGGTGGGGACCTTTCCAAATCCACTTAGTTTTAGCCTGTGTTGTCCTCATTTGACCCTGTAGGTTTTTTTAAGTGCTGCCCTCTGTTGACAGTATGATTATTAAAATGTTGGGGAATGTACCGCATCAGAATTGACATTATAATACAGCAAACTTCAGTTGCATGTTTGCCCCATTGTCCGTTTGCGTGTGTCTGTGTAAGCTGTTTAAAAAGGATGATTCACATGCCTGTATCCAGCTGACATATGACTGGTATTGAAATTGCAGGTTTATGAACAGCCTCGATCCTTTCTGTGTACTTCTCGTAAGGAGAGCATGAATCATTCCGGCTGGATCTTCCCCGGAGCCTGCGGGGACGGGGCTGCTGGGAGAGGGAGAGACCCCAGGTAGAAGGCTGGGCTCCTGCCGTCTGCATCAAATGAATAATGAGAAGTGCAGAGGCATGCAGTAGCATGTGAGCCGCTCCCTTCCGGGGCCCGGCGAGGTCTGAGCTGCCTCACACTGCCGGTTCCAGCAGATCAGGTTGAACCTGAGTCACTGCGCAGATCTGAGCTTGTTGGCTGATTAGGATCTGGGCCCTTTCTGTTCACCCCAACTCCTTCATGATGATGATGATGATGATGATGATGATGATTGATGATAGGAAAACTGTTTCCTTCTTGTGGTGTCTGGCTGAGGTGCTGGTCATCCCTCCTTCTTGTGGAGTCTGGCTGAAGTGCTGACCATCACTCCTTGTGGTGTCTGGCTGAGGTGCTGATCATCCCTCCTTCTTGTGGAGAGTTGTTGAAGTGCTGACCATCACTCCTTCTTGTTGAGTCTGGCTGATGTGCTGATCATCCCTCCTTCTTGTGGTGTCTGGCTGAAATGCTGATCATCCCTCCTTGTGGTATCTGGTTGAAATACTGATCATCCCTCCTTCTTGTGGTGTCTGGCTGAGGTGCTGGTCATCCCTCCTTTTTGTGGTGTCTGGCTGAGGTGCTGGTCATCCCTCCTTCTTGTGGAGTCTGGCTGAAATGCTGATCATCCCTCCTTCTTGTGGAGTCTGGCTGAAATGCTGATCATCCCTCCTTCTTGTGGAGTCTGGCTGAAATGCTGATCATCCCTCCTTCTGGAGTCTGGCTGAAATGCTGATCATCCCTCCTTCTTGTGGTGTCTGGCTGAGGTGCTGATCATCACAGTAGTGCATTTTTACCTGAATGTGAATGTTATAAACTTTTTTTCTCCATTTTTGCGTTACAATTTAGGATGAAAACAGTCTGTGTAAATTGTTTGTGAAACTGCTCAAGTGACCAAAAAACTAATTTTGTTGGAAGTTCTGCCTGAAACAGTCTGGCTTTATGCACACCTAGTCCTATAACGATACACTCAATGTGAGGTTGACCGCCTTGGTCTAAGGGGCATGTTGCTAGGAAACATAGTGGCACATTTTGCAGCAAATCAGTGACCACGAAGGTCAGAAGGCCAAGCACGTTAAAACTTGGCAAAGAGCTTTCTGGGAAGGAACAGCCATATAGACCAGCGTATTTGTATCTATGACACTGATAAAACTCAAACATCTGTAAAAATTAATCAGGGATCTCCACTGGGTACACCTTCCGTTAAATAAATAAAAATCCAAATGGAAGAGCAGAAATTTTCTGTTGGTTGCTACATAATTGTCATCCTGAATTTCATGTTGCTCCTCATTTCGTTTGCAGCAACGTGCCCCAGGAAAGCTGCTGTTCAACTTGGTGTGCAGCCACCTGAATCTCATCGAGGGTGACTACTTTGGCCTGGAGTTTCAGGACCGGCGGAAGATGACTGTGAGTGTGCCGGGTGGGGAAACCAGAGATACCTGGTGTGGGACAGCCATAGCAATGGGGTTTCCTAATGCCAAACTATCCACGGTTGCATTGACAGGTTTACCTGTAAGGCTAGCTAGAGAGAGAGCCTTATTTTTGCTGACTCCTGGGTCTGTCTTCTACATTTTTCCACATTTTTTCACTCTCCCAGACACATCAGCAGCAGCTAAGTAACCCCCTTCCTTGTCTGTGAGTGTCTGACACTAACCTTGTCCTCTTAGGTTTGGTTGGACCTGGTGAAACCCATCATGAAGCAGGTTAAACGTAAGTACCAGTATGGGCCTAACTCCTGGGCTCGGCCGGAAATTCAATAGCTTAGTCAATCTCTCTAGCAGCGACACCAAGCTACTCTGTAATAGGAACCTGCTGAAGAGAAAAACTATCTACTGGAAGCAATTGGAATCTCCTTTACGTGTAAAAGTCTCCACAAATAAACACTTTTTACTATTCCCTAGAGGCAAATAAATTTTGCCTTAATTTGGACTTTACAGTCTAGCTGAGTTATACGGTTTTTCTAAATGACTTTCAAGATATTTAGTCCGCTGTTGAGAAGGGAAAATCCAGATAATGTCCAAGTATTGATGTAGTGTTGGTCCCACAAATCAAGGCATGTCCTCTTCACACATTGAAACACCTGCCTGCAGGAGTTTGCCGAAGTTTTGGTTTTGCTCATGGGCCACAAGTGATGGAAGCTGGATATTGTATTTGAATGCACTGTGAAGGCATACTGAGACCCTCAGAGCTTCCTTACCAGTCACTGCTGTGTGATGGCATGTCATTGCAGGCCCCAAACGCACTCTCCTCCACTTCGTCGTGAAGTTCTTCCCCCCAGACCACAACCAGCTCCTGGAGGAGCTAACAAGGTATGGGGGGTGAAGACATGGCTGACAGGAGGGTTTTGTGCCAGGTTAACCTGATTAAACTCTTGGAGTTTTTTGTACTGGGTTACCCCGGTTTTGCCCTCATGGTGCTGTGTTCCAGGTCACCCCGATTAAGCGCTTAGAGTGTTTTATGCCGGGTTACTCCCATTAAACGCTAGCAATGTTTTATGCCTGGTTACCCTGATTAAGCGCTCAGAGTGTTTTATACCAGGTTACTCCCATTAAACGCTAGCAATGTTTTATACCAGTTTACCCCGATTAAGTGCTTACATAGTTAATGCTCAATGGGTAGCTGGGTGAATTTGAAGTAATATCAAAGTGGTACATACACCCTTCCATCGGATGGAACTGATGGCACTAGCCATGATTCTTAGTCTTTGTAACATTACTTTCTTAAAGAAGCCAACTCCCCATTTCTCATTTTTTCATTCATTCTTAGAAAATTGTTTTGTAAGGCACACTGTTATCCCATGTTCTCATATAAGGTCATGCCCAGACTGACAGGAGAGGACATTTTGGGAGCTTGGGGACTTTCAGGTAGCCCAGCAGAAAACAATATCATCTGTATGCCAAGTGAACCTGTCATTTCTGTCCACCGTAGCCAGTGGCTCCCAGTAGACAGTTTTTTTCCCTTCCAGTGGCAGCCTAGCGTGAATATTTAATTAGCGAAATCAAAGAGCTGTTACTTGTCGAGAGCAATTTATTGACGGTGTTAATCATGTCCGGTGTGGCCCACGAGCAGCTGCAAAAGCGGCATAGAAGAAGCATGGAGCTGTACAGCATCCCAGTAATTCTTACACCTCTTCCTCCCGTCCAATTTCCTGGCTTTCTTTTGACGCTCACTATGATCCTCCATCCACTGAGTTCCCGAAACCCAGTTTCTACATTTGTAATGTTTTGAACAGGAGGAATGAGCCAGAGAAACATGGATCACTGTTAGAAACATATAAGTTTAGTATGGAGATGGCAGCAGGCAATGCCATTGCTGACGTCTCATCACCTCAGCGCTGAGTGCATATTATGTCATGTCCCATCTCCATGGAGAGGTCTGTACATGGTGGGGTCAGCTTCAGTTTGTTAGTGGAGTTTTCAGGGCATTATAGGATATGAAGGAGTGTGTATACCTTTGGTGATAAGGGGGAGCTATATTCTTAACTGCCTAATCGCTGATCCAGTAGGCCGATGACCCGTGCAGGCGCAGGATGTCTGACATCATATAGTTTGTCAGTTATATATATAGTTGTTATGCAGGCATTTTACCTAGAAGCCAGACCTCGGCTGGCTCCTTACTTTAGTACCCTGTACCCTTTTCTTGGCAAAAGAAATGCCTGGAATGGTTTGTTTAGCTCAGATGTTTTAACAACCAGGGAAACCCAGCTGTCTAAACCACGGGGCTGGCCGGAGGAAACCCTTGTCGATGAGTCACTGGCACCTGTGCTTCGATGACGGTGTGTGACTTGGGTATTCATGTGGTCACGCCCTCAGAATACAGAACCTACTTTTATGTGAATTTTCCTGCTGATTACCAGTACAGATCCTAAAAGGCCTCACATGCCGTAAGTCTCTGCTAAGCTCTCTGGCAGATATAGTTGTCACTGAACACGTTTCTACATGCAAGTATTAATGTTTCCCTTTGTAATGGATAAAAATGTCCATGTCTCCATCCGTGGTGATTTCTTTGCTCCCTTGCAGCCTGTCGGAGTTTGGAGTTCGGCTCGCTGAGCTATATGGAACCTGCTTTTATTTCTGGAGTGTTTGGGGGGCTTTATAAACCCTTTTTTAAATTCAATTCAATGCTATTTGTATAGCACAATTTCACAACATTCCATTGTCTCAAAGTGCTTTACGTTATCCCCACCCAAAGCCCCCAGTGAGCAAGACAAAGGCGACAGTGGCAAGGAAAAACTCCCTAGAAGGAAGAAACCTTGGGAGGAACCAGACTCATGGGGGGAGCCCATCCTCCAGGGGCTGGCGGAGGAAGTCAACTGAGTCCCAGTTATACTGTGCCAATTTTAACATTTAAGTCTCAAAGCAGAGGGCAGGCAGGTAATAGCAGGCAGGTGCTGGTGTTGCTTTAGAATTTTGTCTCAACCCCATTGAAAAAGCACCCCCCGCCCTTTAGAATTTTGTCTCAACCCCATTGAAAAAATGAAAGATTTTTGTCTCATTTTGTGGAAGAATTTCCTGCTTCTCAGTCACTGTGGAGAAATATTAGAAATGTTTTGTTGAATAAAAATGAAACCACCTTACCTGATGGTTTTTGCTGCAGTAAGCACCATCCTTCTGGCACTGTTTCCCACTCGGAAGAATGTCTGCGTGGTCCGTGCTCAAGGGCTCAGCAGGAGTTTAACATCTAATGGCTTTCTAAACAAAGCCTGTGGTGCCATTTTGCATTTTCATTCTGCATGTGGGGGAAGCTTGAAATGTGTCGTCAGACCAGGCATCGGCTGCTCCCATCACGGGGGTCTCCCCAGCTGTTCCAACAGCTGTTCCATGTCTGTGCGGGGGGGCTTTCGTCTCTGGGGCCGTGAGTGTCTCATTAGTAACTGCTACTTTGGCGACAAGGTCACTGTCAATTGTTCCTTTGTTTGCGTGACCTTTACGTGTTTAAACCTGACCGGCAGTATGTCCTCATGTCAGGGAGGGGAGTTCAGTGTTTGGTGATTCATCTCATGGGTCTCTCCCACTACCCCACCCGTTCATCTGCCTGCCTGTCTCCCTCAGGTACCTGTTCGCCCTCCAGATCAAGCAGGACCTGGCCTGTGGGCGCCTAGTTTGCAATGACAGCAGCGCCGCCCTGCTTGTCTCCCACATCATTCAGTGTAAGTTAGCTGCAGTCTCATGGACCAAACAGGTGGGGGGGGAGGTGGGCCCTGGGATGAGCATCTTCTGTTTGAAAGCAAGAGACAATGTTTGTCACTTTCTTAAAAACATATTAATTTGCTTATTATATTATTGATTCCAAGACAGATGCATTGTGCACCATACAGTTATATTCTGCTTGAGTATAAAAAATTTGAACTTGCAGCCTTGTGGTCATAACTCCAACTTCAGCACTCCCTGCAAATAGCTTAGTTGCCATGGTTACACACCCAGTCTTCCATAGTGAAAGCTGGGTGACTGCTGTAGAACAACTATAGTCAAAAGATTTAACAGAAGAGAGCCACCCCCACAGTAAATTAGGCCCCATCCACCCATCTGCCCTTAAGGAGAACAAACAGGCAAACTTGGTTGATATTGTGTTGCAGTGTTAAGTCTCTTAGGATTAACGCCCTTCACCACTGCTAGTTTGGGAGTCCTGGTTTCGATGTGCTTTGTGTGTCAGTCTAAGAGTGGGAAAATCATTCAGTGTAGATCAGTTAACACATGAAGCCCTCTCTCAGAGGACCCTGAGATCCTTGAAGGTCCCTTTCTCCTATTAAGTCTGCCTCCTCTGTCTTTGCCCAGCCGAGATGGGGGACTTTGACGAAGCCCAGAGCAGGCAGCAACTCCTTGACAACAAGTACATTCCCAACCAGGAGAGCCTGTTGGACCGGGTCTTGGAGTTCCACTGCAAGCACATGTGAGTTGAGTAGCTAACCAGTGTGTGCGTGTGTGTTTGTGTCCACGTGCGCATGTGTGTGTCTGCATGCTTGTGTGTGCGTGTGCCTGTGTGCCTGTGTGTGTGTGTGTGTGTGTGTGTGCGCACTTGCACATGACTCGATCAGCATCAGCCCCTTCCATAGGATTTCAGGCTCACCTGTCACCACATCCTGCTGCCCCCCCTCGATCCTCTAGAGATTATTAAATATACATCAAAACTGGAGGAAGTAGGGGAGAAAAATCTTGACACATCACCTGGGAGCAGGGAGTCACTGAGGAGACACAACCCTTACTGTACACCGGATCACTAACCAGAACACTTGATTATGTCCCGGTGTTTGTGCCTGACTTCAGGCTTTGTGCTGCGGTGGGGGTCAGCCTATGCCACGATGACTCTCTGCTCTCAGCTTTAAATGTAGTTTTTCAGTTTGGTGACTGTATCTTTGATGCTCTTGACTGGCACACTGGCAGACACCCCCTTACATTTTATCTTGTTACATTTCTGTTTTTTTCCTGAATAAAGAACTCTTTCCTAAGAATTTACTGGTCACGCTTGGCTTGTTTCAGTTGGTTTTCCTCCCTAACCCTTCTCAGATGAAGAGCGCTCTCTGTCACTGTGATACTGGAATGACTCAAAAATGCGGAATGTTCTAGAGCCCAAACTCCCAATCCCATTAACTCCTGAGTCCCCAAACCCCTCCTGATTTGGCTCCATCAACTTCACCTCCTACTCTCCTCCTTACTTTTATATTTTTAATGTTTCTCTCCCATGTGTTGCCTGCTGTCTTGTCCTCAATATTTCGTGTCGATCGAGTCCCAGTTGGGGGGACACTCTGAGCTATCTTTTGGATTTCTCACCTTTTCTCCGTATTCTTTCCCATTAACATCAAGTTCTGCCCAAATTTCAGAGAACAAAAGGACTGGCTTTCAATTTATGGTGCGGTTTTCACGGGACACACAAGGAATTGTGAAGTAATAAACTTCACACAAATATCTGGAGTGGCTTAACAAGTCATTTCTTCTGCCAAGAAAAGTTTATATAAAATCGGTGATCTAATGACCTGTCCTCAGTTTTGATTGCTGATTCAGGCCCGAGAAGGTGAGCCTTCCTGCACTGAGGCCCGCCCCCCTCTGTATCATTCCTCAGAGGGCAGAACCCGGCAGAGTCCGACTACCAGCTGCTGGAGATCGCCCGCAGGCTGGAGATGTACGGGATTCGCCTGCACCCTGCGAAGGATAAGGAGAGCACTAAGCTGAGCCTGGCAGTGGCTCATACGGGCATCCTCGTCTTCCAGGTGACTCCCCAGGCTTCACATAACCAGATGTGTCACCAACTTTAGCCCTGAGTGAATCTGAATGAGCCTAGAATGGTCTGTTTAGCTCAGATGTTTTAACAACCAGGTTCTCAATTTGAGTTTTCAGTACGTCGTGACAGTCTTAGTCCAGGGCTGCGTTTCTCAAGCCGTCGTAGTGCTACGATCATCAAAAATTCAGAGGGAGGGAATTCAGCACAATAACCTTGGGCAGATTGTCTCTGGGCTAAGCCCCTGATGTCCTAAGATCCTAGCAATGTCCCTGCACAGAACATGCTCTTCATTATGTATCTTGGCCTGAGGTCAGAGTTTACGTTTTCATTTATGGTTATTGTGGTTTATAGCTTTTGTGACATGAAACTAGACCTTAACTAGGATGATTTTCCACTTTCCGATTTTCCACTAAAAGAAAACACAGATCTCTGGTTAGTCGACTTCTAAGCAGGCGACCAAAAATTTCAACTGTGATCATCACACCCCTCTACTGGAAAAGCAGTTGGATAGATGGATGGATGGACAGAGATGTTTATGGTGGTTTACCATCCATCAGTCCAGAGTTTACTCACTCTGAAGACTGGGTTGTTGTTCCCATACAAGTTTCTGATAAAAATCACAGGTCTCATGGCTAATCAGGTGAGCTGTTATTGTCCAGTGATATGTGAGGGTCTGACGCTTTCTCTCTGTGTCCCCTGAAGGGGCAAACAAAGATCAACGCCTTCAACTGGTCCAAAGTTCGCAAGCTGAGCTTCAAGAGGAAACGTTTCCTCATCAAACTCCGACCGGATCCCAACGTAGGTTTGGTCACCACAGAGACCGCTGCGCCAAGGGGAGGGGTGTCTGGTGAAATGAAAACCTTGCTTGTCTCACAAGCCATCTCAAATCTTTTGAGTCTGCTGAAATAATATGCTCACATTGCCATAGAAATGTTCTGAGGGATAGAAGTACTTTTTAAAATGCAAAATATCTCATTAAACATAACTACAAAGGTTTTTTTTTAAAGGTTCTGTCTTTAAAAATGTTAGGGAGAACACTTTGTGCCTCGCAGAGGCTGTAGTTTACATATACAGCTGGATTTTAACTTGAGCCCATGTGGCATTTGGGACTGATTTAAGCTCTATACCCCAGATCAAACCAAGAAGCTGCCTTATGAAATAACAAGACAGATTAATTTTAGTGAGCATATCTGTCTATGACCTAATGTGTGTTGGAAATGCCAGCCTAGAAAGGAATTCCTCCTTCTTAATTCAAAGCCCTTGAATCAAAATGAAAAAAGAAGCTACCAACCACAATGCAGTGCTGGGGTGATGATGTCTTTCCAGATGTAGGCTCTGCTTATACCATTAATTTTTCCCATTCTGGTTCGATCTCTATATTTTGACTTGGTTATATGTGAGTCGCATACAAGAAAATATGACACTAGGCCAGCCAAGTCAAAGCAAAACCAGTTAACCTGTTAGTTTTCACTGTTCGATAATCAAATATATATATAGGGGGGCTGTCTGCCCCCCACCCCCCCCAAGGACCAGAAACACTGGTCTAAAAGTATGAGATTGCTTGTTGAGATGCGTCGAAGTAAAAACCTCAAAAAAAGAATCAGTGATCAGACTGACTGTGGCAAAGAGGTCGTTTGTAACATCCTCCTGTCCCTGCTGGAACGCAGTCCGTGTTTCTGCTCTTGACTGCCCCCTACAGCGCAGTGCGTGCCAAGACGTGCTGGAGTTCCTGATGCTCAGCCGGGATTGCTGTAAGGCCTTCTGGAAGATATGCGTGGAGTACCACGCTTTCTTCCGGCTCCTCGAGGAGCCCAAGCCCAAGCCCAAGCCAGTGATCTTCACGAGGGGCTCTTCCTTCAGGTTCAGGTAGAGCTGACCGTAGAGACCAGCCCATGCGTATTTTTGCACATCATTGCTGCCGTGTGAACCTGGATTTTACCTGCATGATTCTCATCCTGCCTGCTCCCCCCATCCAGTGGGTGCACACAGAAGCAGGTCATTGAATATGCCAAGGACTCAGAGTTTAAAAAGGTCCCCTTTCAGAGGTAAAACTTCATTTCAGAACACGTTTTATTGCTGGTCATTGTGGGAGTGCAGAATCCTCAGCCTTTTATTTAATGTCACCTCATGTCTTTGTTAAAAAAAGGCTCTAATCTGTATGGGGGTTGATATTACAAAAGTCCCTTTACTGAAATCCTGATTACTGCAGTTATCAGTTAAACTGTATGCAGTCTTTCTTATATTTAAGCAGCCCAATATGTTTGCTGCTTCTTTCAAGCCTAATATCGCCAAAAAACAGCATTAAAGTACGTGTGTGTGCCTGTGGGGGTGTGTCAGTTTTATGATGCTTTTCACTGGCAGAGGGCGCATTAATAAGATATTTGATTTCCTGATGTCAAATGAGTTCCTGTGAAGCAGAGAAGTGGCACATGTGGTTGGCCTGGCCTTTGGCTTTGGCGGAGTGACTGTATGCTTCTCTCCTCCCTTCCAGGAAGCACAGCAAGGTCCAGTCTGTCCGCAGACAGCCCCCCCTGCTGCAGACTGAAGCGCCAAACGAAGTCAGTCGCATTTCCTTCGCTGTGTCTCTCTCTACCTGTTGTGTCCATAGTGCTGCATTGTGATGCAGGGTGTCTGCCCTGCCACTGGAAGATAGGCTGCTGAATATTGAGTTGTAACCCATTGTTATGTGTTTCAGTAGAAGTGTTAGTCTGAAGCCATTAGCCTTATCCAGTCCTTGCCTCTTACTGCTCTCTCTCTCTCTCTCTCTCTCTCTCTCTCTCTCTTTTTCTCATCCCCTCTCTCCACAGCTGAGCGAGGGCTGCAACCCAGCAGATCAGCCCAACTCCCAGCGCCACCACAGCTCTGCTTCTGCCGAGGGCCGTGGCTCGGGAACCCCAGGAGAGCATGGCAGCCCGGCTCAGCCCATTGGGCCTGAAGACAGAGCTGGGCCGGTGGTGGAGGGCCGGAGACCGGCATCTCCTGCCAGGCAGCTGACAGAGAATCAGAGCACAGGTCCAGCATGCCGGGCCACCCTGGTCCATGGCTTCTATATCCCGTACATGGACGAGATTGACATAGACAGCGAGTATGCCATACACGGGGGCAGCTCCACCTGCCACAGGCATGGCCATCACAGGGGCAGGCCAGAATCCTGGGCCGGGGGTGTAAACGGGGCTTACTGCCAGGGGTGGGAGAGCAGTGCTTGGAGGTTTAACTACCGGGAGTCCCTTTCCTGCTGCGTCAGACCACCTGGCTTGGCTCGGGACAGCGAGCCGCAAGACACCATGCTTTATGGCTGCAGGCCAAGTTCTGCCCCCACCTCCAATGTCCTGGTGGATGAGATTTTCCTGGCCTCGAACCAGAGAAGCCCCCCTGCAGCCCATCATGTGGCCAGGAGAGGGAACTCCAGACAGGCTGCGAGCCCCAGTTATCGGGCCGAGCCTCTCAGTGGCAGCAGCAAGTGGGACAGGCACGTCTCCTGGGCCAGCCTCTGGAGCGATGGCCTCTGCTATCAGGATGATTTGCATTGCTCACAGAAGCTCCCAAACCCATGGACCCCCTCCACCTCTAACCCGCAAATCCGTGGTAAAGGCACGTCTATCCAGCCCCGGACCCTGGCCTCTAGGGCCGACTGGTCAGGGTCCCCGGAGTGCCGCTGGGGGAGCAGCACCACTCAGCATCTGTACGGCCCACCTAACAGAGGCCATAGGGTTGACTACTTCCTCAACACCGGTGCTAGGTCCAGCGATTCTAAGACAGGAGCCCACAAGCATGCTTGCCCTTGTTGTACATATTCTGGCCACCAGTACTTGCCTGGCAAAGACCTCCCATTTGCGAACGTGCACCTGGAAGGGGACATGGGTGTTACCTATAGCAGCAAGGACAGGCAGGGTTTAGGCTGCAGGCCTTAATGATTGCATCTGTGGATGCTGACAGGCAGTTACTCTTAGCCTTTTGTGGTTGGTACTGGGGTCAGGGTGCCAGAGATCTTTCAGTGAGATAGACAAGAGTTTGTCCAGCTTGAGATTTTAAAGGATCTACACGGCATGTGAAAGTGGTACTGCACCACCTTTCCAGGAATGAGAAAAACGTCACAGCGGTTGTATTTCTGGCGAGCAGAAGAGGAATGCCTAGTGTGTTGTCTTTCCTGGGCACAGAAGATGGAAACATGATGGTTGCCTTTTTGGTTTAAATTCTGCTTGCTACGTTGTGTTGAAATAACTGATTACTTAGGCAGGGTGACAAGTCCTTCAAGCTGAAGTTGGATTTTAATTGTGACCCTCCGTTAGAGTAGAAGTGATATGACAGTTTCTGCAGCTCTGGGATTGGCCTTGCCATCTTTCATGGCTAAAGAAAGCTTCATATTTTGACTCTTAGTCCAGAGTGAAAAGTAATTTTATTAGATGTGGTAGTGATAGTGTGCAGCTTTGGAAAACTGCTGACTGGGCTGGGAGGATGCGCTCAGCATGGGGAAGCCACTTCCTGCCACGTTTCAGGATGGCATCTTAAGCTGACACCCAACGGCGCAGGACTGAAGTCTTCAGTCACACTCTGTCGTGAGTCTTCATTATCTAGGAGAAGCGAGACTGTAAATACTGACTGCAAAGAATCTCTGAAGACACACTTAGGTTTTACTTCTGATGTCTTATCAGGCTACACTGATGTGCAAGGTGATACATTCACCAGGGGTGAAAGTACATAAACGTGTGCCCATAACCTCAGATGTACAACCTGTGTCTCTAGAGGGCGTCACCCAGAATGCCCTCCTCCACTCTTTTGTACCCATAGTGCTTTGTCTCTTTGTTAACTGTTTCAGACTCTGTTTTTAGCTTGTTGGAGCTCTTCCTGGATATTTGCCATGTTGGATGGAGGAATGGCATGGCTGTTTGACCAGGAAAACGGATGATTTCATTACATAAAATTCATCTACTTTTTTGTTTGACAAATTTGTCAAATTTTTATAAACCTGTGGGTGTGACGCCGTGCTTGTTGCTGTTCTCTGATCTCTACTGCATTCTCTCACCTTTTAATTGCTTCAGGACCAAGTAGAGCACTGTTTATATTGTCAGGTGCTGAATATTTAACTTGAGCAATGATGTTCGAGTTATATGTGCCTAGGGGTCACAAGGTCAGATCGCAATATGGTTCCTAAAGAGTGATTGCACTCTCGTTTTGTTGACTAGAAGCTAACCAGGGGTATGTTTCCCAAAAGCGCCTGTTAGAAACTTACAATACCTATAACTGTTCATTTGCATGGTTCCAGTTATGTAAGTTGCTATGGTTGATACGTTTTTGGGAAACACATACCAGCTCAGCTGCAGAGTCGCTGCTTAGCTGTGCCTTTAGGGAGGCTTTAGCAAGTCCTGGTCCCAGAGCTGCCTGATCTCACTCTGCAGATCACTGTCAACCAGGTATTAATATACCCCACCCACTTCGGGTACTAGTCGACTTGTATCCGTTTAATAATTTAATACTAATAGTTAGAATCTTGTACTAGAATTAGCTAGTGTTACATAATTGTATTTAATTTTTTTCCCAGTTGTTTGTTTACTGTGAGGTAACACTCGAACTGTGAACAGCACAGATGTGAGTGTGTGCCTGTTCATGCAGGAGCCATATCTAACAGCTGGTGGTGGAATGGGCTTGCCTGCTTCACGAAGTCTCTTCAACGAAATGGTATTCCGACTGTCGAAAGCACAGATCAACATGAAACAAAGAGAAATCCCAGACATTTCAGGCATTTTAGGTCCCAGTCTGTGAAAAATAGGATGTATGGTCACCGTTTTTGGATCTTCAGTTTTCTGGATCTTTTTTAGTAAATATTTTAGATGTTTTCAGTAAAATATCTTCACTTTTTCACCCTATTCAGCATTGATCGTTTACCTTTGAGACAGGGAGACGGTGGTATCCTAGATGTTGCCATACAGAGTAGATACCCATGGCCCCTACACGCTTTTGCCTGTGGTGTCGTAGGTAGACAGCTGCCTTTAGCCTGTTGCGCTATGCGTGTTGGATGTGTGGATTTGTGCACCGATTGAGCCGTCTCCGCCAGGGAAGCTCTCTGCTTCCATAGCCAGCCCTAGACCTGCCTTGGTGACCTGGCATATTAATAACCATTTTATCTAGGTTGTCATGGGCCATTCTGAGGAAGGCGAAAGGGTGGCAGGCAAGTATGTAGGCTACTGTCTTCGCAGATGTAGTATGGCAGAATGTCACGTAGCTCTCTGTGGATGCAGACGTGCTATGTAAAGGTGTTAAACCATGCCTCGGGTGAAGGTTACCTCTGGTTATTCCTGTAAGCTGGAAGTCTAGACATAGATCAGCCACTGACGTTTGAAGTGACTGAGCTTTGGTAGACACTCTTTATGTTAGATTCACTCGTGAGTTGCCCATACAGTAGGTTATCTTCAGCTGTTTCACTCTTAAAATAGCACTAATTAGCTCATGCAGTAGAATGCAGGTATTCAGCCCCTTTTTTAATCCCCTTTCTGTCCTCCTAGCAGGACCAGCTGTAAACAGCCCTCGGCTCTCCGACTCCTCGGTCACCTCCCAGGGCTTGGTCAATGGGCAGAAACCAGCCTCAGTGGCCGGTCAGAGCCCGGATGGGAGACCTACTTCTCCACTCACGAGTCCCCCGGTGAACGATATGGCCAGTATGCGCATCGATGAGGAGGATGAGGCCCGGAGGAAGGTTTGTGCTCAGCCAGAATTGTAGATGAGCTTCGCGTTCTGGGGCTGGTGGTCTTCACCTCCATGCCCGTGTCGTCACATTTGACCTGCGTGACCTGATTCATCTAAAGTCATTTAATCACACACACCTGCATCTCACAACATCCTCGCATGTATGCAATCTTTACTAAGCTCCCCCTTTTTCCAGAGATTCCCCACTGACAAGGCCTACTTCATTGCCAAGGAGCTGTTGATGACAGAGAGGACATTTTTGAAGGACCTGGAGGTTATCACTGTGGTAAGAATCGATGGGGGTGGATGGTGCAGTCCCCTCAAGGTCAGATAAAAATGACTTGTTTCCTTCCCGGTGCCATGCGGGGAGTGAGCAGTGCAAAGTGCTTCATTAGGGAGCATTTAAAAAGCTTATATCTGTCAGACAGCAAATTTCTGCCATATTGTTATTTCTCACTTTTCTGGTACATTCCTTCTCAAGAACAGCCCATGATTGTCCTCCCCTTCAGTCTCCTTACCCCTCCAGTGTTGTGCGTTCAGTCAGTTAGGTGCTCCCAGAATACTCGGCTAACCTGAATTTCCTATTTGAACAAGTGCGTGAAATCCTCTGGAGTTCTGCCAACAACTTGCAAAGAAAACAAGGAGATGGGTGGTTTTGGTGCCTAATGTATTACAGTCCACCCCCCCCACACACACACACAACTGCTGTGGCAGTGATAGTGAGGCTCCCACCACGAACACACAGGCGTCCTTACAGAGGGCAGAGCAGGCTCCCAGGCTGTCACAAGTCAGCAGACAGAGCTTCAAGAATGACAGAGTATCTGTGCCCATTCCTGAGAAGCTCCTGCAACTCCTCGCCTGTCCTCTCAGTCTTTTCAGAACCTCGTCGGGAAGGAGGACATTGTGCCGGACTCTCTGAGGGACAGCATCTCCTCCCATTTTGCGCCTGTCCACAGCTTCCACACTGGCTTTCTGAAGGAAGTGGAGCAGAGGCTGGCTCTTTGGTGAGAGGGCGGGGGGCCTTCTTCAGCTGTAACATTGGTCACACTAATGCACACTGGGACACAGGCTGGAAGATGGATCGTACATTGAGAGACTCTTTCTATCTCCTGAATGGCTGTAGCTGTAATGAATGATGCTATCATCAGAACAGCGATCAGAGTGCCGTGTCCCATGAGGAGATCATTCTCCTTCTGCTGGACCTTGTCTTCTGTTTCATATGTGGTTTGCTCCCTTCTCCTCACATCAGAGCATCCCAGGGAACGGATGACCCACGCGGCAGCTGTTTCCATGGCAACAGCCGAACAGCTAGGATGGCCTTGTCACACACACCCTCCTACGCCCCCCTTCCCCGGCTTTCACTCCACTCTGTCCGCTCGTGTACTTCCTTCCAGCGACGGCCTGAAATCTCAACAGCGTGACGGAGAATGTCATATCTGCCTCCGAGAAACGGGATATTGATGAACGTGGCCCTCGACTGGCTCTAGCTTGCCAGTAGTGCCATTTCCCAACATGCACTTGATAATCGACTTTAAAATGTGAATTGGTATAGAGGGAAAGGAATACATATTGAATATGCAGTTTATGTAGCAGGAAGCAATTTAATATACTCAAAAGCAACACAGACAGTAAAATACCTCTGATTTTGCAGCTATTATGGAGTGCGGTTTGTAGAATGTATCGCTTTCAAACGTAGCCCTTGTGCTCTCTCTCACTCTGCATCCAATCTCTGTTTGAAAATTTAGATGGATTCATGTTAAGATTTGTAATGAGTCATTTTAGGGAAATGATAAAGCTACATGGTGGAAAGATTACAGTGACATCTGCTGGCCTAGCTGCAGAAATGCACTTGTCAAAATATTCTGTATATGCCATTGATAGATGCCAGATGTTTCTGTGGTAAATGTACACAGGAGTACATCCAGGACGACATTTCATGAACATAGCTGTATTGTTTCAAAATCTTAACCGGGGCCAAAACCATTTGCCTGGTAAAAAGAGGAGGTGGCAGGATGGCTGCAGGCTCTAACTGCAGTCTGCTTGCTCACCACAGGGAAGGCCGCTCCAACGCCCACATAAAGGGGGACTACCAGCGCATCGGTGATGTCATGCTGAAGAATATCCAGGGCATAAAGGTGAGGGTCAGACGCAGCATTAATGCTAAATGTAGGGTGATAGAGAGGAAAAAGAAGTACACTATTCCCAGCAATTTACATCCAGGTCATTCGCTGGAAGGGGCTGTTAATACCACAGAGGTAGCTGGAGTGGGATGGACCAAGTCAGCTCCTATGAAGACCCTCCATAAACTAAAGGAGCCCGGCCTGTTGAGGCTGTGCGATGCACCTTGTATAGCTTCTAGCTTTCCCTCCTAGGGCTCCATTGAGCCCAGGCTCCGCATGTTTGACACACTTACCCACTAGATGTTCTGCGCTTTAGCTCTGAGCCCAGCCAATGAAGGCTGCTGTCATTTACAAGTGACCAAGTATTCTCTGTGACTCCACTGCTCATGAAGACTAGGTTACAGGTGACTGTGGCCTCTTAGGACACATCGTTGGTTGACGGGTCACACTAGATGAAAGTTTTCATTATCAGAAAAAATTCTAGCCCTCTTTTTTCCGCAACCATGAAATAGGTCTGCACAAAACTCTCACTCACTGATATGAGCCCGATTGAATTGGTCTTCTCATGAAAGAAGCCTGCTCTGTTCCTCCCCAGCATCGAGGTCACCAGGCCCCCATCATGCCTGTGATGGAGGTTTTAAAGCAGAACTTGGAAAGCATGAAAATGAAATTTTTTTTTTGCGGTACTATTTGGCCTCCTAAGTAGCTGATATTTAGCTGTGTGCAGGCAGTGGGCCCATCCAGTCCATGCCTGCGAGGTGGGGGGGGCAGCACCAGAAATACACTGAGAAACACTACAACCTTAACCTCGGAGATTCATGCTGAAGTCATACACTCACAATATCAGGTGATATCAGTTCAAGTTCAGTTTTGTTTTTATATAGTGGCTGCCCACTGCTGTGCTTAGCAAAGGCTTGTGGTTTTGAATAGCAGCAGCATCACAGACAGAGATGAGCACAGTGGGGGAGCGAGGGGGTTACTTGGAGGCTTGCCACTCAACAGTCTGTAGTTCAGTAGGTTGAGGATCTGTGCCCCAGTCTGGAAGGCTGTGAGGTATAATCTTGTAGCTGGCAGATTTAACGTATTGCTGTTGGACCCTTGAGGAGGCCCTTAAGTCTAACCATTCCAGTACGTGATTAAGGTGTTCTGGCCAAGTTTGGATTCAGCCTGGGTATCTGGAAGCCATTGAGCTTGCGGTTTCAGTTGCCGAATGCTTCCGAGGCCAGACCGATGTCCCAAGAACTGAAGCACCCATGCACGTCCCGCAGCGGATGGTGGGTCACCTGCAGAAGCATGCAGAGACGTTGCTGGAGGTAGAGCGGGCGTGCGGGAGCTCGCGGCGCCTGGAGGCCCTCTGCCGCGACCTGGAGCTGCAGAAGGTCTGTTACCTGCCCCTCAATGTCTTCCTGCTGCGGCCGCTCCACCGCCTCACGCACTACAAGCAGATCCTGCAGCGCCTCTGCAAACACTACCCCCCAACCCATGAGGATTTCAGGGACTCCAGAGGTAGAGTGAGGGTGGGCTCTCATGAAAGGGTCTTATCTGGACTACGTAAGCAGACTTTTGCATAGTAGTGACAAGCCAAGCCAGGGCAGCCCCATGTGACTCCTTGTGTGTGCTCTGAACCCTCAAATTTCCCAGCTGCCCTTGCAGACATCTCCGAACTGGTGGCCCAGCTCCACGGTACCATGATCAAGATGGAGAACTACCAGAAGCTCATGGAACTCAAGAAGGACCTGATTGGAATGGACAACCTGGCCTCTTCAGGACGGGTGAGAGCGGGGGTGAAATTTTTGATTGTCCACCATTTTGGAGCGCCCCTTGCTGGGCCTGTGCAGGGAACGCTCCTTGGCGTGCTCTGGACTCCCCTTTATCAAAAGTGAAACGTCTGTCTGCAGGAGTTCATCAGGTTGGGCTGCCTCAGCAAGCTCTCTGGGAAGGGCCTGCAGCAGCGCATGTTCTTCCTGGTGAGTTCAGCCACTTCCCAGCCATTCAGCTGCTGCTATATTTATTCAGTTATTAAATTACCTGAATAGCTCTCTGTATCCATATACCATCCCACGTTCTATAATCTCATACCCAGTGGTTAATACTAAGCTTAACTAGGTTTATTGACTCTTATATGTAATATCTGAGCAGTTGTGTTGCCACGTGCCGAGTATTAGGGGCTGTGGAAACCCAGAAGACTGTATCTGTGGCAGGCAAGCTCGCTGTGTGACCGTCGGAGCAGAGCACGCTCTGTCAGGCTGCGTGCAGTGCATCTGTGCATTATCCCTGCGACACAGTGATCCCTCACATATCTGTCGCTTATGCTGCCTCTAGTGGATAAGGGCTGAACCATTCATTTATAAGGCTATTTTTTTGTTCCCCCCCTTTCGGCTTCAGTTCAATGACGTCTTGTTGTACACAAGTCGCGGGATGACGGCCTCCAGTCAGTTCAAAGTGCACGGCCAGCTGCCTCTCTATGGCATGACAGTGAGTATTCCACCCCCTGCTGGCAGCATCTTTGGCTTTTAAACTGTAGCAGCAAGTGTTCAGCCCAGGCACAGTGACGTCAAGGCAACAAGGGGAACCTTTGTCCTTCGGTTACAGCCAGAGTTGCCGTTCGTCGACAGTCACTTTCTTTATTTCAGTCTTTGGTGACGTCATGCGGAACTAAGTTGCCCACGGATTCGGCCTGGTGGCATTGCCGAGAAGTTTGGCTGAAACGTGTGGTTGATTTGTGTGTGTCTCTATAAAACACAAAAGCCCCTTTTGTTCATTTTTTTAGAGGAGAAAAGGTTCTTGAATTCACTTCATGTATGTACTGTAAAATGAGTCAGTGGGAAGCCTTCTCTACTACTCCTACACACACCACAGGTGCTTTAGAGACTTTGATTTTGAAGAAGTGAGGCTGAATCCCATCTCCCGCTGTTCCCAGATCAGAGAGAGTGAGGACGAGTGGGGTGTCCCACACTGCTTCACGCTGTCCAGCCAGCACCAGTCTGTAGTTGTGGCTACCAGGTAGGATCGGGGCACCATCCCAGCACAATACACGGCTATATAGTCACACACAGTAAAAATAACAAGGGAATAAAATATTAACTAACCAAGGCCAGGTATACAACTGCTGTATTGGAACTAAATACAGAATTAAAACTGGCATTTTAGGTTATTCAGATAGATTTTCTATTATAAAATATATCTATATTTGTTGCTTTTCATGTAAAGAGCTTGTTCCGTAGTAAGTTTTCTTGTACAAAATTGTGGCTTCTGTTTATATGTGGATTCAGTTGTTTCTGGCATTAAACTTGGCCCAGTACAGTCAGCCAGTCACTATAGCTCACACTGATATAGTCAGCCAATCACTGCAGCTAACACAGGTACAGTCAGCCAGTCACTGTAGCTAACACAAGTAGTCAGCCAGTCACTGTAGCTAACACAGGTAGTCAGCCAGTCACTGTAGCTAACACAGGTAGTCAGCCAGTCACTGTAGCGTACACTGGTAGTCAGCCAGTCACTGTAGCTCATAATGGTACAGTCAGCCAGTCACTACAGCTTACCCCAGTACAGGCAGCTGGTCGCTGTACCTTATACTGGTACAGTCAGCCAGTCACTGTAGCTCATACCAGTACAGTCAGCCAGTCACTGTAGCTTATACTAATACAGTCAGCCAGTCACTGTAGTTTATACCACTACAGTCAGCCAGTTACTGTAGTTTACCTTGGTGATTGAGTCAACTAACCTTTGAGGCCAGAATTTGTGTTCATCATCTTCTCCAGCTCTTTATTAGAGATGGAGAGGTGGATGGAGGACATCCAGATGGCCATCGACTTGGCCAGGAAGTCCAACGGACCTTCTTCAGAGCTTCTGGCTAGCAGCCGGCCTGAGGGCAGTAAGTGAAAAAGCCCCGGACTGACATCCCCATGGATCTATGCAATTCCTTTCCAAGAGATTGACAGCTCTGTAAATCATTTCCTTGTTGTATCGTGGGTCTGGACTTATCTCCACTTGCTCATACTGTACAGCAAAGAATGAATCCAGGTCTTTCACATTCCAGAACCAGACTACAACTCATTGCACTGGGGCATGTAAGCAAGACGAAGCTACATGGCATGCCTCCATCCTCGTTAATGCCTCCCTTTGCTGCACCCTCCAGAATGTCCCGAGGAGTCTGCTCTGGACCAGGAGTCTGAGGATGACCTGAGTGCATCGCATACTTCCCTGGAGAGACAGACACCCCACCGGGGCAACACTACAGTTGTGTGTTGGCACAGGAACACCAGTGTGTCCATGGTGGACTTCAGCATGGCCGTAGAGGTACGTGCCTCTGCCCAGCCCTCTCTCTGTCTCTGAGTTCCATGCCTCATGTGTCTATGTATCTCTATAACACTCACATTTTCTTACAGTGAAGCAGGTTGTCCTACTCTGGACACTTTTCTCCTGCAGGGCTCAGGTGACATTCTCCAATAAGCTCTTCTTAACGCGTTCCCTCCCATTGGCCCTATAATGTGGCTCCTGCTCTGGGGGCTGGCTTTATACCCCAGTCCCTGCAGGCTCCCTGCTTCCCTCCTCCTGTCTGATACAAGCCTGCCCTCTCACAGGTCACAGGGCATCTGCTCCCTCTTAATGGGTTTTTAAAGGTAAAGGCAGGACATGGCATTGGAGGGCAGGGGCTGAAAGGCATGACCATCTCCCCTGGGAAGAATGTTGGCTGGAGGTTGAAGTAGAAGGTGAAAGGAGATATTATAGCAAATTGCATGCAGAATTATTAGGCAAATTGTTATTACTATTAAACTTGACCAAAATGGGACCTTACAGAGTGAACAAAAACAAAATAGTAAAGTGTTTTCTGGCTAACAGCCAAAGAGAACAGAAGGAGCATGTAGAGAAATGACGCAGCGTAACTGCCAAAGATATGTGTCAAGTAGGAGGCTTCCAGAAAGCTTTTAGCATCAAGTACCACCATTTTTCAAAACTGATATGTGAATGGAATCTGCAGAGGTTCTAGGTGCAGTGTGCTATGTGACTTTAAGATCACAAAGACTCAAACATGACTTCCACTCAATAAAGCACACAAGCTAATACATCAGGATTGGGCATGGACACATCTAAAACCGTTTTTACAAAGGTTTTGTGGACAGATAAGATGAAAGTCACTCTTGATGGAGCAGATGGGTGGAAACCTTCAAACACTGACAAGGTGGTGGAGCAGTAATGGTGCGGGCTGTGGTTATCAGCAATTAACTTGCAGGAGCTTTTCTACTTGCAGATGGTGTAAATACTCACATATTGACTACCAATTTGTAGAAGACACATTTTTCAAACACTGGTACAGGAAGAAGTCAGCAGCTTTCAAAAAGATTATGATATTCATGCAGAACAGTGGTCAAAGCATTCTACAAATTGGCCAAGAAAGGCTGGAAAGGTGACTGAATTATGACCTGGCTCCCCTCACCACCTGATTTAACCTCCATTGAGAAGTACTGGGACTTAGTAAAGTGTGAGATTTACCAAGGTGGCAGGAAGTTCACTTCTCTGAGCAGCATCTCGAGGCTGTCCTAGCAGCCTCAGCTAATGCAGGACACGATTAAATGAAGAAATTGACTGGTTCAATGGACAAACACGCTCATGGTGGTCATTGAGAAGAACAATGGATATACAGGACATTAAACACGGTGAAGTGGACTGCATAGAATTGCCCATAGTTTACTGATCTTTATATAGATTGAGTAACTAAAACTGCTTTTAATTATGATTTCTGTTGATGGTGAAGAAAAATCCACTTAGTTTCTGATTGCCTAATAAATCTGCATAATAATCAACAATTTCTCTTATTTTTGTTTATAACAGACTAACATTTTCTCTAAATAAATTTATTTTTAGCCAAAAAAGTAAACTTCTGAATCCACTCATCACTGCCTAAGTTTTGCAGAAAATTATCATCAGGATTAGTACTTGCCTAACAATTCTGCAGACAATAAGGAGAAAGGGTTTGAAGGGTGGGTGTTTGCCTTGTTTCCGTGTGCGTGTGCATGTGCGTGCGTGCGTGCGTGCGTGTGTGTGTGCGCGCGTGCGTGTGTGTGTGTGCGCGTGCGTGTGCGTGTGTGTGCGTGTGCGTGTGTGTGCGTGTGTGTGCGTGTGCGCGTGCGTGTGTGTGTTTTTCCCCATGGTCCCTCTACAGCAAACCTGGATCCTGTTCTCAAATGGTCTGCTGTCTTTATTATTACCTGCTCAGTCTGTATCTCTCTCTCCCCCTCTCTCTCTCTCTCTCCCACCCTCCCCTTCTGTCCATCTATCTGCCTGACCGTCGGTCCGCTCATGGTAGAGGACCCCGGTTCTGTCAGCACCTCAGTGGTGCCACTTTTTGGACCTGGCCGTGTTCAGGGTCCAGTGGCTCTCTCTCTGGTCTGCTGGTACTGTCAAAAGCCTCTCCTTTAGTGATACCTGCAGGAGTTTCGAGGTAAAAACTCCGGAGGAGGGGAGGGGTCTTTTGCATGAGACCATGCCTCCAGCCTCAAGCACTGAGAACTGGTGGAAGCAAAAATGAACATAAGGGTAACCTTTAATCATTTAATAGTACACTGCATATCTAAAGATTAAAATGGATGGAGCTACTAGGTGGCACTAGTTTAGTTCCAAAAAATTCTCATTTAGCTAATTCTTTCTTCATAATTTAACCTGGATGGGATCCAGGCTGTTTGCTGTACATCAGAGTACACGTTAAATAGTACCTAAAATTGACATCAGAACAGTCACTGCTAGTTTGATATTCACGTAGAGCTCCTTATATAAGTGTCACACTTGTCTAGTTTGTTTCCGTCACCTTTTGATATGAGATGACGCAGCCTTCGTTGTTCCTGTTTTTTCATTTACCGAACACCCAGCATTAACCAGTAACAGTTATGTCTTTCTGCCCTCCCACCAGAACCAGCTGTCTGGGAATTTGCTGAGGAAGTTCAAAAACAGCAATGGCTGGCAGAAGCTCTGGGTGGTCTTCACTAACTTCAGCCTTTTCTTCTACAAGACTTACCAGGTAAAGAACTGTTTCACTCTGACCTCCACTGTTTAGGTCTTGAGTGAAAAAAATGGCAAGAAAGAATTCCTGAAGGTAATGTTTGGGTCTAGAGACCTCAGTGTAGGCCCTGTACACGCCCTGCTTGTAGCTGGGGTCATTAGTCTGTGTTCCATGTGCTGTGACAGCACAAGCTTTGATGTGTTATTGCAAAGCTATAAACAAATTAACACTGTAAGTTAGTGATAACTGAAAGGTGACACTCAACAAGCACTTTTAAGACCAACATGAATAACAGTGGCTGATTTGAGGAAAAATCAGTGAGTAAAGTTACCATTCATGTCTCTCTAAGCCTTGACATGGTCAAAAAATATAAAATAATCTTCAGTCTTCAGATGAGTTAATTTAGAAGCTCAAGGGCTTTCATTTTGCGTAATTATGTAAGAACCACTGGGAATTCTGTAATTATTTACTAATGAGAACAGTCTCTTATTCTGAGTAATTAAAAGTTAACTTGACATTTATTAGCAAGCCATGTTAAAGCAGGGCTCCCCAGTTCCGGTACTGAAGGGCCAGAACCCAGCAATGTGCAGATTTCCCTGCTTGTGCGTTTCCTTATCAGCTAATTACCAGGCTTAGTAGGTGTATCTGAGCAGGGAAATCTGCACACTGTGTTGCAGACTGGCTCTTCAGGACCAGAATTGGGGAACCTTGTCTTAAAGGCATGTTTTCTTGCCAAGCTGGTGTTGGGGTTCCTCACGCTTTTGCTGGAACGTGCTCTTCCCAGGATGACTACCCGCTGGCCAGTCTGCCCCTGCTGGGCTACTCCATCACCATCCCCACAGAGTCGGAGAACATCCACAAGGACTATGTCTTCAAGCTGCACTTCAAATCCCACGTGTACTACTTCAGGTCCGAGAGCGAGTACGCATTCGAGAGGTAACGTGAGTCTCCTATACAGGACAACTATTAGCCATTTACACCTTTGTATTCAGGCTGATTCATGCTAATTACTATGCCCATCCTGGAGTATGACCCTACAACCTAATAGTCACAAGCTTATCATCGCTGTTCAAGGAAAAACACCCATCTGCAGAAATCAGGAGCATAAAAAACACATTTTCTTAAAAACTGCTTTATAAAATAATCCTAAACAACACAATGAGACACTCTTAGCACGACGAGTAGAAAGCTGCCTTTACACAGGCATCAGTGAATGGTTTTATGTTTTAAATCGAGGTATATGGATTGTGGTCAGCAAGATACAAAATACTCACTTTATATTCAGTTAACAGTGCTGTCAGTTAGCTAACTATCTAGACTTGCTATCAATGTTAAGCTGTTACAATAGCAATATAAAGTAATCCATTCAAAAGACCATCATGAATACAAAAGTTAACTAGTATAAACATAAATACTAGTTAACTAGACAACTCCATAAAACATCTTTTATTTGGTCAATCAGATGTCAAACACAGTCAGCAGACAGGAGAGTGGGTGTGTGCCATCTATAGTACAAAGTCACAATCGTCAAAAAGCGGACCTGTGGTCATGGGACAGCGGCGTCGCGTTCCTAACACCGTGCTGCTGCCCAGCGCTCGCAGTCAGCTGCATTAGTTGCTAAGCTCTGGCAGTGCAGAGGCAGTCCTCAGCTTGGCTCTTTTCCTTTCTCCTGCATATCTGCCGGCCTGGATGGCTGCCTGCCCGTTTGTGCCTCGCAGGTGGATGGAGGTCATCCGCAGCGCCACCAACCCACCCAGCCGCACCCGCACTCAGAACCGCAAGGACCCTCAGCCCTACTGACCCAGGGAAAACATGATCATCCCAGCCACCCCATCCCAAGCCCCACCTTTCCTCGACACCCCACATCCTGGCCGTGCAGCCTCACTGCATCACGTCCCTCCCATTCGGGAGCCGCCTCCAACTCTGACACATATCAGCCTCCGTGCACAATATCTGTGCTTTTAAATGCTTTAAAAGGTCATATGACTGCTGGTTTTGATGTCATCACAGACTGTTTTTACTGCGTTTTTACAGAGCTCCTGACCATCTCCTTTTTACCTAGTCATTTTATACGATTTTTTAAACAGGTCTGCAGACCACTGTTTCACACTCTGATTTTTACGTCACCCAGTTGTTTTTTAAGACACAAATGTTTGTCTAGTTTTAGGGAGAAGGTTTGCTGTCATCCTTTTCTGCATTATTTTGGAAGGAAGACGGATTTTGAATCTAGCTGGTTGAGTGCCAAAACTAGTTTCACCAATGTATCAGTCTTTATAAAGCCATTTTTATATGTTGATCATTCATTTGTTAAAAAAAAAGAAAAAAGAAAAAGACAAATCAATTATATAAAATCAACACACTTTAAC
This sequence comes from Mormyrus iriodes, assembly GCA_011763525.2. NCBI lineage: Eukaryota > Metazoa > Chordata > Actinopteri > Osteoglossiformes > Mormyridae > Mormyrus > Mormyrus iriodes. The sequence goes on from JAAGVU020000001.1 coordinate 40,957,162, forward strand.
ACATATATGGTAGGAACCTAAAATTTTAAACCAAAATATCCTTGGATGATATATAAGAGTTTATGGATAAAACTGCCCTTCCAAACCAATGGCGGTAGATTTACTTGTTATTCTGTGGCTAAGTGTAGTTCATCATGAAGCTTTATCCCATTGCTGCTGCTGGCACTTCCATGCAGATTTTTTCCTGCTTCTGTTTCTAAGGGATACTGCAGACTTGTCCGGCCTGTACTTAATCCTCATTTGAAATATATTTTTACAGCCAACCATTAGTTGGAATTTGATTTGTAAACATTAACAGAAGCTGTAATGGTGATGTGTAAGACGCGCTCAAACGAACCTTGTTCCATAAATCTCAAAACTGCGACAGCATAAGCAATAAAACTGCAGGTCAAGGCATGTGTGTTGCTGTCTTCTTTGGGCACGAGGACGGGCGCCGGCCACGCGCACGCGGATTCTGTCACGTGACATGCGAGTATTGGGGTGTCGTTAAAGACATCGCCAGAAGAGGACAGCATTTCTTTAACTTGCTGTGTGATGTTTGATCGTTTTATTATAATATCTCATTCACGTGAGGAAATCCAAAGGGAATGTAAAAAATTCTCATCTAAAATGACGATTTATGCAATGTAAAGAAATATAAATCCACAGTATAACACGGTGTAGTTATGGTTCTCTATTCTTCTGAGGCTGATTATATTTCTAACGAAAGGCAAAATTTTTCATAAGCTCTCAAACTTTAAATGATTTAACCTTGGCGAATTATTGGCATTGTTACAACACTGCGTAGTGCACGTTGCCATCAATATCGTGAAGCATTAACCTAAGCTTTTCTTTCTTAGTCAGCCAAATGTAAGATAAATAATGAAAATCTTGCGTAAATAGAGTGTTATCATCCGTGCTGAGTGTGTAGCGCGCGGCTCACGCAGGTCCGTACTAGGCTGCGCATCCGTCGCAGGTGCCGAAGCGTTCCGACGCCGGTCCATGTCACCGCCTTTCTCGGCACCGAACGGCCGAACTGGGATTTTCTCACACGTCCCGATACGAGGAGGGGCTGCTCGGTGGCAGCGGACGGCGTGGATACCAGGACGGGGCCGCGGACCGCTGAGGCAGCGCAGGGGAGCTCGCCGGCGGGAAGCACCGCCCAGGGACAGCCGAGTGTCGCCCCGCGGTCGCTCTGCAGTATTTTTCTGATTTTGTTACTGTTCTTATGCGGAAATCGGGGAGAGGGGCTTCGTATTACAGAATGATCCTGCATGGGCTCTAAGGAGCGCCTCGTTCGCCGGGACGCCCGGGCTGCGACCGAGGAGCCGCCCGCGGTTTACGCTGAAAACGTAATTTCTTTGGAAGTTTTATCATTCGTCGGGTGAGTTCATGAAAGGTCCGGCTCGGAAATGTCGCACGCAACTCAGCCGGAGACGAGGAAGTTTACGCGGGGTCTGAGCAAGCCGGGGACGGCGGCCGAGCTGCGGCAGAGCGTCTCGGAGGCGGTGCGGACCTCCGTGCTGGCGGTGAGTACGACGGTGCGGCTCTGGCCGCGGTCGGGCTGCAGGCTGCGCGGCGCCTGTGTCCCCCCGGAGGGGAACCCGGGCCCGTCTTGCCTTACTTCTGTGTAAAAGTTGGATGCGTTAGAAGAGAGTGATTTCAGTTAGTCACGCATGGCGGGCAGGTAATGCAGCTGCGCCTCGGATATTTACTGTCAGCTTTCCGTTTGAGGCGCTAATGTTACTGTAGTAACCGGTCAAAAGTGACACGGAAAGTGAAGCTTCCCTTTTTCGTACACAGGGCTGCGTATTTGGTAACTTGCCTTGTTAGACTGATACAGTTCATTGGTGCCTCAGAATGTGAGAGATGAATAGCACTTTTAAAAAGTACACTATTAATGAAAAATAACTTTTTTCTAGCTTAACAAACATAATGGCTTAATTCATGTTCCAGTTGGCATATTGCGCGATTTTAAATGGTCTGAAAACCTAAATGTCTGGTAATGTGCTTACACGCTCATGTTATACCGGTTGTTTCGCTTATGACTCTTGAAGGTTGTAGCCCGCGTGGCCTCTCTGCATTTACGGCTTTACGCAGCCGGGCACATTCAGGGACTGGCTCGATGTCGTTTTTGCTCCGGCCAGTTCCACCGACGGTGCTTCGGCCCCGGCCGCCTTTTCACGGGCCGCAGCCGAGCACGTGCTAAGTGACGTCAGACTCGGGTCAGTGTCTGAAGCCCGGATCATATGCCGTCAGGTAGGCCTGTGCATCGCTGCGCGTCAGAAATGACCTGTTTCACCTCGGCGTCTCATTCCAATCTTGACTTCTTTCTAAATTGACTCATACGAAAAATGTGGACGTAACGGGTTTTAGCAACACCGGCCGGAGATGGATGACTTGAGTAGAAGAGTCCTCTGTCTCCCATCACCTTGGTTTCCTGCTTAGATATGTTTTATCTGAGGAATTAAAAACGGAGCAAAGGAAGTCTTGTTTCTGTTATGCTTGTCTGTTAGTGAGATGTTCTCTGTCACTGGTATTGGAGGTCTGAGGCATTCCATTGTTGGCCACAGCATGTCATGGGGATGACCATCAGGGTGTCAGTCATGATGTTCACTGATGTGTCCATTTTTATGGAGGTAGTAAAAATAAATCACTAATCCAACATCAAAGAGATGTTAAGCTGCCAAAGCTCATGCTGAAGACTCAAATCCTCGACCAACATGGAGCACTGGGCCTCCGAACGCCGTGTGCTTTCCATGTCTCCTGGCCTTGCAGTCCAAACACATTCTCCTGGGAATTGGGAACTGGGGGTCACACACATGCTAGTGGGTGTAAATTTAGCATTATCAATTTTTCAAAAGCTCAAGAGTCAAAGAAAAACGAGGGAGAGATGTGGTGTTAGTTATTGTTTGGCGGTGTCCAGGGGTGACGTTCCTAGCAGTGTTGCTAAGAAACTGAAATGGACACCATCCAGGAAGTGGCATCCAAGGTTTGAGACCCTAGAGGGATGGCCACACCTTTCCATAATTTATTCATGTCCATGTGGAGGTGAGGAATTCGATGGACACCGTGAGGACGAAGGCTGACTTAGATGCTGGGATTGAAGTAACAGTGAATTTAGAGGGTAGCCCTCAGAAAGCTCATACATTTACCAGGGATAGTCTGGTTAAACTGGAGGTTTTATTGAAACATGGTAGTATAGTGGTTAGCAGCATAGCTTTCTGAAATGAAGGTCAGTGGTACACATCGCGGGAAGGCCATGCCTTTGTAGCCCTGATTTAGTTATTTTGCTGTATGAATGAGAGAAAAATATTGTAAGGTACTTTGCTGGAGGGGCATGTATCAAGGCCTATGCGAATGTCTTGTCTCTGTGCTTATAACTTCCAGCAAATGAGCTTCAACATGTCCAGCCTCAGGGAAGCATTAGGATTTGTAAGTGAAACTATTGAATGAAAACAATATCCCAGAGAATGTTTCTTTTTTTCAGATCCCACAGTGGGATGAGAATGTGAGTGTAACAAGGACTTTGGTGCGACTTGTAATTTATTCCTACATGAAACATGTAAATTTCTACCAGGGAAAACAAGGGTCTCATTGAGCAACATAAAGGGGACTTGTAGTGGATACCGTGTTTTTTTTTAGAGTATTAAGTTATAAAAACACTGATGCGAGTCAAAAATATGGCCACTACCAAAACTTTAATGTGGAGTGTCTTTGGTGTCTGTGGTGTTGTGGGAAAAGGTTAGAAAGATTTTTCTGTTTTCTGTTACAAGCATTTGCGTTTCCCTTGATTAGCCTAGCAACTCACAGCAGAACTGTGTAACGGTTGAACCCAAATGTTTTTGGCTCAGTATGGCATGCTGACTGGAAAGCTATGAGGCACTGGTGCCAGAGGCTTTTACCAAGGTCTTCCAAGCCCAACTCTGCAAACTTTTCTCCATCTGGAGTCCTTGTTTGGTTTAGCTCCACCCTTAGCTTAGCTTAGTTTAGCTTTTTCTCAGCATTGTGAAGGCAGAGCTCTTGTGGATAAAAATACAGAGTTCATTAAGCGGGGTTCAGTAAGCATACATGTGCTTGTTACCATGGTGATTTGGGATGACACTGACTTTTTCCTGAGCTGGGGGGTCTTCAGTAGGTCGATTCCCTTCTGTGTTGATAGAAGTTCCATCCTGTGTTAGTGCCACTCACTCCAAAAATTAGGGTTCAGGCTGAAACGTCCTTTAGAGGAACATGGTGCACTGCCTAAGTTTGTTTCAGGAGGAAGACTTGGGTGTCAGTGGTTCGTGCTACTGATTATGGTCACCTAGTTACCTCTGTAAGGCATAACTTGCTGTACTCTGTCCCCCAGTAACCCCAACAGAGATGCCATTCTCAGTTACTGGGGAAGCTATATGGTTTTTCTGGCCGACTCACCTGCCCAAGTTTATTAAAGTGTTTTTACATTCTCTGAGGCAGCCATGTTGCTTGTTTGTGTTTAGTCACCTGCACATGCCTACTTTTCCGTGCCCTGTTGACTTCCCCTTCTCTCCCAAACCCATCATTCACAAACAGGAAACCTATAAAACCTGAGTAATCCTCTCACTCTTGTCCTCATACTGACTTTTTCTCACAGCTGACTAACTGGAGGCTGCCTTCCGGTAGCTTGGTGCCCACTGCATTGTGGGTAAACATCATCCCTGCCATCCTGACTGTATGCATGACCTATTAGCCCTATAGCAGCACCTGCTTGCCACTGTGTCTCTTTAAAGCATCCTTCTCTCTATTGTTGTAAAAGGACTTTGCTTCTGAGGACCAGATTTCATTTGCGTAAGTGGGGCCGTCTCGTGGTGCGGCCCGATGGGCAGGCCGGGCATCTGGGAGCGTCTTTGTTTATTGTCTCCAGCACGCCATCCCCTTTCCTTTGCAGCTGTGATTCTCCTCTGTTCCTCTGCGTTCAGACGCTGCCCACTGTGAATACCACGGAGCCGTAAACCTGCAGTTTGCTGTGAGCTTTACAGCCCCGGTCAGCCCTGAAACAAAGCAGCAGGGGGTGTGACTTTTTCTGTTCTTTTTGATGCCCCACAGCAGATTGGAGCCAGCTGCTTTCTGATACCTGCAGTGAAGTTTTGCTTGAGCACAAAATGCTTTGCGTAGGATTTTTGCCCCCAAAATGCACACAGTTTCATGGTGTTTGCCCTTCTAATGACAGGACAGAGACTTTCTTCGTGATGAGTAATGTTTACACAAAGTTGCCAGTCTGGGTGGAATGGGGGGGGGGGGCGTTTTAGATAATGGGTTAGTGTTTGCTGTGTATCACAGCCAATAGCCTGTGCCTTGTGTAAACCCAGGCTGTCTTGCCTGGAGCCTGCTCACTGCACTTCTAATTAGTGCTGGTGCCCAACCCCTATGCCGGAGGGTGGAGGGTGTGTCGTGCCGGCGGTATGCGCAGGCTGCGTTTTACATGGCCGGGAATCAAGACTCCTCAAAGAACCCACCCCCTTCTGTGCTCCCCTCAGACCGTGCAGTGCCAGACAAATCTCCCCCCCCACAACTCGACAAATCGTAATTAAGCTCCCACACTGCAGCTATTGGCAGACTACGCATTTTAATGTTTTGACTGGTCATAGAATTCACTTTATAGAATGCTTTTTAAAAGAGGCGATTAAACCAAATTAACTTCAGTATCCATATACTTATTTGTTTCGTTTATGCTGTGATCTTAAACCATATTTTTGATACTTCAAAAAAATGCCTTATGTACAGTGCTTCATATGTTGAGTTTTCACTACCACAAAGACTGGTACTGGTGCTGAATGAAATCACAATGTGAGTCAGGGGAGTCTGTACTGAATTTGAAAAATGGCTATGGTATACCAGGCTGGGCGATGTGTGATATTAATACCAACATCGCATGTTATGCACATGCACTTCTTACAATGCAAGGACTGGGAAAGTCAGCTGGATTGCAATCAGGTTTTTTTTCATACTGTCTGGATATTATAGTTCGGGGGGTTCAGTTTCACTAAAACATTTTTACTGTCACAGGAAACACAACTTAGCAAGCTTTGCAATTTTAGTGATTTGTTTTTTTTCAGTATTATCTAGTATATGTTTAAAAATCAGTTTAAAGTTTACCTCTGCTGCTTCTGCATGAGCGCTGCATGTGCTCTCCGAGACAAACATAATCATTTTCATACTCACTGTTTAAATCACTCCTAGACGGGTTTGTGAGAAATGTATTTATTCTGAACTCCTTTTTGCTTTATAAATCTACCAGCATTTATTGCAAAAAAAAATCACGTTGCGATATTTGAAATTTTTCCAATATCATGCAGCCGTCGTATATTATAGCAAAGACTTTCTCTCATCCACATCTTGTTGAACCTGTGATTCCAACCAAATCAAAATTAAAGTTTCTGTCTCTTCATTTGTCCACGCATGCATTACTATTACTGCTTCTTTTTATGCTTCGTTTATGGTTTTATTCCTGAGTTCATAGCTACCCTTTTTCAGGAAAGTGGGTGTATTTTGTGTTTGTGAGGCAGGTTATTTGCATAAAAAATCAACAGCAAACGTGTTTGCAACTTCCACCCCAGAGTACTGAAATACAGAAAAAGTACCCCAGCTGGTTCGGTACTTTTGGTCCTTTTACCTGTGCAGAAATCAATGGAAAGGGGAAAGTAAGGAATTTGTACCACCAAACCTGGTACGATGGAAAAGCACCCAAATCAGCTGGTCTCCTTTCCTGTATGTAACCAAACTAATCTGGCTATTCCATCTATAGCCCATTTTATAAACTCCATCCATCATCCATCCATCTTCCATACTCACTTGTCCTATGCAGGGGCAAGGGGTCCCAAGCCTGTCCCTACTATCCAAAGGTCCCATGAAAATAAGTGAATAACACGTTTTTGTCAGTACGGTGCCGTTTTCTGATAAAAACTTACATCAGCATGGTGGTAAAGCATTAATTTATCCATAAAATGTCTCTTTTAAAGCCATTCAGCTATCTGTTCATCTACAGCTAACAGTATACCTTAGTCTGGCTGCCAGGCACAGATAAGTGGATACTGGGATTTTTGTATGTGGTTGTAGAAGGTTCCAAAATCCTAAATGCAACATATGAAGCAGAAGGAATGCCTAGGTTACTGACCCAATGTTTATCGCGAATTGCACAGGTGGACTCAGGAATATCGACACCCAGGGCAGTTCAGCACACACCTACACAGGTAAGACTTGACCTTTCAAATTCCTGCACTCTGCTCTAAGCTTGCATGTGTCCCCAGTGCTTGACATTCAGACGATCTAGAAGTTATTAGGCAGTCTAAACTCGGGCAGCTCTTCAGTATCTCTGAGGTGCACACTAGCCTTGTTCTTCAAGGTATAGATGTACTATGTATCAGTTAACGTATCGTTATCGATATTCATTAAAAATCAAGACTGATGTGTCTGTCTTGGTCAATATTATTGGCTGACTTTAGTAAGTTATCAACATGAGAGCTAAAGATGTAGCTACTAAAATAATGAATGAAGGATTTCGTTGGCCCATTAACCACTTAGAACCTCACTATAGTCTCCCAAGTCAGTGCACCTTTGCCTCACTGCCTGTATTGTATGATATGGTAACTGCCAGGGCAGATCAAACCATAAACCAACACAGGTGGCCACCTGGGGCGGCATCTTCTGAGGGGGCTCTGACATAACAAACGATTTCATTTGTTCACACAGCACACCGTCTGAGACACATTGACTTGCTTGCATTGTATTCATACCTGCCGCGGTGCCACCACCGAGCGGGCACTTGATGCGGGCTGAGGGGAGAGATGCCAAGCTGTTAGGTTACATTGTGAGTAAAGTGTATATTTACTATACAGTCATCCATTTTCTGTATAGTAAATATACTAAAATATACTATAGCTTGTGCTATTCATGGTCGCAGGGGTCCATACCGGAGGCTATGGGCGCGTGGCAGGGAATTATCCAGGCTGGGGCACCAACCCATCGCAGGGCACACGCACACACCATTCAGATATACATACACACCTACAGGCAATTTGGCAACTACAATTAACCTCAGCGTTTTTTTGGACTGTGGGGGGAAGCTGGAGTACCCAGAGGAAACCCCACGACGACACAGGGAGAACATGCAACCTCCACACATATGGAGCCCGGGCAGAGACTCCAATCCTGGTCCCAGAGGGGTGAGGCAACAGTGCTAACCACCGTGCTGCCCCATGTATATTTACTGTAACAACTAAATTTCAGTAGTAGTCTTTATTTATTTAAAATATTTTATTTAGCATTGGCAGTAGTGTGGTCTGCATGGGCTTTGGCCCTGGTTGCTACACATGGTCATGAGATCTTAAGGATTAACGCCACCGATGACAGTTTCGCTAGAAATTTGCACAGCTTAGAGGTCACCTGGCTACAGGTGTAGGTAAAAACTCCACATGGATGCACTAATACCTCAGGGTTTCAGTCCATGATTCACTCGGTGCCATGTACCCATAAATTGTGTATAAGCGCACCACAGTGACAGGACATAACTGATACATGTTTAGGAAGGACTAAACTCTCAGATTTAAGAAGAAGGATGCTCTTCCTGTTAGTTATTTGATGAAGGCCTTTGTTTTTATAAAGATTAGTTGGGCAGCAGATGGTGTGTCAGGTAAGGAAGCTGATGATGGTCCCTGATCACTCCGCTTCGCCTGCAGGAAGTAGAGTAGGGACCTGCCCCTCCACACCGGTCTGATTCCTCCCCCTTCTGTCTCAAAACACTGGTTTCAGATTGTGGGTTATGGGCCAACTCATTCTGAGAGTCCTTCACACCAGACAGTAGGTCTAGACTGGCCTCCTTGCACATCACATCTTGCCTGGCAGCAAGGGCCTGAAGACGACATGGTGCAGCCAGAAAGCTGTCAGCGTGCCGCCTGGGAGTGGGCCTGCTCCCAACTGCTCTGGGAGAAGTTTGCTCCATCTGTTACTGGCGCCAGCTGTTTTTGGAGATTTTTTGGAAGTTGAAGTATATTTCAGTAATCCTGCTCCCTCATCTTAAATCGCTTTGGGACACTTAAGCTATGGGTTACTGTGTGACGCTGCAAAGCACATGTGGAGGGCTCTGTCCCTTTTCCCTATGAACTGTGACACGAGTGACACACGGTCATTTACCATGTCAGGATTCCACTAGCAATTCCACTGCCATGTGGGGGGTTTATCTTTGCATTAATTGGTATTTTCTATGCTAAAGGTGCGAACAGCCAGTTTTTTCCCCTCCACAAATGGTTGGCTTGTCCTCATTGCTTCCTCTGAAATAGAAGGTGATAGCAGCTTGCCGGAGGTCACAGGAAGTGCTGGCTATTGTGGACACATGGGGGTTGGAGTTGGGGGCATAACTACACTTCAAGGCTAAGTCCCTTGAGGGGTCATTCATATTTCCAGTCATGGGCACAAGACTGCCCTCCCCCGTTGGCCCCCCATGGACTAGAGTGCCATTATTTGTTGTTGCATGCATGCCGTATATGCTACGGGGGTGGGGTTAGAGAGAGTGCATGGCTTGTTCTCACTCTCTGCCTCATGTCATTTCACGAGGGGAAGCCTATAATGCTGTTTTCGGGGCGGCTGTCAGCCATCAAACGCCACATCTGGCCTTTTTGTGCCACAACTGCTGTCCTGTTGACCCCTGTTGAAAGGAAAACAACCCAGAAGAGTCCAGAAGGAGACCCCAGCTCTTCCTGGAACATGCTGCACACTGCAGGGGCACTGACCCTCGCTGACCCTGAGCTGTTGTCTTCGGGGGGCTGACTTGCAACCCGGGAACTCAGAGTGCTGTTGGTTCTAGTTGGCAATGTGCTGCCTGCCTCATCTGCACAGGAGGATTCTGCAAAACACTCGACTCTCCTTCAGGAGCATCTGCATTCATTTCCAGACATTGCTGGTGTGGTTCCATTGCTATTTACCACTTGTGCAGTGAGAACTGATCTGAGTCTCATTCTAGCTGAGATTAAATGGGGCCACAGTGTAGGGAAATTAGCTGTATGAGGGAGTAAAAGTCTGCACTGGATTTTCTCACTGGTGCGGCACTGCAGCTAGCTTAATGGCAGGAGAAGGCTCAGGTTCCCCAAACTCATTCTCAGGGTATTTGGTTAAGGTTTCAGTATTTGGTCATGTTTCTGCTGTATGCTGTCGACAAGGTGGAGTGTTCAAATTACCATTGCACTTAGCTTGGGGGTGGAGGCACTAATTAACTACTACTGCACTATACTACCTAATTTCCTTTGGTGAATTTCCTTCATATCCATGACATGGCGAATTTAATGTGACTTCTAATGTCTCTGCATCTCTGTGAGTCTGGATCCTTTTTACTAGGGGGCGGCATCTGCGAGCCGGGGGCCTTTTTCTGGGCTGTCTGTGGTAGCTAGGAGTTTCGTCTAAGCTGTGAGAATGAACCATCTGAAGTACGTGTGACCCATCCTGTTGTTCACGCACCATCGGTCAATTAATTGGATAACTTCACTTGTGTCTCAGAGGCACCTAACCTTGTCCAACCCCAGAAGTTAAGCTTTCAGATGAGACCTCTCCCATCTGCCAGACCTCTCTCTCGAGTTTGCTTCATGCACCATTTGGTGCATTAATTAGGGTTGCTAAGCGCCAGACCCTCAAATAACCTCTTCACCCTTCTGAACGTGCAGGCTGGACAGTTGGACTCTCGTCAACATCCCATGATTGCTGGCAGTCAAGTATGGGCCTCCATGTCATGCAGTGGTTCTTTGCTTCCTTTTAACTGTGTTCCCTCTCACTGGCTGACATTATGCAGAGGGGCCAAAGAACATTTGAAGGAAAATGATTAAATGAAGGGTGGGGCAGTGGTTACCACTCTTCCTCACACCTCCGGGAGCAGGCTTTGAGGCTCTGCCCTGTCACCATGTGTTTTCATGTTCTCCCCATGTTGTCATGGGGTTTTGTCTGGGTTCTTTGGTCCCCTCCCTGCTCAAAAAAACATGCTGTGGTAAATTGGAGCTGCCAAACTCCCCGTAGGTGTGAATGTGCCCTGCAATGGGTTGGCGCCCCATCCTGAGTTATTCCCTGTAGCTTAGGAATAGGACAAGTGAGTATAGAAATGGATGATTAAATGATTTCTCTTGCTTAGCTGTTTTTTACACCAGAAGAATTTGCTATTAATACTCCTTTGCAGTTCATCTTATGCATCTCGCCGAAATGTGTAATAAAATTCGTGGGAATTGAACCAGAACCAGCAACCTTCAGGTTGTACGATAGAGCCCAAATAAAACTTTTAAGTAGAGGATAACCCAGCTTTAGCAAGATTACAAGCCTGAAGACATCTAGTTTGTATAAATTTCATTGTGTTCGGACATAAGGAAAATCAGGACTAACCTGCCATGCATCGCAGCTGTTTCGCTTTTTTCTTCCTTCAGTGTAAAGTACAATCACCCCTTCAAATTCACGACATTAGCAGTTTCAGGTATTCGCAAGTTGCCCGCAAATAACTAAACGGGGATATTTCTGTTGCTTTCCGAAAGATCACAGAAAATCGCCGCTGACACGTAAGCCAAAAACAAAACTGAAAATGATTGGATTATTTAATATGATATATTAGTAATGCATAGTAATTTAGTTAGCATAAATAAGTGTAAGTGCATACTGATTGTTAAAAGTCCGGGCTTGGGTTCCCCGCATGTCTTTGACTCCCACGTGGAATCTTGTGTTTCTCGCAGTAACTTTTAACATGTTTAGTGCCTTTTAATTTATCATTTTTAATAATGAATCCAAAACATAGTACTCAGAGTGCATACAGTAGTACCTTTGTACATACTGTGGCATAATTTAGATGTTTGTATACTATATAAAAAGGTTTTGATAGGAAATGAAGTAATTTGACATGCAGAGTGTATAGTACTGTACTGTTTGTTTAGCTAATAAATAGACATTTTATGTTACCGTTCAGTCTAGCAGACTGTTATGGGTTGAGGTTGGGGGGGGACATGTTATTCATGAATTTTCACATTCACGGGGATCTTCCGCCCATGTCTCCCAAAATGTGAAGGGTGTGTTTCCTCACAGCTGACATGACAGCTCCAGCACACATGTCATCACGTCACCCTCTGTTTACGGTATGTTATGCTCAGGCTACCGGCATTTTTTGCCGATGTCGGCCCAAAACCAAAGGTGGGTATCGGATCGGTGCTGTCTCTAGGGACATGTGCACAGAAATATCATGGAACATGGGCAAACTAGAGCTCAGGCTTTTTTATGGTGTGCTCACAGCAGAAGGTACCAAAAAGGGAAGTGCCAGTGACTTCATCTCCCGTTTCCTGGTCCTGGTAAACAGGCTTGATGAAGGGGGTAGTGGGGGTTTCCTGTGCCCTGTGTGGCCAGCCAAACTTTTATCAGGGATAGGAAAGCTGCTATGAGGCTTAGCCACTGATAGTCAGCCTGTTTTGGAACAAAGCAGAGGTAACCATAACAAACTATAACTGGAAACCATCATAGGATAATGTGCAAGCAGACAATGGGTGAAGTTTTGGAAGATGGTCCAAAACCAGTGGCAAGTGGAAAAACTTTTTCTGATCACTTGGTGGGTGCTGGGGGGCTGCTTTCCAGTAGAGAGGGCTACCCAACACAGACAGAGAGACCCGTGCATGTAGAGATTCCAAATCCAACACTTCTGTGATGCTTTTACTTGGCTGGTGGCCTCAGTTAAGGAAGGAATTTTACTGTTGCATGGTAGGTAGCAACATTCGTTTGAGATTCTGGGGATGGAGTCCTGGAACTACACGGATTCCAGTGATGTAGAAATGTGACTGACTTAATGGGCCTGTTTGTCTTCCATAAAAATACATTTTTAAATAGAAGTAAGCCCTCTAATCTCACAGCCTGGCATATCTACAAGGAAGGAGGGAGAGGAAAAAGAATCATTTGAGCTGATTGGCTAGATGAGATGTACGTATAGTAGTGTAGCTGTCTGTCACATCTTTTGCAGTCCACTGTGTTTCTACAGCTGTGGCCTGGGTGACGTTGCACATAATTGCACGTTACAAGATGAGCTGCCCGAAATCAGGAGTTCAGGTTCCAGCAGCAAAGACGCCACAGCAGCTGGTGGCCCCATTCCTGTTGAGACTCGTGTGTGAGAAGCAGGAAGGGTTTTTTTCCACATGGTCGGAATTCCAGGACTTGGCTATAAGCAGAGATGGGGGCCTGGGTGGAGCAGGTGGCTATTAGTGTTTGCCTACACCGGTTGGGAACCAGCACCTTGAGTTTCATAAACGGTCACCTTACTCGCAACAGGCTATGTGACCCAGAAAGACCTCAGAAGATGTTTTGATCATGTATTTTCTTGCTTTTCAAGGTAGATTTTGCATTTAAACAGGAAGTGAGCCAAGAAGCACAGTAGCAGGGTATCAGTGATGCACATACAAAGACTGACATCATGTATGTAGCTGCCTAAGCACAGCTGGACCAGGAGAGAAATATAACATAACATTTAAACTGAATTCCAAAGTCTGAATGACTTGATTATTAAAGGTTGTTTTGAACAATTTCAGTTCTAGAGTTGCAATTCTGTGATTTCAGCAAAAAACTAGAGCATATGAAAAAGGTGATTCCTATACTATGTTGTCCTGTGGCTGATCGGATATAGTAGCCATCAGGATGTTTGCCACATAAGGCGTTTTCCCACCAAAGTTCAGGAACCCGGTTCCTGGTTCTCAGTTCCTGAGCTGTCTTGACTGAGAGCTTGATTCTTCTAATAAGTGCTGGCAAGTTTTACCGCTGGTGATATTAGACAGAAATATGTTGGTTATAGATCGAATCTGATGCAGAAATATGGAGATGCAAGTAAAAATAAGTATTCATAATTCTATCTGCTTAATTTTTTCTACATTATTTTTATTGCTTTTCACCGCAGTTCCGCATAACTTTAAAGTTGGTGCTGGTCCTTGTGGTCAACCAGTTGGTAAAGTTTATTGCTATAAGCCGTAGTTCTTGGCTAGCCAATAGTTCTTGGTTGACCAAAAAATACCTACTCCGAAGTAGGGACTAAAAAATAAGTTCAGGAGCTACCTCTGAGGAACTGCTATCGGCCTGAGTTCAAGAATGTGGTCTGAGACATGGTTTCTGCTTAACTCTGGTGTCTGCATTCAAAGAGCTGAGGTTTCCCAACACTGTAGAATGAGCG
>JAAGVU020000001.1:40988423-40999703 GCA_011763525.2 Mormyrus iriodes
CAAATGCACACGTGTACATATGTACACACACACACATACACCTGTCAAGTATGCTCACGTGTGTGAGAAAGTGTCCTAAAGAAAGAAACTTACCAGTTTGTTATTTTTATGACGTTTTGGATGCTGGACTGGTTGCCACCAAAGGTTGGCCTGCTTCCGCTGAGCTACGGCAAGCGACTCGAAAATCAAATAAAATCCACTGAAACAGATGAGCGGCTGAAGACTGCGACGGAGTTAAGGGACCAGCTATCGCTGTGATGAGGAATGACTGAGGGGAAACAGCACTGGTTGCTGGAAGGGGTGGCTGGAGATGGTAACTCTGGTATGCCGGGGGATTTGTAGCCTCCACGGGCACTGCCACTGTGTGTGATGGATGCTCATTAGATGCTGCAAACGGCACGGTTCCAGATTAATACATTGAATTTGAAATTAGGACTGTTTCATTAGAGCCCACACCGATGTAAATGGGGAACAAGGAGAAACTAAGTAAACACTGTTTTTACCTTTTGTTGGGACAACTATAGCAACAAGGGTGCTATTTTGTAGAAATTAATTGATTGAATTGTGATGTTCAATTTTAGTTCCTAGCCCCAAGAGTAACAAAATGTAAGATTTCCTTCTAATTTCGGAACGTCTGATTCGACGTGGGACCTCTGCTTTCATGATCTCTCTCCCAGCCCCCCCGCCAAGTCCTCGAAATCCAGAATAGAGATTGGAGCTGCCTCAGAAATGACTTTTCGCAGCTGTTTTTTGTTGTTGTTGTTGTTGTTGAAAAGCCTTTCAGAAGAGCCACCGAAAAAAAAATGCCACAGACTGCTCTGAAACTGCCACAACGCAGATGTTTCCTTAGCCTGAAATGAAAGTCTGCCGTGAATCCTCAGGTTTCCCCGTGACATGAATGCAGGGATCGCTGTAGTTGCTTATGCCAAATGAAATATCCCCCTGCTGGACTGCCACGTGCAAGCAGGCGTGAAACACTGACCAGCGTCCTTGGCGAAAGTTGTACAGCACAAAGAGCAGCACGAACGTTTCTTGCACTTAAAGTGCCCAGCGAGGGCTACGCTGTGAGCACCAATTCGGGAAGAGGAGGGCACGAGTGAAGAACGGGGTGGGTGCACACAGTGTTCAGCAGAACAAAGGGGAAGCGGGGACCTGCTAAGAGATTCCTGGTAGGGTAATTGTGGCATGCCCTTCAAATTAATTTAAGTCAGAGCCACATCACCAACACTCATGCATGTTAAATGTGTTCAGAATGGTGGATAGCCCCCCCCCCCACCCTATTTCCTGTATCTTATGCTAAGACCGGATCAGAGAATCTTGGTTTCAGTGCTGACCGTATCCGGCTTCGGCTGTAAGTTCCCATGACATCCCCTCAGATGGGCTCCTTTTCCCTTCACTGTGTAGCACCGGTGACAGCTTTTTCTCAGTTGGTATATGTAGCAGATTTTTTTCCCAGACTCATATTGTGGAATCCTGTGAAAAATAATTGTGCTCCACAGGAGGACAGCAGGTGTGGGTTGCGGGTGGGGGGGGCTTGCTGTGGTGGGCTATAGAGGGTGTATTCTTTAGAAACACAGGGTCGGGGGAGCACAGCTTTCATAATGAAGGTATTCCGTACATAAAAAACTTTGGAATAGATGTGGGAGGAGTTTTAACGATAAATCGGGTATTTGTGGCTGGAGCCTTAGGAACACCTCAGGGAAGAATCACAGGGAAAAGACCTTCATAATGCCGCTGTCAGGAGACTGTGATGGGCAGGAAACAGGTGGCAGCTCAAGGCTCCCTGTCCCACAAATCTCGTCAAGATCATAGAGAGGGTGTGTGGATCATGAGGTCTTTCCTTGCAACCTTTGTGCGAGGACAACTGCAGTGCCATGCATCTGTTAGAATCACGCAAGAAAACAGAGTAAGTTACAGTAATGGTAGGGCGGACGGGTGACACCTCAGGCCACAAGAGCCGCCTCGGAGTAACAGCCGCTGCTCTGATTTTTCTGCTTGCCGCAGATAAATAATGAAATGTACACCTATTGTATCCCTCCACAGATAGACAGTATGTATGATATATTCTGCTGAAGACCTGGCACAGTCTTCATCCCTGCACTCATACTGAAAAGGTTTGCAGTCTTTGTTGGCTCATAAAAAATGGAATGACGAACAAACATGGTTCTGGAAGACGATTCTTTGTCAAATGGTTTTTCCCTTGACCTAGAGCAGCACAGGGAGTCCCTGCTTCGGGACCCTATCCCACTCCACAGCCAGTCGGGAAATAGAGTCGCTCGTTAGGTGTAGCAGTGCACCAAATTACACAGGGACAGCGATATATACTTACATACTGTGCAGTAAAAGACGCACAATCGTATATGTGCACATGTGAAAATTGCCACACACACATACTGTCATGACAAGCATAAATACACACAAAACACACATAGGCAAGCACAAACAAATAACACACCAGAACAAATATACACACTTTATCACAATAAAACACACACACACACACACACACACACACACACACACCTTGAGGTCAAGCTGGAAGGTGGATCCAGATCCGTGGCAGAGAAGTTAGGGGCTCCAAAGCTGTGGGAGGAAGTAGGAGATGGGTGTGTGAGTGAGCTGCGCAACTCCCCCATCGCCCCCCCCAAATCCTGCTGTAGCTGCACAGCTGAGTGTGGGAGGGGCCGATAACCTCACCACAAGCCAGGGAGTCCGAGTCGGCATGAGTGAGGAGCCAGGCGCAGCGAGAGGAAGGGAGCCCCCGCTATCCGATCGCAGCCTAACTGCCGAACGGACTCTGCGTGTTGAGAACCGGCCCGTCTCCCCTAAGCCATGCATACAGGGGCAGCCTCTCCATCCCGAGTCCGGCCGCACGGATCTCCGCTCGCCGCCACATACTCGCGCACCATGCTAAGCCGCACTGCTAAAGCCTCCAGGAAGGAGCTGGTGATCGAATCTCCCCAGAAGTTCCAGAATGTCCTGCCCGCAGATGTGGAGGTGGAACCTGTGCCACAGGTGGTGGTGAGTCTCACGGTTCCCCGTCCCCCCAGGACATCCTGCCGAGGACCTGGAGTCTAACAGGGGCTCAAGCAGAGGCTTCTCCTGGAAAACCACACCTTGAACTGCAGAAGTGTGGTGTGATTTACTTGCTGGTTTTTAATGGTGGGGGTCAAGTACAGGATAGAATCAGTTGAGAAGTGCAATGTCCTGCAGTATGGGGGGCCAAGACAGTAAATGTTTGTTATGTCCCAGTGTGACCTTGTTGCCGTCTGACTTCCTGCCCACGTGCCCTCGTCTTTATGTGAGTGGTAGTCTGAGCCAGGCTCGAGGACCCCCTGTGTAATAGGGGGGCTCTTTGTCTCCTGTCTGGCTGGAGGGAAAGACTCCTTAGGCAGCGTCGTGTGCCTGCTGGTGCAGGTTTGCGTGCATGTGTGTGGCGTCCTTGACCATCTGTCACCTCCCGTCTTCCAGTTCTGGTTCTTGAACGTGGCCTCCCTTGTGGAAGACTTTGGTATTGTGAGACCAGTTTCTCAGTACACAGTTGAATTTTTCTGGCTATGTTGTGTGTCTGAGCCATGTCAGGTGATCTGAGGATCTTAAAAATCCAAAGGAGTCCAATCTGTCATCTGTAAGATGCTTCTATGGCATGCTGAGTTTGACATCATACATGGGAACAGAAAGGTCACTATTGTGTCTGGAGTCAAATACTGTTATTACAGAAACATTGTTCGGTTAAAAATCACATGAGCTTGTCTGCGCGGACGAAGGAACACTAATGTCTCGCTGCAGCTTCAAAACAACAGCAGGCACCACCTGAAGCCACTCTGGTTCAGAGATCTTTTCTTCCATGGGTCAGTTCCATCTCTGCCTTATTCTACGCCCGGTACAGCAAAGTGCATTAAAGGTGCCTGACAAAACAAACAGCATTTTTCGCTGCATTGTAATGCTGTTCAAACTTCCCCGGGGTACTTTTCCTAAAATAACAGCCTAAAGCCAGTAAATAAACATTTCCTCCATAATCACTTTCAAGCAATTGTTTTCACCTATTCCCCTCCACCCGTGTGTTTGTTTGGCTAATTAGTTGCTATCCGGTTTGACCCCCATCAGTTTGATCAAGTATTGTTCTTGGCACATGACTCTGTTGATGCTGATTAATAACAGCAAAAAAATAATACAGCCAACTCTCTTGGGGCGGGGTGTGCAGGGAGGGTGTTAAGCTTGTTACGTAGCTCATGGCTGGGCTCCAGCCTCGGGCCGCTGTTTGAAGTAGCCAGTGCCGAAACTCCCTGTTAACGTTGCTGGACCCAAGAGGATGGCAGAGCCAAGCGAGGCAGTACCAGGAAGAAATTTCCCAGACTCCCTGGCGGTCTCATCATTAGGGGACGTGTTGGCCCAGGACTTTTAGAGCACAGTACTTCTTGGGTGGACTTGAGCATGGAGCCGTCTTGGTCTGACCTGGAACACTGCTTGCTTATACAGCCTGAAAGGAAAGCTCTGGAGTTCCCTGCTTTTCATTCAGTTCATTGGTTTTACGATGTTGTTTGACAGCTTAGTGTTGTGTAAATGTTACCATGGTGTGATTCATACCCCACAACTGTAAAGCCGTAGGAATCTGTGCCTAGGAGCATCGGCGATGTCCGTTCTCAGAGTGGGGCATCCTCATTGGCTCGGTCAGTTGTCTCTATACTATGGCCTTCATGCTTTCATGATTCTATCACCCTGTTTTTATTATTCAGTGACAGTAGTGATTTTTTTTTTCATTTTCATCGAGTTCAATTCCTTCAGCCCTGAGAAACTGGAAAAAACAGCATTTTAAAATTTTTCAGTGCCATGCTCCATGTTTTTTTTTTCCAGATAATTGTAGTGTGGACATAGGACCATCGTCTGGACTGCTGTCTGCTATCTCCTAGCAGCTTTTAACCTTTGCAATGTCATGTGCATCCATGCTGCAGTTTGCTGCAATCTGTGTGCGGGGGAGCAGGGGCGTTATATATATATTACACTGTGGGGACCAAATGTCCTTACATACAATGTGATAAAGCCTGTTATTTTGATGTGGGCACATTTTTTCAGTCCCCACAGTGAAGAACTTTATAAAAATCTGTGACTGCAAATAAAAAAAAAACAAAAATGCCACAAGTCTTGTATTTAGTTTGGTTACTTATGGTTAAGGTTAGGGCTGGGTAGGGGTTAAGGTTGTCATAATTGGGATTGGGGTTTTGCCCATAGAAATGAATGGATGGTCCTCACAAAGATGCGAGAAACGTGTGTGTGTGTCTGTGTGTCTGTGTCTTTTCTGGTAGGTTTTAGGATGTTTCACATTCCTACAAAAGCAGCCTGTTGTCCAACTGGAAATCTCTCTAAAACACATGATCTAATTTCCTCATTAAAACAACGTGAAAGTTCCTTTTTCTCATACATTTGCACATGTAGGACATACGTTTGTGGCCCGTTTACATATTACATGGGATCATGCCTTTTACTGCCATGTCTCATTTCGCACCCTGGAGACTGTGAGGGAGCGAGATTTTTCACAGACAGACGACTGGGGCGCATGGGCGCAGCAATACATGCTTCACGAGTGAGAAGCAGGCGGTTCCGTCAGCATGGCCCCCAGTGTGCTCCAGCAAGACCAGGGGCCTCCCCATGAGCTCATGGCTGCCTTATCAAGCCCAGATGTGGTGGCTGTGGCTCCATCCCAAGGCACAGTAAAGGGCATTTGTATGACGCTGAGCTGACTCGACCTCATTTAAACGCTCTTCTTTTCTCCTCTTCTGCATGTCATTAAAGGCATGTTGTGCCTATGGGTTACATTAACCAGGGGATCTGAGCCTGGCTGTTTGCCTGTGCATGTTTTGCTTTTTGGCCCCTCTGTCTTGCCGTTTTTGAGCTGTTGCAGTAAACTGTTGGAGAGCTGAAATCTCACTTTTGAGTCACCTGAATTCCCACAGTGTGACATGCACATTGATAGGACTGTGCCTTGTATTCAAAGTCCCTGCCTTAATCTGCCTGTGCCATGTTGAAATTAAAAATTTGAAATGATAATATGATACTCCTGTAAAACTTTACTGAGATATACAATGACAGTTATTTTCACCAGGCTGGTACCGAAAGCATAAAAATTACAAATTTTGAAGCATGTCAGTGTTCCGTCCAGCATAATCTTTTTGAAAAGGTATTTGTTTGGTCATATAGGGGTACCTTAAGATTTTAGCTGTTGTATCTGCAGCTCAATGGGACCCTGCCCGCTGAATGGGGCAGGCTTTTGATCTCATTTGGAATTCAGTAGGTCCCGAAGGCTGGTGACGCCTGGTACCAGGCTGCTCCATGACATCATCGTGCATGTGTGCGCACACAGGCGCATTACTGTGTCTTTCTTGTTTCTGGACCCCATCAGCAAGCCCCAAGTTCATGCCAGCCCAGCGCATTCCCAGCATGCTTGGCCCTGGCAGGCAGCACATGTGGGTACGGCCAGCCACTCATTACTGGTATGGTGAATCCGACATGAGCCACGCCCCCTGCTGGTGCTTAAGCCAGGTAGTGGTGATCGCTGTGATTGAGCCACAGACAATGTCACACCTCCCTCTGTCAAACTTTATTTTAAAATTCTTGCAGAATAAAGAACCGAAGTCAGTCACCCACTCCGGCAGGGAGGTGCAGTGGTGTGAGCTTCTTATAACAGCCCCCAGTGCAGATTTTTTTGGGGGACCCCTCCTTGCAAGGGTTTATATAAAGCCAAAATAAGTCATGCAAAAAAACGGAAAAAGCACCTTTAAATATTAACAGTTTAATATTTACAGATGTAATATTTGCCAGCCAGGTAAAGGGTAAATATATCCTTTGGTTTCCTGCAGTTCCTAACGCAATGTCACCTGCTTCGGTAATTTTCACTAACAGATCGATAGCCTTCTGATCCTTCCTGCGAAGGGGCCCATCGCCCCCCATGTGGCCCCTGTTTCTTTGGGCTCCACTGCCTATAGTTTTATGCCTATAGTGCCCATGAGGAAGTGGCTGGGTTTGGCACAGCATGAACGTCACATTTTTGCCTATCTGGGTTAGGGTTATGATGGGAAAATACTAAGCACATGATAGATTCTGTAACCCAGCCGAAACAATTGTGCTAGTGCACAGGGCAGCATGGCCGATCACTGAATAAGTGTGGTTATTCTCGTTCATTTTGGCCTTTCTGTTATTTCCATCAGTCGTCTCCGGCCCTGAAAAGCATCACCCTCATAAGAATGCTGCTGTTGACTTTGCAGGTGAAGCCGAGGGTCGTCGAGCCGCTGGACTATGAGAACGTGGTGCTTCAGAGAAAGACGCAGATCCTGAGTGACGTCCTGAGGGACATGCTGCAGTTCCCCCTGGAGGACTTCCAGGTGAGTGATGCCACTCTTACATCATGTCCTTGGGTCAAATGTGTGGGGCAGGAGCTGTGGTGGACCTGCGACCAATCAAGAACAGCAAAGGGGAGTGAGCCAGACACACTGCAGAGAAGCATACCTTCCTGCTGGCCCTGGCTTTGTCGTCCGAAGATGGCTAATTAAGGCTTGATAAGATGTTATTCGTCAGACTTCGTGGCTCAGCCATCTGCACCCTGCACGCTGCTTTGAGCCCCAGTAATTTAATTTCAGGACACTCTATACGGATTGGACCGCTTGGTGGAGGAGACTGGTCAGGGAGCAGAATATCTGTACGTAGACACTAAACACAGCACCTGAATGACATGGATGAAGGAAAACACACAGAGGTGTATAAAACTAAGCATTAGTACTGAATAGCCATTTGCATTTAGACTTGTAAATCACACAGGGCTTGTTCTCTTATGTTTAATTAACAGATTTACACTGCTGTCATCTGCTCAGGTCCTCCAAAGCTAGGAATTTGTATTTAACGGTTATGAAGACGATGACAGCAGACCAGATGCTTTGCTGTCTGTTTCACTTTCATCCTTCTGCTGTTAAACTCCACGATTCCAAAGTCAAGCATTGCCGTAGAAGCTGATTGCCGAGTTTGTCCTGATTTCAGGAAGTGAATGTGTAGAATGCTCTTCGTAGTGCTGCAGGCACATCCGCACGGCCGTCCTGCTATCTCACAAGCCACATGGCATTTCACTCTTCCTCGTTTATGTCAATGTTTCCTCTTCCTTCCCAGTTCCATCACACTGCCACATGTATGTCCGGTTGTTTCCTGGCTGGAGTATCTAGTGGTCAGATGCTGCTCCTTGCATTCCGCTCTCCTGTGCTTACCTCTCACCGTCTTTACTATGTGCCAACTAGGATGCCAGCCTTTTTCCTTACAGTTTTTGGAATTATTGATCTTACTCGTGGCTCAGTGAACAAATGATTGAAGAAGGCAGGAATTTAATAGGTGAGAGGTTGTGGAATCGCGGCTGGACAACAGGAGGCTGTTAGACTCATCATATGACGTTATAACCCTGACTGTAAGAAACCCCCCATCCAGGGTGACTTCGACCTTGTTCCCTGGGATTTGCTCCAGTTGCTTGGTGACGGAAACACTAAGGTGCAGGCAGTGTTAGATACCGCAATATCTCAGTCCCAGTGGAGCATTTAATGTCTGACTTACTTTTAAAAAAGTTTAAAAAGGCCCAACTTTCCAGCTATAATCAATTTTTTTTTTTCCACACACAAACACATGTTCCACAGACCTGCCTTGGGCTAGCAAAGGTCCTGTTAGGTTTTACATCCCAGCAAACACTGAGCAAATGTGGGGTGCACAGGTGGTCTTGTCAGGGGGTGGGGGGCAGCTGAGAGCTGGGCTCGAGTACAGAAGCTTCTTGTGTGGGTCACGGAGATGAGCGGGTGTTCCTGCTCGGAGGTGCTTTGTCACACTTACAACAAGCACAGGCAGCAGTCCAGGAATCACAGAAGAGTTAGTGACTGGGCCCAACAACTGCCCCTCCTGAATAACTATGTCACAGCACACCCAGGTGGGGGGGCTGCATGTTGGCTTGGCTGCTTCTCTGTAATATTTATATTTTTATGCCTTCGCAGCATAAAATCATGTTCAAAACTGTGCCTTTATTTATCTGGAGAAACACTAGATGTATCACGTATTAATCCCATCGAAATTTTGCTTTTTTATTAATACTCTTAAAAATTGTATAATACTATTAAAAGAGCAAAATATGATTGTCATATTGGATTAATTTACATAAATATAAAATATATTATCAATGGTGGTTACAAGTTGTAATTTTACTGTAATCACACCACGAGATGTCCTTGCGTAGGTGAGATAGTAGACAACCTTCTCCAGGCCACTGCAGGGATCTATGTTTTAGATCAAGCTGAATGTCCTCAAGCATTCAAAGGCTCAGTCCGAAGGTGGAGGGATATGTGGGTCAAAGCAGCTCTGGTTTTACTTCAGTGAAGGTTTCTAGGAACTGGAGCTCCTGGTAGCTTAGATACTGGAATCTTTTATTGAGAAGTCTGCAAATGTGCAACTGAGAGGTGAAGGGGACGGCAGGATTCAGGCTGAGTGACTTCTGCACCACTGCAGCATGGGAAGGCAGCAATGCGTCATGAGAAGCCATCTAAAAAGACAAGTGGGTTGATGTTGAGGTGGCTTTCTCCAAAACAGCACAATCATCCTTCTGGGTTCCACTAATAATTTACTTCTGAGTTTTGGCAGAAGGCTTTCTTTTTGTCTTGCTGGCGTGAAAACTGCGTTTGTGGAGGAATGTCCAGTTTAATCAGCTTATTTATGTCTGCTTTCTCTTTGAATTTCGGCTGCTCTGCCTGGGGATGGCAGACTCACAAATGAGCCGCTGTTGAGTTGTTTCAAGCATGTCCTGCAGAAGCAAAATATTAAGATCATCTTCATTCCTAAACTGTGGCATTGATCTTATTGCTCTTTAATAAATCCTTATTTTTATTAGACTGTGCTACTTATTGAAGCAAAGTTTCCACTATTGATTACTAGTGTAACAGCACTGATGTGAGAGCACAGATATAAATGGTTTTAGGTATATATCCACAGTACTGATGTGAGAGCACAGATATGAATGTTTTTGGGTATCTGTCCACAGCACTGTAACAGCACTGATGTGAGAGTACAGATATAAATGTTAAAATACCCTTATCATTTCAACAGACCTGATACAGATGAGAGACATTCAGAAGTGTGCCAGACTTACTTTTAAAGGGAACCACTGCAAAACTCATCATCTTCCGGTTGAGATAGACCTTCACAGATTCGTTTCTAACAAAATGAGCTGTTATTTGTACAGGCATGACTGACTTATGCACTGGTTTCTGAAGCAAAATATTACTGCTATAACGTATTGTGCTTTCACCAAGGGTACAGCAAGCCTCACTTGTTTTTGCCAGACAGAAGGGCTCCTCTGTGGCTTGCTTGAGTGCCCGGAATTCTGCAGGGTCTCGCATCTGTTATGCAAAAGGAGGGGCTGTGCCTGTGTCTTGCCTGCCATCGATCTAAGCGTGACTCTTGCAGCCTGTCCCCAACCTGCATCCTGCCTCTGAACCCCCCCCCCCCACCCCCCTCCAGCCGGCCCCTCTACACCTTTGTCTCCCTTCCTGCCATTAGCCTGATTGCCATCTTTCCTCGGGAAGCAAGGCCAGGCTGAGAGGAAGACAGGCCTTGCTGTTTGGGCTGCTGGTGGGCCGCGACCATGTTTGCTGTAGCTAGGCTGGGCGAGGCTAGAACAAAGGCCTCCCACACAGATGGAGGACTTGCATTCCTGAATGGGACTTGAGGCCGGGGGCCTGGTCCTGGACGCGTGGTTAGTAACAGAACCCTTCCTGTTAAAACGACCCCCTGAGAGGTGCCTGCCCTTCACCCGCCCACTTTGGGGAATGTTGCTGTGAGAGAACTCCACCTGCCCACTTCAACTCTGTGTCTCTGCTATGGCCATGATGTGTGACCTCAGGCATTACAGGAACCACAACCCCCATAAACACAGCTGGGGCATTTAGCCCTCTCCAAACGTCAGTGCCGTAGGAAGCGACCTGTAACCTCAGTCATTAGTAGCTCATTACGTCTATGTGAACAATGGAGCAGCACGCAAGACCAAGCTGGCCGCACGCATTCCCATCCTCAGCCTCGATTAACGGAGTTCTCCTGTGACTGTGCCCTGCGGATCCACATGGAATATTCTAGAACCGTGCCCAGACCTTCTGACTGGAAGGCAGAATGGGAGAGTTCCCTTGTCTGTCCTGGCTGAAGCCCAAGCGGACGTTCCCTCACCTTCAGCCCAGCCACCGACCCCCCCCCCCCCACACCCCCCCTGTCCTCCTCCTG
>JAAGVU020000001.1:41011274-41039525 GCA_011763525.2 Mormyrus iriodes
TTTTACACCAACATAAAGATCATTTAAACATCATCTTCTTTGGCTGCCTAAGACTTTTGCACAGTACTGTATATGTTAGGTTCTTCAACTCCATGTTTCTGTTAGAATGTAACCATCTGTTAACTTAAGATATGGCTAAACGTTCTCCGGTCATTCTGGATATCTGTTCTCTCTTCTGGCTGTTCCGTGATGAACTGACACTCCCTTGTGTTGCTGTTTCAACCAACCGTCTACGGAAGCAGCTTTGTGGCACAGTAATTACTTTGCAGTCATGGTGAATGCTGTGGGTGTTGCTGTGAACTCCCTCTGACAGCGAGATCCGTAGTTTCATTAGTGTTGGCACAGTGTTGTGTGCAAGGAGTTTACACAACCATGGAGATCAACCTTTGGGTTTGAAGACCTTTGCTGTTTCTGTTCTTCTTTGTTGAACTAGCAGAACATTATGGTTTAAATGTCAAGTTGTCATCATTTTGTGACTCTTATAATCAGTGGTCAGTCATGTCCCTTCCTCTTGTCCCCTTTCTGTTCACAGAACAACAAGGTGCGTCGTTTTGCCTTCGAGCTGAAGATGCAGGACAAAAGTACATACCTGCTGGCCGCTGATAGCGAGTTGGAGATGGAGGACTGGATTGGCACCCTCAACAGGATCCTGCACAGCAGCTTCGAGATTGCCATGCAGGAGAAGCGCAATGGGGACGTGCATGACGGTGGGTCGGCTGGGGCTGGAGGACATAGGAGATCGGATGAACCCCGAACTTCCATAAGGTTTTAGCTGGATGTAAAAATGGTGTTATGATCCTTAAGCAGAAGGTTTGAAAAGGAATATGATAGAGGAACGTGTACCCTCTTGATTTGTCAAAAGCCCCAAAATAAAGAGCATAAACAGTAATAAGAGCCCCTTTTAGAGGCGAAACACAAATGTACACTTCCAGTGTGGTGTCTCATATCCGTGCACAGTAACTCTGTGGTGATATGCCCTGGACTGAAATATCAACAAATACACAAGCCCACTGAGAAATGTGCTTCTGCATTATCCTGGTGTAATACAAACACAACGATAGTAGAAGGACACTCAGCCCTACACAGAGAAAACAGCCAGAGGTCCCTTATGGGGAAGATGATTGGAAAAGGGCAGAGAAGGCTGAAGGTCACTGGCCTCGTTTTTGTTCTGTCTGACCTGGACCTAGAGGGGAAGGACACAGCTGCCCCATTTCCTGGAAGTAAACCAGTCGCTTACAAACAGGTGGAGAGCCCAAAGGCAAGCTCCACCCATCAAAGATCAGCCATAGATTAGCCATAGATCAGACACAGATCAGACACAGATCTGTCAACCGATTAAACATGTACCAGCCATTAATCAGCACAGGTCAGCTGAAGGTCACCCTATAGCAGTCATAGATAAGTCCTAGACCAACGAAAGAATGTGGCTTTAAGCGCACATAATTAGCCCACTGGAGAGGAGGAGGCCGGTATCCAAGCATCATGTTTGGGAAACTTGCCCAGAAATCTCCCCCGTCTCCCCCACAAAGCAGACCACCCAAAGCCCGCAAACTCACCCTCCCTCCCCAGCTTGAGGTTTGCTCTGGGAATGTGTGCGTTTGACACAGGGAATGCAGCCTCTGCTTCTTATGACTGATAGATTAAGGCAAAAAGACTGTCTCCTCAGTCTCCCTCTCAGTAAAACACTTGTGGGCAGAAGTGTTGGGTGAATTTGGGGATATAGCTAACATCTCTTAGGAGGAGTGTTTGTGATTTTTCTTACAGATGAAGATCTGGGGAAAGCAGAGAGCTCCTTTATGGGCCTTGACAACTATCAGGTGAGTTGTTTTCCTTATAAGCAAACCAGCTTCTTCCTCTCACCCCAGGAGGGCTGAAGGGAACTCCCAAGACAGAAATTCACTTTCTTACCCAAATATCCACCTAAATATCCATATGCCGCTACATACCTGCCTTCTTAAATTAAATAAGTGTAATGCCATAATTTGTCTGTAATGTTTGTACTTAATAAACATTAATTTTTTCGAAAACCTTGCATGTAATTATCAAAGTAATCCTATTACAAGCAGTCAGCTTAGATCCAAGGTATAATAAGACTTAAAATAAAAGTCTGGATGCAGAATATGTGCCATGTTTAGTACTGATGGCTTATACTGGGAGAAGGTGCCCATGAACTTCCCTGAGCCAAACTATCATTAACCTGGACGTGCCGTCGTCATGGAGATCAGTGCGTACGACACCATCCTGGGGTGTGGACAAGTCCAACTCACAGGGCCTTTTCTGTGACTGATGGCCCAACAGCTCGCAGTGGTGCCAGCAGGCCAGCTCTTCGTGAGGGTACACGTCTAACACTGTACTGCCATCCAAAACAGAGAAAGAGTTGCCAGAGTGAGGCGATGTGCAGAAACACAGTATGGATACCCAGTTTAGGCACATTCTTACTGTTTTAATCTGTGACTGAGCTGAAGGGTCCTATGCTGATATCTCTCGTTTAATTCCTGTCTCATCACCAGACGGCCAGAGACATTGAATTTAAAATGAGGAGCGAGACCAGACTGAAGCTGTTTACTCTGGACCCAGACACGCAGGTCAGGAATTCACAGTTTATGCCTTATGAAATACCTTATACTGCTTAAAAACCTTCATTGCTTTCTGTTTCTCACACAAAAGCAAAACTGACGCTCCTTAATGGCTCTTTGTTTCCCTTTCGGATTTGTGTTACTTGCAGAAACTAGACTTCTCAGGAATTGAGCCCGATGTGAAGCAGTTTGAGGAGAAATTTGGGAAACGAGTCCTGGTGAATTGCAATGACCTCTCCTTCAACCTGCAAAGCTGCGTGGCAGAAAACGAGGAGGGCCCCACCACCAACGTAAGGCCAGTCTGCTCATCCGTGGCTGAATCTGTGATGCACTGTGTGTGGACCTTACTAGAATGTTCTTTAGTGTTGAGAATGCCCATTGTTGGCTGGAAAATCTAATCTGGATGATACCTAGTCTGTCAGAGTGTCTTTGAACTGGGGGAGGCTCATGAATCAGGCAGTGATTGCTTGGGGATGGTCCAGGCACTCGTCCCACCAAAGGCTCTGGCTCACTTCTGCCTCTCAGTCCAGGATTAGCATCTCACTTCCTCTCACTCCTTCTTGGACCTCCAGTTATCCAGAAATTTTTTCCAATAGTTATCATAGCAGCGCACAAAAAAGTCTGTGCTATGTGTGTTTTGGACAGTATCAGTATGTATCTATATGTTTTCACTTCAAGAACGTTGATCCAACTTTAACCCATCTGGTGCTGCCTTGTGTTCCAGGTGGAGCCTTTCTTCGTCACCCTGTCGCTGTTTGACATCCATAGCAGCCGGAAGATCTCTGCCGACTTCCACGTGGACATGAACCACCCATCGGTCCGGCAGATGATTCTCAGCCATGGCGGGCAGCAAATGAACGGGGGCGGGGTTTCCTTGCCAGGCGAACAGGGGGTCCTTGGTGTGCCACCTGAGGGAGGGCTAAATTACCCGCGACAGGTCGGCACATCCTTAATGGCATTCAGATATGCAGTATATGGATGGATGTAGCCACTCTGTGGCACTGTCTTATCTCAGGTTTTTCTCCTCATTTCTTATTTAATGTCAGTTCTCATCGGTTTCTGCTGTGCTAATCGTTAGCTTTGCCTGCTATCTGCTTGAGAATTTGTTTAAACACGGCAGCTGAGATCTGCGTCACCGTACTCTGTTTTGGGAGGACAGCAGGCAGCTTTTGGATCAGAAGAAAATCTCACTAAAATCACTTGTTTTTTCAGGCTCAGGTTGAGATCAGGTATATAGGGATGGTAGCAGCATAGAAATGATGGGCCCACTGACCAATTGTCACCTTGGGCTCCCTGCTAGGGTCTCCCCAGTACACTTTGCCTAGCCTGGGGGGGGGCTGACAGTAGATTTTGGAGTCTATATGAAGCGCTGGACCCCCTGAATTTGCCAGGGTCTCCATGCCTCTTCAGTACCCCTGAGTACCACTAGACTGTGCCATCGACTCCTGCGTGTCTGATCCCTTTGTGGGGTGCTCCCCTCTGCAGGGCGTTTTCTCCGTGACTTGCCCTCACCCGGACATCTTTCTGGTGGCCCGCATCGAGAAGGTCCTGCAGGGCGGAATCACGCACTGTGCCGAGCCATACATGAGGAGCACAGACTCCGCCAAGGTACAGCAGGGCCTCGCTCGCCATTGGCCTTCCACTAACTGTCGCCACCGTTCCTCGTCATTCTCAGAAATGTTGGCCTGACACCACAATTGCAAATCACGCCCAAAGCTTTCTGGCTTTATTCATAGAAATCCAGTTATAAACCATTCAGGAGATATCTTGTAATGGGATTTATTTAGACTGAAAATGAGAAATGCATCAGGCAGCATTTCAAGGGCCTGTGGTTGTGGAAAGGCTGGGGCAGCTTAATGTATCTCAGCTGGTTATGCTGAAGTTCAGAAAATAATGTCTCTGCTGTAATAACTCTGGAGTTACTTGTTGTCTGGTGTCATCTGGCAGGCCGCGCAGAAGGTCTTGAAAAATGCCAAACTAGCCTGCAGCAGACTGGGACAGTACAGGATGCCTTTCGCTTGGGCTGCCAGGTAAGGGCGGCCTGCGCCTACCCCGCTACCCTACTGAGGACTGCGTTATTTTGTCCCAGGACAGAAGCTGTTGGTACAAAGAGTCTTTAGAGGAGATGGGCGGTAAGATGTGTCAGGGGTTCATAAACACTTCATTGCACACTTTTTTGAAGGAGAGAATTCAAACAGGCTTCTTTCTTCTTGTCAGATTGTAGTACTAATGGGTGATGATGAGTAACAGAGGCTAAGTACCCATAGTGGGGGTGGGCAGCCCTGATCCACAGTGCCACTCTCCAGCAGAGTTTTCTATCATACGTGCTGAGTTACTGTCTGCCTAATATCAGGTGTGGCTCATCGTAGACCAGGTGGCATGGAAACCTGCTGGATACCGGCGCTCCAGGATCACTTAACAAAGTCCACTTAATTACTTCTGCATACCTCACATAGTGTGGAAGCGTCC
This sequence comes from Mormyrus iriodes, assembly GCA_011763525.2. Lineage (NCBI taxonomy): Eukaryota > Metazoa > Chordata > Actinopteri > Osteoglossiformes > Mormyridae > Mormyrus > Mormyrus iriodes. The sequence continues at coordinate 41,016,320 of JAAGVU020000001.1, forward strand.
TGCAAAGGACCATGTTGGTCTGTGACTTTAAGAGGGAATGGGGCCTTAGGGGTCGGAAAGCTCCCCTCCCTGGCCATGTGGAAAAATCCAGAGGCCTGACGTGCTAGCAGGAATCCTTTGTATGGAAAGTGACCTAAGGGAGCCATGTGTGCTGTGAAGGTCTTGCATCGGTGGCTGATCCAGGTTCTCCTCACAGGCCTGTTTTCAAAGACGCTTCTGGTACTTTGGACAAAACGGCCCGCTTCTCCGCCATCTACAGACAAGACGGCAACAAGCTGTCGAACGAGGACATGTTCAAACTGTTGGCTGATTTCAGAAAGTTAGTATATCTCGTAAACTCTCTTCTGTCAAGAGTGTTCCAGAGTGACTCTTTTATGGGAAAGGAATTCGTTGGTGAATTAATTATATGACAGCAGTAATGAGTATTAATTTTATCATTGTTGTTGACTTAATGAAAAGATTTATACAGTCTGGTTTATACATTTTACACAACCTGGACTCAGCCGTCAGCAGGGAGACGCGTAATAAAATAACATCCTTCCCTGCTTTATCATATTCAGCACTTCCTACCATAAATCTGCAGTTTTTGCAACTACACAAATATTTTTCACTACTCTCTGCTCACAAGGGAGGGTCCAGCCCAGTTTGTTTTACATTTGGCCGAAATTAAAAGATAACAGTGCCATTTACCACTTATTGTCCTCCCCAGACCAGAAAAAATGGCCAAATTTCCGGTAATCCTGGGAAACCTGGATGTCACCATAGACAACGTTGCCCCTGACTTAACAAGTAAGCTTCAGAATATTCCAAAATGTCCATATCCGAAAGAGCCGACTTTCACTTTCATAGTTGTTTTTAATGTCCCATCTTTCTGCTGCACAGACTGCGTGACCTCCTCCTATATCCCGGTGAGGCAGTTCGGGGGTGGTGAGACCGGTCCTCTCTTTGAAGTGGAAGAGTTTGTTCCATGTATAGCCAAATGCTCCCAGCCATTTACCATCTATAAGAACCACCTCTACATTTACCCCAGGCATCTGAAGTATGATGGGCAGAAGTCATTCACAAAGGTACCTTGGCCTGACCTTTGAATCACAGTGGAAGTGGACTTGCATTAGCATATGTGCAGTAAATGCTAATTATCTGGCGGGCCTTGCCGGATGCATGGCCATGCTGTACTGTGATGTGGGGCATGCTAACACAGCCACACCTAGTGGGTATCTGAAATGGCATTCAGAGAGCTGCATTGGAAAAGGCCTTGAATGATCTTCTAACCTGCAGGACTTTGCCATAAATAGGAACAGAGCCACTGCGGGTTACTGCTCGGTTGTTGTGTTCTTCCACAGGCAAGGAACATTGCGGTCTGCATCGAGTTCAAGGACTTCGACGAGGAGGAGGCCCAGCCGTTGAAGGTAGGCCGTCATCCAGGATAGTAAATTGAAGGATCGGTCATCACACTGGCATATTTAGCAGCTCTTTTGGGTCCCTGCAGTGCATCTATGGGCGTCCAGGGGGACCACTGTACACCAAGCATGCATTTGCTGCAGTGCTGCACCATCAGCAGAACCCAGAGTTTTACGATGAGGTAAGTACAGCACCACCATAAAAACAGAACTGACTGCATGTAGTCCCAGTTTGTAAGTTCAGCTGCCTTAACTCACACTGCAATACAGCCATCATTTCAAAGGTGCCCTGAATTCCTGCAAGTTATTGGACAGTATGTTTCAGTTAAAATCTGCTTGAATGATACTTTAATCATCAGATGAGGGGATCTGGCATCCAGAGTAATTACTCTAGACAACAATTAAGAGATGGTCTTAGAGAACCAAGGTTAGGCACCTCCAGCAAAAAAATGGAAAACACAAAATGGCGTACTCTGTGTAACAGCCATCATTGTCCACACTGCATAGATTAAAATCGAGCTGCCCACCCAACTCACTGAGAAGCACCATTTGCTCTTCACGTTCTTCCACGTCAGCTGTGACAGCAACAGCAAGGCCAGCACCAAAAAGAAGGACCCAGTGGAGACCCAAGGTCAGACCCCGCCTCCGACCCTCAGGCCCCACCTCCAACCCTCACTGGGGTTCGTTTCACTGTGTGTATTGGCAGTGCATTATGTCACAACAGTGTAATGTGTACAGAGCCTTTTTACTGAAATATTTGTCAGTGAATTCCCACAGATGTATATTTCTTTGTCCTGTGTTAGTGTAATGTTTACATTTGTATAGTATTTTTTAAAACTAGGTTGTTATGCATGGATGTATTTGTGTGTGTTTGTATATTATTTATGTCATCACAGAAGCCATATAATCCACTTGCACAATGACAAATAAAAATCCCTTGTCCTCGGTTGCTACTGCCATGCCCCAACATCTCTGAGCATAATATAGCCTCAAGGAGCACAGAGCCTGCAAACCAATGAATAACAGTCACTGTCAGCTAGTCACATACCAAGTCTAAAGCTGTTGATGCCTGTGGAGTCGGACCTAGAGCTGAACAAATGCCAGTTGCCCCTTTTAAAACCCTACACCTCCAGCAGGTTCGCTGCTCGGTGACGGTTCTCATGCTTTCCACCCGCAGTTGGTTATGCTTGGCTGCCCTTGCTGAAGGACGGCAGAGTGATCATGAGTGAGCAGCAGGTCCCTGTGGCTGCAAGCCTGCCTGCCGGCTACCTGGGCAGTCAGGAGAATGGCAGCAAGGTGAAGGCCTCCCGTAGGGGCTCAGTGAGGTGGGGTATGGAGGGACGGGGTATGCAGGAGTACAGAGGGACAGGACACAGAGGGGTGGGGTATGGAGGGACAGGGTACGGAAGAGTACAGAGGGAAGGGTCACAGGGGTGGGGTATGGATGGACGGGGTACGGAGGAGTACAGAGGGGTGGAGTATGGCGGGACAGGGTATGGAGAAGTATAGAGGGACAAGGCACAGCAGGACGGGCCTGGAACGTGGCAGGGGTCAGGTGCCAGGCGACAGGCGGCTGGGGTTGGGGGCAGTCTTTGCCAAAGCAGCGGCCTAATTTCCCAAATGTGTAGAAGGAGATGGCACTTGGCCAGTTCACGTCTCAAAAAACTCAGGAATTCTCTGTTTAAATTTGGTTTCGTTTTATTATTTCACTTATGTGGCAGTTGAATGAATGAAAAATTGGACCAAAAGGCTGCTGAAATGCCTGGAGGCATATTTTTGCTGTACCCTTGATATGATAAGGATATTTAATCTGAGCTGAATCCATTTTTAAGTCGATAAGCACAGGCTTATTCACTGCATTGTTTAGTGTAGCTGATTGTAAATGCTGAGTATTGGGTTAGTAACACATATTATGTCATTTACAGCAGTCTGGGCCCGAGATTAAATGGGTTGACGGAGGAAAGCCATTGTTTAAGGTGTCCACTCACCTGGTGTCTACCATCTACACTCAGGTCTGTTGTCCTGATGATGCATTACTGTGTATCTCCTCTGTCACTATGGGAAAAGGGACTCTTTATTTGACTGTTACACTCTGTCCTCTTCTTTACAGGATCAGCATTTGCACAATTTCTTCCAGCACTGTCAGTGCAGCAGGTCTGCCAGCCCGGCGTCCGGCGGAGAGCTGGTCAAGTTCCTGAAGGTGAGGAGCAGCTGTGTCCACCATACAACTGCAAAGCCCTGGGGTGGCCTTCGCGGGGGCTCCTCAGTGACGCACACCACGCTCAGCGGGTGACGAGCCCCATACACTCCCACACACAGCATCACCATCCGGCCCGCTTTCGAGAAAATTTTACGCTCACAAATGGGCTTCACAATAATATTGTGAATTAAGAGGAAATTATGGAAAATCCTTGTGTTACAGCATCATTTGAGTCTGCCTTGTTGAACTTGGCCCTGCCCCCACAGAGCCTGCATGCGATGGAGGGGCACGTCATGGTCCAGTTCCTGCCCACCATCTTGAACCAGCTATTCTGCGTGCTGACCAGCGCCTCCCATGAGGATGTGGCGATCAACGTCACCAAGTAGGCAGCCTCTGGAAGGTTCTGGTGTCTTCTGGGAAGCATCATAAACAACAGCCTTCTCCCTGAAGAGCAAACAGCATTTCCAGTTAGACCGAATCCTATGAGTGTGTGTAATGCATTCCACTCTATGTTCTTCAAACCAAAAGTCTTTTTTCACATTTTTAAAAGTTCTGGAATTGACAGAACAATGTTTATTGGGCTATAAAAAGCATTTATTGATCCAAGGTTCCTGCATGATCAATGATTCACGGTGCTCGCTGTTGCATTTTCTTAGCTCATTTTGTGATGTAATGACAGCTTTCGCTTTGATAGCCCATGGGAGTGTGTGCCATAGCCGCTGCAGGTGTCAGTATTGTTTATCAGCTCGGCCACCTTCCCTGGTCAAAGGAATCCGGGCATGGTGTTGGTACAGATACATCAGGAATGAAAGTGTCATGTTAGTGCGGATGTTTGAGCACTCTGATGCTGTCCCGCCCTCCCAGGGTCATGATTCATGTCGTCGCTCAGTGCCACGAGGAGGGCCTGGAGCACCACCTGCGCTCTTACGTGAAGGTGGGTGCCTGCCCGTCACATTCTTTGCCTACTCTGTCTGCTATCATATAATCCTGCACCACATGACTCCGAATATCTGGCTTCAGCAAATCCCAAACCCATGGTCACTCTCATTTCACAGTATGTGTTCAAAATGGAGCCCTACACAGATACCACTCTAAGGACCATCCATGAGGAGCTGGCCAAAGCCATGACAGTCATCCTCAAACCATCTACCGACTTCCTCACGAGCAACAAACTGCTCAAGGTATTTCATCATCTCAATGTCAAAGACTCTTTAGGCCTGTCGAGATTCACATGGAGACTGGAGTAATTTTCAGCAGTAGACATTGTGGAGTCGCCAGAGGTAATCGATCTGGTGCTTGGATCGGTTCAGTTTTTGGCTGGCTAGATCTTAAATGGTTGACACTCTTTGTGTTTTGTGTGAGTAAAGCAGGCAGAGATGTGAGTGGCTGTTGAGGGTGGGGCACAGCTGGAACAATATTATCAACACAGCAGTTGGTGTTCTCGCACAATTCCAGAAGGGAAATGAGCTACATAACAACTTAAGTCTTGCAGTGAGAGGTGCTGTATAAGGATACAAGGGTGGGGTCGTGTGTGTTTGAAGGGGGGAGTATGGCTTGTATTTAGGCTGCAGGGATACAGTAATACATAACGGAAGTGTTGACAATAGATAGATCTGAATTAGCATTATTGACCATGTGACACTGCTGCAACACTTTGGCGTATATTAACTGTACGCTGTTCTTGTTTTTGCTGGTGTTTTTCAGTACTCCTGGTATTTCTTTGAAGCCTTGATCAAATCCATGGCCCAGTTCTTGATTGAAAGTGGTAAAGTCAAAGTAAGTCTAGTGTTCAATTGTGAGTCATGGGGAATAAACCAGTATCTGTCTGAGATGTGAAACAGTGCAAACTGTCCAGGTCTCTCACGTATAATGTCATACACTTTCCAGATGACAGCATGGAGTTCAAGTTATGACATGCCCATTTCCTGCTAATGACCTATGAACTTCCAGATGACCCCATTTATACCACAAGTGATTATTTGTAACATAAACATCTATTGTTTTCCATCCACGGAGAACACTAATCACCCCATGTAACTGTTTGTTTGAAAATTTGGCATGTGTGAGTGTCATTTGAAAGCCATGGTGGAAACACACTGCTTTCTGACAAAAACACTCGAAGAATGCAGGGAACTGGTCTGTATCTGGCTTCCATTCAACTGTTCTAATGTGGGTCCTTATCTGTATTCCATAGCTTCCCAGAAACCAGCGCTTTTCGGTGTCCTTCCACCACACCGTGGAGACCATGGTGAACTTGCTGACACCACACATCACCCAGAAGTACAAGGACAACCTGGATGCCGCCCGAAGCGCCAACCACAGCCTGGCCGTGTTCATCAAGGTGGCTGCAGCACTCAGGGACTGTGGAGCCCCTGCTTTGAGATTCATCACCACATTACCCTACCTTCTGCTAGCTTCTGCATCTTATGTGTTAAATATCTTATAATACTAAGTAATTAGCAGATTTTTATTTGCACTACACTAATTGACCTCACCTTATCTTTCCTCAGCGTTGTTTCACCTTTATGGACAGAGGCTTTGTCTTCAAGCAGATCAACAACTATATAAACTGCTTCATGCCTGGAGATGCCAAGGTAGGTTGGACTGAGTCCAATGGAACTTCATGTTGTGAGGTATCTCATTTTGAAATGCCGGCCTTTCCATTTCAGACGCTATTCGAGTTCAAGTTTGACTTCCTGCGCGTGGCATGTAACCATGAGCATTACGTCCCTCTGAACCTGCCCATGCCGTTTGGAAAGGGAAGAATTCAGAGGTTTCAAGGTAATCCATGCTCTCTCCTCCTCGTGGTCATATCCTCAGTTCCCAGCACCAATGCAGCAGATTGACAGTGTGCCGTAATATCTTTCATGTGAGTGTGCAGATAGAGCAGGCTTTATGCGACGCAGCAAAGGTGAACTTCAGTGAACTGTGTTTGGCCCAGCGGGTGAGGACTTGCCTGTGCTGAGGAGTCACTAAGGCGATGTAGGTCGTCTATAAGAACAGATTACTTATGCAGAAATAGATAATGTGGTTTACTATAACAGGAGAGACCAGAGAGCTGATGGGCTCCAGGATCAGGGTTTCACCACTAAATCTTGTCAGGCCCTCTGAGCCTACGTCAGGGTGTTTGCCGCCTCACTGGCACCCTAGATCGGGGTGCTTGCAGTTTCACTGGCACCCTTCCTGTAGTTTAACTGAAAAGCTGTGATTCTGCTGCTGTCAGCAGAACTTGATGAATGACTCTGCTGTGTCACACCACTGTCCCTCTTGGGTCCCAGCGGCTGTGTTGACCTCATGTCCCTCACTTTCTCTTGTTCCTGTTGACACCGGAGCAGATGTTGGTGTTTGTTTAGACTTTGTTTCCTTCTTTTTTGTGTATAAGCTGTTTCTTTCTCCACGGAGTCACGTGGTGCAGGTAGGTGCGTGCTGTGCTGCTTACCTGTGCTCGACCCTTACATTTTATGGTGTGGGCCTGATATACTGTTGCTTTATAAATTCATCTGTTGTTCAGTGGTCAGTGGGATTGTACTATGTGGGGTGGAGAGGGAGGAATACCACTAATTTATTACTCCCATCTCTAACATAACAGAGAATGTGACCTGAGAATATTGGCTGTAATTGGTTACTCCGTATGTGATTGTGATGTGCTCCATTGAGCAAAGTATTTAGCTAAATGCCGAGATCATTTGCTGTCCAGGCAGCAGGTGTGATGGCATTACAAGGTCAATTACAGCACCTGAATTGCCAGAGTGACCATTGTTCGACGCCATCTTGGAGGAGTGTGGTTTTGTTGTGACTGTAACAGAACAGATGCTGTGATTTATGTGTCATTCAGAGTCAGCCAGCTTGCCGAGTGAACTCCCTGCTTGAAATTATGCTTGACTCTTGTCTGTGAGCATCCGTTGTCTCTTATTTGATCGTTTTAACACTACATCCATGCTCTCATTTGATGATCTTTCACCTTCCAGTGGTTCCTGTTCTTTTACTTTTTATTGGTTTTTCATTCCGTCTGTTTAAAGGAGTTAAAATAACAAACTGCAGCTTCACTGTAATTCTCAGCCTTTCTGGAATGCTTGACACTGAAGGCCTTCCGGTCTGCATAGCCTCGCATTGTACTGGGTGTATTCCCATTTCTTAATATATTTTCAGAGGTTCATTAAAGATCATCATTAGTCCACATTTTCTGACATGGTGTTCCTGTATTGAATTAAATTATAAGATCATATGTAAGCTGGGCGTTTGGGGATTAGCTTGCTTATGGAGAAACAAGCATTCCAGTGTATCAGAGGTAATCATAGAACTACTGAGACGTACTGAAGCACCTTCTTGACCTGGGTGTGTGTGTGTGTGTGTGTGTGCTTCTTCCCCACAATCCCCTGCCTAGACTTGCAGCTGGATTACTCGCTGACAGATGACTTCTGCAGGAACCACTTCCTTGTGGGGCTGTTGCTTCGTGAAGTGGGCGGGGCCCTGCAGGAGTACCGGGAGATCCGGCAGGTTGCCATCCAGGTGCTTAAGAACCTTATGATCAAGCACACTTTCGATGACCGATATGCATCCAAGGTGGGCACCTGCAGATACAGTAATTACCTCTAAAGCGCTTCTCTTCAGAGTGCAAGCTTGCTGAATCAGCAGGATACAATGAAGGTGACATTGTGTCTTTCAGAGCCAGCAGGCCAGGCTGTCCACACTCTACTTGCCCCTATTTGGACTGCTTTTGGAGAATGTACACAGACTCAGTGTGAAAGAGGTCTCCCCTTTTCCCTGTTAATCATTCCAACAATGTAAGCCTGGAGACATCTAGTGGCTGGAGGTAGAGTTGCACCCTCCGGCCTCATGCCGCCGAGCACGGGTGATATAGTGGGTTTTTTTTCTTTTCTTTCTTTCTGGATTCAGAATGGGAGAGATGATTCCCTCCTGAGCAGCTCAATGGCAACCCCACAAAAGACAGGGGTTAGCTTGGACAACAGCCTACACAAGGATGTGTTTGGTGTTATTTCTGGAACAGGTGAGCATCGGTTAACAATGGGTGTTACTCTGCAGGACTAAGACGCTGTTGATCCAGTAAAGCCGGCCTGAACATCTGCTGTCCGTGTTCCACAGCCTCCCCACATGCCTCGTCCACACCGAACATCAACGCAGTGCGGCATGCTGATTCCAGAGGCTCTCTCATCAGCACTGACTCTGGAAACAGCCTTCCAGAGAAATCTAACGAAAAGAGCAACTCTCTGGACAAGGTAGCTCCCAAAGCAGCCCCTCTCACCATCGCTCTTGCCCAGCTGCTCCCTAATTACACAGCCTCTTTCAGAATGACATTTTCTTTATTTTCACACCAAGGAGACATTAGCCCACCTTAGGGCGCCTGCTTTGGCATTAGGGTTAGCTGAAATGCTAATATCTGAGTTAGCATTGCAATTAGAACTTATGTCACCATGGTTAGCATAAATATCACTTTTACCATCAGTTTACTGAAGCCAAGACTGCAAAAACTGTCCCTCCTACAGAAGGTTGATAATTATGTGATAGCCCAATATCCTGTGCTGATAGTGTGGGATCAGATAGGCACGTGATGGCCTGCTCCCTGCCCTGCTCCACACCCTCACCCTCAGACTTCTGAACTGGCCTACCAGTGGCTTACTTACCCTTCTTAACCTCCAATGCTCCGCTGGCAGAAGGAGCAATCTGCTCGGAGGCACTCTGCCGCCACCCTGCCGTTGCCACCCAGCCCTGAGGACTGTGCGCTCTCCACCCGCCCCAAGCGTGCCACCGTGGATTTCTCCCAGCTCATGGTGCCCACCGTGCCGGAGAATGTGGCGCAGGCCGGCCATATACTCCAAGTACATTTCCCGTCCCCCTGACCCAATCCCCACTGTTCCCCAACCACTCTTTGCGAGTGTTCCCTTTGGGTGCGTGAGCATGCCTTTGGAACTCTACCTGAGATCTGCTCTTTGCCAGGAGATGGACTGCCAGGAGTTCTTTAAGTGGCATTGGGAGTCCCTCTGCTGATGTTTAGGCCCTTTCCATCTCACATAGCCCTGCCTCACCAGCAGAAGGGGTGTGAAGATGGATGCCATCCTTTGTGTCTCTAGGTATCCCCTCCGTGGGGTCCATTCCAGGTTTTTCACAGCCCGTAACTATACAGATAGACTCTCCTCATCAAGCCTCACTTGTATGCTGTGTTGTCAGGACAACACAGAAAGCAAATCTGCAGGCATGGCAAATGTCAGGATGCAGAAGGCCTTTCCTCAAGTGTATCGCTATAGATGGCACAGCAGTAGACCCTGTGATGTACTCTAACCATGGCCACTCGGCCCGTGTGGACCTTCTCGCTGTGTGGTGCCAGGCGAGGCAGCCAGGCATTTCCTCTAAGGCGAGACATCGCCTCACTCTTTCCATTCAGCCCCCGAGGAAGTCGCTTCTGGTGAAAACGCCGGCTGGCCCTGCTACTGTCGGACAGGCCGGTGCGAGCCAGGCGCCTGCTCTAAACCTAGCTGTGCTCTTGGCAGTGCAGCTGTGACAGTTGGAGCAGTCACCTCACTCCTGTAGAGCAGCTTCATTTCCCCTGCGGCTCCTTGGTGACCCTCGCGGTTCCACATGCACAGTGCTGCCTATTTTTCCCCATTATACCCAGCTGTTGCCTCCACAGAGGTGACCTTTAATATGAATCCAGATCCGACTTCCTCAGATGATGTTCTCCTGAACTGAAAAACTGAATTTGTAAGAATTTGGCTTGTGTAGTAGAGCTGTCAAGTTGCATTTTATGTTGCCACAGCTGCCCTGTGATGGGTTGACGTCCCAGGTTGTTCCCTGCATTGTGGCTGTCGCTTCCAGGATAGACTCTAGATAGATGCCAGTGGCTCAGGATAGACCCTGAATCGGACAAGTAGGTGTAGAAAATGGACGGATGGATGTTTCCAAACCTTATTTACCAGCTCTGAAATTGACTTTTGTCATTTTGAGACTTACTGTAAAGTCCGAATTTGAAATACAAGAAAAAAACACAATACCGATTCATTCATACCGAGTCAGCCCACAGCTAAGTGACAGGATAACCTTAATAGAGGCAGTGCAGCCACAGCTTGGTCTCCCTGCACATGCCAACCCTGGGGAGCAGCTCCTGCCGTGACTTTGCTGTGAGGAGTGCCCGTCCCTGCTTTCTGGCCTCGCCTGCCGCCGCGAGTCCCTGACCACTGCCGCTCTCTCTCAGAACCAGCCGTCCTGCGCTCTCGGGAGCTCTCTGCTACGTTGTGACAAGCTGGACCAGGTCGAGATCAAGAGCCTGCTCATGTGCTTCCTGCATGTGCTGAAGAGCATGTCGGAGGGTAAGGCTGGCCAGCAGGCACACTGCTCCGTGGGCGGTCTATGACCTGCCAGTGCTGTATTTCCATGGACTTGGCGTCTGACACCCAAACTGCCCACGCTTTCCTGCAGATTCCCTCTTTACGTACTGGAACAAGGCCAGTCCTGGAGAGCTGATGGACTTCTTCACTTTAATCGAGTAAGTTCTTGCTGTTCCATGTATCTCCTCTGTACCTTACATCCAAATCTCTTATCATCCTCATTGCAGGATTGTTAGCAAGCACTGAAGACCCTTGCAATAAAAGAATACCTTCAGACTTTCCTCAAGTTGCTTAATTTTCCCAGCATCACCTAGATATTAATCTTGCAGTTTTACCTAGTTACGTTTATGCAGCTGGATATTCGAAGAGTAAAACAGGTTAAGCACACCAGAGTACCACCTCTTGGGATTTTAAAATTTGGTCAAATTTCTTCACCACTGCTCCATATCATGCCCACAGCAGTGCAATGCACACGTGCAGTGCAAGCAGGGGCTACCTACTGACTGTGCATTTTACTTACTTGCAGAGTGTGTCTTCATCAGTTCAGATACATGGGGAAACGCTACATTGCCAGGTAATGTTTTTATGTGCAAATTGCTACCCATACAATGATTTCAAATCTTTATATAACACAATCTAGGATTCAAACAAAAAGAACGTCCTTGTTTGTCCTGATGTCAGCCTGTCGTTATCGCAGCTGAATCCTTTTAATAATTCCTGATATCTTTTGTGCCTTTTGATCTTTATGTCAAATGGCATGGCTGTTTTATTGCTGCTGTGTTGCATTAATGCTGTGTGGTTTTCCCTGATGGATCCTGTTAACAGTGCACCATCTAAGACCCCTATGAAACCTCATGCAGTGTGGGGCACGCCTGGTCTCCTCATTCTCTCTAACCCACCTTCACCTTTCTCTGTCTTTTGCACGTTAATGCCGACAAGCTTTAATGTAGTAAACGGCATGGTTCCTGCCCTGTCCTGCTTGGGTAAGCCTGAAGGTGTTTCTGCCCATACCTCAGAGTGCTGTGTCACCCTTTTCCACCCAACCCCCCAACAGTCCTGTCTCTCCCATCTTCATCACCTGCATACAGCTGGATGTAACATACCTACTGTAATGGTCTCATTTTCCCATGTTCCTGCTTATATTGACCCACCCCTCCATCTGCCCTCCATCACCTACAGACACAAACATCCATCTGCCAGCCAGTGCTGACATGGCCTTAATCAGCTTATGTGTCTCTCATCTCCCATGGTACAAGGTCATGGGAGCGCACTGTTTTGCTTGCTGTTGAGCATCACAGTTCCACTGCTGGCCACTGTCTGCCAGATAGTGTCTCCCAAACCGCCCCCACCCCATGTGACCGTGTTCCCTGTCGCCTCTCCTTGCCAGGAACCAGGAAGCTGTGGGTCTCGTGGCCCACGAACGCAAGTCTCAGACTCTGCCTGTGTCCCGCAACAGGGCAGGGATGATGCACGCGCGCCTTCACCAGCTCAGCAGCCTGGACAATTCTTACACTTTCAACCACTGTAAGCCCCTTGCCCCTTCCTCCTTCACCATGCTCATCCTCAGTCGTGCTTGTAATCTTTCCTCCTGTATTTAAAAAAGTTTTGCACATGGTCAGTGAAGTTATGCCATATACAAACCTCGAATACAATTTGCATAATAAGGGGTAGTTGCGTGTGGCTTACTGACTCTCCCTGCACAGCCTACTGCCACTCTGATGCAGACCTGCTGAACCAGTCGCTGCTGGAGGCCAACATCGCCACGGAGGTGTGTCTGACAGTGCTCGACACACTCAGCATCTTCATCATGGGCTTCAAGGTACACCCCACACTCCGAGCTTCACGTTTCCCCATTTTACAAGCAACCTGGCCGTTGATGGGTATTTTATTACTAAGGAGTGCATTGGGTCAAATGAAGTAAATGATTTAATTTGATTAGTTACATAAAAAAAGTGTCCAGTGTAATTTTTTCCGGGGATGTGCCGCCATGCCGTAAATGAGGTAAGGTGTTTGCACATTCTTGTTTCTTCAGACACAGCTATGCTCAGACCACGGGCACAACCCCCTGATGAAGAAGGTGTTTGAGGTGCACCTGTGCTTCCTGCAGATCAACCAGTCTGAGGTGGCTCTCAAGCAGGTCTTCACCTCCCTCCGCAACTTCATCTACAAGGTGAGAGGCCTGACAGCTTACAAACTGAAGTTAAATTCATTAAATAAAAATTATGGTGATGATGTTATGGTGTTGATGCTGATGGTGACCATGATGATGATGATGGTGGTGATGGTGATGATGACGATTATGGTGATGATGATGGTGATGATGATGATATTGATGGTGATGATGATGACATTGATGATGGTGATAATGACGTTGATGATGGTGATGATGACGTTGATGATGGTGATGATGATGATGATGACATTGATGATGGTGATGATGATGATGATGAACCCTGGCAGTTTCCCAGCACATTCTTCGAGGGCCGCGCCGACATGTGTGCCTCCTTGTGCTATGAAATCCTCAAGTGCTGCAACTCGAAGCTAAGCTCCATCCGCAGCGAGGCTGCCCACCTCGTCTACTTTCTGATGAAGAGCAACTTTGAATACACGGGCCGCAAGTCCTTTGTCCGCACACACCTGCAGGTACTGGGGGCCTTAAGACCATAATCCATAACTGTCCAAATAAACGTGACTGTAGATCGAAGATTGAGGGATGTCGTCATTAGTATAGTGCTTAGGACTTGGACACTCTGACAGGTGGTGATTGCAGTGAGTCAGCTGATTGCCGATGTCATCGGGATTGGGGGAACTCGCTTCCAGCAGTCTCTGTCCATCATCAACAATTGTGCCAATAGCGACAAGATCGTTAAGGTTAGCAGCTGCCCGCCTTATTTATGCAGGAATTACACACTTGCCATAAAGTCAAGGCCTAATATACTGCCCTACAAAAACACCATATATGCATATTTTGTCAAAATTGAGTTGTGACTGAAATCTGGTTGTATGGCTATTTTGTTTCATGACAAAATAGCAAAAGACCCTTTTTCTCAGTTTCAGCGTCAGTATACTGTGTTTTGCCTCTGTAGGGCAGTATAGTATAATACTGTCTACTATCAGTACAGTAATCTTGAGTTTATTAAAGATTTCATACAGTATGCCACTAGTAATGTAGTTTCTGTTTGAATCAAGAGACTGTCCTTGGTACCTAACTGCTGCAGAATACGGCCTTCCCGTCCGAGGTGAAGGACCTGACCAAAAAGATCCGCACAGTGCTGATGGCCACAGCCCAGATGAAAGAGCATGAGCACGACCCGGAGATGCTGGTGGACCTGCAGTACAGCCTGGCCAAGTCCTACGCCAGCACGCCTGAGCTCCGCAAGACCTGGCTGGACAGCATGGCGCGCATCCATGTGAAAAATGGCGACCTCTCTGAGGTAAGCGCCAGGCCAGGGGGAGCCAGGGGGCGGGGTTTGGGCGTGTCAGCTTTCTGTGTCAACCATCTGTACTCTGTCATGTCTGCAGGCGGCAATGTGCTACGTCCACGTGGCAGCGCTGGTGGCCGAATACCTACGGAGGAAAGGTACTGTTCACACAGGAGGATGATTATTAATTATTATGTTATATGGTTTATATCCACTAGGTGGTACCAAAGCTGATTTTTTTTCTGCAAAAAGAAAAACTTTACAGCACAGATTTTTATTGGATATTTGTAATGGTTCTTTAAGGCACTGTAGGGGAAAGTGAAATGAAATTAAGAAAAAATATTCTTTTCTTTCTGATTTTAATTTTTCTCATATACAGTGTTGTAATTTACAAACAATTAGCTGTTTGATCAATTAATTATCTTGTTTTAAAATGTCCATCCATCCATCTATATTCTGTATCCGCTTATCCCAGTTGGGGTCACGGGGGGACTGGAGCCTGTCCCAGAGGCTGCAGGCGCAAGGCTGGGAACAACCCAGGATGGGGCTTCAACCCATTGCAGGGCACACGCACACACGATTCACACACACATCTTTTTCGACCGTGGGGGGAAACCGGAGTACCCGGAGGAAACCCCACGACGACTCGGAGAGAACTTGCAAACCCCACACATATGGAACCCTGGCGGAGACTTGAATCCTGGTCCCAGAGGTGTGAGGCGACAGTGCTAAGCACTGCACCACTGCGCCACCCCCCTGTTCTAAAATATCATAATATGTTAATGAAATAATAATGGGGGAACATATTTTTTTTTATTTCAGCGTTACATTAAAATAGAAGTGTACAAAGCCAAGTAAACTGCACTATAACACCACACTTTTGCAATGTGTGAAAGTATTTTTACAGCACAATTATTAGTCGTGCGTGGCCCAAAATCAGGACAGCGAGTGGCTGCTGGCACGCAAGAGTGCACTTATCTGCAGCTCTGGAATCCCACGGGGTCCAAGGGTGGAATACAGCACTGGCAATGTGGTGGAATCGCCGAGCTCTTTCGATAAGCGACGATATCTCCCCACTATCTGTGCTGTCATCGGGCATCCAGCGATCGCTGAGCACCGCGGGATTGTAGATAGAAGGTGTAAAGTAATAGAGGAGCAGAGTGCAGTACAGTGTAATGGCGGGCCAGTGAAGGCTGTCCTCAGTCTTCCTAGCATCCAGCGATCGCTGAGCACCGCAGGGCTGTAGATAGAAGGTGTAAAGTAACAGAGGAGCAGAGTGCAGAGAGCAGCGCAGTGTAATGGCAGGCCAGTAAAGGCCATCCTCAGTCCTCACAGCGTCCAGCGATCGCTGAGCACCGTGGGGCTGTAGATAGATGGACTAAAGTAACAGAGGAGCAGAGGGCAGCGCAGTATAATAGTGGGCCAGTGAAGGCCGTCCTAAGTCCTCACAGCACAGAGCCCTGTGGCTTTTCGAAGCCAATGCTAAGTCTCTCTGAAACAGCCAGTTCAAACACTTAAAGGCATTTAAAATTCATACGTTCATACAGTGTCAGATCCATCCTGGATTATTGTGGACTGTAATTAATTAATTGTGTCTGGAATGATACTATGGAGGACCAAAACGTGATTTAAAAATGAATGAATGAATGAATGAATAAATAAGTATGATTTATTTATGGCAAAGATTTTTTTAATTCATTTATATATTTCCAGGGGGGTATATCACAAAGTTAGATTTGTTGGTTAGCTAGATAACTTCTTAGATTAAGGTTAACCCCGTACACTTACATTTAGCCCAGACTACCTTAAGTCTGTCTGACAAGTTATCTGGCTAACCAGTAAACCTAGCTTCATGGTACAGGCTGCAGATTTATGGATTTCCACATTTATTATTTATGGATTTCTGTTTTCCTGTTTTAATGAGATGGGCAGCCCTGAGCTTTTCCGGATGCGCTGTCAGCCGGGTGGCAAAATCAGGCAGAAGTAACAGCGGCAGCAAATGTTTATATTTACCAGCAATTTATTTATTAATTTATTCCGAAGACTGTTTTACTGGCTGATTTATTTATTTTTGTCATGCTTTGCTATATTATACATTATTTGTATTTAATTAAATGCCACTCAACTGGTGGAATTGGCTGTAAGTTCCCACCCATCCGTCCGTCTCCAGTACCTGCGTGTGCTGTAACGGGTCACGGGGAGCCATTAATTATATATATTTCTTTTTTTGTTGTTGTTTTTTTTTCTCCTCAGTTACACCATTATAAAGTATTGTGACTGATATTGATATCTGAGCTGTCTCTGGTTATCTGTCAAATGCTGCAAAGGACTTCTTACCTAAGTCATCGTTCTGTTTCTCGTGGTTGCCATGGCGATGCGGCAGGTATATTCAGACAGGGCTGTTCCGCGTTTCGGGTGCTCACGCCCAACATCGACGAGGAGGTGTCCATGATGGAGGACGTGGGCATGCAGGACGTCCACTTCAACGAGGTGAGGGAGACCACCCCAGGCACGCCCCTCCCAGGTCCGCGTGGTTGCCCACTGTTTGCCCTCTTTAATCATTAACACCTGGCCAGGCAGTAAATTGGCCTTGACAGTAAGAACTTATTTCACAATCCCCCGCTCCCCCACGTCAGGGAGGTAGACACAGTGTGCCAACGTGGCTGTAGGCTTCTGTTATTACTGTGGGGGGAGCACATGACGAAGCTCCATGACAGTCAAAGAGTGATAAGGGCTAGGCCATAGCGGATCTGTTTACAGCAACGTAAACAGATCCGCTATGGCCTAGCCCTTATCACTCTTTGACTGTCATGGAGCTTCAGTCTCTCCCCTACACACCTGCCATCATCCAGCTGGCTACTGCCTGACAGAGGCTGTACGTTCAAGCTGTGAATGTTCCCTGTTCTTTTAGTTTTTTGGAGAGAGGTGGGTGTGTTGCTAGCACCCCATTACCTGCTAAGACAGAGACACCCCCCAGCTCCCGGCAATGACATCACCTCTGCCTGCCCCCCCCCCTCCCGTGGACATGCTGTGGGTTTCCGTGTCGGGGTCGTCAATCCCAAATTTTTGTCCCCATGGCCCGCCCCCCCCCCCCCCCATTGTGTGAATACCTAAATTTTGGCAGTGCTCCCGCCTGGGTTTGCACCCAGCAGTCTGGGCTCTGTTGGTACGGTGACAAAACGCTTCGGACGGCAAACACTCAGTTTTATTTGGACCCCTTGCTATCATAGATTAACATAAAAACATTTATACTCGCGCCAGGGGAAGCTGTTGGCAGGCAGTGCTGTCCTTCCTTTCTGGTGGGATGTTAGAGAGTATCTTTTGAAGATGAGGTTGATGAGGTTTTTATGATGCTTGCTGTGCAGCAATTTCCCAACCATGCTAGAAGCCTCTGGTATGTTTTGGTGTCAGAAGCGAAAGAATAGAGTTAATATTATACTTGTTACTATAAATGTCATCTTGTACTGCATCATTTTCTTAGCACGTTGTACATAGCAACAGACATAGATTACAAAATGAATATGTCCTAATTTTTACTTAACCGGAGTAATTGTCTTAGAGAACCTAATAATCAAAGAAAGTTATCTTAAAGTTTTTTTAAAAGCTTGTGAACTGTACTTCAGACAGCTGTATTTTATAACCACTTTCTACATGAGTCTTCTCAGCCTGGTCCACACTCCCTGCATTATCATCCAGAAGAGTTCATGTTGTTTGATTTTATGATGCTAAAATCACTCTCCCTTGCTGTGTCAGCAGTGCAACTCGTGACATCGTAAGCCTGTGCCTGCTCGCTCTTTGTATGGGTGACCTCGTGTGGCAGGCATGCGTCACACACTTCCCTGCCCCCACAGGATGTGCTGATGGAGCTGTTGGAGGAATGCGCAGATGGGCTGTGGAAGGCGGAGCGCTATGAGCTCATCTCTGACATCTACAAGCTCATCATCCCCATCTATGAGAAACGGCGGGACTTCGAGGTGCCGGACGTGGCTGCGCTAAGGAAAGAATTATGGGATGAATCCATTGATGGGTCTCTTAAATATGGCTTCAACAATTACTGTGTTGCAAGCAAAATATAACTTGTATCCAAAGAGGAACATTTTTTTTTTAAAGGCTGCTTGTCATGAGGTGTAAAAAAGGCTTACAGTCATTCCTGCTGACCAAGAGCAGGCAAATCACATGGCCATAGACCCAGGGTGGGCAGTGTGGAGAACATAAAATGATGTTGTTGTCATTCTCCTCATCCGTGTCTGTGCCTGTGTGCTGTGTAGAAACTAGCTCACCTGTACGACACACTGCATCGCGCCTACAGCAAGGTGACGGAGGTCATGCACACGGGCAAGAGGCTCCTGGGAACCTTCTTCAGAGTGGCGTTCTTTGGCCAGGTGAGACAGGGACACGTTCTCGCAGGCCAGTCTCAGGCATCCTTGGTAACTGGGTCACACCTGACCCCTCTGCCCACTGGGATTCGAGGTTTACAATTCCTTAACACTTTAACTTCACTGCCTGCTTCTTTTGTTGAACTTTGAGGCGGTGAATGAACGCTGCTGCAATTATTATTTATTTTCCAGTAGATGCAAAAACTTCATTTGCCTGCTCCAAGTAAATCTGTCCTAATCAAATATTTCTTTTTGTCTTCCTCAAAGGCAGCGGTAAGTTGTGCAACAGCCCCCCACCCATTAGTTTTCCTTTGCCGCTTTGAAGCCGTGAGTGTGACGTGTCTCCCTGCTTCCCAGTTGTGTTTATTCAGATGTCTATCGCTTACAGTATGCCCTCACGTTGCATAGACACACTATGGCAGCTTGATGCTCTACGACAGCTGTGCATGCAGCTAAAAACGACAGAAAGACTAATCTCACCTAATCCCAGCCCCTCTGCCCCCCCCCACATCTGCCTGCAACTCATTCACTGTGGAGCTTACAAACATCTTGTCTTTCAGTGCCTGTGCCCATGCTCCTCCTTAAGCAGTCTCAAGCCATGTAGAGCTATGTTTCCATAGATCCTCTGGTTGCCATGGTGCTACTTGTGATCTGTGTGAAGATACTTGGTCAGAACGAAACGGCGTGCGAACTATTGAGGTGCAGGTCTGCTTGGAATAATGGTGGTTTTGTGTCTCTCTTACGGCTCTACGGCTCTGTAGCAGTACCAGTTTACAGACTCTGACAGGGACGCGGAGGTAAATGAACGCAAGGGAGTCAAGCGGTGCATTAAATGTGATGCATTAAAGCTGCTGGTGTGCGACATGTCCTCGTCACCGTGGCCAGTTTTGCATCCCTTTTCCATTGCCCCCACCCGGCCCATCCATTTCAGCCGTGTCGCATGCCTACTGTAGGTGTGTCCCGACAACCATCAGCTATCTTGTTCTTAAATAAACATGAAAAGCCCGCTCCTTTGCTGGCACAGGTGTATCCACTGACACAGCCCCATTATCATCCCGATGGTCAAAATACTTGTTTAACAGGAGCTGTGTCACTTTCCAAAATTTATTTTCTGTTTTTAAAAATGCCTGAAATGGAGGTTGCACAACACCCTTGTTGTCTATGGAACATGCTGCACTTTCCACTTTACTTAATCCCTGCCATGTTAGAGACCCCTTGTGGCCAGTTTCTGTACAAAGAAGTGAAGATACACAGATTTGCACTTGGTGGTGCTGTGTAGCATTTGGTTGGAGATCTAGTTCAGGCAAAAAATTTATCAACAGACGTTAAGTGTGCCAACAGATCACCTCTCTCTACAGAAACGTTTGAATAATTTGGTGACACAGGTAGCCAGTAACAGCTCATTTATTTGTTTATTGTGCATATTGTCATGCATACTTTCGGAACCTTCTGTGGCGTGTGGTTAGAGTGTAAAACCACTGAACTGGGTGTGTTTTCCATGTGTGCTTTGCTGGAGTGTGTACGTGTGTGAATAGATGTGCATCATTAGTGTAGTCAGTGTTCAGCCTAACCCTGCTGGGTGTGCGTTTACATGTCTGTCTTGACGATGATAGATCCAGGCATCTGTGGTGGGTCTGGTCATGTTTGTTAATGTACGTCCCAGCTGCCACATACATACATGTGCCGGCAATCATCTTTGGATTAGACACAAAAATACATAAAATTAACATTTAGGCTTATCTTTACATTTACACATCCCTCCAAACGCTGACATTTGGGTTTAACTTTACAGTTACACATCCTCCATACACTGAATATTATGTTTGACTTTACATTTACACATCCTTCCCAGCATTTAGATTTGACTTTACATTTATGCATCATCCAAACATTACATTTTTGCCAAAGGCTGACATTTTGATTTACAAAGCACTCTCAGATGACTGTATACCTCTAAGGAAGAGGCCGTGATGGAAGCTGGTGTTGGTCATTGTCTGTCAGGGCTTCTTTGAGGACGAGGATGGCAAAGAGTACATCTACAAGGAGCCGAAGCTCACCCCACTCTCTGAGATCTCCCAAAGACTCCTCAAGCTCTACTCTGACAAATTCGGCCCGGAGAACGTCAAGATGATCCAGGACTCCGGAAGGGTAACAGCTTTTTGTCTTGGCCTAGAGGTTCCCTCACTCTGTTGCTAACTATCCTCACCTGAGGCAGCTGCTCCATACGGGTAGGGTAGGCAGTACCTCTTATTTTTGAGATTAAATTATGAAACTTTGAATTAACTCTAACTTACTAAAATGTTATTGTCATTTAAAAACACATTTGCCTGCTTCTTTGGAAACAAAATCACTCTACTGTCACTATCACTGTAATATTGTGAAATGTATTATCTTCTCACATATAATTAACATTATATACACATATACAATCTTATCCATGAATTATATCTAAAGCTTTTCCTGTCAACCCAAACACTGTAGATTAAATAAGGAGTAGACCTGCAGTTCTGGCCTTTAGAAAGCATGGTTGTAGCACGTGAGAATGTATGCATGTATGTGCCTGTTTGCTTGTGTTCTCATGTGTACACGTGTGTTTTGTGGACGTACTCATGTGTCGCCTTGAGTCTTCAAGGAATCATATCCTTCCTGCCAGATAAACCCATTTCAGGGACAATCTCAGTCTAATCTCCTTATGAATAGCTATTACATAAGGCGCTAATTCTTTACTGTTGTTTATCAGTGTTGGAACCAGTACAATTATCTTTAACAGAGCCCCATTGTAATGGATTGAACTGGGATCTCCTGTGTTTATGTCATATTAAGTTAACGTTTTCGTATCATATGTGTACATGTGTAGATTAACCCAAAAGACCTGGATTCGAAGTACGCTTACATCCAGGTCACTCATGTGACCCCCTACCTGGAGGAGAAGGAGCTGACCGATAGGCTGACAGACTTTGAAAGGAGCCACAACATCCGGCGTTTTGTCTTCGAGACACCTTTCACCATCTCTGGCAAGAAGCAGGGACTGGTGGAGGAACAGTGCAAGCGGCGCACCATCCTGACCAGTAGGTGGCACCACCACTTCCCCTTAGCCTGCATACACAGCGCATCCCAGGAAAAAGAGGGTGTGAGACCCTCCTTGTTCTTCACTCAAATTACTTATGGATGTTGTTTGACTAATGAGTAGTCAGATGTTCTTTTCCTTGTGTCTGACCTTAGTTTTATTGTTATATTATTTAAGAAATCCCAAAGTACAGCCTTTATCTTCATTAACTGATAATTGTGCAGCTGATTAGAGGACAGATGGACTTTTCCCTGACAAAAAATGCTTGAATCAAGACTTTTTGTTTGGGCATAAGCAGATCTGACAGCACGCGTTCGCCTGGACCCGATCCCTCAGGAGGGATCTTTCCACATGTGAAGTAATCCTTCTGCTTTCTCACTGGCCAGTGTTACAGGATCATCAAGTGTAAATACTCTGATAGTGAACAGAATATTGCAGCTTTGCACCATACAGGACTGTTAAGTTACATGAAATATAATGTTAAGTAGGTTTACTTCTGTGTTCAAAAGACATGCAGTTCAACATCTCTAAATTGCTCATAGCATCTCAGTATGAGTGTCTGTGGCACCCTGGTATCCCGTCCTGGGAATATCCCTGTCCTGTACCCTGTGCTGTCTGGGAGAGGCTCCAGGCCACCAGCAGCCCTGTCCAGAAGTTTGAAGATGGATGGGTGGGTCGATGGATGGGTGGATAGGTGGGTGTGTGGATAATTACTGAGAATGTGGTACCCTAACACATTGCACCCCTGTCTGCCCCCCCACAGCTACTCATTGCTTCCCCTACGTGAAGAAGCGTATCGCGGTGATGTATCAACACCAAACAGACCTGAGCCCCATTGAAGTGGCCATCGACGAGATGAGCAGGAAGGTGGAAGAGCTCAGGCAGCTCTGCTCGGCCAGCGAGGTGGACATGATCCGGCTGCAGCTCAAGCTGCAGGGCAGCATCAGTGTGCAGGTGCGCTGACGGGCTCTTTACCTATATGATAGCATCGGCATGCAGGTGCGTGGACGGGCTCTTTACCTGTACGATAGCATCGGCGTGCAGGTGTGCTGACGGGCTCTTTACCTGTACGATAGCATCGGCGTGTAGGTGCGCGGATGGGCTCTTTACCTGTACGATAGCATCGGCATGCAGGTGCGCGGACGGCCTCTTTATCTGACCTGTACGATAGCATCAGCGTGCAGGTGCGCGGACGGCCTCTTTATCTGTACGATAGCATCGGCGTGCAGGTGCGCTGAGGGGCTCTTTACCTGTAGGATAGCATCGACGTGCAGGTGCACGAACGGGCTCTTTACCTGTACGATAGAATCGGCGTGTAGGTGCGCTGACGGGCTCTTTACCTGTACGATAGCATCAGCGTGCAGGTGCGGGGACGGGCTCTTTACCTGTACGATAGCATCG
>JAAGVU020000001.1:41039625-41056700 GCA_011763525.2 Mormyrus iriodes
CCCCTCGCAGGACCCTCTACTCACCCCCTCACCGGCCATCTCCCCCCCGTCCTCCCCCCGTTCCCCCCCCCCCCCCCCCCCCCCCATCCTGTCACTGCCTACTCCCCCCATAATCCCCAAGGTGAATGCCGGTCCGCTAGCCTATGCTAGAGCATTCCTGGATGATGTCAGCAGCAAGAAATACCCTGACAACAAAGTCAAGCAACTGAAAGAGGTCTTTAGGTAAGTCACCAGGGCCCCCAAGTTCCACTTTTGCCCTGCCTAACTGCCCAGATCTAATTGGTGGTTTTGTGCAGGCAATTTGTGGATGCCTGCGGGCAAGGCCTCACCATAAATGAGCGCCTGATCAAGGAAGACCAGCAGGAGTACCACGATGAGATGAAAGCCAACTACCGTGACCTTGCCAAAGAGCTGTCTGCTATCATGCACGAGCCGGTAAAATCTCACTGTATTCACTAGACTTTTAGGGGTTTTTAAATATTTTAGTTAGCAATCTGATGAACATAGCTGTCAATGTGAGAATAACAGTGTGTTTTCCCCCCCCATTTATGCTGACGTGAACAGATTGGATGGTAATATTGACGTCAGTGTTCAGTTTAACAAACGTCATCCATGTGAGAGAGAAAAGCTCTGGCCCTTTTCTGAACTGCCTCATTTTTCAGATCAGCGCGGTGGAGGACAGCTTGAAGCCCGTCCTGCCCGACTCCCTGCACATCTTCAATGCCATCAGTGGCACGCCCAGTGGAGCCACCATCCAGGGGATCCCTAGCTCCTCGTCCGTGGTGTGACACAGGCTGTCCTGACCCAAGGGAGAGCAGACCTCTGTACCCTCCCAAAGAAAAGCAGGCACCCCTGTATGCCTCCTTTGGCCTCTCCAAGTTCTCCATCTGCTCCTCACATTCCTCACCCTACGGTCAGGATTGCCTCGCCAACTTTGGGAACGGTTGTCGGTGGCTGTCAGAAAAGCAGGGCGATGTTCATTGACCAAACTTAGACTTCTCCGTATGATGCATCGACCCTGTAGCTCAAAGCTTTAACTTTCTCCTGTATCTCTCCATGGGGATAAATGCCTTCAGAGATCCCTGAGGAGTACTGAACAAATATAACACAATGTGGAGAAATTGGGAGCAGTTTGAAGGGCAGATAGTCAGTTTTGGTGGTCTCAGCCTTCATCCTGGACAGAACCTTTCCATGATGTTTCCTGTGGAGACATTCTCTTAGTCATAAGAACACTAAATGCAGGTAACTCAGTTTCCCAGATTTGTATGTCTTTTTTTGGTTGTATTTGTATTATTTACAGGTTTTAAACTTTTGTCAATACTTTTGTATATATAGCATTTCCCATGTATTGTAAATGAAGTCAGAGTGTTTGCTTTTTTCGAGGCGTGTGAAAGGGGCAGTATCTGTGTGTCACTGTACACACATACAGACAAATTGTACTCCTTAGGAAATGTACCCTCTGAAAGAAAACGTTCCAGCACAGCTTTAGCTCACCGCTCTGATCACCTCGACGACTGTCTTTTTTCGTAAAGGAGAACGTCGGAGGACACGTAAAGGTATTACGCTCGTATCCAAATGCAGTGCAATATTTGTCTCCTTCAGTTCATACACTGTAAAAATGAAGTTCGTCTCGCTTGCCAAAGCAACAGGGTGTGGAACCAGTAACATTCTGTGGACAACTGGTTGTCGGATAGAGCTTTAACCATTCTGTTGTTTAATTGTTAATAAAAGTCATTTTATAACTGGGGAGTTTTAGGGTTTTTTTATTTTTATTTAATAGAGTCAAGGTTCTGCTGTATTTAAGAAAGGCAATTTTCCCTAATTACACATTTAATTAAAATTCACTAATTTCTCTGCAAATATATGTTGTGTACGGTTTGCTTTTTGGTTATCATATTTGAAGAAAAACATGCATCTGAAATCTGCATGTTTAACTTTTGCTTTTTAGTTATTAGCATCTGTTTTTGTAGTACCTGAGCTTTTATAAAGGAAGTTGTAATTACGTTTGCTCTTGCTTCACCAATTTAAGAAGTACCACATCCCTTAGAGAGCTGGGTGTTTTGGGCTGATCTCGGCAGATCCCATTGATGAATAACAAGCTTCCTGATTTGTCGGTTTATAATTATAGGCCAGTGTGTCCTCCTCTGTGTTTTGATTGGTCCGGCCCATGAAGAAGATCCCCCTGTCATGGCATATGACTCGCTTTCTGTTTCCCTATTTATGTAGTGCCAAACATGGAGCCGCTTATTGGTGCTCTGTCACTCAATGGTATCTCTTTCCATTTCACTTTGACTAATCATTGCTTTTACTGTAATTTTCTATTTTCAGAGGTTTCAAAAGTAGCTGCAAATGTATTTTCCGGCCTTGTAAATTCATGTTGATAAGGGGGGTTTTCAGCCAGACACTAAGAACAAAATTGGTTTATGAAAGGAATGGCCGAGATAAGCTAGATCAGTTGCCAGCCATAAATGTCTGCAGGGGGCCCACCTGCTGTATGTGAAATAGGCATAAGGGCTGAACCTCATCATCCACCTCACGTCATAACCCTCAGAGCAGCCCTAACACAAACGGCCACCGTGCTTTGATACAACCGAGTTTGATAGGTGTTCAAACCCTAAAACAGCTTCCTATGGTAGGTGTACATGTGGGTCTGTGCTGATGGACAGGGTGGCCGCATTGCTAGTATACATGTAAATATTAAATATCTTGGTAGAATTGACTATCAAAATTGACAACAATAATCACAATGTAATAAAGCTAAAAATATAGCATAGCAGCTAGAGCCACTAACATGACCTGAAGGGTATTGGGTCACATCCTAGGTGGTGAATTACTGTTACAATTTATAAAAATTCAGTATGACTGGGCAAATCAACTTATCTGAATACCGGGTAAATCTGCAGATTTTTAAAAAGTTTTCTGCTATTATTAAAAAGGTAAAAAAGCAACAATGGCGTCAGTTTCTTACCCGCGGAAAGTATCACCTTTTGTCGTGTATCTTCAGTCTCTTGTGTTTGGCCCCAGCACTATTGTTGTATATTATAATTCACTGACTTTCATTAATCGGTTACAAAAGGGAAGTTAAACCTGAAATTTCATGCATTTGCCTTCATCATTAGTGCCCTGCGTGTCAAAGATCATTTCCTTGACTTGGTGGCGCGTCTTTGCCCAACCTGGATCTGATATCACAACAGAAGTGGGAACATGATACGTCTGATTAACAGGCATTTATGTGCCTCCGGTCTGCTCTGAAATCTGCGCGGGTGGCCCATTAAAACCATTTATGGTGCTCTATAATCTATTCATATCAGGAGATTTTTGCGTGTAAAACCAGTTAGGTTTATTACTCCAAAGCGTTTATGTTGTACATAATTTTAATAATACAATGTCCACATATTACATTTTTTCTAATGCGATAACTTATGTACATGTCACATGTAGTGGCAAACATACATGAAATGTGATATAGGCTATTCTGTCGAGTGTGCGTTTCACTTTTATCGATTGCCACAATGTGACTTACCCAGCTGTTCGTTTCATTTGGCGAAACGTGGAATATTATGATGAATCTGCGGACATTGGGCCAAACGTCACGTGGACTTGAGTTCAATTAAGTTCAATAATCCTACGGTCATGACAAGCTTAATCTATGATGTGATTTGCCTGTTCTATATGATCGATTCTCATTGTTGTAACTTTATTATTTATCTCATTATTGTAAAAGATTTTTCACTTCTGTGTACGGTCTTCACAAGACTATTACGTACAGCTGAACGTTTACAGAAACTATTTACTGGGAAATCATGAGGAATAAGGTGAAACAGTAATTCCGGGATCTGACATGAGCAACGTAGATTATATGGGACAAATAAACTCTGCCGAAACACCAGCAGCGGTTACGGCTCGGGGTCCTTTCCGAAGCGGAAAGCAGGTTACCAAGGAGTCGCAGGATGAAACCACCTGCGCCTCTGTTGTAAACACGATAGGCGGCAACGATCGGAGTGCAGCGCTGTCCGGCCGCCCACCCGGGACCCGGCAGCCGAGTCCGCCCACCGCAGCCACTCACGATTAGCGCACCCCGGAGATGAGGGGCAAAGGCCGTGGGGGTGTGATCGGGGCGGTTTACAAAAGCGGACTGGCAGCGCCCCTGCCTAGGCGTACGGTGCGCACGCCGGACACTCGCGCTTTTTTCCCCGCAGGACGCCTGAGAGACCGGCCCGGATAAGGGGTCGCGGCGCGCTGCCACCATGCCGGGTGAGTGCGCCCTAAGCTTCGCTCTTACTGCCCTTTGTTTTAATTGAATTGTTTTCTAAGTGTGAGATGCACACATAGCAGCTTATTTAAGCTGTTCATATTTACAAAGCGGATGTTTCATGAATGAAGCCTGTTAGATGGCCTTTGGGCACGCGCCTTTTGCGGCTTTGCTCCATCTTGGCGTCGCTTTCTGTGCCTCTGACTGCCTGTAATGCACTTTGGTGTAACTCTCAACAGAGAAGGAAAACGACGAGAAGAAGGCCAAGTGCAAGGTAAAAGGACATGTTTTTTATGGCTCAGGGTTAGATTTAGTTTAAAAGAAATATATGTGTACTGTATGTTTAAACAGTTGCCAAATTGCCCATAGGTATGCATGTGTGTGTGAATGGTGTGTGAGTGTGCCCAGCGATGGGTTGACGCCCCATCCTGGGTTGTTCCCTGCCTTACGCCTGCAGCCTCCGGGATAGGCTCCGGACCCCCCGCGACCCATATGGAATAAGCGGTTATAAAAAATGGATGGATGGATGTATGTTTAAACGTCGATTCGGGAAGGAAAATGAGTAAGATTCGGATGATGTGCTCACAGCCAGGACGAGGCTTAATGAAATGCAATGGGTGGACTCTCTTTATCATCATGCCATTTTGTGTATTCATTAGCCATCATAACATTATATACATATTTACTATGAGTGTAATAATGTATTCTTTTAACTGTGGCTGCCCCTAACCTTAAATGTACTTGGAGCTGTGGTGTCTCGCTGATGTATGGTTTCTGGCCACGGCGTCCCTTGCCTTCCCATTCTTGTACCCTTGTCTGATCCAGGTGGAAGTCTGTGGCTATCCCCTCAGCATTTTCTTCATTGTCATCAATGAGTTCTG
Organism: Mormyrus iriodes; assembly: GCA_011763525.2. Classification (NCBI taxonomy): domain Eukaryota; kingdom Metazoa; phylum Chordata; class Actinopteri; order Osteoglossiformes; family Mormyridae; genus Mormyrus; species Mormyrus iriodes. The sequence continues at coordinate 41,044,759 of JAAGVU020000001.1, forward strand.
CGAGCGTTTCTCCTATTATGGCATGAAAGGTGAGGAGAAGCGTGGCACGTGTGTACACGTACACGACACAGCCATGTCTCTTCTGTTGCCTGTATCTGTGCTGGGTAGCTGACCCCTGCTCTCCCCCACCACTTTCCAGCCGTGCTGGTTCTCTACTTTAGGTACTTCCTGAAGTGGGACGATGACTTGGCTACCTCCATCTACCACACCTTCGTGGCCCTGTGCTACCTGACCCCAATCCTGGGGGCCATAGTCGCTGACTCATGGCTAGGAAAGTTCAAGTGAGTGCCTGACTTCGGCACTGCTCAAGTGAACATGGTGACACCTGTCCCTCAACCCCCTCGTGAACCCCGGCCTTCTCATTCTCCACAGGACCATCATCTACCTGTCCATCGTCTACACCATCGGACAGGTTGTCATGGCAGTGAGTACGATTAGTGACATCACTGGCACAAGCAGCGATGGAACCCCAAACAACATCACAGTCCATGTGTGAGTCCCCTAATTGAGTCCCTCATTTTCCCACAAAAAATGAGCTTTCGGAGCTTATATGGAAAGTTCAAAATCTAAATTTTGTGTCCCTGTGTTCATCCTCAGCTGTTGAACAGATATATCCTCACAAGCTATCAGATCTTTATTCTGGGAGCTCCTCTGTGTTTGATGTCATTTTATGTAGGCAATATTATTTCAAGGCATTTAGTCCCAAGGAGAATTCGCTCCCCTTGGAAGATGCACAGGTTATCCCAGCAAAAGCTGCCTTTGACTTACAGTGCAATTGCTGTCTTTCCTTAGCATCCTCTCCATGCTGGGCCTTTTCCTCATCGCTTTGGGGACAGGTGGCATCAAGCCCTGTGTTGCTGCTTTTGGGGGAGACCAGTTTCAGGACCACCAGGTTCAATCCTCACACCCATTTTTAACAGCATTTTGAAGTCAATATCGTGATTGACTGTCATCAAAGCAAGACATTTGCCAACATTTTCTTGTTTTGTTTTTGAAGGAGAAACAGAGGAGCACCTTCTTCTCCATTTTCTACCTGTCGATCAATGCTGGCAGCCTTCTGTCCACCATCATCACCCCCACCCTCCGAGGTATGACTGACATCTCCTTAGCTTACTGTTGGCATATCTGCTGAGTCAGTCTCGTTTAGGCGAATGTCATCAAGTACAGAGGAGATGATGTATTTATTAATAGTATACAGAATAAACGTCCCTTCATGGACGTGCTGGGTGAGGGACAGAGAGCCGGCTCTTCACTCTTTCCCTTCTCCCCGTTCCCAGCCACGGAGTGCGGCTCTTCCCACCAGCAATGTTACCCGCTGGCGTTCGGTGTGCCTGCCGCCCTCATGCTGGTAGCTCTCAGTGAGTCCCCAAGTCTGACCGCGTTCCCTGCCTCCCCCTGGGCTTGTGCCTACGGTCATGAAACGCTGAGCCTTGTTCCCCTGCAGTTGTGTTTATTGCTGGCAGCGGGATGTACGACAAAGCTGCGCCAAAAGGGAACATCATGCTGCAAGTCTGTAACTGCATTGCAGTAAGTCTCTATTTTGAGAGGTAACTGTACACTTAACCCTAACCACCATTCCACTCTTGCTTTCTTTGTGCGTCCTGGTCTCGTTTGTTTTGTTCATATTTTCAGCCTGCGTGTCCCTGGTGAGGCGCCATTTGCTCCAGCCCTTCTACCCTGACTGATATGTCAAAATGTACTAATGTCTTTTCTTTAGTTTGCGCTGAAGAACCGCTTCAAGCACCGCAGTAGTGAGTACGCCAAGCGGGAGCACTGGATGGACTGGGCCTCGGACAAATACGACGTATGTTGCTGTAGCGGCCGCTTCCGCTTAGTGTGAATGTGACAGATCGGGAGGCGTCTCACTCACTGTCTCTGCCTCCTTCTAGAAACTTCTCATCGCTCAAGTCAAGATGGTGCTGAAAGTGCTGTTCCTGTACATCCCCCTGCCAATGTTCTGGGCACTGTTTGACCAGCAGGTAATGAGAAGATCGCTAATTAGCGATGTGCCATCACTTTCGTTCTAGTATGGGCAGTGCTAGTGATACCTGTCAGGCCCTTAATCTGATTTCATGGAAACCATGAACCATGGAAAATGTTTTAAAGAGCCACCTATTCCCCTGTAGGGCTCGCGATGGACTCTTCAGGCCACCACCATGGACGGAAACTTTGTGAGTTTCTCCCCTACGCAGAGTGTCATTTTGAGGACCCGCATGTGTTTACAGAGTACCTTACACTTCTTCCTTCTCACTAGGGAGTGATCACCATTCAGCCAGATCAAATGCAGGTAAACCTGACGAGCCACAGCATCTTCACTGCAGTGTGTGGCTCAGAAACTAAGAGAAGCTTTCACAATTAAAGGCTGTATGGACACTTTAAATGTTTGTGACCTTTAAATATTTTTTTCCCTCAGACTGTGAACCCAATCCTCATTCTGCTGATGGTGCCTGTCATGGATAATGTGGTGTATCCCATCATTAAGAAGTGCCACCTGAACTTCACGTAAGTATTGTTCAGGCAGAAGGGTCTCAAAATATATAAAAAGAGAGGAATATATCCAAGACACTCGCAGGAGATGAGAGAGACAGGATCCACACTACAAAATACATATCTGTGGACTGTTTTGTAATTTATTTTCTCCACTGCATTTGGGATCAAGTCCGCGCTTGTAAATTGGTGCCCAGACACAGCTGACGCTCTGCTGCCCCCTACAGGCCGCTAAGGAAGATGACGGTCGGCATGTTCCTCGCAGCGCTGGCCTTCATTGCCGCAGCTTTGGTCCAGATTCAGATTGATGTAAGTCAGCCCATCCAACCACAGCCTGCCTCTTTCCTTCTCGATATTTCTTGGACCAAGGATTTTCTGGGTTGCGGGTTTAAAACTGGCTCTCGTATTTACATTGCACATTTTCATGTGGGCTCATGCGTGACGTGAAGCTCCGTACCAACATGACACTGCCCCTACCCAATCTCCTTCATCATAAATCAGAGCTGGCGTGCACTGACACACTGTGGCCCTGTCCTCCTCCAGAAAACCATGCCCATGTTTCCATCATCCTCAGAAAGCCAGGTGAAGTTCCTCAACCTGAGGGACATACCAGTGTCTGTCAAAGTCAATGATGTAGAGGCCTTCCAGACAAAACCATTTGAGGTATGTTTTTACAGCTGGGAAGTATTGGTTACAGCTAATGGTTAGCTGTGCAGCACGGTAAAACTGTGGCTTTTCACCACAATAAGCAATTTAGGTGCAGTATATAGTGCCTTATAAGTTCACGCTATTTTTTTAATGGAAATGCGTTTCCAAAACTGACTGCTAGGGGGCAGTTTTGTAGTAATAATTCTACCTTCACATTAAACTGGACTGAGAGTTCACTGTTTGTTTTCAGGCCACCACTGACTACCTGACCTACAATACAGATAGTATTTCAGTAGCTTTGAACACGGATACCCCTCAGACTTTTCCTTTACAAAAAGGACAACGGCAGACATTTTTGATAATGCCAAGCTTCCAAAAATCGTATATGGTAAGCGGTTTCTTTATTAATTTAAATGCCTTCTTTTAAGACCAAAAGGAAAGCAATGATTTGGTTGGCCTTTATCAACATATCTTGGGCACCACAAGGTCAGGCTGAATAAATGGATAAGAAGCTTCAAAGCTTCACACACAAAGATAATCGATTAAGTTTCCAGTCAATCGTATGCTAAGATGTGAATTTTGAAAGTGCCGTCTTTAACCGTTAAATATGTGCTGTTAACGTAGACTCATCAAAATGGTCACATGGGACACGGTGAAGTTCTCCCCTCTTCACAAAATCAGAACGGAATATTGTTTCATTGGAATGTGACTAAATATCTCTCTGTACTCCAGATCGATGATTTAACAAGCAAACCAGAACAAGGAAAAAATGAGATCAGGTTTGTTGCTGTCCTCCGTTTTCATTACGAGCCAAAAGCTGTATTCTGTCCAGCTAAGATCTCATCATTCTTGGCCAAGCTGTAGTGTGCTTTATTAGGTCTGTTTGCTTCCTGCACAGATTCATCAACGGCTTGGCTACTAAGGTCAGTGTGTCAAAGGGAGACTTCCACCAAGATATTGGACCTTCTGGTGTGTCGAACTCCACTATGGTATCAGAAGGAAAGTAAGTGCTGCTGTGGATTTAGGAATGAGATTAATAGAGAAATGGCTCTTTATCAGATTTGTCGTCTTATGAGAACATTCCGGAATGTTTATTTTGGCTTTGTATGGTGCCTCATTAGATATTCCTGGTTTGGATCCTGCGTTACATGTAGATGTTCTAATTCACAGGTCAACATTCACCATCACCTCTGAGAGACTGAATTGCACGTATTTCAAGGTTTTCGGTTTTGGAAGCTCCTACACCTTTCTTATTTCCAGCACGTCGAGCAGTGTAAGTTGGCATTTCTGTACCCTATCACAGTCTAGGCAAGCAGCCGGCCCAAAATATGCACCGCTCACCCTGTGGTTCACACATGCCCACCAGTGCCAGGAGGCTGTCGTTGCTGTGGAAAACATCAAGCCCAACAGTGTCCACATGGCCTGGCTGATCCCCCAGTACTTCATCATGACCACAGGGGAGGTGGTCTTTTCTGTCACGGGTCTGGAGTTCTCTTACTCGCAGGTACAGCGTTGCTTGCACTCCTGTGTCCCCATCCTGTCTGAGGGGACACACGATGGGCTGCTTCACTCAAGCAGAGCAGTGTGTGTGTGTGTGGAGATGTTGTTGATCACACACCTAAACACAAACATTCACAAGCGTAAACTCTTACGGCATATTAAGGCCTCCCTGGATGCAATTGTGTCTTCTTCCAGGCTCCTAGTAACATGAAATCAGTGCTGCAGGCAGGTTGGCTGTTCACCGTGGCCGTGGGTAACATCATCGTGCTGATTGTGGCAGAGGCGGGTACGCTTTCAGAGCAGGTGAGTGTCACCATGGCTCCTCATCTGCCCCCTCACCCAGCGGAACCTCGGAGGAAACTGTGTCCCTGTATCGTGGCATTCTGTGTATGGAACTATGATACTCCAGCCTGGCCGACACCCAGTAAACCCAGGATTCCCAATAAGCTGCAATATTAACACTGTACAGTTGTATATTTTCCCGCTTGGGAAAGAATCCTGTTGGGTTTTTTTTTCTTTTTGCTTACTGTTGCTTACTATCACAACAGACTTGCAATAATCACTTTCTCTGTCTGTGATCCAACAGTGGGCGGAATACATACTCTTTTCCTGCCTCCTGATGCTGGTGTGTGTCATTTTTGCCATCATGGGCTACTTCTACAACTATGTGGACCCTGTGGAGATAGAGGCCCAGTTGCTCTCTGGGGAAGACGAGAAGGACAGGAGTAAAGAAAAGGGCCGTCTGCACATGGACTCCATTGAGCTGAATGGTGACGAGTTCAGGAAAACCAAAATATAATCGGCAATCTGCACTTCGCCTCTCACCCAGACTCCGCTCCGTGTTCATGTTCCCTTGAATATGTGCAGCTCCAACCAGGAAGTCTACTTTGAGCAACTGTGGCAGGGGACTCATTGTATTTAAGCTCATCTTAAGAAAATAAACCGGTTAAGATGTCATACTACATAACTAATGGTGTTTCCTGGGGGACTCGCATGTGTTTATGAACAGGGCTTAAGAGCCAGTGGCTCCAGTTTTAAGGTGGCGGACAGGAGCAACAATTTAATTTCACTGTATGAAACTTTTTACTCCAGGCTTCTAGTGTTGTGGCTAAGATTCATACTTTACCTTTGTTGGTTAAAAACATTGTAATTTTTTTCAATAGAATTTTGCACCATGTCGCAGTAAGGCCATGTTCCTGTTAAAGGAACAGCAGAGAGACTGTGGGAAGAACATTTAGAAGGTTTGTATTTACTAATTTGACTAATATTCTAATATTTTTATTAGCCAAAAAATAACCCTGTGTACATCCCAAATTCCCTTAAAAGAGGTCTTGTCCGTTTCTGCCATGCTAAATTAACTTTAAAGAATCACATTGCAGTTTGTACAAACATAGATCTCATACAAACATAGTTCTTATAGATAATGTTGTCTGGCTTTGATATGATTGGAAATTATTCCAATTATTACAATATGACAAAAAATAAAATTTGACACTCTTCCGACAGGGAAACAAAGTCTCCAGTTACAATTCACATAATCAGGGTATGGGTGCATGTAAATACAATGAATACATTATGTTGTGTAGCTTGTTGAACTCTGAATAAAGAACAGGTGCTGCTGTAGTAACCCCCCCATCACTGTTTTCTTTGGTATATGCCAAAATTGTGTCCAACTGTATAAGACACTGAAATACCACTAAAAACACCACAAATAATATTAATGTCCTGGGATAAGTTCCAGCCCCACTGCAAACCTGTAAAAGTCAAGCAGTTAATGAAATGGATAGTTTACAATGACATGACATTTATTTGGCTCTCTTCTCTTACTCAGCATTGGTCAGAGTAGCTCCTCCCACCATCCCGAAACGCCCATCTCAGTGATGCACTTCCTGCTTGGCCATTCGCTCCCCTGGCCAGAGGAAGGAGCCACACACTAATTATGCAATACAGCTGCTGGTGGCTAAACCTGCTTTCTGTGCTGGTGCAGCTCCACTGTGCATTGCTGTTCTCGGTTTAATGTCAGTAGAGTTGCTACAATAAAAAAATGTATGAAGAGTGTGTTGCTTTGGAGAATAATATTTCACAACCGTTAGTTGTAAGCACAGTGGATGAGTTGATAGTTTATATATAATTTTATAAAATTAATTTCCAGTCTGTAAATTGTCAAATTCTGTTTTACTATACTGTAGATATAGTATCAGGGTTCCACGTTTTTTGTCCATCATTAGAATTTCTCATAATGCTTTTATTACAAGTGCAGACCCTCCCTTTTTGGTCTCTCTTCTTGGAAAACCTCATTTATGCTTTGTCTCATTAAGAACATTTTTTCTCTCTAGTCTAGTGACCTCATACTAGTTTAAGATTAATCCGCGTGAACTGTGGCCCCAGACGCGCCGCCCAGGCCTAAGCAGGGGCCCCTTGGGGTCTGTGCCCCATGCAGCTTCCCTGGTGCTACTGGCATCGAATCCGTCCCATTTCTGAGTGACAGCCCTAGCAAGATGGCAGAGGCCGCGTGGTGCGGTGAGGAGGATGGCACCGCATTGCAGCTGTCAAAAGCTGGCAAAGACAGGAAGGGACGCTCTCCACGCCATGACCCGGCCACTGCTAGGTGCTCCGGGCTTGCGGGCAGCGTGGGGCCGATGTGCACCGGTCCTGGTCCGGTCCCGATCGCTCAGTCCCGCCCCATCCTAGTCTGGTCTGGTCCCGATCACTTGGCCCCGCCCCATCATGGTCCAGTTCTGATCCCAATCATTCAGCCTCGCCCCATCCCGTTTCGTTCCCGATCACTCAGCCCTGCCCTGTCCTGGCCCGGTCCAGTCCCGATCACTCAGCCCCGCCCCGTCCCAGTCTGGTCCCATCATCTGGTCAGATCTTTTATGCAGCCATGTATTTGCATCATATGGACTGTAATACCAGTAGAATATCACGTCATGGCTTTTCTTAGTCAGCAAAATAACACACTTCTGGCTTCATTACTAATGTATGTGTGTGTGATAAGCTAAGTTCTATAGTTAGCCTGTAGATTGAGATGCCCTGGTAAACTTGGTTTACTATTAACAGTAATAGGCGGACAAATTGCCCTGAAAACAAACCTCTTCAAGTTAGAAGCACACGGGGGTCAGTGTGGGACAGTCGCTCAGGGACTTCGTGCCAGTCTCCTACTGCTGTGGGTGTCTGTGCCCAAGAGCACTACCAAGGGGTAGCCAGGGGTGGACATGGCTGTACAGATTTTATTTCAGTAGCAAAATCACTGTTGAACTATTAACTGTGTGATTCAGCAGTTCCTCTCTGTATTTTAAAGGGCTAGCTCACTACCGTTTCTAAGCTCCTGCACCTTTGATATGTGCTTGCAAGCAGTATACTTGGGAGGGTGAGGGATGAGTTAAACACCCTTTAACTGCACACTTTACACATGTTGGAATGGAACAAGCGGAGCTAGTTAATAATAATAATAATAATAATAGTAATAATAATAAGTCTTTGTTTTTGTGCCGCCCTATGAAAATCATGGGCTATCCAATTGAAAAGTTTCTTCTGGCGCCACGAACCCACACTGGTGAGCTTTCTTTCCCAGGGGCGTCATCTGGGCGCACCTCAGAATGTCTAGCATAGTAGTTGCAGCACACATTTTGATTTTGATTTCTTAAAAGGTTTTATGTGAGCCACACCTTGTTACAGGTCTCACGGGGCATTTTAATCAGTAGGCCTTGTTGAATGTTCTGTAGCATGGACTATAAATCTGTCTTATCTAGGAATACAGACACAGTTCTGCAATTTTTGATTATGTCACTCCTCAGATGTGCCCATTGTACAGATGAAGGATTAAATTTTTAAATGTGATTTGGTGCCATTGCAATGGTATTTCTTATTTTTACTTCTTAACAAAGGACTTGTCTCCAAGGGTCCACTAGATAAGTGCGGAGTCAGGAAGGTCTACTTAAGAAAAAGAAGTTGTCAAAAATTTCTCCTGCTAAAGAATGTGATCTGGAAATAAGATATCAGTTAAACTCATGGCTGACTGGTTATTTAATGCTTTTGCCATTCACACAGTAGCCCATAGGGAGCCAGTGGCTGGCCTGCCTGTTTCCTCTGAAAGGAACTAACGCTGCAGTGCGTATCCCAGCAAGCTTTGAGCCGCCATTGGCTGTACAGTTAATGTTTGTGACAGAAACCAGTGCAACTAGAACAACACTCACTTGGTCCAGGCTTAAGCAATGATGTTTGATTGATTGACTAGCTTTTTTATCCAGAGTAACAGGTGGTAAAAATATGGAAGCATTATTCTTGGAGATATCTAAAGGGCTATACATGATTTTCCTTTTAAAACAATGTGGTTCTACATAGTTGGAATACAAGAACTGTTTAAATTGTATGTGTATGTTTGCAGGAAATGTTCATTTTATTCTTTGGAATCTGTGTTATGACATTATGGACGTATACTTCCAGATTTCACGAAAAAACTTTCTGTGCTTATGTTCTCATTTATATTTATCTACAATGTGGTCTCTTGGTGCAATTTATGTGCTCACAAATGAAAGTATAGGGGCTGCAACAGCAGGATAGCTCAGCATGCCAATTTAAGGTGGCCAGTTCAACTCTCAGGATCAGCTAACAGTATTTGCATAAGTATGAACTTGACTTTGAGCTAAACTTGAAGCGTGTTCATGGGTCCAACTCCCACTGGAGTATCTACTGACCAACAAAACCAAAATGAGGAAAGCCTGGTTTTAAATGAGGGGCAGCACTAGTTAGAGAGACAGGCACATGGTGGGAAGGTTGCCAGTTTGAGATCTCTGAGGATTTAATGTTGCGTGAGTCGGTGAGCTTATGTGAGTTTGCTTTTTATTTAGTGTTGTCTGCTGGGATGATGTTGAAGTGATTTTTTTAATCAGGTTAGAACAGATTTTAAAAAGTCAGAGAATGATGCTCCTCTCTGCCACATCATGGACATCTGTTTGTGAATGATCCTTTATGAGTATCATGAAGAGAAATTGGAAGGAAACTGAGGTGGCTTGTGGTGGACACTGATGCTTTGAAATACTTTACAAGGTTCTGAAGTTTTTAAAAAAATGACAGAAGGTCACTTATCATAGGCCTCTTGGCAGGAAAGTGGAGGGGCTGGTGTTTCCCAAAAGGGAGATATCGACTCCCTCATTGCTGCTCTTGTTAATGAAGGGAAATGCTGAGTTGGGGGATTCGGAGGATTCGGTGGTTCCATATGGTTTGGGATTTGGTCAGACCCCAGCCTTCCCCGTTCCTAGCTATTCCTCTGCAGACAAGTCTGTCATTAACCTGCTTTTCTCACAATCAGCCTTTTTTATTATCTTTGAACCCCAGTTAATTCTTCTTGTTTCTGAATATTTGATTTTGGTTAAAATGGTCCAATCTGAAAAGTGGATCTTATTTCTCGAATGAGCACATGGGGGCACTATTGCAGTTTTGTTGATGGCTCAGTCTTGTCGCCCGGTCCAGCTCTGTTCATTCGCACTGTGCATATTTTCCTCTGGTTTGGGAAGGGAAATCACCCCCCCCCTTTCTCTGAAAGCCTCTCCCTACTGTCCACAGTTCCTGAACACGAGAGAGTGTGCTGGACTTTTGTGTTGTTGGAGCAGCCCTACGCGATGGTGCTAGATGTGTGAGAGAACATAGCTTTCCCAAGGTTCTGGCCTCCGTTCCAACTCTGCCGTGGACCATCCAGGCCACACTAACCCCCTCATGACCCCTTTACCTGCTTCACTTTGCATACAAACCTTTGAGCAGCTCTTCATGCTCTAGGCGCTTAATGGAGGAGCCTGAAATTTAACATAGCAATCCCTTCATAAGCCTCACATGCCGGTGTGAAGGCCTGTGTGTTTCTTTTGTGTATGTGAGATTCTTAATTGGAGATTTAATGTTAAAGGTTTAATCTTCATTCATATTTTAGTTGTGTAGAATGAGAAAATTTGCAGGATGTTTGTGCAACATTACTGTGCTTTAATGCATGTTTCAGCTGCAGGAGAAGGTGGTTGATGTGAGTTTACAGAGTCAGCTATTTATGAATCTGCTTATTTATTTTAACCTGGAATGTGACTGGCCTGATACATCACTAAGGGTTTTCATTTATGTGCCACTCGGGGGTGTGTGTGAAGTTTGATTCCGGTGAGCTGCTTGTTTCCTCCAGGGGGCCGTGGGTAGTGGCCCCGTACCCAGTGACGGTTTTTGTGATAACTGGGACACAGTGGCACCCTGTGAAGGACAGACTTCCCGTCGAGCCTAGACCGTGTCTGCCTCCCTCTGCATTGTGCTTGTAGATGGTAGGCCTCAAGGTCCTGGCAGTGGGAAAACTGTAAAGTCATAGATTCCTGTGGTTTTGGATCTCAGGCTCTCCACAAGCAGCTGTTAGTTTATAAACTAGAAATGTTAAAAATAAGGCTGCACACAATGTACTAACTCAGCCCAGATTAAAGGCCACAACATGGTTTCTTGTTAATTCTTTATTTACTGCAGCAGCCAGGTTTGCTCAGTTCTCTGCAGTGTTCCTCAGCTGTGTTCAGAAGCCTCAGTGTTCCCCTTATGCAGATAATTCAGCTTGAACATGTGGGCGTGAGCTAATTTTAGAGAACTTTTAATTAATTAGTTCTGTAGCGTGAAATTGACAATACCATTTCCCTGAGTCTTGTGGGGCTGTATAGTGCTTGCCTTTGCAAGATCTTTAGGTAACATCTTGAGCTGGAAGTATTTAATGTCCTTTGAGAGTCTATTACCATAGATGTTATAGGAAAAGATGACATACACTGATTAGCATAAATGAGTACACCCCCTTTGAAATCAATAGTCCAGTGACCACAAAAACAATTTCTAAAATTTTGACAAGGCTGAGTTTTATAGAACATTTGTTTAACTCATGAACATGAAAGTAAGGTTAATAATATAACTTATATAATATAACAAAATCTTCAGTTTTACTCAAATCAGGTGATGCAAAAATGAATACACCCCACAACAGAAACTACTACATCTAGTGTTTTGTATGACCTCCATGATTTTTAAGGACAGCACCAAATCTTCTAGGCATGGAATGAACAAGTACCCCATTGGTGTTCAATTGGCTTCAGATCAGGAGACATACTTTCATAAACGTTCACCCTGTTCTTTTTCAGAAATGCAATAGTGGCCTTAGATGTGTGCTTTGGATCATTGTCATGTTGGAAAAGTGCACGATGACTAAGGGCACGGAGTGATGGTAGCATTTTCTCTTTCAATATAGAGCAGTACATCTGTGAATTCATGATACCATCAATGAAATGCAGCTCCCTGACACCAGCAGC
>JAAGVU020000001.1:41072543-41086934 GCA_011763525.2 Mormyrus iriodes
CCGCTAATTTCCACTTATGGCCACGAGTTCTAGTATTTAAACTAATGTTGAAATAGCCATTTGGCTGAACAGCATTCGACTGCAGATCTAATTATATTACACCAAATTTTCAATTAATACCAGACGGGAAATTAAAACCAGTATATGGGATGAACCGGTTTACTGGCCAGCACTAATTATACTATGTATAAAAAGAAGCGTATAATACACAGCAAAGCCAATCCTCGCACACAAAGCCTGAGACTGCAGATGCTGCCGTGCTCCGGTTCCGCCCACCTGTCCTGCGAGCATCGCTCACGCAGCCTCAGGGTGCAGCCAGACAGCAGCGGCCGCTCGCTCTCATCTTCCTCATCCCCACTGTCCTCAGACCAGTCCAACCCTGCAAACACACGGCCATATGGGTGTCCAGTAGTGACCAATAGAAGTTCCCTACCCCAACCGTTAGCCAATAACCTACTGGATCATTTTAAGCAATCCCTAAGTAATCTGAAACCTGAGAGGTTCTCTAAAACGCTCCTAAGCTATTGCCCAAAACATCTGAAATACAAATGAAATGTAAGGGATGGGGAAAAACGAAGCTGCACCTAGATGAGGGAAGAGGTCCCCATGCAGCTGTTGCCGCTGAGTGCACAGCCGGGCTAGATGTCTCAGACGCATGAGGCACGCAACCGAGGGAAGGAAGGTGGAGGGGCGCAGCACCACAACATGAGGTCTGGGGCCCCTACTCGCAGGCATGGCCATGGCCTTTTGGGTGACGACATGGCCAGTAGACTGCTCTGGGCTGTGGCAGCTCCCCAGGTTTGGCTGGGGCTGACCATCAGGCAGCACTGGTTTACATAACTGTCCCTGCTGCAATCCAGGGAGGACGGAAGGAGGCAGGTAGGAGGAACTTTGAGGCTGTGGACGGAGCCCCGGTGGCTGAAGGGGCATCTGGGAGTTTCGGGGGGAGGGTGGACCCTGAGATGGGAGAGGGGAGGGACTCAAGTGCTCGGCTGGTGATAACAGGCGGCCAAAGTCACTCAGCCTCTGCGTCTGGCTGAGCCCCAGTCGCCTCTGTAGCTCGTTCCCCAAAACCGCACTTTTCTGTGGACTCCCCTCTTCGCCATCTGTCTCGTCCTCGCAGAAAGCGAAGGGATCCAGCAAGCTGGTCTCCAGTGGCCCGCTGGGCAGGCAGGGGGCCAGCGTGTCTAGCCCATTGGGGGCCTTCAGGGCCAGAGAGGGAACCACGATGTTAAGGGCCACCGACTCCAGACGAGGCTTCAGCCGCAGCTCATCCAGGGCCTCCTGCTTTTTCTTCCGCTCCTTCTTGGGGATGAAGCCCAGGACCTGCAGGTGGCTGTTGCAGTACCTGAGGCAGTAAGTGCAGATCTGTTACAGAGAGGGCATTTTGAAGAAAACATAATAGAAGAGAATGCTGTTGTTCTCATTCTAAAGGTAGCAGGCACAATAAAATTCAGTCTTTGGATATACTGTATATATATGGGGCCAGCCATTTTTCCTAAAACACTGGAGCAGTTTCTGGGGCTAAGGGCCATGCTTAAAGACACAACAGTGAAACGGCAACCTTCCAGGTGCAGGTACAGGCAACCAACCTGCGGTCCTCAGATTTGGGGATGGGGTTGGTGCACCTCTGACTGTTGTACTTCGCCACATACTCGCACTGCTTGAACGGGGCGGTCTTATCCTCCAGGACATGGCGGATACAGAAGGCATAGCCGTTTAACCTACGCTGCTTGCACAGCTTGGGGCTGTATGAGCACAGTGGCTTATTGTCCACCTCAGAGAAGTGAATGTGTTTGCCTTCATACATCACGTGACTCTGGTCCTTGAGAACATCAGCTGATGGGAGGATAAAAAAAGGGAGTTGAGTGTCATATCACCAGCATAATGGCACAAAGTATCCCACAAGGAAGAGTGTACAGAGTCAGGTCCTGAAGTCAAATGAATGATGTGCAAGTTCCTCTAAACTGGCTTACGTTTTAATAAAGTCGTTTAGCCTGGATTCGGAGTTCCATTAATTATGCTTTTTCTATACTGAGCCAGGTGCCTCTGCCTAAGAATCCTCCATAAATAAACGACAGTCAATGAACTTATCACTGAAACTACGTAATACAATTCACTTATGGCACTGTGCTACATAAGAAAGGGATCTCTCAATTAAAATTTTATTGGAAGCCACATGCTTTTAGGTATTTCATTGTATTTCCTCACTGCTAATACACCAACAACACACAAAACACGGTCAACAGTGAGAGAAGTTTGACAACATACACCCTTAGTAGGAGACACGTGTCACAGTGCAGGGAAGGGGGTTCAGTGTCCTATGCCAGTACAGCCTTACAGCCCCTATTACAGCCAAAGCCTGAGAGCGATCGGAGTGCGGACGGTCCCAGGGAAAGCCGGCAGGGGAGGCCGGCGCCAAACCGCCGCTCTGTGGCCCCGATCTCACCAACATGCCGCACACTGCATGGGTCAAAGTCGGGCCACATCAACATTCACAGAATTCCCCAGCTTCCCACGCCTTTTTTAACGCCTGACGTTTAATAGCGGTATCTAACGTCAAAATAAATAATATCCAGGTGCCACTAATAGTAATGATACCAGGAGCGGTGCAGACGGTCGTTTATGTCCGCGAATGACAGCGGGTCAGACAGGCAAGGCGCGCCGGGAGGGCGGCCTGAGGGCCCGGACCGGCAGCTCCGCCGCTATTCGCACATTTTTACGGCCAAATCGCTATTTGATCATCGACACACGACGCGAATTGTCAGAAAGGGAGCGGATTAATAATAATGTTACGTGTTTAATTGATACAAGGGAATTGAAATGTGCAGAAACTAAAAGAAAACACTTTACGGTGGTTTACAGCAAAGGGTGAATAATAAATGCTGTATGTTAAAACTAATTACATACTTCGTTAATAGTCGGCTACCTATAAATTTTAGAATGAAATCCACACTATACTGCTTCAGCTCGGACAGAAAATAGGTGGGTGGTTCATTTTTCAACTTGTGAGATTAATATTAAATAATTTGTAAACTAAGGGAGTGCTTTTCAAGTTGTTCAACTTCCACGAAACGTATAAAACTGAAAAAACCAAAGCGATAACAATATTAAACTGCATTTTAGGGGAATGCTAATACCCTAGCAACCGCAGAAGGGCTAAAAACAGAAAGCAGCCATCAGCCAGGAAACGGAAATGCAATACGGCATAATACAAATAAAAAATGCATAAATATTATTTATATTATCAAAAAATGAATTATGTAACATCGTCATTAAGGCTCAGTAACGCAATTCAGGAATAACATACTTTTTATTTTAAAATATCGATTTGAACAAACCGGAATGCCGAAAGGGCCATTCTTAAAACAGTCCTTCAAGACAAAATCATCCGGAAAACCTGCTTTGGTCAGCAGCCGATGTATTAATTACGCTCCCTAGTGTTTAACGATACTTTTCTTTACGTAAAAACTATTCCCAAATATATATATATACATATATATGTATATTCACGATAACTCAATTAAACGCGAAAAAAAAATCGAAGGGTTGACTGCGGCCTGACAGTCCCTGTGATCCCGGGCCTCGCGTACCAGGCGTAGCAGCCGGGTGTTACGCATTATCCCCGCTTCGTCTTACACTCGAGCCCTAGGCTTATAAGGGAGGTCCGCTTACCTTCACTTGATACGTGCCGTACACGGTATTTACTCCAGGCAGTCTGGAAATGCTTATTATAAATGGCGCGCGACTTGCTGCACAATATTTCACTACCCACTACATAAATAATCGTTTTTCTGTCGATGGATAATTAAGTTTTGTTCCTTGATGCACATAAATGAGGTTTATCTGCAAGCAAATATAAAAATACACTAAAGAGCTGTTGGGGTTTTTAGTTCGGTCATCAGCAGACTTTCCCTTACAGCACCACTACCGGCACTGCGGGGACATGACAACAGCCAACAGCACAACAACAACCTCCGCTACCATATTGGAAAATTTCACTTATCAGTGTGTCAAGCAGCACTATTTCGTTTTTTAATGGTTGTGTGATGCGCAGTAGAAAGTCTCATGTGTATTTTTGTTAACCTGCATCATGCTGAAGGAGAGGACGGCGTTTAACGTCATATTTCTTCAGTCTTCGCGGGCAGCACCGCCTTTTATATATATAAAAAAATAACATTAAAGACAAATTGTCTGCGGGGAAGCCTGTGCTCAGATGAGATTTATCCGATCAACTCTGCCTTTGTTTAGGATCAAAGATTGCAATCTGAAACACTCTTTTTGTCTTAAAAAGTCCAAATGGCGGCAAGGATAGAAGTCCAAGAAAGTGGTAAACTCCGCTGTCCTACATGTCGTGCGGTATGCAGCCTTCCTGCAGAGAAGGCGCCGATCCCCTTCTTCTCCATCCTCACTGCCCTACACCTCCCCGCTTTCTCCACAATTCCCTCCTTTCCATCCCCACCCCCCATCTGTCAGTGACTTTTTCAGGATAAGCCAGTGACCATGTAAAGTGAGCTAATGAAGTATTCACTTCAATGCAAAGTCACAGGCATACGATCATTTGACATCAAATGAAAACGTCACCTGAGAATAAGAACTGTAAATCTGTTTAATGACAATACTTCTGAGTTAAGTTCACAGCAGTTGACGTGTTTGTGAATAAAATTAAAGCATTCTTCAATATTTTTTGCATATTTTATAGTTTTGTATTAAAAGCTCTGCAGTTACAAATATGGTATGATGCATCACTTACTGGCAAAATATTTTTTCCATAATTTGCTTGAGCCAAGTCAAGTGTAATTTAAGCCAAGTGTTTACATTGACAGAGCAACTGTTCTGCATTTAGTTCATATTCAGTATGCAACCATACATTTGAGGTAGGCTACACTGTGTGTTGCTAGAGGTCCTCTCCATTGTGTGCTATGTGAACTTTATCATCATCTCCACCATATACAGGTATACAGGGAGACGAAATGGTGAAGCTGAGGGCCTGCAGTGTAAACATAAACATAACGTAGTGCAAAGAGAAACAAAACAAGACAAGACAATGTGCAAAGGACATACAGGATAGTGCAATTTAAGAGGAAGTATACATTGTGCAATATATGGCAATGTGCAATGCTGGGTAATGTGCATATTGTTAAACTGTGTTAAATATGTGTTAAGTGTTTAATATAATCAGAGGTAGCGAGTTTGACCTGAGTTAGCTTTAAGGGTCAGTGTTAGTGTTAAGTTGTGTATTGTCCAGTATAATGTACTACATGTATATCCATATCCCCTTATTCAGTCTGCTAGAGTCAATAGCAGAAAGCTGTTCCAACGAATATTTCCATAAAAGTTCTGTTCTATTCAGATCAAATTAGGTTTGAATAAGAATAGAGAATATAAATAATGCTTTTCAAGGTATGTTTCTACCATATTCTATAATTTGTACCACCTTTACTATATGCCTTATTGTTTTTGTGTATTAATTTATTTCTTTGGTGATGGATTTTTCAGGGATTTACCCTTTGTTTTTTTTTGTAAGCCCCCCTGGAGAAACAAAAAGATACTTTCCCTGAGTATGTAGGCGGGGCTTAAGAAAATTGACAGTTCTTATGCCCCACCCACTCTTTTGGTCACTGCTTCAATATGCTTGGCTATGCTTGAGAAGCTCTGCTGGGATGGCGGCAGCCGCTGACAGGAAGAATGAGGGATGGCATGTGGGCCAGTGCAGCAGCAGCATTGCTGTCATGTAAAAGTCTCTCACAGTCAGCTGAGGAGAAACTAGAAGTTCTACAGAGAACATCTGATTTACAATCATAGAGATGACAAAATATAATATGAAAAATAATTTTAATATAAATGTACCACCTTTGTTAAATCCAGAGCCACTAGGTGATTTTGCTTTAAAACTCAAGATGTCAATATGAGGTAAACAATAAAAAAGACCATTACCACTACTAGTGTGTCTGTATGTACACCTTCAACAGTACATCAGCACCGTCACTGTAGGTCAAAGAAGCTGCAAGTTCAGTAAGACTTAAATAATAGCAGATTTATTCACCTGCATTGCCGCCAACGCATCGCAACATTGGGACCCTTGAGGCAGCGTTCACTTAGTGGCGAATATCAATGCATTAGGCTGCTTCGTACATTTCCGTCTTAAAGCCGAAAACGTCCAATTGGCTGACGAAGCAGTTGCCCCCAATAAACCCCGGGAAAAAAACGTCTCATGTAGTGCTGGTAAATTAAAGGAAACATTACATCAAAGTCTACAATTACCCTTTTTTCCCCATGATAGATTTCTCAAGATTAGTTTTTACTGTAGATTGCCGATCCCGATACCACGATCGACGCAGTTACTGTGCAAGTATGACGTGAAATTTACCATTCATAGTTATGCTCTGTGATTTAAAAAAATACTGCCTTTGTGCGGATCCTATCCATATAACAGAGAAAACGGAATTCCTAGTTCGCGATTACACTAAATTAACTTCACGTCTCCGTGCGCTCAGCACCGGCAGGCAGAGGCAGAGCGCCCGGTGTCGCCCCGAAAGAGGCGGAGTCCGCTGCCATTAGTAAATCCCCCAGCGCGCGCCGCCTCGCTCTTTCCCTGCGCTCGCGCACACGAGGTTAGCGGTCGACTTTCACGATGGGCTTTGGCGATCTTAAAACCCCCGCCGGGCTTAAGGTCTTGAATGACTTTTTAGCCGATAAAAGCTACATCGAGGGGTGAGTATTTGCGAATATAAACTGGTTGCATCGTTTACTGTAGTCATTGTGTTAATCCGCAGTTTTATTTATCAGAAGCTACCACGTTAGCCGGCGGCTAGCCGCTGTAAATGAGGAAAGCTGTCCACGCTGCGCTCCGTCCGACAAGATATGTTATAGATTTTTATATTCGGAGGACTAAATGAAACTAATAAAGTTTTGTAAAAGTCATATTTACATCTGCACATTTAAGTATTTACTTGTAAATGTAAGAAATTTTAGATGAAGGCCTATGAGGTTGACTTGCCGTTTACTGCCTGTCGTTTATTTTGAGCGCATGCGCGAATCACAAGTTGTAGCATGGATTTTGGGGAAGCTGGGACAACTTTTGAAATTTTACATTCGCACTTTAAAATACGATTTTAAATATAATTATGAAAGTTAATTCACATTAGTATTATTGAAAGCTCAAGGACAGTTTGCATTAATAAGACCCTAGAGGTGTAAAGATGCTTGATACTGTTTACCTTTTACCCCACTTGAGCAATACTCAACCTATGTATTTCAGTGATAGTACATGTCTCGATGTTCGTTTGATTTTAATTTTTCAGATTTGTTCCCTCTCAAGCTGATGTTGTTGTATTCGAGGCCCTCTCTGCCGCCCCCCCTGCAGATTTATGCCATGCACTCCGCTGGTACAGCCATATCAAGTCCTATCAGTCAGAGAAATCAAGGTATTTGCTGAAGAATGCTGATCATTGCAGTGCAGTAGAAATTGTTTGCCAGGTTGAGTGATGATCAATATCATTATCTTTCTTCTGAAGTATGATGCAACTTGTAATCCCTGACTGATATGGGTAGCTTGCATGAAGGAGCTTTTGCAAGTGTGCAAATTGAGGGTCTCTTCCTCTGTACAGTCTCCCAGGGGTGAAGAAGGCCCTTGGACAATACGGTCCTGCTGGGGTAGAGGACACCACCAGTGCAGATTCCAAGGATGATGACGACGACATTGACTTGTTTGGCTCTGATGATGATGAGGAGGTGATGAGTTTTCTAAGTCGAAGTAACCCTCGTGTCCTTTATATATGCAACAAGACTAACATAGTCGTCTTGCAGGAAAGTGAAGAAGCCAAGAGGTTGAAAGAAGAACGACTCGCGGCCTATAATGCAAAGAAAGCTAAAAGTAAGGTGTCAATTTGCAGGTTACTCTGTAGGAGTTCTGGTTAGTCTCTCATCAGGCTGTGGTCACTGAACATGGCTGCCACTACACGTGTTTGTGCTTTGCCATTCAAAAATTCTCAAGCAGTCTTTCCTTCCTTGTCCCACAGAGCCAGCACTGATAGCAAAATCATCCATTTTGTTAGACGTGAAGCCTTGGGATGATGAGACGGACATGGCGAAGCTGGAGGAGTGTGTCCGCAGCATCCAGATGGAAGGCCTGCTGTGGGGAAGCTGTAAGTCTTCTGAGGGGATTGCCATCTGTCGAGGAACATGTCAGTTACACTATTAGACTGCTCAATCCAGCTATCCAGTAGGGGGTGAGCAATCTGAAGAGCAGCTAGGTGTGTGTGTGCATTTTCCCACCTTTGTGTAGACCAGGCCCATCCTGACTGGAATATGGAGATTTTGTAGTATTCCTATAAGACTATTTCCATCTGTAAATGTGTCGTGGCCCAAAGTCCTGAAACTGGGGAAGAGCTGGTTTAGTGAGTTGGGAATTTACCCTTAACCACTAATCTTCTGCCTTTAGCCAAACTGGTGCCCGTGGGCTATGGCATCAAGAAGCTGCAGATCCAGTGTGTGGTGGAGGATGACAAGGTTGGTGTAGACCACCTGGAGGAGCAGATCACCGCCTTCGAGGATTATGTACAGTCCATGGATGTGGCTGCCTTTAACAAGATCTGAAAATGTACTTGGCATATTAATAAAGGCACTTGGACTGCAAAAGCCCCCTCCGGTGTGCTGGTGGTTTTTCTGTCTAAAATTGAAGTCTGAATGATATCTACCATGTCTGCTAAATATTATGGTGGCAACGGTTTCCTTTCCTGTCTTGACCAGAGACTGAACAGAATCATCTGACATTTGGATAAGGAAAGGATTTTATTCTAGGATTACCACCCATTTTCAGGTAAATGAAGCTTGGGTAGGGAAGGGACTTGAGGCCTGAAATTACTATTGACAGGAAGCTAGTAGGTGAAGTCAAGACGGAGCATGATTGAGAGTGTGAAAGATGGTTGCGGGTGGTGGCCACTGTGATTTACACCGGGCCTCCAGATTTTGTATTGCCGGATGAGGAGTCTACATTGCTAATCAACATCAGACCTCTGTCACTAGACTGCTCCCTTTCAATGCACATACCCTGCATTCATCCAGCTGTCCATCCAGTTTCTATAGCTGCATATGCAGGGCACATTATTACAGTGAGCCTAGAAAATAAGTGCAAAGTGCAGGTTGGAAGCAGTATGTTGCAGGCTGGATCATCATACAAAGTGTGGGCAATTTGAACACAACTGCATATTTTTGATTTTTGAGTGGAACTGGAGGCAACTGCTGAAAACAAGTGAGAACACTGCCTCATTTTCCTCTGTGAGGCCAGTGGAAGGACTACATGTGTGGCCACTGTTTCTTGGTGATTCAATTTGCTCTTGATTTGAGATGTCCCTCCAGAAAAGGGGGGTCTCGGTTGCTGTGAATTTCATTTTAGTATTTTTGATGTAGGTCTGTTCCTGTTGGCATTTATTGGGCCCTGGGAGGTAACTGGTGTCTCTGCAGAATGTGCGAAGGGCATTTGGACGCCCCCACTTCTGTGATGAAATAAGCCAACCAAATGATTAATGCAGGATGAAGCTGCCTTATAGTTGGAACATCTGATTCTGATATTTCACGTGCCAGCAGGTAGAAAACGGGTATAAGGCTGTGCTGCGCACCTCATTATTAAACCCTCCAGAGAGATGTAATTTCATTTAAATATTTTCCATATGGACACCCTCCATGATTACCATTGGGTCATTCCCAGTAAGATCAAAGCTGCAGCCAGACTGCATTTAATTTGACTTTCGCTTGCAGTCAGTAACACTGGTCACTACTGATGTACTGAACAAGCGGGTGATTTCACAGGCAAACACACAATGTAGTTTCTACATATAATCAGATAAAGGATCAATAAACAGTATAATTAACAAACACCTTTATTTTTGTATAAATATCATAAATGGTACTAACCAGATTTAAAGTAGACCAAATAAAAATTCTGCAGGCTTAGCACACCTGAAAAGCATTTCAGTTTATAAAATTATATAACTGTCTCAGGTCTTAAAGTAGTGTGGGCAGAAGACTGCAAATGTGAAAAGTTCTTAGAACATGTATATTAGTTAAATCTAAATGATTTAATAGATACTTTTACTAAATTAAGTACATAAAAGTAACGTGAAAGTCTATATAACTGGAGCAAAGCAGCATTTGCAGTCAACTCTAGAAATACTGGCACACCTCAAGAAAGTGAGCAAAAAATATAGATAATACATACAATGATTCCAATTTTCCTCAAATGTTTGGGGAAAATCACTAACCATTCATTTAATTTAAATAATTCCTGTGTTGTTTTAGACTGAAGAAACTATTTCTAAGATAAAACATGTGGCAACATTACTGGCACCCCTGGAGGATAAACAAAACCAAAGGAATCTGCATCTTTGGGGAAAAAATGTGTCTTGATATTAGTGTCTAGAAACTTTATTGTTGTCTGTGGCCATTACCTATTTCACTGGGGTATAAACATGAGGTGACACACAGGTGAAATCCTTTTGCCATCCACCGATATGGGTAAAGTCAAAGAGTACTCAACTCAAATGGGGGGAAAAAAGCTGTTGAGCTGCATGGATTGGTGAAAGGCTACAAAAAATGGTCTTTAGCTGACATTACCAGTAAGCAGCACTGGAGATACAACTGGAATTGTGTGTTGTGGTCAGATGAGGCAGAAATTTAACTTTTTGACTGCATACACTATTGTCATGTTTCGTGAAAAATGCAAAATACATGTGCAAAATGAACAGCACCTCATACTCACAGTAAAATATGGTGGTGGCTCTTTGAGCTGTTAAGGTGAGTGGCATAATGAATTCCATTCAATCCAGAACATTTTAGCCAAAAATCTGGCTGCCTCTTGAAGATGGCTGAAACTGGGCTGTGGCTGGGTCTTCCAACAAGACAATGACCCAAAACACAGCAGACTCCAGAAGGAAATGGTTGCAGCAACACAAAGTCAAGATTTTGCGATGGCCCACTCAGTCTCCAGACTTGAACCCAACTGAAAATCTGTGGTCTCAATTGAAGAGGGTGGTTTGCAAGAGAAAATCTAAGAATTGTTAAACACTACAGAAAGAGGCAGAGGGCTGTCATTCTTGCCGGGGAGGCGACACCAGATTTGTAAATGGCCATTTGGGAAGCCAATATTTCTTAAAATCTGCATTTAAAAAATTGTTACTAGAGGAAAACTATTTAGTTCCAAAAATCTGTTTGAAAATAAAAGCATGAGGATAGCCTAATTTGTGTTAAGCACAAAATATCACTCATTGCATGTGTTGTTCTTTTTGTATATTAATTTTATCTCATTTTCATGAAAGGTGCCAATTATTCTGGAGTTAACTGTATTGTAAAAATAATTATTATAAAGCAGGATACAACAGCATTTAACCAGATAGGAAGATGACTGCAGGCAGCTCCGGCCCAGCGGACCCTGCACAAAGTGAAGCAGAAACGTTTGCCCATTATGTTATGTCGTCACAGACAGAGAGGGTGATTAGAAACCTTTCACAGCAGATATTGGTACAGCTCAATGATGGACAACAGTCAGTCACTCTGAACCGGCGTCAGCCCAATGGGGTCTGTGGTGACACCGCTGGCGAGTACAGACTGGGACTCCGTGGCAGAGATGGAGTGGCTGAGCTCCCTAAGGGAGTACTTAGTGAGCTGGAGGCAGGATTGCTTCAGGAGTTTCCACACCTTCCGACCAAGCAGCACATAGAGCACAGGGTTGATGCAGCTGTTGAAGAAGGCCAGGCTGGTGACAAGCGGGAAGCCCACTTTCAGAACTTCACTCAGGTGTAAGGTGGTGTGCATTGACAGCTCCATCAGGCAGAAGATGTGGAAGGGTGCCCAACAGAAGAAGAAAGCCAAGATAATTGCCAAAACCAGCTGGGAGAAGCTAGATCGGTGCATGGCGTGTGAGCGACACGCCCGGACTGCTAGAAGCACGCCGGTAACCGTGATGGCGGTGAAAGGCAGCAGGAAACCAACCATGGTACGGATGACGACTATGGCGATGTGTCTTGTGGCAGCCTTGTGTGGATCATGGTCGTGGAAGTTGTTGAAGCACTTAATCTTCCCGTGCAAATCAATGGTGTCTCGGAACACCAGGGCAGGCATGCTGAGGCAGGTGGCAACAAACCACACCCCCCCACACACAATCCATGCCCTGCACAGGGTGCGGTGCCTCTGAGACCAGGTCAGGTGGACCAGAGAGATGTAGCGGTCCAGACTGAGCACTGTGACAAACAGCACGCTGGCATACATGTTCACTGCAGACACGAAGGAGTTTAGCTTGCACATGGTCAGACCGAAGTTCCAGTGAAAGTCCCTCAGCACGTAGTCGATGGTAACAGGCAGAAAAAGCACAAAGATGAAGTCCGCCACAGCCAGGTTCAGCAGCCACACGGTGTTCACAGACAGCCTGCTTTTGCACGTTGTCACCCAGATCACAACCGCATTGCCAAAGAGACCAAGCACAAAGGAGGTACAGTACACCAACACCGAGATGATGTGTGTGACCTCCCTCTGGCTGTAGTCGTGATCTGGCAGCTCTTCAAACTCCCCATAATCATAGTAGGTGTAGCTGTAATTCTCAAAAAAAGCTGTCAGGTCCTCCATCACTTCTTTTCTTTTTGATTTTTAAAAGAATTTATTATATTTATTGTTGTTGCTATGGCTTATCCAGAGACGCTGAAAAACCTAGAAAACAAAGATTATATATGTAGATTTAAAACTCCCGTCTTACGTTATCCTTAACTTATTCTGTTTTTAATCTCCATAAGACGCTTGCTATGAATAAGACCCTGGCTACTGCGCAGCCGCGTGCGTCGGTTTTTCCGCGAGCCCGGCCAGTTCCCCTCCGTCCCGTTACCGCTGTTTGCGCGCGGGCCGCCTCCTTCCTGCCAGTAATGAACATGAAGCCCAGCGCCTCGGAAATACTCGGTGCTGCTGCATGCCTCCCCGGCGGGGAGCAGGGTTGTTTATGTAAAATCAGCTTGCCGCTCGTTTCCCCCATTTTCATTACGCACGGCTGTGGCATGTCTGCTTAAAATCCAGCTTCTCATTCCAACGGAGGGACACTGATTTTCCAGTTAAAAACTTAGCGTACCAATGCAATTTAACAGTTTTCTCCGATGAGATGATCCATAAACTACCAATATTAACACGTGAAGAAATAACCGATTACCCGTCAAGTTGCAATACAGTACAAAGCTATTAACTACAAGCTTAGGCGCTTCACAAAGTGCAAACCAAAGACAAAATCATAAGATGAATCTATAACACAAAACTAGCGAGTCTATTGTGAAAATAACTATCAAGCACAAAAATTTCACATGTCGTTGGGTCCTTAAAAGCGTAATCAAGTGAATTTAGACAACAGGTTGAAAGTGTTACTTTATCAAATCCTCCGGTGTCAGACCGTCTGCTTATGCAATATAGGAAGGAAAAAGTCTCCAAAACAGCTAAGCTTCCAGCACAGCCAGCTCGCAAAAACATCCACCTACCGCCGTCCAGTCTTAGCAAATGTACCAGCGAAGCCTCGCAGTCAGCCGACAGTAAGCAGCCCGACGCCCAGCCGGACGGACGCCCCTTGTACTCACCGACCGGGGCGCTCCCGAGCACCAAGCCGTCCGCCGTCCGTAATGGTAAGCAGCCCTGCGCTGGCGGAGCTCGTCTCTCCGGCCGGCGTCACGGATTGGGGGCGCTGTGTGAAGGGCAGGACACCGGGGGGGAGGGGGATGCTGTGGGCCCTGTGTGGGGGGCAGGACACCGTGGGCCCTTTGTAGAGGGCGGTGTGAGGGGCAGGTGTGGGTGCAGGTGTTGTGGAAAACAGGCAACTTGATTTACTGAAGACAAGTGAGGGATCTTCCAGTTATTCATGGTGGCCTTGTACCCTAAGGTGCCGGTGATAGGCTGCAGGCCCCCTGGTCAGAGTACACTGAGAAGGTGGATGGAGTAGGGAGCAAGGGGTAGAAAGCTCTGCTATTTCAATTTGGGATTTTCAGACTTTACATTTTGTGGGCTATGTTTTTTAAGGAAACAAGTTGAATAGCTCAGTTTTGTGAATTAAGTCACTGTGTAGTATATGGCTGCTATTTGGTAATACTAGCAGTAGGCATACTAAAGGTATGGTAAGGTAGTGTCCATACTGAAGGTATGGTAAGGTAGTGTCCATACTAAAGGTATGATAAGGTGGTGTCCATACCAGGCGTGGTTCTAGACTGTATCAAATGGGGGGGCAATAAGAGATGTTGGTGGGTCGCATCTTTGACTTTAGTGGAGCATGCAGAGCATTTGGTGGGGCATTGCCACGCCCTGCCCTGCCCCGCCCCACCCCACCCCGCCCCGCCCCGCCCCACCCCAGCCCTGGTCCATACTAAAGGTATGGTA
>JAAGVU020000001.1:41087034-41098241 GCA_011763525.2 Mormyrus iriodes
GGTCCATACTAAAGGTATGGTAAGGTAGGGTCCATACTAATGGTATGGTAAGGTAGGTCCATACTAAAGGTAGAGTTTTTTGTGTCTTACCCTCAATGTCAATGTCGAGGCTGTATCACATTGCATATATTTTTCCTCAGAAAATAAGAAATGCAAGTAAAATGGAGGGCTTCTGTAACTCAGTTGTTCTACACTACTTGCCTGAGACACAGATCCTAGACCCCACAGGGGGGTTATATAAGGACGTTCAGGGTCCCATGGCAGACTTCTCTAAGCGGCATGGAGGAGGAGACGGTCACCCACGGCAGACTGTGGCTGATGGAGGTGCTGTGGTATGGATGTTAAAAAAATGTTTGGGGGGGCTCATTCACTTCACATCTCCTACAGGGAATTTCAGGCAGGTGCAGTAATTATGCAACAACTGGCCATCTGCAAGGGAAATCACTGCTGTTGACTCATGAAAAAGGGATGGAAGAAAAAATGTCTTTTTTCTCAACAGACAGAGAAAGCTTTAAATAGCTAGAACAATTAGAGTCAGGGGCGTTGGAGAGACATGGATACCCTGGCAGGTCCTGGGGGCCCAGCACTCGACTGGGGCCCGTGAATATATAAAAGTAAATGTGAAATTGGGCAGGGTGTCATGACAGATGGGATGAAGGAGATGGAAGCGGGTGTTGCGTTGAAAAAAGGGGGGTTTTTATAAAACGCAAATGAAGAACAACTGGAAGTGAACAGGATTTCAAGGGATCAGAATGGGAGGAGGGAGCAAGGTGAGGCACAGGCAACACAAGGGAATGACTTTGACAATGGGACTGGGGAACACCGGGCTGGGAAACACTTTTATACAAGACTGACAAGGGAGCTAACGAGAGGCAGCTGGAGTGATTGACATGAGGGCAGGCAAACAAGTGGCTTGTTAGGGAAAAGGAGACAGAAGGGTGAGGCAGACATGGCAGGCAGGACATGACACAGGGTGGTCCAGGGTAACATTTTGTCAGGGAGACAGAATTTCTATGTACAGCCCTGATTATAGCTGTTGTTCATCAGTTAGCAAGGAATGTTCTTCCTGAAAATTTTGTAAATTTAATTTAATTCTACATTTTATATTATTAGCACTCTCTGTACAGGCTAGAACATGCCACTTGTTCTTTTTTTTTCGAAGGCATGAATTGCAAACATGTAACAAAGAGGGTAACATCAGGGGACATGCCCCAATAGTGCACCCACTGAGTTTAACAGACTCTCATATTATCATTGGATGCCTTACACATTATGCTCGGTATGGTGCATTTTCAGCTCATACATAGTTCATTCTGCAGCCACTGGTTCCTAGAGTAACTTTTTCATTATCCTGGCAACAGCATCAACAGAGCCACTTAATCAAAGGTTGCATCAGGTCTTAGGCACCACCACTAGAAACACAGGATTTTGTACATCTACATGGGCCTTCAGAATCCTCTTCCATCCTCAAGTGCTTAGCTAAGAACCTGCTAAGGGACTGTGATGCCACTAATGCCTCTTTTTCTTGTTAAAACTCCATCCAGCTGTTAGCCGATGCTGACCACGGGCTCAGCTGCACCAACCACCCCTGGTAGTGGCTTGTTCTGGTGCTGGGAAATAATTGCTGTTCACCACACAGCCCCATACATTCATCCATTTTCTGTAACCACTTATCCCATATGGGGTCACGGGGGTCCGGAGCCTATCCTGGAGGCTGCAGGCGCAAGGCAGGGAACAACCCAGGATGGGGTGCTAACCCATTGCTGGGCACACTCACACACCATTCACACACACGCACACCTACGGGTAATTTGGCAACTCCAATCAGCCTCAGTATGTTTTTGGACTGTGGAGGGAAACCGGAGTACCCGGAGGAAACCCCCCAACTACACGGGGAGAACATGCAAACTCCACACACATGGAACCCGGGCAGAGATGTGAACCCTGATCCCAGAAGTGCGAGGCAGCCACCCCACCCCACCCGTCTGTAAGTGAAAATCTATCTGGGCAGGGGACTGATTGTGGATCACAGTCTTGTCACTGAGGGGACGGTGCACAATATCCTTGTTTCTTGTGCTG
Source organism: Mormyrus iriodes (assembly GCA_011763525.2). Classification (NCBI taxonomy): domain Eukaryota; kingdom Metazoa; phylum Chordata; class Actinopteri; order Osteoglossiformes; family Mormyridae; genus Mormyrus; species Mormyrus iriodes. Next base: position 41,089,114 of record JAAGVU020000001.1, read on the forward strand.
ATTCTATGTGTAACAGTACAAACAAATAGTCCTAATTTTTAATCCGCATATATCTAGTGTATTTACTAAATGTATCAGCACAAGGAGTAGTCAATCTCATAACTACCATGCAGACCAATGCCACAAAATCTTTTTTCTGTCACAGTGCAGTGGATTTTGAAGTTCCGTCTCCTGCATACAGTCCAGGTACGGTATAACATTGCAGCGGGGACAGTCAGTAGGTTTATCCTCATAAATTTGCACAATTTTCACCCTGCAGGCTGTCTGCTTTCACCTAAATGTAAATGGATGTAGAATACTGTTCAGCTTTCCCTTGGCACACCGGATGGGACTCTCAGTGAGCACCAGTGCTCAGGTGAATAATCAATACAGTTTACAGAAATCTAAGAGTATTCTTCAGCTTGCAAAGTACGTTTCAAATTGATTTTGCAAAAATATTGTAAGACAGGCAAAGCATGGCACGAAGGCTGGAACATGGTTTTCATAGCCCACTGGAAATGGACCCCTGAAAATGTGTGATGTTTCAGATGAGCCTCAGTTTATGTAAATAAAACTACGTGTACACACCTCCGAGTTTAAGGTGGAATTTTCATGTTTTCAAGCATCTTCCTGAAGCTGTGGCACTCAGTGGCACTCATGGGTAATCAGAGGGGTGGGCGGCTATATTGATAGGGGCGCGCACCAGTGCGCGTATGCTCACCCGTGAGCGCGCATGGGAGGGAGCGAAAACCGGTAGGGCTGGGGCTGGTGAGGCACTTGCGCGTTCGCTGCATAGCAGGAGCTGCCTTCGTGCATCGCAACTGGCCACCGCCTTCCAGCGTCTCCCACAGTCCCCGCCACCGCCGTCGTAGGAAGCACTTGTCTTCCCGCTGGATAAATGAAGAAATGCCCATAATAAATAGCGCCTGTTCCGCCTCGATGGACCTCAGCCTCCCCATTGCTTTGCCATGTTAATATCGTTATTTTTTAGCATTCAAATATGAATCATGTATGTGATATTTGTTTCAAGTCTTCTCGCAAGCGTCCTTGTGTCCTGGCTGAGTCTAATCGCTGTAGCATCAACTGGTATGTATGAATTGAAATGAAAAGATCTTTTAAATACTGCCTTAACACACACACTCACACACACACACACATATATATATATCCGTGATTCCTATTTTTTCGGAGGTATCGTTTAATGTCTTGGTTTTGTTTTTGATTTTATTGCGCTCTTGGGGGATGTTTTATCTAAATTATTTATTATGCACCAGCTTATTTAACAGCAGGTGGGAAATGGCTGGATACGACCAATTCTGCATATTTTATTGTGGTGTTATTCAATTATATACTGTCTTTTTAACCTGATTTCAGTCGCGCATAAGCGCAGATACTAGCAGGTGGTCGAGATAACAGGTTTTGACAAATAGTACTCTAGCTAACAGTAAGTCGTCGAAACGTTTTTAAACAGTAAATTGCGAACGAATATTTGTTCTGGAATCATGAATCGTAGGGTGTTAAATCAGACGTTTATAACGTTTTTTAGGGCAAATTGTTCTCATAAAGCACAATGTAATACGCATCAGTTTTATTGGACATGATTCTGCTTGGTTTCTCGTTGTCAAGTTAAACAGAGTTTGTTGGCAATATGAATTGTCTGCAAATGTCATCTTCTTTTCACCTTGTCCTAACTGGACTTTCTTACCGGCAACATATTTATGTGCAAACATACTATGAATATTTGTATGTACGTGGTCCACATGTAATGCCAGCTTACTGCGATATCTTTGCGGTCTGCTAAAGGTTGCGCGCAGCGTCATGCTTTCATATATCATCTTGTTCATTTCTCATGGTCCATAAATAATTGAACTATTTAGTTTTTCTTTTCTTTACTGGTTTGCTTGTTTTCTGCACCTGTTTTGTTCGCGGTTACCCCGCAGGTACCAGCGCAGTAGAGAATGAATTTCTGAAGGCTGCGACGTCGCCTGGCATAAGCAGGAAGAGCTCAAGGCGACAGAGGGCAGAGCGGGAGCTTACCTACCCATCCCGGCTGGTCTATTATCTGAACGAGGATTCAGAGAGCACATACCATGACCTGGATACTAAGACTCGGAACCAGGACAGAGAGAGCCAGGTGAGGCTGCAATCACAACATATGTGCTGGGTTGGGAAAGGCTGAGCACCCGGGCTGCGCTAGCATTAAATTTGGCCCTGTACTTTGCAGTCCCCAAAGATCAATTTTGCCAAGCATGGGGTGCCTACAATGAATTTTACTACACTCCAGTCCAGAGTTCCCCAATCCGGTCCTTGGTGACCCACAGCTGGTCCATGTTTTTGCTCCTTCTGAGCTGTCAGGCTGTGGGTCCTCGCAAATCAGTTTGGGAAACATTGGTCCAGTCTGTGTGACACAGTCATCTATTTACCCCAATTTATTCCTTCCTCACGCATCCCATTTTACTGGGTTGTTGGAATAAGGCAGGAGCTGCCTTGGTTAGTGTGCCATGGTTAGCTGTGAGTGTTGGTAGGTAATGCCCTTGCCCTCATGGTAGTACTAATCACTTACTCCAGTGTCAGACTCTCACATTTTCGGTCAGACTCCAGGAAACCCCCCCTCGGATCATCATTCATCATAGACTGCAGCGAAATCCACTAAACTTAAACTCAGTAAAGGGGAAGAGGTCGTTATATCTTCAAATATGATGTACCCTACACTTCAATACCCCAGTGAGTGCTGCGTTAGAGCAACGTTCACCCAGCTGATGGACCCCGAAAGATTTCCCAGAGAAATTATTGATCCAACTTTGGTTGTAGGATGCCTCGTAAATCAAGCCTATGCAGCAGAACTGTGTGAGGGTCATACTCAAGCTGACTGGCCACTCAGCTTTGCTCTTTTGGTCCTGTGTAGCAGTGCACCATCATCTAAAACCTGGTATTACCTCTGCAGGTGGTCCACCTTGCCCAAGCCAGTTTTCAGTTAGAGGCCTTTGGCTCCAGATTCATACTGGATCTCGCATTGAACAAGTAAGTAGTCTAAAGCATAGCACTCTCAAAGGGTACTGGGAGATCATGTTGAATGAGTCAACTTTACCTGCATGCTCAAGAAATCTGGATTTAAGACCAAAATGTGAATGGGAGACAAACATATAGAATATCCCTTTGAATTATGGGTAATTTTCCCAAATACCTGTTTATCATTATAAAACATTAGCACAGTTTGTGCCCAACACACTGCACATTTACGAAGAGCATAAATATTGGGACAAACGACCTTACAGGTGTTCCTGATCGCCCAAGTGTTTATTTTTACATGATCAGTTTGGCACACACTAAAGACCTGTGCAGTGTTTTGAAACTGCTTTTGAAATCTTTGACTTGAGTCATTGAGCAAAAGCCAACATGAAGACCTAACATTCTGGCAGAAAAGGGAAACGGCTGGAGGTGTTTAAGGCCAAGGGCCTGTAATCAAAACAGAAAACCAGAATATCAGTGTGTGACAGAAAAATGTGCCTATATGTGAAGAAAAGGAACCAAAATTTCCGTTAGTGAAGTACAGAATATTTATGAGTGTGGCATAGAAAACAAGCAAAAAAAAAAAAAAAAGCGATTCTAAGAACAAACAGAGGTTTTGCAAAGCAGTACCGCAGGGTTCGCCACAGTAAGTATATAACAGTGTCATACGGATGGGGGAGACCAAAACAAGCTCCAGAGTGATGAAAAAGGCAGCAGCCACTAATTCATCAGTATGGTGGAGGGAGTACTGAAAAACGGGAACATTATCACTCCAAGAAAGGAATGAGCTCAGCAGCCTTCAGTGAAGTTAGGCTGTAAGCAGTGTTAGGCCGAGTTCTGGGGCATTCAATCTGATGGAGTCTGTGAGCTGCCAGGTGTTGTGGCCGTCAGGTTGCTGTGAAGCTGATCTTTGACCTGAAACGAACTGGGTATGTGATACATGAGCTCATCAGACAGGAGAAACAGAACATTTTATAGCAGCATTTTAAGTCAGTTTTCCAGTTTGAATCCTAAGGAAACCCAAAGAGCTACAAGCATCAATGTAAGAGGTCGCAACTTAAGCCTGACAAGGCATCACATGAGAAGGAACCATACTGGTGATGTCACTGGTGCAGAGATTTGGTGCAGCTATTGCGACTATCGGATCTAGGATGAAATTTTCACTGTTTCTGCTTCTTTCAGTTCATTTAACTGCCCCAATACTTGTGCTCACCTGAATCATGGTGGGCCATCCCAATACATCCGGACAGCTCTGTATTCTTTTGTGTTTCCCTAAACTGCCTAAACACATCCACATGTTTGTCAAGTGATTAGCCTTTTGTAACATTTTCAACATGAGAGTTTATGAGACAAGCTAAAATTGGCTTTGATGCTGACCAGGCCATTTGTCTGTGGACCTGCTGCAGCCCAGAATGAGCCTATAAGCCCAGCCTTGATCCGTGAAAATGTGCCCCCATTGTAACCTTTCTCACATAATAAACTGGTTTGTCGATTCGCGCATCACATTAATGTTTCTGTGCCACTCGCTTAAACAATAGCATCTTCATTGATATAGACTTAAAAGATGTGGTTGTGGTTGCCTTGTCTGTCTAGATGGCGGGAAGGAGGGCGACTATTATGTCAAGCAGATGAGTAGCTAAGCCCCCATGGACCCAGGGAGCCACGAGCAGCTACGTTACCCTGTGGTCGTGCTAGTATTGTCCACGTGTAGGTGGGACATCACCGTTATCCCAAATGCAGAAAGAAATCCTGACTTTCTCGGGGGTTTGGTTTTGAGTAGACTGACAGTAAACCTGTTTATTATTTAAGAAGTAGACAGCCATTTTACACAGTCTTTGCCATTTAGCTTACTACACAGAGTGCTACACAGAGCACTACACAGGGCACTGCACAGAGTGCTACACAACATGTTACATAGAGCGCTACACAGTATAATACACAGAGCATTACACAGCATACTACAAAGAGTGCTACACAGAATGCTACACGGGGCGCTACACAGAGCGCTACACAGGGTGCTGCACAGGGCGCTACACAGAATGCTACACAGAGCGTTACACAGAGTGTTACACAGAGTGTTGCACAGAGTGCTGCACAGAGCAGTGCCCCTCCTCTTGCTTTGTCTCCATGTTTATCTTGCTCATTGGCATGTGTCTGCTTCCCTCTCTCCTTATAGCACTGATGGGGCGGTTGTCAGGTAATGGAGGGTATAGCAAATACTACTCCTTACAAGAAAACTGGTCTTTTGCTGCTAGATCCTGGTTGATATTTAGCAATGGGTGTCTGATCTCACCATCACTTTCTGGTGAAACTTGACCCTCATCGTTTTTTGTAGTAGTGGCAGCTAGCTGTGCAGTTACTGATTTTTCCTTATTTTTATCTGATTGTCTGGGGAAGACAGTGACCTACATGGGTCACACCATTTTTTGAGGAATGGGGGAGTCATTTTTCATTAAAAAGGTTTTATATTAATGTATAGCAACTCATATTAGTCTTTTTTAAATTTCTTTGTCAGATTAGGAAGATAAGAGTATGTTTTCTCTTTTGCTCGTGAAAATGTGTGTTTTTGAAGTGGTGATACAGCACTCTCAAAGCTCAAACAGAACATGGATTTGAGAAGGATGCACATCAAAATTGTTCAGAATACACAGAAGGTGAAGGGAAGGTGTCCCTCACAGGTGTGACCCGATGAGCACATTGTCAGAGGCTTTTTTGGGGGCCTGGACCTGGGCAGCTGCAGGCTAGCTGGGGGCTATAAGAGGTACCTTTCACCTCACTTAATTCTAAACTTTGTGCATTGCTAGTTGACCAGAGAATCGAATCACCTATTGCTTCATTGGCCTCAGGTTTACAGCAGTGGGAGCCAGACCACTTACCGACTTGCATTTCTGAACAGAATGTTGTCTGTGGTGCTGATCCACGTGGCGTTCACCTCAGTCAATTCACCTCACCTGAGAGTACCACTGAAATTCAGTCGCTGTGTTAATGGAGGCTCTTTATTCCGGTTTAGTCTGGCTGTAGACCCAGAAAGCTAATTTCAAGGGTCCACAGTGCTGGTTTCTGAGTTGCGCTGTGCCCCTGCAGACATGGATTTTCTTGCAGCCGGCCGCCCCCCACTCTCCCCAGAAACCCATTATGTCCCCACAGTCTGCCCTGCTTTTCTTTAGCAGATACACATCATGTCTCCTCCCTGCTTCCTCCTGCAGTCTCTTCCTCACTTCCCCCGCTGCTCCCCACTGCTGGCACCCGCACATCCCCCAGCCCCTCCCCCCAAACACACTGCAGTGTTATTCTGCATTGCCACTGTCTGCTTCTCTCTCTCTCACACACCCCATATACACGTACACTGCACCGTCAAACTCCGATTCTTCTTGCCACACCATTGGATTAAAAATAGTCCCTCATTTCAAAGAATCGGCCCAGTTCCTCTCTCTGCTGCGCTCAGTGGGCTCCCAGTGCCCGAAGCTGCCGCCATTGGCTACATCAGCTCAGGGCTGACATGTACTAACCATGAAGGGTAAACGTCAAAAGGAAGTTCATTGTCATGCGTTGGGTTTCCCGCAAGAGAAGTCTCAAAGTTTCAGGAGTTTCAGAAAGTGCTGATTTAGCTGATTCCCCCTTAGACATGGCCGCGATTGACAGCACAGTTCCATTTCCTTCCTTGCTAGCATTATTTGCATTCTAGTTTTATACATACATATATTATCTTCTTAACTTGCAGAAATATGTGACATAGGGATCGGGTTGGGACAGATACTTTATTATGGGCGTGAGTGTCCTCTTCCTGAGTGTGGGGTCAAGGCAAGGGAGGGTTCAACCGTAAAAGGAAAAAGTTGTCAAACTAGGCATCCTCTTTGCTGTGGGTGAAGCAAAATAGAACAAAGCCATTAGCACATACAGGGATTGAGGGACAGGACTGGTCCAGTGAGTAACTGCTAGTAGAAACTCAAACCCCTCGCCTCGACTATTCAAGTTATTACAATATCAGGAGGTCAGGAGATCAGAGGCTGAGGTGTGGAAAGCCAACACCAGCCATGGGCACCACAGACAACAGCAATTTCCCCCAATTGTTTAAAATGTAGGGGCCACAACAATAGATTTTATTCAGATGTAGACAATAGCTTAGGTCATATTTTCCTTTATCTTTTTAATTCGCCCCAGAATTCTGTCCAGGTCTCACTGATACTCAGCTTTCTGTCCATATTTCCCTAACACAGACCTACATCCTCAGTATTTCAGGGGTTCTGATCCCGAGGTATGTCCAGCAGGTTCCAGTCCAATCAATCAGTAGGCACCCCTCAGTTATCCTTTAGGCCTTCCCATGCCGATGAAACATGACCCACCCCCTGACATCTCACCATCACTTTCTGGTGAAACGTGACCCACCCCCTGGGATCTCACCATCACTTTCTGGTGAAATGTGACCCACCCCCTGGGATCTCACCATCACTTTCTGGTGAAATGTGACCCACCCCCTGGGGTCTCACCATCGCTTTCTGGTGAAACGTGACCCACCCCCCAGGATCTCACCATCACTTGAAGGTTTATGAACGATTGAGCACCTTCCACTTCTTCATCGAAGGTACCATGTGGTCTCTGTCCATCACTCTTTCACTCAACTCAAATTACAGGGGCCATACAGCAGAGCTGCATGTATCATGCGACCATGGACCTTGGTTTTAACAATAGCCATGTCCTCTGCCACACTCCTTCCCCAACGCAGAGATGAGAATTCGGAGGTCTCCCAGGATGAAAATTCCAGAATGAACTGATTTGTCTTTTGCCCTGACTAGTGACCTGCTGTCATTGGATTACGTGGAGATCCATTATGAAGATGGTGGCAAGCCCGTGTTATCAAAGGTAAGACCTTCAGCCCTGCAACTTTTTGAGCAAAGTTGGCTGGAACTCAGATGGCTTGCTCTTCTCGCTGATGAAGCCTCCTGATCGGAATGGAGTTGTGGAGCTGACCTGGTGACCACACGTGGATGTTTTTATTGACTTAACCTCATAAAGTAGCTGGCAGCCAGTATTAAAACAGTCAGCACCAGTACCTTGCCCAGCCCAGTTCATTTCTAATTTTGCCCTGCAAGTGCCAACCCAATGTATGATATTTGTGACCTAATTAAATTAAATGGCCTAATTTCTGCAGTCTCACGAGGCCCCGACTCCAGGGCCAGGGTAAGTAATTGGTTATTTGGACAGGATATGTTTGAATACAAAGAATCATGTGGTTTCTCGTATTATTTTTGTTGATGACTGTTTGTTTCAGTAGTGGTTTAAGATACAAATACCATTGTCAGGGTCACCATGACTGTCCACCCTTTGCAGATGTGGACCTCTGGTTCTGTCATCAGACATCCTGTCTCTCCCTCAGTCCAATGCAGCTGCTCTGTATTTTTCTGCTCGTCAGGATTCTTTGCACTTTTGAGAAAAAAACTGCCTCAGATAATATGGAAAAGTCATTCCAAAAACAACATGTTCGTATGGCTCTCAAGGAGCCCACATTCCCGCTGTCATAGAGTTCACGCAGATGCTGTGTGTGGTTCACGGCGTCCACTGGGCGCTCAATCTGAAGGGGGCAGCGGGCAGGATTATAAATGAGAAGGCTTTGAGGGCCTGCAGAGAGCAGCTGTGATGTTTATGGTAATTTGTGTTAAATAATAACAGAGCCACACGTACGACACTACGGAAACAGCATTGCGTTTCCTCTCTGAATGGAGCGTTTCCATGGCATTGCTAATGTTCCACGGGCTGCTTTTGAGGAGGATCAGAGATGGGGCGAGCTCGCATTCCCCGTCTCCAGCTCACAGCCACTGCGGCTGCTGAGTCAGGAGAGGGGGAGATGGGGTGGGTGGGTACACCAATGCACTGATTCAGCAGGACTGTGTTTGTCCTGCTCTTGCCTTCTGGGAAAGGGGGAATGTGACAGGGAAGAGCCCCAACCCACACCAGAGGCGCAGGGTGGAGGGGCCAAAGGGGTGATGTAACAGGGAAGAGCCCCAACCCACACCAGAGGCGCAGGGTGGGGGGGGCAAAGGGGTGATGTGACAGGGACGAGTCCCAAACCACACCAGAGGCGCAGGGTGAGGGGGGCACACACGCGGATGGAGAGGGAATAGCACCACCGCGACATGGACGCC
>JAAGVU020000001.1:41098341-41111176 GCA_011763525.2 Mormyrus iriodes
CCGGAGGGGGAGGGGGGGGGGGGAAGGGGGGGGGTGGGCGGGGAAAGAGCCCACCCCCCCCCCGGGGGGGGGGGGGGGGGGGGGGGGGCAAAGGGGGGGTGTGTCTCACCAATTGTGGTGATTTGGGTGCCCCATGCAATTAATGGCCTAACCCTAATTGTACCCAGGATGTGTCATGTGACCAAAGAAGGACATGAGATGTAAGTTGGCTTTAAATAGAGCAAACTAAGACCTAGTAAACAACATTTACCGATGGACACTGAGCCTGAATCATTGTGTTAATTAATTGTACAGAAATATGTGTGATTCCTCTGTCTCCCTGCAGGGTGGTGAGCACTGCTATTATCACGGAAACGTCAGGGGGGTCGAGGAGTCTCGTGTTGCCCTTTCCACCTGCAACGGGCTGCAGTGAGTTCCGTGCTCTCTTTGTGTGTTAGTGGGTGTACGCTGTGGGGGAAAGTCTCAAAACTGAAGGTAATTTCACCACAGTTTCTGATTTTGTGATTTTCCGTGAGTTGCCACGTGTCACATGGTAAACTTCTAGTCAGCCTTATCTCAAGAGCAGGAGGTTTAAGGGGGATTGTAGACTGGTGTCCTAGTAATTGTTATTTATTCCTTGTCCATATTAGGGAACAGGAGGAGAATGAAACTACAAAACTATAAAACTACAAAACAAAAGTAAAGGCACAGTTTTCTTGGGGGTATGGAGGGGGAAATGCTGTTTCTGTTTCAAGGGGATTGAAAAATAAGCTAAACTACAAGCATGCTGACAGGATTTCCTGGCACTGCAGCTGACAGCACTGTGATGCTGTTTTGCAGTAGAGAAAACTGAAGGTACTTATACAAAGTGCAAGGAATAATGGGCAGGTGGACGGAATCAGCGTAAATCAATAGAAAAATCAGTAGAGATCACCAGACACTCCTTACACCAGGGGTGCCTACACTTTTTTGACTTGTGAGCTACTTTTAAAATGACCAAGTCAAAATGATCTACCAACAATAAAAATGCTAAACATATATTTGTGCCCTTCACTCATTTTTATGTTGCGCAGTACAATTTATTTTGAAAGGCAGGGCTCCGCGATCGACTCGCGTTGCCTGTGCGATCGACCGGTCGATTGCGATCGATGTGTTGGGCACCCCTGCCTTACAGACACTCCTTACCAGATGCTCCTTACAGACACTCCTTACCAAACACTCCTTATCAGACACTCCTTACCTTACCAAACACTTCATACAGACACTCCTTACCAGACACTCCTTACCAAACACTCCTTACCAGATACTCTTTACCAGACACTCCTTACCAAACACTCCTTACCAGACACTCCTCACCAGACATTCCTCCCACATTGTCTTTCTGTATCAGCCCATTTGTATGTGTAATTTTGTGTCTTTGGTTGTGTGTCACTGGGGTCTGGAAAACTTTGTTTACATCTCTGGGGTTTACAAAGCACTACAAATGCAATGACATCCACCCTGGATGATGATGTCATCTCCTGATATCACTCTGGTGCTGTGTTCAGCGGGGACTCATGTCCTTTTTACTGTCAGATTCACACTAAAGGAATGAATGTGCCACCAGCCCTTTTCCTTCTTTTACTCCGTTTCTTTTCTCTTTAATGTCACTCCCTTCTTTGCTCGACAGTGGAATGTTCGATGATGGAAGCTATGTTTACATGATAGAACCCTTACGACAGACCCATCGCATAGTAAGTGCCGTTTAATCATAGAATTATTTGTTCTGGGACAAACACAGAACTCTGTGGCATAAAGAACACAGATACAGATAGGTAAGAGAAGGGAAATTCTGCATCGTTTAACAGCAGCATTATTTAAAATAAACCCCATGAACCATATTCTGGATTCCATGTACTTTCCATTACTAAATTACAAGAAATGTAAATAGATCAAGCCTTAAGCATCTTTGTTTAGAGGAAATGTTTTAAGACTCCCTGCTTTTTGTTGGTTTAGGAAACTAACATACACAGAACTGACGGCTGACTTATGGCTCTACTAGTCCACTGTGTCACTCTTTGCCTTTTTTTACCTGAACTGACCCCTGACCTTTCACCCTCAGGAAACGGCCGCCCGGCCTCATAGCCTCTGCCGCTCGCACACGCTGCAGTGGGCCCATGACCCAGACAGCCTCAGTAAGCGCTGGTTCCGCTCTATGCTGGTCCATCACACCCTCATGCTCCTGACGCACTCCCCAAATGCTAAAAAATATTCCTTTGCGTTAACGGCAGCCGCTGTCTCTCCGCAGAGGATGACGGGATGCCGCTTTCCCCGCTGACGGAGATCTCCTGGCTGAGGCACAGGAAGAAACGAGCTGTGGGTTTCCCTCCCTTCATCCACACTGGTTTGCCTGCTGCACCAAGCCCGTATTTCCTGTAATACCATGCCCTGACACTAACCCTCATCGGCTGAGCATAAATATCACCACTCAGCGCATTTTGGATATATATGCTACCAACATCATGTTAAAATATATTATCCAGTACTGACCTGCGTTCAGCCAAGGACTGCACCACAGATACCCTACCAGGAATCTCTTTCCAGCCCCCGCTGCCATTTGTGCTGCTGTAAGCCGCCTCCATCCCATTTACATTCACGCCCTTGTTTTCCTGATTCAGCACTAACAGTGCTGGCGTTAACTATCTCTTCTTACCTCGGTTTGGTATGCTTGGCTGCTTTCCTCTCAGTGCCCTTTGCTCCAGATTTTTGGCGTTTGTATGTTCTGTCCCATGGATAGTGTCCTCGGTTACACTTCCTAAAATAAAATGATTCTATTTCCAAGCATGCAAACACATTTCAGCTCCCATATTTGTTTAATTCACAAAAGCTCAATTAGTCTTTAACAAACACACAACCCCTGCAGGGTAACTCTGTCTGCCTCTCTCTCTCTTGCTCAAAGCTGTTGCCATCATCATTATACAGGCAGCCTGAACCTATCCTGTCTCCTCACAGATGCCCCGCAGCGTCTTCGAGGAAATGAAGTTCCTGGAGCTCATGATAGTTGTTGATCACAACATGGTGGGTGCCCCCTAGTGGCGATTCAGCAAGCCTGCACTTATATCACCTTTCTGATCATGCAGAGTCCCTAAGACAGGGCTCCCCAGTTCCGGTCCTGGAGGGCAAGAACCCAGCAGTGTGCAGATTACCAGGTTTAGTAGGTGTGTCTGAGCAGGGAAATCTGCACATTGTGTTGGATTCTGGCCCCCCAGGACTGGACCTGAGAAGCCCTGCTTTAAAAGGGCTTGTAGTGGTCTGCCATATGCAGCAAAATAAGGGCCAAATAACAAACTGCATTAAGATGCATTTTGTGTAACATTTTTGTTGCAGAATTGTACGTCCTCCAGTTATCACCAATAAAACATTATTAGGTTTGTACTGCTATAAATATGGACAAATTTCTGCTGTATTACCAAGTGTATCAAGGTGTCATATAATGTATCATTTACTCATAACTAATATAGCAGCCTTCCTTACATGGCTACCTGCACCTCTGTTGATGTGCTGTGCTCATGGATGAGTTACTCCTCTTTGTACTCTAAAGTGACTAACTAGCTGCAGGACTAGGGGCCATTTCTCTACTTATGAGGTCAGAACACAGTGCTTGAAAAGTGAATCATGTTCCTAATTACCACTCTCTCAGTGTTCAGTGAAGAGGTGTTCAGTAAAAGCTTGCATAGTCACGGCTATTTGTGGCTTGAATTTTATATAGGTATACAATGCTGTCACTTGAAAATGCCATATACACAAGGGTTAAGGTGTAAGTTATATAGTTAGGGTTAGGGTTACGATTAGGATTTAGACATCTCCAGAATGTGCTGGTGCCAATCCTTCTGCCAGAGCATGCATGTGGACCTCCTCTTCCTGCAAAAACAGGTAAGCTCTAATTTATGTTTTGGCACGTATCTTTAAGTTAAAGTCCTTCTGAAGCATGCATTGTAAGTGTTAGACTTGCCCATTTTTATTTTGAACTACTCTTTTTAGTTTTTTTGTGCTTTGAAAGACACAGGTTGGTTTTGTTTTTAAGGAACTACACACCTGTATTGCTCACATAAAAAGACATTGGTATACAAGCATTTGGCCTTTCTGTGACTCTGCATTTGTACACTTGTGATGCATTTAGAGCTTTTTAAACTCTCTACAAATATGGAAAGCAACTGTGTAGTATTTCATGTCTCATTTCTATTGAATCAATTTCAATTCTGATTGAATCGAATCATTAGCTTGTGAATCGGAATCGAATCGAATCAGGACATCTGTGCCAATGCCTAGCCCTAATGTTGAGATAAAGCTTGTTTTCTCAAAATAGTTTATCAGCACGGCAGCGTGAGCTACGTGTTTTAAAAGGACGGTTCACATTGATTTCTCAGGGTTGCTCCGTATACCTGCAATTGTGTAAATGGAACCGTGTCAATCATAGCACATTTCGCTTAGTGGAATAACCAAAGATTCAGACAATGTGTGTTGATTTGAAAGTGGGTGTGAAGGTTTGTTTATATGAAGGTTAGGAATTTTTATTATCATGTTATCTATAAATGTTCAGTGTACAGTGAGATGACAGGACGTGACATGCACTACACCGTAAAACGCTACACAACAACAACACTTAATTTCAACTTTAAATGCCTGGATGCACACATTAAGTAACATAGTTACAGTACATATAGGCGCAGCAGCAAGCATGGCAGGGTGGCCCCAAGACGTCACGCTATGTTTTTCCTTGTAACTATTCAGAGAAAATTATCTCGATATCTCAAGAAAATGACATTTGTTATCTTGAGATGATAAGATAATTATCTCATTATTTGGAGAAAATGAGCTTTATTTTCCCGATATAACGAGATAAATTAATAACTGTCAGCACGGCCATGTTCGGCTCCTGACACCCAACAGTTTAGGCCTTCTCCTTCCTGTCTATATTCATGTCCTGCTCGCATCCTGTCACATGGAGGCAGTTTGAGTCACAACACCAGTATGATTCTGTGCTCACAGCCGTAGCCAAGCGCAGACGTTACTTTTACTTTTGTGAGGTTTGCAGAGGTCTCATTGAAATACCAGAGGAGGGTGTACACACTGCGGAACGTAGATGCTGCGGAACGTAGACGCTGCGGGACGTAGACGCTGGGAATAGCCTGTGTGTTACTGAGGTCTTTGGGGAAAAATCTGCAGGATTGTGAGTTGCCACTTTCACCTTCATGTTTTTTCTCCCCTTGTCCTGTAGTATAAGAGACACAAGACCAAGCAACACACCAAAAACTTTGCCAAATCCGTGGTCAATCTGGTGGATGCTGTGAGTAGCCTGGGAAAAATGGCGGAATGCATGGGGAAAGATGTCAGTGCCTCCAAAAATGTGTGCAGTCCTGTGTGCACCTCCACAAAGAGGTGGTGATCCCTCTCTGTAAAGAGAACGCCAATCCTGCCAGTGAGCGAGTAGATTTTTGCCTGTACCTTGACCAGGAGCTGGTGACCCCTACATGTTACTTATGTTGTCCGCATCTGGCCCCCTACTTGCCCTTAGGCGTCCTCTGACGTTGCCTGCAGCCTCATGCTTCCTGTTCTGTGCAGTAATAGTGTATGTCTAACAACAGGTCCTTGTCTTCCCCTGCCCCTCTGTCCGCTGTGCTGTCTGTGTGGATTGACAGGAAGCGACACCAACCTAAACCTTGCACCCTTTGACCCTGTCCCCCATGCGGTGCATCCACCTCTCCGCTACAACTGACAATGGCCCTGTCCCGCTGCATCTTCTTCCAATCTTAGGTTTTCAGGGATCAGCTGCACACGCGAGTGGTTCTAGTTGCCATGGAGATCTGGACTGAACGGGACCAGATTCCCATAAGCGTGCGGCCCTTGGAGATGCTGGGCGACTTTGCCAAGTACCGGCAGCACGGCATCAAGCAGCACGCAGACGTGGTGCAGCTCTTCTCGTAGGTCCCTCCTACCACCGATTTCATTGGATTTTCATCTTGTCACTCAACACTTCAAAGTAGCTGAGGACCCAAGATTCTAGAAGAATCGGGGAGATTTTGGGTCAGAGTTTTGAAGGTTGTGGGTTCAAGTCTGATTTGTATGATGTTTCACTGCTCTACATAGAAGGCTTCGTAAAAACAAAATAAATAATTCTGAACGGTTCTGCTTTGTAAGGAGGCTGATATTTATCTCTGCTGCTGACAGCAACGTGACATTTCACTACCGCAGAAGTTGTGCTGCCTACTTTGCGGGTGTGTGTTCGTCGAGCCGGGGAGTAGGTGTCAACGAGGTGAGTCTCCCCACCTCCACGGGCAATGCATCCATCTGGGATGACACTAGTATACAACATCCGATGCTGTCCCTCTCTAGTATGGCAGTACGTGGACGATGGCTGCCTCGCTTTTGCAAAGCCTGGCCCAGAACCTCGGCATCCAGTGGGACCCAGCCATCAAGAGAAGTAGGTGTCAGCCTCACCTGCCCCACACAGCCACACACAGCCACACATGCCTTTCCCACACAGTCACACATGCCTGTCCCACACAGCCACACCTACCCATCCCACACAGCTGCACACAGCCATACATGCCCATCCCACGCAGCCGTACACAGCCACACATGCCCGTCCCACACAGCCGTACATAGCCACACATGCCCAACCCACACAGCCACATATGCCCATTCCATGCAGCCACACACAGCCACACATGCCCGTCCCACACTGCCACGTACAGCCAAACATGCCCATCCTACGCAGCCGCACACAGCCACACATGCCCATCCCATGCAGCCACACACAGCCATACATGCCCATCCCACACAGCCGCACACAGCCATACATGCCCATCCCGCACAGCCGTACACAGCTGCACATGCCCATCCCACACAGCCTCAGACAGCCGCACATGCCCATCCCACGCAGCCGTACACAGCCATACATGCCCGTCCCGCACAGCCGTACACAGCCACACATGTCCGTCCCACACAGCCGTACATAGCCACACATGTCCGTCCCACACAGCCACACATGCCCATCCCACACAGCCGCACACAGCCACACATGCCTGTTCCACATACCCGCACATGCCCGTCCCACACAGTTGCGTACAGCCACACATGCCGTGCTGTTCCCTCCAGTTGAAACCCACGCAAATACAGATGCGATTCCACGTTGTATTACATTTGGGTACATCACTCGCATTGGAACAGATTTGTGCTATAACATTGCATGATGTAGTACAACTAACTTGTATTTATCTTTTATCATGCGATATTTTACTAACTAAATTAATATATTTTCAACCACAGTACTGCAATTATCTTCATATTCACCCACTTATTTATTACAATCTCTGTATGTTATGCTTCAGTTTTACACAGAAATTGTTATATGTGGTGCCATGTATTGTTGATGTTTGTTGTTTGTGTATTTGTGTGCTGTGCATTCTGTAATCATAAGCAGTTTCCTCCGTGATAGTAAAAGTGTTCTGATTGTGGTTCTGATATGCACACAGAATTATTCTTCATTTTCAGAGTCCAGTTATTTACAGCGTTTATTTCTTCACTTGCAGTTCATTTTCAGCTGTTGCACACTTTCCTTTAATGGCTTGTATAGTTAAAAATGTTGGTCACATAATCAGCTGAGTGGTCCGCTGGCATGCCTGCGAGTGTGATTCTCAGTCTGTGTCTTCCTCCCTCCGGCAGAGGAATGCGGTTGTGTGGACTCCTGGGTGGGCTGCATTATGGAGGACACCGGGTACTGCCCTACATCTGCACACGTTCGTGGGCCAAAGAACTGGTCATACAGAAGGGGCGGCCTTTTCTGCGCACATACTCCTTCCCACATATGCCGTTTTTCCAAAGGCATTCAATGCTTCTGTTTAAAGTTGGGAACTTGCACATTTACACACATATATTGATTGTTTTGCTATAATTGTGCAGAATTTTTGTTTACGTAATTAAGGAATCACTACCCAAGCCTATAAAAATTCAGAATCAGATGGCAACCATTATAAAAAAAAACACACAAGCCGTTTGTCAAGTGGAGATGACCCCAGAGTATCTTGTCTTGCCTCCTCGCCAAGCATCCAGCACCCGCGCAGGTTCTCCAAGTGCAGCATCTCCGACTACAAGGAGTTCCTGCTGAAGGGGGGCGGCTCCTGCCTCTTCAACCGACCCAACAAGGTCAACCCGGCGTCGCGCCTTTCACTCCGTACTGATGCCTGGCGCCATGCTCTTCACTCCATACTGCTACCTGGCCACTGCGCCCTTCACTCCGTACCACCGCCCAGCCACCGCGCGCTTCACTCCGTACTGCTGCCTAGCGCTGCCGCCCGGACACCGCGGCCTTCACTCTGTACCACCCCCTGGTGCTGCACCCTTCATTCTGTACTGCCACCAAGCCGCCATTCACTTCACACCATACCGGCGCCAGACATAATGCCCTTCACGCCGTACCGCCTCCTGGTGCCGCGCCTTTCACTCCGTACCGCCACCTGGTCACCGCGCCCTTCACTCTGTACCGCCGCCTAGCCACTGCGCCCTTCACTCCGTAATGCCGCCTGGCCACCACACCCTTCACTCTGTACTACCACCAAGCCGCCATGCACTTCACACTGTACTGCTGCCTGGCCACCACGCCCTTCACTCTATGCAAACGCCACATCTCATTAACGCTATGCTGTCGTCTACAGCTCTTTGAGGCGACGGAGTGTGGCAACGGCTACGTTGAGGTGGGAGAGGAATGCGATTGCGGTGTGCGGGTGGTGAGTTTCTGCATGTGAGGCAATCTATTTCTGCGGGCATCTGCCTCATTTGCTGACAATGCATCTCCACAAATGTCTCCTTTGCAATGTGCATGCGCGTGTTGCAGGACTGCTACAGGGAGTGCTGTAAAAAGTGCTCCCTTGCCAACGGTGCCCATTGCAGCGACGGGCCATGCTGCAACAACACCTGTCTGGTAAGCATACTCTCTCCATGTAAGTGTGGGGGGGGGGGTGGTGGCAGAGACATGCCAATGTATATTCTGAAAAAGAGTCCAGTTAACCAGATGCACTATTTCCTGCCTCTGACCCATCCCACGCAGTTCTACCCACGAGGATACACCTGCCGCTATGAGGTTAATGACTGTGACATCTCGGAAACATGCACTGGGGACTCTGGCCAGGTGGGTTTGACCAGATGGGGGCGCCTTCGGCCCTGGTTCTGTCTCATGTCATACCGTGTGATGAAATAGCACCACCGCGAGGGCGACATGACGGCTGATGGCAGTTTCTCGTTGTCCTCTCCTCCTCAGTGCCCCCCCAACCTTCACAAGCAGGACGGCTATGCCTGCCACCTCAACCAGGTGAGATGGAGGACAAGAGTGTGGGTGGGGGAGGGGTGTTGAAAGTATGAGGGATGATAGAACATGAGCCTATGGCTGTTTCAGGGACGCTGCTACGGTGGCGAATGCAAGAACCGAGAGAGCCAGTGCAGATACATATGGGGCCCAAGTAAGTAGAGTAAGTCCTGCCTAGCCCAGTGTTTTCCAGTCCGGTCCTGGGGGACCCACAGATGGTCCATGTTTTTGCTCCCTCCCAGCTCTCTGTCAGACAGTCCTCATACTGGGAGCTGGGAAGGAGCAAAAACATGGACTGTCTGCAGGTCCCCGAGGACCGGATTGGGAATCACTGGCCTAGAGGATTGAGGAGCTGGCTGAACCAGGGTCTAGAGGCCAAGGTCTTTGGATCAGGTTCTTCCTGTCTTGGTGATTCTATTTATGAACCATTTAACTACCACATCCCATTCCCTGGGCTAGATGCTGGGGCATCGGAGAAGTTCTGCTATGAGAAGCTCAACACTGAGGGGACCGAGAAGGGCAACTGTGGAAAGGACGGAGAGAAGTGGATCCAGTGCAGCAAGCAGTGAGTCTGATGCTAGTGTACAGCCATCAGGATCCAGCAGCACAGGCTTCCATAGACCACAGCATGTTCTTATGGCACAGCCTTGGTGCCGAACAGCGTCAGCACAACACAGCACAGATTGGCTTTATTATATCGCCGTTACCTCCAAGTCTAGGTCACTCGACTGTAGAAGAGGTATGGTAGTGCGCTGAAGACATGGCAGCCCAGTCTAGCTGTAGTCTACTCAAGGAGAGAGGCTGAGTTGGTTCTCTGTCTCATTTTCCTCCCATGCAGTGATGTGTTTTGTGGATACCTCCTCTGCACCAACATTGGCCGGACCCCTCGCATTGGGCAGATGAAGGGTGACATCACACCCACCTCCTTCAACCATCAGGGCAGGCTGGTTGACTGCAGGTCAGGAGGGGCAAGCACTCACAGCTACAGTCCACTGTGGAGCAGGCCCCGGGCCTGGCCCTCATGTCCCTCTCCCCTTGCAGTGGTGGGCATGTCCTCCTGGATGATGAGACTGACCTGGGATATGTAGAGGATGGCACACCGTGTGGGCCCTCTATGATGTGCCTTGACCACAAGTGTCTGCCCATCCAGTCCCTTAACATGAGTGCCTGCCCCAGTGGCTCCAGCGGCCAGGTCTGCTCCGCCCACGGGGTAAGTTTTACTGCTACACCAATCAGGTTACTCATATTCTTCCCCACCTACAGGGTGAGTATCAACATTTATCAACCAGGATGGCTGCATCAATCAGTTATTTTGATGTCTACCACCAGACTCCTCCCTTTTAACCATCCTCCCTCTGCATAACCAGGTGTGCAATAATGAGGCAGCGTGCTCCTGTGATGCCACCTGGGCTGGGACGGACTGCAGCATGCCGGACCCCCCAAAGGAGCCCCCGCCTAAGGAAGATGAAGGACCCAAGGGTTTGTCACCTTTGTTCACACCTGGACCAGAGATCCAGTCACATTTCCTGACTCCGGAGCTTCACCCAGAGCCACTGAGCCACTATCATAAGTTCATTTGGTTAAGTAACTTAAAGACAGGGAACAGATGATGGACACCGAGTGTCTCCTCACTGACCTGCCTTCCGTTCTTTATGCTGAGGTTTGCTGCTCCCTGTTGCTGGAGCTCTGTGCTGCTCCCTGGCTCTCCCTCAAAGCCAGGTCATCAATATTTAACCTGCATTGATTAGTTAACATGATCGGGCTCTTCAGAATGCATTAAATAAAACAATACAATAACACATTCATAACAACAAGGAATCCAAAATCAGATTACAGCATTTAGTCATGAACCATCCAAATGCTTAACATACAATTTTTTATTATCTAACAAATTTAATGGAAAAGGGAAGGTAACTGAAGAGCAAATTGCCAAAACTCACCCAGTGCATTTGTTCTTGTTCTTGAGATATGATTTTCAATTACATGAGCACAAATGCATCTGGTGCAGTTCACATAGTATGTAACTGAAATAATGAATATGTCCATTATAGGAAGGATAAAACGTCACATTTTCACCATTAGATATTTCTTTACTGAAAACAAAAAGAAAAACTAGAAAGAATTTGGTGTATTGTTGTGATTTTTCTAATGAAGTAGAGGGTGCCGGACTCATTAGCGAAGCTAACATTCATTACCGCATTAACATTTCTGCTAACTTTGAAAACTGTTAGTGGACCAGTTAGCTTCCACTAAATTTAGTTCCACTAACTGTAAATCCGCTAACTGTACATCGGCTAACTGTAAATCCGCTAACTGTACATCCGCTAACATTTTTTCACAGGTAAAGTGAATAGAGTTTAATAGCCAAAAACGTTTGAAAAACACTATTTTCTAAAATCATACGTATTTGTTCGTATCTGTTGTGGGTGTGTCTGCAGCAGTCTGTCTGCCATGCTGTTGGGCAGGACGTGATTGGTCGATAACTTGTCGGATTTAAGGTAGTTTGGGCTAAATGTAAGTGAATGAAGATAAAGTCCATTTAAACTGGGGTCCCCTGAACTAGCAGAGAGGGCCTGTATAACAAAGCTGGGTTTCTTGCTTAGCTGGATAACATGTCAGATTTAAGGTACCCTAGATTAAATGGACTTGGTCTTCGTTCAATTACATTTAGCCCAGATTACCTTAAATTTGACAAGTTATCTAGCTAAGCAAGAAATCCTGAATCTAACAATACCTAATTTGGTAAATCCTAGATGTTCCCTTGTAATTACTCTAGTCCGACAGGTTTCAGAACTACAAATAAAGCTATATTCAAATAATATAAGTTACCCATTATCATTAGCCTCCGCTATTTTTTTTAGTGGTTTACGGGTTTAGTGTTATTGAAACTTTGGAGTTAGCAGATTAGCGGTTATAGAAGTTAACTTTTTGCTTAGCTGTGCCCACTACTGGAGTCAAGAAAAGCCACTCAGAATTTGCTCCCAGGTCCAGGGAGTAGCAAACCCTGGCTAAGGACGATGGTCCGCCTGGAGCCACTGTGAGCTGGCGTGGCACCAATGCCATGTAAGGAGAGACGCTCATGCTCGGTGGGAAAGCCAGGATAACAGCACACGGTGTCCTAGACCAGTGTTTTATCCCACAGTGTGACCCACACTTATGACTGGTTTTTATTCCACATGCTTGTATTCTCTGGAGCGGGGGTCCGTCACTGGGGAATATATCCTCCTAGGAAAGGCTTTGCTGGGTGGGAGGGTAGAACATGTCATTGATAGTCCCAGTCGAACTCCGTGCGCACTTTGCCTCCGGTCAGCTGGTGATGATGCTCTGTTTTGAATGACCCCTTTTCCCTCTGTGCAGTGAGCATGGCCACTAACAGGCTGATAGGGGCAGTAGCAGGGACCATTCTGGCCCTGGGGGTGATTTTTGGAGGCACAGGGTGGGGAATAGAGTAAGCATCTTTCTCCCTTTCACAGTTCTCCCTTCCATAGTGGTTGCCTCCGTGGGGGATTGGGGTTG
>JAAGVU020000001.1:41111525-41122638 GCA_011763525.2 Mormyrus iriodes
CCCCCCCATTGTAAATACTATTAATTCTATCTGTTGTTATGACCATTGTTGTTGTTATTATTACCACCATGTCATGCAGTGTTTAACCCTCTCCTTTCTGGGCCATGTGGGGCATGTACACAAAATGCAAGGAAAGCAAGTTGACCTGAAATGACCCTTTGCTGTGCTGGGCATTGTTGCCTTGGACCAGTTGCCTCTCGCTGGTTGGGTGTTACTGCCCTGAGCCGTTTGCCCAAACACTGCAGTGCATGTAAAACATCAGCACTGGTTTACCTTTTCTTGGTTGAGTATAAAGACCTTGGACTGGTTGTTCCTTGCATAGGGCATCAGTATTGGACTAGTTTACCCTCACCGTGTAGAACATCAGTGGTTGACTGGAACTCCCTCCCTTCATTGAGTTGGGCACCGATACTCTGGACAGATCAACCTTGACAGTGTAGTACATCATTGCCTTGGACTGACTGGCCCTTCTTTGTAAGACATCAATCAGCCATGTAGGTTTTGTGTGGATGTGGGGGCGGGGGAGCTTCTTTAGCCCCCCCCCATATGCATGTCATTTATCATATATCCACCCTAAATAGACACCTTTGACCTTACAGCAGCACTGGACCATTGTGTAGTGTATTAATATTCATCATAAAATGCTACTGCAATAGGGCCCCAGTTATAATTTCCATCACAAGGGATTTACAGCTGGACCAGTAAACCCGTCTCTTAATACAGATATTACTTCATTATTATTTCATGTATCCATTACTTGTTTTCCACGCTGAGTATCTGTGCACCATCTTTCATTTGACAAGAACGTCCATGTCTCCTATGAACATCAGGGTCTCATGTGTTTCTCCCCACAACCCTTCACAGGTCCTAGCGCCACCAATCTTATTATAGGCTCCATTGCGGGGGCCATCCTCGTGGCGGCCATTGTGCTGGGGGGGACAGGATGGGGCTTTAAGTAAGCAACACGATGCATGTCTTTTCTTCCATGAGTCTGGCATCTCTCCTGCTTACAGACACCAAGGTTTGAGCTTCTGCTACTGAAAGCCAGGGTCCAAGCGATAAGCTGATGAGATCAGAGACTCGTTAGCTCAGAGTACAGATGAGGGAAGGCCTGTTGTCACATGTGGGCATCCCAGGCAAAAAAGAATATTGTTCCTGATGCACAACCCGGCTCATGCAACAAGTCAGCAGCACGGGAACCTTGGGGTTTGTGGGTTTAGAACTGAGCAGACCATGGAAACAAAGGAGACGTGCAGAAGGAGCTTCGGCTTGCTAAGAGTAAAGCCTTCAAATCTGTAGCAGAACCCCAAACCAACGGGCCCAGCCCAGCTCAAAGCTTGACGCGCATGTGCCTGAAAAACACTTGACCCATCTGGATGGGAGACATGAACACCTGCAAGAAGAATGGAGTTACTCTGAACTGACATTCTGCTTCCTGACTCCCGTCAAACGACGTGCAGGTTGCCATGCTTTAGCTGCCATCATAGTGCTTGTGTGGGCTGGGGTCACTGGTTCCTGTGTTGGTTTTTGGACCACTGCCCACTGAGCTCACGCAGGTGTCTGTCGCCCTGTACAGCACACACATCAGTGCTCAGGGCCTGCTATTATGCTGATCTGCTGATTCTTAAGGGAAGGATGGCCTAGTGGGGCTCAGTGAATGAGGAAGCATCACATTAGCTAAGAGTTGATGTGGTACAGGAAGTGAAAATGGAACAAGTCTTTGAATAGAATTTTTTAGACTCATTTGCCTTGATTCTGATGGAGCTTTTGAAGGGACTCATCCGGGGAAACAAAAGAGCATTAAATATGAGTAAAGTGCAAGAGGTGCTGGAGAAACTGAACGAATTATGGTCAGGTAAGGGGTAGGGTGACATTAAACATATGGATGGTCTTTTGCCTGAGCAGTGGCAGTTCCTGTCAGCTCTCTGTCGCTTTGTGCGCTCAGAGAGAAGCCCTCATTTCATCCTCAGCGTCCGCACCCATCTTTGGGAGGGAGATATGTACACATTGTCTGTCCCCATCCGTCTTAGAGCACCTGCACTTGCACACCTGGCCTGGACACTTCTGTGTTAGCACTGACCAAGGCTTGAAGCTTAGAAGGATCAGCTAGGATGGAGAGCTTACCAAGACTGTTAGCACCCACCGAAAGCATGTGGGTCGAAATGGCATCTTGGTGGGTGGGAGGGAAGAGGGCTTTTGCATGCTGACTGGACCAAGCTGGGACAGAACAAGGTGGGTCAGTGCATTGCAGAAAGGCTGGGCTTGCCCCTAGGAACCCCCCATCCCAGCTGACACGCACCGCCGCCATCCACTCGCCGCTGATTTCTTTTTCAATCCGATATCGCCAGAGGGTGAGGGTTCATGCGGAGTGGTGAAAGAAGCCATACCCCCACTTGGCTGGCTGCAGCCTTTATGCCATGGCTGACCACACCTCCATGAACGACCGGGCTCCGCCCCTTATGCAGAGCTGGACCCCCTGGATTGGCCCACCAGCTGCCATTACTGCCTGCCTCACAGACCTGGTACAGACACGGTGTGCTGCACTGCATGCCCCCATCCACAGCGATAGCGGTGTCCTGTGCTCGCCTGCTATTGGACCAGAACTGCGATAGCGATGGCAGATGCTTGCCTGCTATTGGATCAGATGCATGACAGACTGCTGGATGCCCCACAGGAAGCCACAGTACGGGGAGGTTGTGCCAAACCCCTTGGTGTCGTTGTGCCTATTGTACCGTGACGTCCACTTGCCCTTCCTTTCAATACTCTGTTTTCTGTTTTGTGTTGTTTTTTTCCTTTATTGGTAATATTTGTTCAATCCAGTGTGTTTTCCGTATAGAGTTGCATCCACACACAGAAATGCTGTTTGTATCTGATGGCAAAAGAGAAGCAGATCCACAGATTAGTACCTCTTCTGCTAGCCAGCACTACCAGGACGAAATGGAATCAAATGATTCTTTCACAGAGTGTCAGTAGGTAATGGATTAGCCTATAGCAGGGCCCATTGAGACATAGTCAATCAATCAATCAGACTTTATTCATGTAGCACTTTTCCTACAAACACAATGCAACACAAAGTGCTTTACATAATAAAAACAATAGCAATCCCTGCAGAATATTGTGGCGTGCAAGAAATAGCAAAAGGAGACCATGAAAAGGACAGCCCTGGCAAATCTGAGTGGCAGGCCAGCTGGGCCCTGGGTGGTGCTGGGAGGAGGCGAAGGCTCTAGTCTGTGATGTGCTGCTTGTGGCTAAGTGCTCTGACTGGCCCTGATTCCCGTTCTCTTTCTTCCATTCCATTGGCAAGGAATGTCAAGAAGAGAAGGTATGACCCCAACGCCAGCGCCATCTAGGGGCAGGCAGGGGACAGCACTGGCCGGAAGGGTCCTCCACGGGTTTGTTTTTCATCTACAGAAGGACTGGGGTTACTGCTGCCCTACTTGGGCAGTTTACTTGAAGAAAAGAAAGACACACAGGCAAATACAGCAGCTTCAGCACCCTTTTAGCTGAATAGAAATGCAGGCTCTAAGCGCCCCCCCCGATCCCTCTACGTTTTTCACCAAGCCTGGTTATCAGTGTGAAAGATTTCTTCTCTTGGAAACACCAGTGCAGACCCTTCGATGGGGCAGGGAGGGGCATGGCACAGCATCCAGGCCATCTGCAGCCAACGTTACTTCCTGTACAGGACAACCCCGCCCTTTTCCCGGCATGACGGCCCTCGCTGAAGGATCCCGCATGGCTACGAGAGCTTTGAACGCAAACAAAAGCAAACTTATCTCAGAGAAGAAGGAGATGTCACATGTAAAAAAGCAACCCTTCATGGGGGGGTGTCTGTTTGCTTGCCTGGGCCCCAGGAACCATGTCGACAAAATAGAACTATAGACAAGACTGTGCATAGAGTAGCCAAAACTCACTAAATTTTAACATATCATTTGACACAGACATTAAATGCTTTTTTTTATTTTAGCATGTTATATAGTGGGTGCCTTGGGCTATGTTTATGAAAAACAAAGAAAAAAAAGCTACTATGACTTTGGACAAATTATTATATATTGCCTACAATCACATTCAGGAACTGGGGTCAGAAAATAGTATGTGGGAGGGGGCTGCAAAATCCCTATGTCATGTCGACCCCAAGGACAGTTTCTTTGGTTTATATTTTGTCACAAGGATCTCAGCATACATACAAAAAAAACAAAGAATTAAAGGAGTAGATACATGGGCATCCCCCCACCCCGGAGTAAATAAGTAAAAAAGTAAATAAAGACTGTCATACGCAACCCCACATACTGGGCTTTTGTATTCAAACAGTTTCCAGAGATACTTTCCTGACACCTGCAGCTTGTAATTCAACGTATTCTCAAGATGAAAAACAATGCTTCACATGTTGGCTTGGCATAATAGAAACCAGGGTTATTATCCATCAATCCATCTTCTGAAACTGATTTTCCTATACAGGGTTGTGGGGGGCCTGAAGCCAATGGGCACAAGACAGGGAACAACCCAAGATCAGGTGCCAACCCATTACAGGGGGCACTCACACGTGTAATTTGGTAACTCCAATTAACCTCAGCATGTTTTTGTACTGGGGGGGGGAACCGGGTACCTGGAGGAAACTTGGGAAGAACATGCAAACTCCACACACATGGAGCCATGGCGTAGAGTCAATCCCTGGTCCCAGTGGGGTAAGTCAACACTGCTATCCACTGCATCACCATCAGGGTCTTTATTGTTAATGAAAACTAAAATTGTAGGAAAACATTTTCATAAACTAAAATAAAATGATTCAAAAATAAAATGAAGTTTATAAAATCTAAAATTAAATTAAAACTTTAAATATTACATCTAAAACTAAATGAAATAAAATAAAAACAAACGTTAAATACTTTCCATTACTGTTTTTTAAAATATTTAATTTAATGATTTGTTTATCTTTAATGACCATTAATAATACCACGAACATGTTTTGCCTGTTTTGAGGACATCAGTGCATAATGTGCACTATGTATTCATGCAGGGTTCTCTTTCAGTCAGTCCCTAGACATAAAATGACAACATGGGAGAACATGCAAACCTTGCCCACCTGGAACCCTGGTGGAGGCTTGAACCCTACTCCTAGAGAGGTGAGGCAACAGTGCTAACCACTGCACCACCATGCACCCCTGAAGCTCAAACAGCCATCCTTCTATCCATTTTCTGCCGCTTATCCAGGGTCGGGTCGCGGGGGCAGCAGTCTATGCTGGGATTCTCAGACCCTCCTCTCACCGGCCACCTCCTCCAGCTCCACTGGGGGAATACCAAGGTGTTCCCAGGCCAGCCGAGAGACATAATGTCTCCAGCGTGTCCTGGGTTGGACCCGGGGCCTCCTCCTGGTTGGACATGCATGAAACACCTCCCCAGGGAGGCCTTCAGGAGGCATCCTAGATAGATGCCCGAACCACCTCAACTGGCTCCTTTTGATGCAGTGGAGCAGCGGCTTTACTTTTAGCCCCTCCCAAATGTCTGAGCTCCTCACCCTCATCTCTAACACTGAGCCCAGCCACCCTGTGGGGGAATCCCATTGTATCCACGATCTCATTCTTTCAGTCACTACCCAGAACTCTTGACCATAGGTGAGGGTAGGAATGTAGATCCAGTGGTGAATCGAAAGCTTGGCCTTCTAGCTCAGCTCCTTCTTCACCAAAACAGAACAGTAGAGCGTCTGCATTACTGCCTACACTGCACCAATCCGCCTGTCAATCTCTCGCTCCCTTTTTTGTGAACATGACCCAGAGATACTTGAATTTCTCTGTTTGAGGCAGTAAATCATCCCCCACCAAGCGAAGGCAATCCACCCTTTTCCAGTTGAGAACCATGGCCTGAAATTTGGAGGTGCTAATCCTCACCAACAGGACCACATCATCTGCAAAAAGCAAAGACGAGATCCACCATACTCCTGGAGCACCCCCCACAGGACTCCCCGAGGGACACAGTCGTATGCCTTTTCCAAGTCCATAAAACACATGTATACTGGTTGGGCAAACTCCCATGAACCCTCCAGTATCCTTGTAAGGGTGAAGAGATGGTCCAGTGTTTCCCGTGACCAGAACGGACCCTCCTCTCCAGTACCCCGGCATAGACCTTCCCCAGAAGGCTGAGGAGTGTGATCCCCCTAAAGTTGGAACACATCCTCCGATCCCCTTTCTTAATATTGGGGTGACCATTGGGGGGTGGGTTTAAAGGGCTAAGTTAATGCACTTTGAGTTAAGAGTTAAGCCCAAAATTATTCAAACCCATATCAAATATTGATCTATAGTGAATTTTTATTTGACCAATAGGTTTCTTCTGGCTGGAAATGGCATAAGCACCTGACAGAACATAGGCAGACATTGTGCTAGAGATATAAATGAACAAAAATAAACTATTTTGATGTTTATTTAACATTCTTACAAAAAATGCCATGTCCAAAATTATTCATACCTCAATAATTAATGGCAAAACCTATATTTGCCATCACAGCACTCAAACAATTCTCATAATTGCTAACAAGCTTTTTGTATGTGTCTACTGGGATTTTGAACCACTTCTCTTTTGCAAAGATCTCCAGGTCTTTCAGGTTGGAAGGCTCCCTTGTCATCGCTCTGGTCTTCAGTTCCCTCCACAGATTCTCGATGGGATTCACGTCTGAACTCTGGCTGGGCCACTCCAAAATGTTAATATTGTTTTTTGTTAACCAGTTCTTGACCACTTTGGCTGTATGTTTTGGATCATTGTCTTGTTGGAGGATCCAATGCTGCCCAAGGCCAAGTTTTCCTGCAGACTGCCTGATGTTTTCCTCCAATATCTTCATGTAGTCCTCTTTCTTCATGATGCCAATTACTCTGACAAGGTTGTGCCAGGTGTAAATGGACGATATAAGCGCTGTCCACTTGTGATGGGATCACCCAGAACACATTAACACCAGGGGTGAACAGGGCCAAATACATTCTAGTAACTGAGCTTAAACAGAAACTAGTGTCACATATATCAAATAAGCCTCAGCAAAAAGTTTCTAAAATAGTCCTTCCAATGATTTATGCCTGATTTCATAGAGGTCAAAATAGGCCTTATATGCATAACAGAAATCTAAAAGGCCAGCTTCAATGATCATTCGGTCCCCGCCCACGACACTCTGACCCCGGGAGGAGGTTCCTCGGAGGTTGTGCCCCCCGGGAGTTGGTTCTGCCTCCGCGGTGACTGCCGCATAGGATCCGGAAGCCGTCCGAGCTTCGCACTACCTTCTCCCCAAAAAGGTGAATATTTTTGCGTTTCGCCGTTTAAAATGGTTTAGAAAAGGGTTTTATTGGGCGTTGATTTAGTTATGAATATATATTTACTTG
Source organism: Mormyrus iriodes (assembly GCA_011763525.2). Classification (NCBI taxonomy): domain Eukaryota; kingdom Metazoa; phylum Chordata; class Actinopteri; order Osteoglossiformes; family Mormyridae; genus Mormyrus; species Mormyrus iriodes. The sequence continues at coordinate 41,118,881 of JAAGVU020000001.1, forward strand.
ATTTGTAAATCCGTTAAATATCAGAAGCCTGTTTTACAATTCATATCATGTGAAATATCATTTTATGCTGTTATAATAGTAATTGTTATTACAATAATTATTATAGTGAGTTATTATTATTATTAGTAGTAGTAGTAATAGTAGTAGTGGTAGCGATGTTTTTTTTCGTTATTCAATCAATCTTTCGTATTGGGTATTGATTAAATAGCCTACTTTATGTTACTGTAAGTTAGAAAACTTACCTTAATTGTTGGTGACGCTTTACTTTCGCTTGCCTTCACTGAGTGGACACTTACGGAATTTTAAAACATGGTTTATTAGTTACTGTATTACAGAATCATAGGTATTAGGCTATTCTCAGGCTGTTGACATTAACATTTGTCATTTCTGTAGAAGTCATTGTCGGTAAAATTTTACAAAATCTTAACTTGTGAAACACGTTTTTACACTCCTGGTCCTGGAGTGCAAATACTCCTTTAGTCGTATTTTCGGATAAAATGAGATTTAAAGAGAAAATGATGAGCAATGGAACTAACAAGATCAATAATTACATATAAGCGATTTTTGTGACGCCATCAAGTCGGACGGCAGCTACAGCATCGCATTGCGAAAGGAAAGCTGATCCATTTAACTGTATTTGTGAATCGAGTTTCGTCCGAGGCAAATTTCAGTCAACTTTCAAATGTTAATATATTTGAAGAGTATTAACTAATCAACGTATGATTCGAAAGTGAACGGCATATGTACCGTCACGGGTTAACTGTTTTCCTGGTTGCTTTATTACTTCTGTTAATTAATCCGATTTCATTCCATTTCATATCCTTTTTATATACCGAAGACACGGGAAGGGCGCACTTTGTACCTACCCCGTTATCACTGCTTGTCACCCTTGTCAGGTCCCTGTAACTTTGTGCAGACAGGTGATGGAGTTTCAGATGGTTCTGCTCAGCGCGGAGCTGGCTCTTCACAGGAAGGAGGTGGAGGCATTAGCATTCCTCTGCACCGACCTGCTCGGCAGGGACCTGAGCGGAGTGACTGCGGCCAGCCAGCTTTTCACCATGCTGCAGAAGGATGACCTCCTGTCCGCAGAGGACCGATCTCTTTTGACAGAACTGCTTACCATCTGTAGACTTAACAAATTAATCCGTGCTTGCCACCTACCTCCTCCCTCCAATCGCGTGACTCCCTACAGGTACTGATTTGTTTTTAAACTGTATTGACGAACTTGTTTTCGTGCCTAATAAGTCGGCTTAAACCTGTGTTTAAATCAGTTGCTTACTTGAGAACATCATCTTTAAACCTAAGTAATGGAGTGAGTCGAGCCTCACTACTTATTAATTTGCGAAAGATCCTACAACGCCACTGAAAATTTTGAGTCTCCGTATAATGTCTTATTTTGCTTTTCAGTTTGGGATACACTACTCCCACAACTCTGTCTCAGAAAAGAACCAGCAACCTGAAAACATTGTAGAGAGTTATGGGAGCTGTGAATCTCAAATATAACAGAATGTTCAACACATTTCAGAAAGATGCTGTTTGAACTGTCAGAGGAAATCACAGAGGATGACTTTAAGAAAATCAAGTTCCTGCTAAATGAAACCCTTTCTCGGAGTAAATTGGATGAAACCACTGTAAGTGAATAATGGTCACTGAATTGTCCCATCTGCCAAAACAGGGCAGTGTGTGTTTGTTAGGGGAGAGAAAACACTGCATGAAATATTAAGCCGTTTGTTGCTTTCAGACGATGTTTAAACTCCTGCTGGAGATGGAGAAGGCAGACAAGCTGAGCCACAGTAACCTGAAAACACTGGAGAGAGTTGTAGGAGTTGTGTATCCCAGACTGAAAAGCAAAATAAGCCATTATATGGAAAATCGGGGTAAGTTTTACAGTGGAGATGTAGAATCTTTAATGAATATAAACGTGACTCATGCTGAGGTGTTCAGTGGAGGCCGATTTTTGAAGAAGCAAACGTCATGTCATAAAGAGTCTCAACTAAACTCAGCTAATTTAATGTAGTGATTCCATATAAAAATAGTGCCTTTTGAGAATCCCTGGTCTGCATTATTTTTAACTGATTGTTTGGAAGGGTCCATGTCTATATAATTTGCCCAAGTACTTACCAGAGGTCAGGCACGTAGCCAAGTAGTAAAATTACAGGTATGACCACCTACTCTCACCCTTGAGACCCATGAGCGTTATTTCAGGCCAGGAGCCTGCCATAGGTGTGTATCCTTGTCTGTGACACATACATGTCTTGCAGGGACCCATTCCCTGCAGAATGGCGAGAGCAGGAATGAGAGCGTGAAGCTGTCTATGCCTGAACAGAGTTTGACCGCTGGACAGGTTGCTGTTTGTCCGTCAACTGAATGCACATCACTGTCCATGGCTCTTTTTTTAACAGATACTTCACCTGTTTTTGTTGCCATGTTACTTTTAAGGTCATATGTAAGCGTGTAATGTTTTTCTCTTTAGAGTACACTGCCCCATCCCTCAAACTACAGCCTTACTTCAGGTATGTTTAATTTGCCTGATTCTTCCTGATTAGCAAAGCAAGGGCGAGTCAGATTCAGACTTCTCAAGTGTGAATTAAACTTCAGAATATTACTTGTCAGCAAAGAACAACCTTTCTCTGTTCAGCAGCCATGCAGGAATCCCATATTAGGATCCCAGTGGAGACTGAATTCAGTAATATGACGTTGTCCTCCGGCTTACCTCAGGTACCTGGAGTTTCCCCTGCCATCAGCTCACATACAAAAACACACCTTTTCGGGGTGCCTTAAAAAGCCAGAAAAAGATAAACTTGTCTCCTTGAGTCATAGATGATTGTTCTGTCTTGTAGGCACCCAGCCATTTCAACCAGGGTAACTCCTATGGTGAGTCATTCTAAAAAGTGTCACCTCTATAGCCATGCTGATTTTTAAAGATGAAGCAGAATCATGTAAGCCTAACTACATTTACTTGTCTTTCATTCATGGGCTGGTTGTGGGTGTGTAATTTTGTGTAATTTGGGGTCGGTGTGCAGCTCACAGACATACTTCTGCACTGGCGTAGCTGCATACCATATGCCCAGGCCTTCGGCATAGCCTTGACGTGTGCTTTCCCAGAATTGTATGTACACATCGCGGCAATGCAGACTGCGACAGCTATGATCTGTCTACTTGGTAGCATCACACTTCCTCCTATCCAAATGTTTTGTTGTTGTTTGTTTCCAGCTGGGGGGATTTTAGGATGGGACGGGTTGTGTTTAGTTTATTGCTAGCCTGCTGGTTTTACCACAGTTACAGCTGTTAGAAAAATATCCTTGCAGCCATTTGTACTAAGGCTGTATGAAATTGGTAAATGTCAGATATTGCGATGTGATTTTTTTGATAAAGATTACGAGGAACTTTGAACTGTCTTTTACAGGTATAGTAGATAATCTTGAAAACGATCTATAATTAAAATTGCAACGCTTACAAGTAAATGTTTTAACAAAACTTAGATCCACCATGCTCAGCCAGCTGGCATTTTGGCGGTGTAATTGCAGAGCGACACAGACACCAGTGCACAAGTATAAATGCTCGCAACAGCATAGGCCACATGTGTAGGTTACGGCGTAGGTTACAGCATGAGTCACTTGCGTAAGTTACAGCGTAGGCCACTTGCGTAAGTTATGGGGTAGGCCACTTGCGTAGGTTACAGCGTAAACCACTTGCGTAAATTACGGCGTAGGCCACTTGCGTAGGTTACAGCATAGGCCACTTGCGTAGGTTACAGC
>JAAGVU020000001.1:41122738-41149877 GCA_011763525.2 Mormyrus iriodes
GCGTAAATTACGGCGTAGGCCACTTGCGTAGGTTACAGCATAGGCCACTTGCGTAGGTTACAGCATAGGCCACTTGCGTAGCTTACATAGCAGGCATGACACAGAAGTATAAGTCAGTCTTAAGCCTCTGTGCCTGTGATCAGGTCACCGATTTGATGGTTTGAGCCCGGCCTCAGCAGAATATTAATATGTCCGTGGGTCCTTGAGCAAGGCCCTTAACCGACAGCTCTCTGGATGTTGCAAGGTGGCTGCCCTTCGCTGTGACCCCCTAGCCTGCTCGCACCGTTAATAAAAGCAAGATGGGGCAAAGTGAAAACAGAATTTCCCCACAGGGATATCACTATTCTGTTCTGTAAGAAATGTCTTCCAAATAGGCAAGTGGGTGTCAGAAGGTTTATCCTAGACACTGGGACATCTGTAGAACATTGAACATATTCATATGTACTTGAATGTAATGTAGGACACTTGGTCCTGATATCCATGATGTACTGTGCAGTCCAGCCCTCAGTGAAAATGTTTCGGAGGATGAGTGAATGTAAGGGATTTGACTTTGTCCTATTCTTAGATGGTGGGCCTGCTGAAACACCAAACAGTCTAATCCCGTTACGTGTAGATGACAAAGAGGCGCCTGAATCCACAGGTGAGCTCTTTCCTGGCTTTGCCTCTACATGCCGCCTGTTCTCCTGTCCTCTCATGATGGCACCCTCATGTGAATCTGCTGCTTCCTCAGCATATAGCCAACATCTTCTTCGTATTGCTGTATCTGAGAAAATAAACTTTGCTCTCTTCTAGTAGGCCAAAAGCTAGAAGCCCCAGACACTCCTTTGGATGACCAGGTATCACTCTGTGTTCCTCTGGTATAGTACATTTTATGTTCTTGTGACTGAAGGGGCTCATGAAGTCATGTGGCATGAAAATATGTGACCTGTAAGTTTCAGTGCTTTAATTTGTATGGTGTTGTACACTTTTAACTGTTTCTCTGAAGACCCTGGGTGCTTATGAGATGAAGGGAGAAAAAAGGGGATTCTGTTTAATCATAAACAACCATGATTTCTCAAGTTCGCAACCACGGTTAAACCCCAGGGAAGGAACACACATAGATGCGAGTAAGTGCTGACTCCAGACTGGATTTTAAGGACTAAATGTAAAAATTAGATTAAAAATGTAAAAAAGATTAAAAATTAAATGCATATAAAACATACACCTGCCTGCTTCCCAGAGAACTTGGAACATGTGTTTCGTTGGCTTGGATTTGAAACATCGATTAAGCAAGACTGCAGCCGCGAAAACATCCTGAACCTGCTTCAGGAGCTGCGCAGAAAAGACCACACCCTCATGGATGTGCTGGTGTGCTGTGTGCTAAGCCACGGCCACCTGGGTGCCATCTACGGGGTGGACGGCAAAGTCGTACAGCTCCAGGAACTGACGGAGCCTTTTTCAGGAAGCCGGTGCTGTACACTAAGGGACAAGCCCAAGTTATTCTTTGTGCAGGCGTGCCAAGACAAGCCGAGGCAGAAGTCTGAATCTACCCAGGCCGACGGAGACATTGACAGTGATGCCTTAGTGCCCAAGGACTCCCTCCATGGCGATGCTGACTTCCTGTTAGGCATGTCCACTGTGCCCTACTCCCTTTCTTACAGAGACAGCAAACGAGGGACATGGTACATCCAGTCTCTCTGCCGAAAACTGATGCTGCTGGTACCCAGGTCAGTACACCAGCACCCTTACAGAGTATATTTCTGATTTTCCATAAGTTTCCATTTCCATGTTTCAAGAGCAGGCTGCAAAAATTACTACGATTGCACGTTCTTATGCATAAAGTTGAGAAATGCTGAAAAGTGGTTAATTTTAATGTGCAAGGACTCCCATTTTTCACCTTTTCCAGAACTGTGTAACAAACCTTATTCATTTTGTAAAGAGAAAATAGCTAACGCATAAATTAAGTGTGAGATTCCTTTGGTCTGGCAGAACTGAAGATTCTAGAAGAGCCCCAATCGCTTGTGTATATGTGTCAATTTCAGTTAGGGGTTTGATAATTTTCATCTATATATACATCCACATAAAAATACAACTTATTTTTTAGTTCAACAACTTTGCTTTTATAGTATATCTGAAAATACAACAACTGATAGTCTAGAACACAAAACGGCAACAGTGAGCTGATCCCTGTTTTCTGTTTGGCCAGAGGGATAGACCTGCTCTCCATCCTGACAGAGGTCAACAACGACGTTAGCAAAATGTCCGATTACCGTGGCACCAAAAAGCAGATTCCCCAGCCTGCATATTCACTGCGTAAGAAGGTCATCTTCCCCACCCCAATGACACCAGCCCCTTCGCTGCACAATGAAGAGTCCCTCATTTAATCAGTGTATCTCAAGAACATAGCACTGCAAAGACTGTTTTTATTGTCTCTAATGGTTTTTATTTTTAGAAAATAAAATTTTCTAAATTAAACGTTTTTACTTAAGATTCTTTGCTTTGCATATAGCAGAAAAATTATGTGCTTGACAAGAGTACAACACGTCAGACCAACAGTTTTAGTCTTTTTGGACTGCAAGTACAAGTCCCTGAAATGAACAGATGGAGAAAAGCCTTCATTTGTATCTTCAGCATCAACACAAGAGAGCTGCACCAGAGAGTACCTCCAGAGGGTGCCTCCAGGGGTCTGATGAAAGGGGAAGAGATCGAGCATGGTCCACCCTCAGTCCACAGGCAGAACCAGAGTCTTGGTCAGTGTGTACCTGGGCTCAGGCATCTGCTTGAAGTTCATGAGGTTTCTAATGCTTACCTCCCGATTCACTATGGTCAATATTTCCAGGATGTTTTTGTTCCTAACAACAAAGAAGAAAACGCAGATATGTAATAAGAAAACCAAGGCAGCCCTCCCTTCTGCCACATTTCCCATAACCCAGCCCGCACACCTTGGGCAGCCCTTCCTTAGCTGCTGACAGAGCTCCTGTATGTAGATAGAACCTTGGTGGACATGGCGGAATGACTGGTAATCCTCCACAGTGGCCATGCCCAGGAGAAAGTCCGAGTCATCTGGGATTTGCAGGGTGTCCCTGTTGTAGTTTCTGGTGTCAAACTCATCTCCATCAGCCTGGATGATCATACCCTGCTGCTTGGCCTGGCCCTGACAGGCCTGGATGAAGAACATTTTGGGCTTGCCTGCTAAGGAGCGGCAGCTGCTGCTTTTGAACGGTTGGGTGATCTGCTGGATGGGGACCGGCTTGCCATCCGTGCCCAACACAGAGCCTCTCTCGCCATGCGAGAGGATACAGCAGACAAAGGCATCCATGGGGCTGTGGTCCTGCTTTCCAAACTGATCCACAGTGTTCAGCATTTCTGCCGCAGTCAAATCGTTGTGTTGGTGCACGACAAAATGTAGCCAGTTGAAGACTGACTTTAGGCTAGCTAAAGTCAAAGGGACAGAGATAGCGGTTAGTGACTTCAGACACATGATATCTACCTTTTGCTATGGAGATCAGCATTTTGTGTCAGCTATTTCAAAACCGTATACCTATTACGCCTTATGGAAAATACGGCTGGGGCAGACAACTGAAAACCTAAGCAAATCATTAATTAAGTTCATTAATTAGTTATTATATTGTTAAAATGCTTATAAGATCATGCTTTAGTTTGAGTATTCAAGCTTTTTACTGACATTCACCTATTTATCTAACTGAATATCCAGTGTACTCCTTGCTCAGGAATAACATGTTCATGTGTGTTTTTCCAGTAGATAAAATGTGTACATTTCAGGCATAAAACCGTGTACAAGCCAAGAGAGATTTACCAGTCGAGTATGAGCCAATTTACATTTTGAAAACACGTAGTGTCTGTATTCATCTGAATAGTCCTTTCACCTAATAGCAGGTATGCATAAGACCTGGAGGAGATCCTTGGTACATTGTGTGTGGCCCTCACCAGCATCCTGGTCTGTACCATTGCGGTTTCCCAGCTGATTGGCCTTCTCAAAATTATAGTTGTTGATGATGAGACAGTGTCCACGTGGACGATGATTCATGCTATACAAGTCCTGTACCATCAGAGCATGAATGTAGAGCACACCAGTACAGATTTTTCACATGGTAAAAAAATACAATAACTACAAATGTTTGCATATAACTTGCGGTTGACGTCACACTTAGGCTGATTTACCTCATGTCTTCTTCCAGGCCCTGTGTCTGTGAAAAGGCTCATTTCTCCCTCATTACTGATCTGACTCATAGCTGGGAGAAACAGGAAAGATTTAAAGCAACAGTGAAATAACCTTATAATAATTTTAGACATGGTAAAAAGGTCTTACGTTTCAGATGCAGGCAGGAGAAATGCAAGGCAAATCAAAGAATAAGATCTCAAGATAAGCATGCAAGCCAGATGCTTGGATGAGCACAACTACATTGGTGACGCATCTTTTCATGATTTTTGATATTTGATTCAGGTAAACTTACTGCTGGAAGATGACTCTGGGCAGGATGGTACAATCTGATGAGGAGGGGAAACTTGCTGCTTAAAAAAAATAAAAATAAAACTAATAATCATACTGAACATGAAGAATGGCACATGCCAGTCACATGGCTAATGAAATAATTCTGGAGATAGATTTGAAAAACAACAAAAAGTAAAATATGCAGTCAAAATATGCCTATAAACTAAAACAAAAATCATCAATTTCTGTGTAACTTTCATATTTACCATGGATTCAGCCACTGAGGTGATTGCTGGTTTCGTGCTGGTGATCTTATCAGTGATCCTTGTATTGCCAGCTGGGAATAAGAAGCGATGCTATTAGGTAAGTCTTTAATAAGGTCCGGTGCAAGGTCAGGGGTTTTGATCCACACAATAAAATTATGAATTCTGCTATAATTGCTCTTACCATTCCTGCCAGCTACATATTCCTGAACTCGGAAGCCCAGCTGTGGGTGACAGTTTTTAAGCAAATTCTCAAGATTCTCAAGGTTGCTGTCAGCCAACAAATCCTGTTTCTCCATCTCTATCAACACATCAAGGAAGCTCTGTAGGGATGCAGGAAAGAGAAGAGAAGAGGTGCTAATCTAAGTCTGACATCCACATCACATGGCCTGTAAAGACAGGAAATGGGCCACATCAAGACTCACCTTACACGATCTGACCTGGGGAAATCTCAACAGGAACTTTATAGACTCAAGATTGTCTTCAGACACATCTTCAGACAGCTCATACAGTAGCTTTCTGAAAAGATAATTCATATTCACTTTCATCTTCTCCAGAGTTTTCCTTTCTAATTTTGATACACAGATTATTAAAATATTACCTGTAGGAGGAGATTAGACAGCCACAGTCCCCTTGCATCTGAAGCCTACCCTCAGTTTCCTGTTGAGATGTTCCCAGGACTTTGAGCAGGTCATACCGTTTGATAGTATACAGCAGCTCCACCACAATGGAGACATCTTCCAAGAGCCCTTGTTCTTCTAACCTCAAGAAGAGATCCCGTCCTTCATGGATACCATCGAGTTTTTTCCTTTGAATGTGGTCTTTGCACAAGAATTTGAGCGCATTAACCTCGTTGGAGTCCAGTTCTTCGCTGATATTGTGCAGCACGATACTGATATCCATACTCTTCCAATAACTTGAATTACGGGGATAACTAAAATAAAAGACAAGCAGCGCCGATTATCGCATAGAAGAAAAATATACCCATACACATACAGTCGCATTTGCTATCGAGTTTTTAATTGTTCGAGGAGCAATACTTCTATCATTAAAGCACAATACTTTGGTAATATCGTACAAAAACATCGGAATGAGACTTACATTGTATAAGACAAGGGATTCGAAGCCGGAGTGGTTTTAGAAAGGTCTGAAAAAGACTTCCGGCTGTGAATTTAGTCAGAATAAAACCTAAACAAGATTTTAACCATAAAACGACTGTTTCGTGTTTTTACCAAAATCTTGCAAAAAAAAAGTCAGTTCCACCCGGTTGGCGAAATTTTTTCTTTGGGGGTATCATCAGCTGCAGTAATATAGCGCATGGAACGCATAAATAAAATACAGTAGTATTGTTCGCCCCACTTTCGCTTTGAGATCGATGACTATTGGAAAAGTTCCTTAAGAGAGCGATTCCTATTGGCTGTTAGAAACACCAGCGAACACGTCACGACGCAGCGCGTGGTAGTAATGCGTAACCTACCTTCTGCGAGTAACCAGCTACTAACACGAAAGCTTCTCATTACGGATAAAGGGAGCTGCGGAAAGTAATGGAATAATTTTACTTGTATTATTGTAACGGAGTAGTTTTTTTTGAGAAATTGTACTTTTTAAGTACTTTTACTTAAGTATTATTTTACTTCGTTACTTTCTAATCAAAGTCAGCTACAGAGTAGCAATAAATGGAAAAAAAATTGAATGATGAAAGGGTCACATGATAAAGTGCGCCACATGTCGATAACTTATAATCGGCTGCCAGCAGGACCACAGGAGCAATATCTCGTAAACCTATAGAGTTACATTTAAAGCTCCCGGGCACTTCTGCGGATCGCGGGAACTTTTCCTTAAGCGGAGACAGGTTTCTAAGGGCAAAGTCTTCATTTTTTGGCGTGTTCCTCAGTTAGGATAATTAACCGGAGTCTGTATTTTAAGAGCGTCAGTGGAAAGAGCGAATGTCAGGTGTCAAAGTATATAAAATAAATCGCCGTTTGATTCCTGTCTCATTTTGATGTGTCGTTTCTGAGTGGAAGGGGTGGATGAATTGTTGATTATAGCTGCCAGGTAATGAGACCCTTTGTTTCTGACAAAAATATGAAGAGAGAGCAATTTAATCTGAACGTGTCTTAAAAGAAACTTTAATGGGGGAGAGCTGATAATAGCTAAGCCGAAAGAGCCCCAGATGTGTGCTGGTGGCACCATTTGATAATAAGGTTTATGAAAAGTACCAATAATACAGGGAATTGCGCACGAGCATAAGACGCCAGAATATACTAACCGGTCACATTTTAATACGTCTAAAAGGGACAACGGCATGCAGTGCAAAGTCTAAATATCGAAGATTGTCGAGATATAAGATTTGTACCTCAAACCTGCGCAAGCATATTGAGGTAATTTGACAGTAGCCTTATAAGTAATTAATAGCTATCTCGTAGTATTGCTAAAATTTAAGTCATGGCTATGATAAACGTTTTGATTAAAATCTTTTCTTATTACTAGCTTTGCTGTCTAACCCACTAAATGGGAGTGATTAATTAACAGTTGGCTAAATAAATTAATAACAAGGATAGCTACTGAGCCAGGCATTGTGACGATGCCTTAATGGACCATGAATACATGGACGTCAGCAATTACTTTCTTATTTGATTAGAAATGTGCATCAGACATTTGATCAAGTGCTGTTAGTTTTAGCTTCAGCCAAAATAGTTTTATTAATGTGTGTCTTGTATGTGTATTTACACATTATGTGTATTCAATATAGGTTTGGAATACATTAGCTATTAGCAACTTTGGAAACCAATTCCTTCTTAAACTGAAAAGCAAGTTCAGGGAGTAATACTTTTAAAACCTGTTTGATAACATTCTGCACCATTCTTTCTTATTGTATGTGTATTGTGTGTGTTGATTTGCTTATTCTAAGGAGCTGAGGAGGTGATGCTGGTGTTTGTAGTGGGGTGGGTGTTTTTCATAAATCTTTTTTTTTTAATGGAAATTTGTATTTTCTTATTGTAATTGTATACTTTTTCCACTAATATTTTTTTTTCCGAAAAAAGTCAAGCATCTAGTGTGTGTGAATTTAGTCACTCATTGACATGTTAATTTTAATGCATTTTATTTTGTAAAGGCCATCCGAGAGATTTAATCTTTCCAGTGTGTCCTGGGTCTGCCCTGGGGCCTCCTCCTGGTTGGACATGCCCAAAACACCTCCCCAGGGAGCCGTCCAGGAGGCATCCTTGACAGACGCCCAAACCACCTCAGCTGGCTCCTTTCGATGCAGATGAGAAGTGACTCTACTTTGAGCCCCTTCCAAAAGTCCGATCTCTAAGGCTGAGCCCAGACACCCTGCTACAGAATCTCATTTCAGCCGCTTGTATCCACGATCACATTCTTTCAGTCACTACCTGAAGTTTGTGACCATAGGTGAGGGTAGGAATGTAGATCCAATCGTAAATCGAAGGCTTTGCCTTCTGGCTCAGCTCCCTCTTCACCAAAATAGAACGGTGCAGTGTCCACATTACTGCCGGTGCCACTCCGATCCGCCTGTCGATCTCCTGCTCCCTTTTTCCATCACACTCAAGAACAAGACCCGAGATACTTAAACTCCTCCGCTTGAGGCAGTAACTCATCCTCCAGCATGAGAGGGCAACCCACCCTTTTCCAGTCAAGAACCATGGCCTCAGATTTGGTGGTGCTGATCTTTATCATAGCTGTGTCACACTCAGCCACAAACCCCCCTAGTTTATGCTGCAGGTCACGTTCCTGAGTCGCTCTTTTCGAGGTTGACCGAAAGTCATTTTCCACGGCCTCACCAAACACTTGCCACACCCAAGTTTTTGTTTCATTAACTCCCAAAGCTGCATTCCACTTAGCTTGCTGTGTCAGCTGCTTCAGGAGTCCCACAACTGACCAAGCTCAACAGGCCTCCTTCTTCAGCCTGACAGCTCCCTTTACTGCTGATTTTATATATACATGTGTGTGTGTCTATATATGTATATATGTATATCCTGCTCTTAATTTTCTGGATAAAAATTTAATTTGTTATTCAAAAATCAAATACTGTGTTTAAAGTTTATTTGCAGTCATGTTTGACAGTATAAAATTTAGTAAAACCCCTAACGTGACAGAAATCGTATCTGTACGGAATAAGTTTGAGTTGCTTAAGCTGGGTTATCTGCAAAGCAATGCCACCCAATGTGCTTTAATGCACAGCCATGTTAATGTGCCTTTGGACATCACTATAAGCAAGGCCCCTAACCCCCAACTGCTCTAGGCATGGCTTGGCCCTGCTTCCTCAGTCGTATGTTGTTTGGGTAAAAGTGTACGCTGCATAAAAAAAGTCTAATTGTATTTACACTACAGTTGTCATTATTCAAAACAAACTGAGTTGTTCTGTTAACACAGCACTTCTGAGGAATAAATATTAAACATTTATTCACTATCCATTATGCCCCGTTGTAACGTGCCCTTTACAACAGATTGCCTTGTTTTTATGTATATACGGTACTGTTCAGTGCTGTTTTAAGCAGTCTAAGAAAATGCAGTTTACACAATTGGTGTAATTGGTGTATAAAGTATAATACTGTCTGTCAAAGTGTCAGCGTAGCCATTTCAAAATCTCTCATAAAGTCTCCTCAGCATTTGTAATAACCATCCAATATAGCAGCGTATTTTTGACTCATCCACTACCCCACCCCTTATGGCTAATCAATACCCCATTGACTTTTTAAACTAATCAATCAATTAATTAATTGAGCTGGTTGTGAAATATAATAAACATGGAATGGCCGGATGCCCCTGAGGAGAGATGTGGGCACTGAAGTCATGTTATAGCCATCCAATTAGATATCGGTAACTTTGTACTCTGTATATTTTTATATCTCTACTTATTTTGATATTTAGAATGAGCACATATAACTAACATGTAAAAATGTTATTTTTAGTGGACTTGCTGTTACTTTCTTAGTATAAAATAAAAAAAAGCATTTTGGGTATAAACACAGTTTAGTGTGTGTGGGCGAGTATGTGTGTTAGGTATGCGACTGGCTGGCGAAAACCCCCGTCACTCCGTCATGCTTGTTTTTCCTCCCAAACCTGTTGCTGAGTCCCTAACCCCAACCCTTAACTCCGCCCATTTTGCATCTCCTCACCAGTACCTGCAGTACAGTCCGCTTTCATTACTTCTTCTTCCCAAGACTGCCGAGGCTCTCCGACATTCTATAACCCTCTCTGTCTCTCCTGTTTTACCTTCTCCTACCGATCTTCCCTCTCGGCTTTGGAATGAGCATCAAGGTGTGGACTGAGGAGCAGTTCAACTGCCCCGTGTGTTTGGACCTGCCGAACGACCCAGTCACCATTCCCTGTGGTCACAGCTACTGCATGGAATGCATCAAGAACTACTGGGGCAAAGATGACCACGTAGGTATCTACAGCTGCCCACAGTGCTGGCAGACCTTCTGCCCTAAGCCTCCTCTGTCCAGGAACACCATGCTAGCGGAGGCTGTGGGGCAGCTGAAGCGGAGTGGTCTGAAGTCTTGGGCCTCCATCAGCAAGCTGCAAAACACTTCTCTTTCGGGGGGCACCCTGGCTCCTGCAGGCTCCAGCCCCACTACAAAGGTGCTCTGTGATGTGTGCCAGGGTGACCCCCAGCCCGCGGCCAAGACCTGCCTGGTGTGCCTGGTGTCCTACTGCAAGGCTCACCTGAAGCCTCACCGGCAAGCAGCGACGCTGAGACACCACGAGCTCATCGCTCCGACCGGCCAGCTGAGGCAGAAGATCTGCAGGCAGCACAAATACCTGCAGGAATTCTACTGCCGGCCGTGTCAGCTTTACATCTGCTGGTTGTGCATCAGCAAGGAGCACAAGGAGCACAACACCGTCTCCACGAAGGTGGCGCGGGACGAGAAACAGGTGACGCTCGCTGGTTATCACTGTGACAGCCTGGGATCAAACCTCATATTACTACATGAGTCTGTCCTGCTAGAGAAAGCTCACCAAGGCAGAGCTGGTGGTTCCTGTACGGTGCCTCTCACACTATGTGGCCTGGGAACATTCTTGCCTACATTCTTGTATCTTTAGCCTAGCCTGTATTACCTCCCTGTCCTTATGTCAGGAGCATTTTCTCCCATAACTGCTTCTGCATGTGTCTGCTGTCAGTTGTCGTGGCATGTTTTGCCATGTTCATAGTGAGAATGCAACATCATTAAGTGCACTGCGATGAGATGCCCTGGCATGTTCTTATGCAGGACACGGCTGTTTGTGTGTCTTTTGCTGTAGGTGGAGCTCCTGACGTCACAGTCTGAGAACCAGCAGAAACTTGAGCAGAGGGAGAGTGAGCTAAAGGAGATGAAGAAAGTGCTAGAATGTCTCAAGGTGACCTGTTAATCTCACAGGCCTGCCTGGGGTGTCTTGAGGTGGGCCGTCAACCTCACAGGCCTGCCTGGGGTGTCTCAAGGTGGGCCTTCAATCACACAGGCCTGCCTGGGGTGTCTTAAAGTGGGTCATCATTCTCGCAGGCCTGCCTGGGGTGTCTTAAGGTGGAGTGAGCTGCTTATTTGAGAATGTTTAAAGGAACAATGCTGTATTGGACAGGCAGCCAGAAAATTTCACTAGACCACTTTAAGTGAAGAATATGGGCGAATGGATGGTAACTGCTAATGTTAGGGTGATTTGTGGAGAGGTTTTGAAATGGCAAAGCTGACAAAATTTAAGATGTTTTACAATCATAGTTAAATTACAACAAAAACAATATTTAAGCATAACATCACCTCACAAGTTCTCAAAAAACTCTGAATGACCATAACCCCAGTGACTGAAATGTTTACTGGACATGGAGAGATGGAGGAATGAACAAGGGGCTTGTGGCCTGTTTGGCAGGGCTCAGCAGAGCAGGTCCAGCAGGACGCTCAGGTCATCTTGTCTGAGCTTCAGCGCTCCATGGAAAAGCTGCAGGTACTGGTTGGAGAAGTGATGGAGTCTAGTGGGCAGGACAAGCTGAATGAAGCCCAAGAGGTGGTGGACAAGCTGGAAGCAGAGATCAGCGAGATGAAGAGGCGGGACTCCGAAATGAGAGATCTGCTGATTTGTGAGGATAACATCCACTTCTTGCAGGTAGCATCTTTTTTGATAGTTTTATAGTGCCTTGAGCGATATGCACTCAGTGGCTGCTTTAGGAGGTACACCTGACAGTGCAGAGTAGGATCTCTTTTCCCTCAAGAACATCCTGAATTCTTCAAATCATGCATTTCACTAGGTGCAGAAAACTTTACACATGGGGTTTGGTCCATGACATTTTCTGTGCTTTTTGTGACTCTTTTTGGCTTTAAAGAGTCTGGAGCTCTGAACTGTGTCATTAACCACGTTTTTCATTTTCAGAATTATAGAGTTTATGTTCTTTACTTACTGAATCGCAGCCACATGATCCTCTGGTTCTAGGACCAGGCAGTTGGCATAAAAGAACAGGTGTTGCACAATAAGGTGTCTCCTGGGTGTACATACCTTTGAAAAGATTATGAGAACATACCGATACGATGCTCTTCTCTCGGAACTCCTCATCTCCTGCAGCACAGTGAGGCTCTCTGTGGCCCCCTTGGCGATAGCGAGCTGCCCAAGGTGGCCGCCCACTCTGATGCGTCCTTTGAACCGGTGTGTATGGCCTTGCTGGACCTGCAGCGGGAGGTGGAGGACATGTGCAACCAACAGTTGAGTAAGATCACTAAGACAGGTAAGTTTTCCCAGTTCAAGATAAACACAAGCGTGGCTTGCAGGGGTGTTGGAAATGGGGGGATGAGGGTGTCCCCCAATAAATACATATATAATCAACAGCACGTTCCTTAGCTTTTATTAGGAATCCCTGTCTACCTGAGGCCGATTCATTGCTCATGCAGAGCCCGAGGGCCAAACATAGGCCTATACCTAACAAAGGCTGTACATTTACCACTTACATTTTATCATATGGATCAGTTATCTTGTTTTTTATGTTTAGTGGTGAAGCTAAACCTTAAAGAGTGTTAGCCTTATTTAAAGCGGTGAAATCATCATTATTCTAAAATGATTTTAAAATGTCTTGCATCGTATTCTTTCACAATGTGCCCATTGCGATGTGGCGATGTGCATCGCACCCCCCCCCGGTCGCCCAGCTCCTTCCGGCGCCACCGGTGTCATCTTCTCAGGGGATAGGATTTGTAAATGTCTCTTTCAGTAATTGAAGCTGATGCCGTTAGTCAGTCACTTGAAAAGATGTCCCTCTCTTTACAGTGAAAGACACAACAGTGTTTACATTGGGAGACGACTATGGTAAGGCCAGTTTGGAAGCGTTTTCATATCCAGACTGACAAGCTCCAGTATTTACTTTGTGTCTGGATGGTGAAGATAAGTAACTGGATTGATCATTTTGCGGCTAACGTCAGCAAGTTTCAGTTACAGCAGGGACACTGGTTCAGTGAACATCCAGTCTTGTACGGCACTGTTTCTCAGCTGGTGGGTTGTGGGACCATTTCCATTGGGTTGCAGGGTGTGTGATAAAAAAAATTATTCACCTGTCTTTTTTTAAAGTTTATAAAGGCATTGTGCTACTATTACTACGCTATTTTTTTGTGAAATTAATTTGGTTCAAATTTTTAAAACTTTGGATCGTAACTCAATGACCAAGGAAAGATGTGGCTCCTGAGTCTAACCCAGCTGAGAACCACTGTGGTAGGGGGAAATATGCTTAGGGAATCCATCCATCCTTCAACCATTCACCTTTGCAGCTGTAAGCTTCTCTACAGGTGCTAGACCTTGAGACCAGCTACTGACACCCCTCCCCAACTTGCAGCTAATACAGGAAAGACATCTGGCCAAAGGTTCAAGTTCGAGTTTTTTAAGTGTAAGTACCTTTAAGAACTAAATGATTCTGAGGGTAAATGTGATTCCCTGATCTGTGGTGGCCCCACCTCTGTGGGGGTCTTTTTGTCCTGCAGTGTTTGGCAGTCTGGGCTCCAAGGCTCCGGATAAACGCAGTCAAGGTAGGTGGGCTATAAGAACTTGGAGTCAGTAGCTAAATTAATATCACTCCACTTCCTTTCAATCGCTCTGTGGGTCACACAGGGCCAAGGGTTTCCCTTGGAGCCTTGCCCAGTGAAAGACACAGTCCAGGTGAGTCGGACATTGCTGGGCACCTTGAGGGTCTGTCTTGTAGCCTGAGTATGTTTCAGGGTTGGTCTTTTCAGACAAACTGGATATTTTTCACATCATATAATAAAGTATGTATTCTCTTTTTGGGTCATTCAGTGGGTAGCGCTGCTGTCTCACCTATAGGGTTCTGGGTTGCATCTTCTCTCCATGTCATGTGGGTGTCCTCCTGCAGTCATGCGGATGGACTGTCTCTAAATTCCCCAAAGAGTATGGTTCTATGAGTGTTCATGTGCCCTGTGATGGCCTGGCATCCTGCCCAGGGTGTACCCCAGCCTAATACCCTGTGATGGACTGGCATCCCGCCCAGGGTGTACCCCAGCCTTATGCCCTGTGATGGACTGGCTTCCCTCTGAGGGTATACCCCAGCCTTGTGCCCTGCCTACTATAGGCTCCAGGCCCCTCCCATGACCCTGACCAGGATAAGTAGCTGGAAGTTGATTGAATTAATTCTTTTTACAAGAATTTCAGTGATTTCTGCACTCTTGTTCATCAGGCAATGACATACACAGACATAGGTAAATTTTTACTGAAACTCAGGTACAACTGCTGTACAAAGATCTTTCCTGAGCTGACTGTGGCCTGAATGTCAGCGTGGTTCCATGCAATAGGATGTCAACATAAATGCACTCCTGAGATAGTGACTTCCTTTCAAGTGGAGAATGAGGAGGCTGCAGACTAACTGGAGTAGTGTGGAAGCCCAGGGTGTGAGAGCATGACGGTATTAGTGTGAGCTGTGAGGTGAAATGAAAGCAAAGCGACAGGAGGAAGCTTGTGTCCAGCATGGATTAGAGGGCGTCCAGAATGAGATGGAGCTTCATGCCCAAACTGTTTATCACCCCCTGGTGGTTGGAGGATTTCTGCTCTGTTGTCTGGAAATCACTTATGTTGAGTCTATTAAACCACTACGGTCCTAAACGTCCATCTGTTTTTTCTTCCCCTGCTGGAGGCATCTGCTTATTTCAGAGGCAACTCCACCTGGGACTGTGGGCTTCCCATCAGAACCTGGTACCACAGAGCATTTGTGGGAATATCAGTACTGGCAGAGTTCACCCCCTCTCCAGGCCCCAAGGCTTCCTGACTGTCTTTTTCGTGTCTTAGGGTGCCTTCATTACACACCCCACATTTAACATGTTAAAGTCAAAGAGAGACAGGGCAGGGACAAATTTTAACATGTTATTGTCCACCATTCAGTGGCTGCCCTGGGCACTCCGGATGTGAGGAGCAGAGGTCAGCCAGCTGGTGAGGCCTCGTTCACTCAGATGCATGTGCTTGTCTTACATACATACACACACGTGTACTCATGTTTGTATCCTTCAGTTAACAGAGACACCAGGAGCATAGAAAAACTCTCTTGTGTCTTATATGTACAAATATATACACCTACACTCATTTGCACTCTGTCCTGCGGTGCTGACTGAATGATGGGCTCTTTTCTCACTGCAGGGCGAGCTGCAGCAGCCAGCCAGCAGAGGGACCCAGAGGCCTCCAGGAGAGATGAGGCTCCCTCTCCCCACATCACAGCGGAGCCTGGGCCAGGAAGAGCTCGAGCTCAACAGGATTGTGAGTGTGAACACCTAACAGCAGGGGCACTTGTTGCAAACAATGTGAATTAAGTGTGAACAATAAAAGTACTTAAGTGGTTTTTAAAATTTGAGTTTGTCTTTACTGACTGGGTAGGGTGACCGTATTTCCTCTCTGTCCTGGACTTTTCCTCTTTTTTGGGGTGAAAAAATGCATTTGATTATCACCCGATATCTAACTTGCTTGAAATGTCTGTGATTTCATGCTGACATTTGCCTTTGACAGTCAGAATACTTTCTATGTACATATTCTTGTGGCTTTGACGCCCCTCTTTCCATGCTGCCCTCAGTGTCCTCCTCCTGAGAGCTAAAATATGGTCACCCTAGGCTCTGTATCTAATGATTAGTAAGCCCCTTTGCGGTCATCTTCCCCCAGTGGCAGCAGGTGGGACCGCACGCCCTCAACTGGCAGAAGCTTCCAGCGCAGCCGGTGCGAGCGGGTGTGCGTGAGAGCAGTTGCCTTGCACACATCCCATAACAGAGTCGGACTACAATGAGGAGGACACTGCTTATGTTCAGTATTTACTGAAGTGAGACTATGCTGTGCAGTGTGCAGAATGTTTTTGGTAACATCACACACTCTTTCACCCTCTGCAGGGGCTTCATCAGACGCCCATCCCACTATGAGGGTCACCGCGAGCCAAGGTTACACTGCTGCGCCGCCATTTGGAATAAAGATCTAAGCAGTCTCTCTTGCCAGGCTTCCATTAAACTTTCAGTCTTAAGTAAAATGTAATTACATGTCAGTCTGGGAAAGGCATTGCATTAGCGAGTGGTTTCTGACACACATTCTTCTACTAATACTGTTAACCTGTAAACAGAAAACATTCCACTTTTTCAGTTGTGTTAAATTGACCAGAAAATGTTTTCTCTTCATGCCTGCAGTCAATGCGAGTCTCTTTCTGGACAGTCCCACCTCTGACAATCCGGGGAACCCTGTCCTCCCAGCCTGTAAGTCTTCTTACAGCAGTCCCCTAAATTTTGATACAGCTCAACCTGACCTTTGTCCCTTTTCCCTCCTCAAATACCAGTGAGAGAAATTCCCATCCAAAGTCTGCACAGTCTGGGACCGAGGACCAGGCCTGAGTTTTTGCAGTGTGAGTCGGCGTTGGGGTTGTAGCTCTTAAATCCATCAGTCTTGCCAGGATTGGGACCTTAGTTGTAACCCTCATCTCCTCTCTCCTACTCCCCAAGATGCTAGTAAGCTGGTTTTCGACTGTAACACTGCTCACCGCCGGCTGTGTCTGTCAGAGAGCAACACCAAGGCCACCCTGCAGGCTTCCACGCAGCCCTACCCAGACATGTGGCAGCGTTTTGATGGCTGGATGCAGGTGATGTGCAGGGACGCGTTGACTGCTGACCGCTGCTATTGGGAGGTAGAGTGGAGGGGGAGAGGCTCATCAGTGGGCGTGGCCTACGCGGCACTAGCCAGGAAGGGGGCAGATGCCCGGGCGGGACTGGGCTATAACGCCGTCTCCTGGAGCCTGGAGCTGTCAGACACCTGCTGCTCTGCCATGCACAACAACGAGAAGCAGGACATCATGGTGGGCTACTCGCCACGAGTGGGGGTCTACCTGGACCAGGAGGAGGGCAAGCTAGCCTTCTACAGTGTGACCGACAGCATGCAGCTCCTGCATGTGTTTCACGCCAACTTCGTGGAGCCCCTGTTCCCTGCGTTCGGAGTGGGTAGCGGTGTGGGTGTCGGCATGGATTTTGCCCTGGGACAGTTCTGCTCTGTAGCTGATAGCGTGAAGATCTGCTCCATCTGAGCACCAGGAAGATTTCATTCCTGCTGTCATGAGAGGAGGAGCTCACTGCTCTGGGATGTACATATTTCTGGTGACCATATGCCTATGACATGTTTTCTGGGGCAGGGGAAGCATAATACAATGACCAAAACATGTTTTTCCTTAGCTTTATGTAAGTCTTGAGAACCCCTCTAGAAGCAGGTTAGGGATTTACCACTGGCCCAACTGCTTTCGTTTCATCACACTGTTGTGGGCATCAGTAAGAAATTCACTAATTCTGCTCCATTAGGATACTTTTTTTCCTCTCGTTCCCCCCCTAGACAGAATTCCCCCCCCCCAGCCCTGCCAGTCATCATGTAAACACAGCACATGCTGATATTTCATTAAAAAAAGGTTGCCATTTTGGTTTGCACAAATATACAAGTATAAAATGGTATCCCTCAGGTGCATATATATGTATCAGGCAAAAAAAAATAGCACAGTAGTTAGTAGTTTAGCCCTAAATATCACGATAGTGCACGATGCATACAGATTCCCCAAGAAAAAGTTACGTTCCGTTTCTGGCAGCAACACCAAGCAGGCTGCTGCATGGGATGTGGGTGTATGCTTCGCTGTAGCTTCATGGTGGGCGGGTATCTGGGCCGAGGTTGGGGGTGTTAATGGTGTCCACATTATATAATAAAAACTTGCATTAAATAAGTTAAAACATTTTACATCATAAAACTGCATTTAAAAGTAGTATAATTCATTTTTAAACAATAAATACTCAATGAAAATAATATGTTAGTGATTAGTGCAGCGAGATAAGCAGCAACAGCTCTCAGCATGTGCGGCTCCCCCAGGCAGGACATTTAGCATGCGAACCACAAGATGACTGACTACGGTGACGTGTTCTGGAGTTTGGTGGGAATAAGCATGGCGTCATTGCAAACCAGTGCAACCAGCCACAACAACCAGTGAGAGAGAAACCAGAATCCATTAACCTGTGACACTGGAACTCCCAAGCAGTTGCTCTCTGGCTCGCCAGCCATAAGGCTGGCCCTGCATTTTGTGTTGATCTCCTTCTGTGGAAAAGTACCCACGTGCATTCGCATGAACCAAGGCCACGGAGCACATGAGCCCACTTCTCTCTGCTCACCTCAGCAACTCTTCATCGGGTCAGAAACTTCCCCACATGCTGACAGCACCTTCCAGCTCACAGCCTCGTTTTACACTGAACAACCAAGAACGTCTGTCCACATTCCTCCAGCCCTCAAAACGTATGCGTCTGCCCTGCTTCACCATACCGGGGGCCCACAGACTGCAGTTGCGTGCACACGCCTGACCTTGGTTGAAAGGTACAGGGACCCAGGCGAAACGCAACAAAAACCGTGGGAAAATATAACACTGACAGCTACAACTCAAGCGTCAGTAAAGGATGCTGTTCTGTTTAATCCCTGAATCAGTCTATTTCAGGTGTCATTATACTTATTTATGATTCATATTCTAATCATTACCTTTTTGCTTAATGCTGGCATTATTATTACTTTTGCCATTTCTACATCTGTGTATTTTAGTGGAGTAACTCAGGTTCAGCACCTCACACAGTGGAACAGCCGAATGGCCCTTCATAGGTGTTAAACCCTGAGATTAACAACCCCACATTGCCTCCCTCCTCTGTGGCATGAAAGTTTATATGTGTGCCAGTTTACAGAGGTGCGGGGGTGAGGATAATTATCTATCAGAAGATGGACCCTCTCTATTGTCGAGCCTGATGCTGCCCCTGTGCGGACGGAGAGGAAAGTACAATGTTTGGCTCTGTGGGGGCAAGGCTGATGTGCTGTGGGAGCGTGAGCTGGTGCAAGGGGCTACTCAGGGGCAGACTCCAGCCCCCAACGACTGTGGGAAGGCTCTGGTTCCGATGGAGCCTTTCCAGGAGGCTGCCGCTGGCTGCCACATGGGGCAGAGCAGGCACCGGGGCCCTCGGTGACCCTGCCTGCAGCGTCTTGGTGAATCCGAGCCGCTGGAGCCTCTCCGCTAATCCCAGGGCGGGCGGATCGGCCTGTGGCCGGCCCAGCCTCAGCCCGTACATGTCCTGGAGGAAAAGCTCAGCAGGCCGTGAGGCCAGGAAGCTGTCAGAGCAGGTGGCCAGCTCAAAGGGGCCTGGCGGGGGGGGGTCAGCATGCTGCGGCGAGACGGGCGGTGTAGCAGGAGTCAGCTGGCACTGGGCGGAGATACCCCTCTCCAGCAGGATCCTGGCCAGCCCACATGGTGCCATTCGGGGCAGCGATTCATCTAGGTTGAGCCGACAGGGAGTCATGGGTGTGCTGGGGCCCGTGCGCATGGAGCTCGGCATGTTGCTGGTCACAGCTACCAAGGGGCGACAGAGAGAGCTGGACAAAGTGTGAGAAGATGAGGGGATAAAGTGGGATATTAGTGGGATAATGCGAACACATGAAAGCTGCCCAATTGGTTATGAAGTTACAACTGACCTGGGTGTGACCTGGGTGATGTCACTAGGGTGCAAAATTCTGCAGGTGGTGAAGGTGTAGGTGGAGAAAGTGCAGCTCAGACACTTCCCAGGGTTTCGATCTGCAGAGGCAGACAGAGCATTGCTGCTCCGCGGGGTACCTGAACACGCCTGAACACACCTGAATGCACCTGACCCTGTAAAAGCAGCGCCTGCTGGAAGCTCACCTGACAGGACAGAACATGCACTGGAAAGCTGAGCCCCCTGCTGGTGGGTGGCTGGGGGCACAGAGGCAGGAGGGGATGGGGGGGCGTTTAATCTCCTGCCAGTCCTGCTCTCCATCTTTTCTTCTTGGGTAGATGTGCACGGCACCATGAACACAATGCCTCCCTCTTCCTCCTCATCATCCTCTTCCTCCCACTTGCTCCCCACGCCTGCCTGCCACCGTCTCCCTGGGGCCCCGTCAGTAAGCCGCTCATCCTCCTCGTCCTCCTCCGGGTCTGTGAGGCAGTACACAGCGTCCTGCGACAGGGGCCGGAAGCCCTTGGTGACCACCCCAGCGGGCGGGTCCAGAATGCTGCCCAGGTGTGGCTGGGCCAGCTGCTGCCAGTGGTGCAGAGTCAGTGAACCTGGTGGTGGGATGACAAGGTCAGAGGTCACAGCAACATTTTAAATGTTTCATGAAAATCCAGCGTTTTGAGAACTGAGTATAAAAAGAGGCTAGGCTAAGCACCTAAACTAAGCTAAGCTAAACAGCTTAACGGCTACGCTAATCCGCTACGCTAAGCGGCTAATTAGGGATGCGAGCAGAGTGGTAGGCTATACCCTCCATCGGCTTAACAATCTGCAGCTTCTCGGGGAGGAAGGTCTTGAAGCCACTGGCAGTCAGGTCAGAGAAGCTGAAGGAGATGGCACTGCCACGTGGGGAGGTGCACTTGCCAGTCTCAGCCTCCATCCCCACCTGCTCCTGCAGCCTCCCATCCCGCTCGGCCTGGAAGAAGCGGAGCTCACAGGCGTGGTTCTCTCTACGCAGTGAGAGGCGACGCAGAGTGGCGAGGAGGTCACTTCCTCCAGGGGAGCCCGGTTGCCCCAGCAGCGTCTGCTTCCTGTCACACGGCAGCATGGAGTCATTAACATCACGGTTTTAGAGCAGCGTACAATCACTGAGAATGTGGAAGCTGGTCGCAGGCCTCACCCGCTGCTGTGGCCAGGCTCATCTGTGCCATGCACCCGCGTGGATGGGAAGGGCTGTGCTGTCATCACCACACCGCCGCGGGACGACCCTGGGATGGCGGCCCGATGAACGGATTTGTTGACGGAGCGCACCGCCTGGAAAACACGTCTCTGGGAGGCCCTGGGCACAACAAAACTCTGTCAGGGAGGCGTCAGGGAATTCTCCAGAATGTTCCTTGTCTGGAGCAGCTGGGGTGCCAGTGGGCCCCAGTGTGTGCAGGTATCCTAGCTTTCTTACACAATTAATGTAAAATGACCCAAAAACCTGCACACAGTGTATCCTGCTGACTGCGGCTCTCACAGAGATTAACCTTTGCTCTTGGTAAATGCCGTCCTCCTCACTCTGGTCCCTCAACATGGAGCCCTCGATTTCTGCTGCCAGAGAGTCCTAACACACGGACACATGAACATGCGCACACACGTGTCAGGCATGAGGATATCAGCAGTCACAGTAATTGCTGTAACAGCTGTCAGTAATGGGTGTCTGCTGCCCACTAACTGTAAGGAGAGGGAAGTGCATGCAGTGACATCTTCACGATGTCTGCTGTACAGCAGATATACCCAAAGACCCCGAAACATTGCAGCAGCTGACGCACCTGGGGGAGAAGCCCGTAGGGCAGGCATGCATGCAGGCCTGCAGACGGCAGGCTCCGGCTGCGCAGCTCCTTTATCTCCTCCTGTGACTCTTGCAGCATGGCAGTGCACTTGCCGTTCTGTTCCTGCAGATCATTCAGCTACGGCGGACGGGAAGTGGCCTGTTAGCGCCTGGTGCCGCACACAGCACGAGCTGGTGGTCGGCTGATACTCTTTATCCAATAGGCTTCGCCCATAGACACTGTCAGATGTAGGGACTGTGTGAGTCCCCCCAACTCACCTCTGCAGTGAGCTGTCTCTGGGTGTCCTTGGAAGCCTGGAGGTGGGCCCTCAGGTCCTCCTTCTCCAGGGCCAGCTGTGCAGAGACAGGTAGATGGATTGAGAGGTGGGTCATGAGGGTGGTGCCTGTTCCTCTGTGCCCCGTCCGCTGCCCTGCCCCCATCCCTCACCTCCTTCACTCGGCGCTGCAACTCCACGATCTGAGACAGGAGCTGGGCGATCTCCTCCTGGTGCCGCAGGAGCGCCTCGTTCCGCTGGGACAGTTCATCCGTCAGCACTACCATCTGGCTGTTGCATTCACCTGGAACAGAAGCCGGTGTCACACATTTAGCTCTGTCCCAGCAGCAGCTCACCTCTGGTCCAATATCAACCCCCCCGTGCTAGGTTCTAGGTTCTTCCAGGTTCTAGCAGACCCACGTTGTATCACAGCCCAACCCCCAGCCGACAGACTCACGAAGCTCCTGCACGCAGTCCCGCACCAGTTTCTGCTCCTTCTCTTCGTACGTGAGGGTCTCCGTCTTCAGACGGCATGCCTATAGTCACACATACAGCCGCATTAACCTGACAGCGTAGAGGGGAACCAAGGGCCCAGCACGTCCGCAGAGAGGCCACCCACTTTGGACCGCAGTGATATGTTTTCCTCCTCCAGCTCCTGCAACTTAATCTGCAACACCTCCAGCTGGCCGGCGGTGGGATTGGTGGCCAAAGGACGACGGTATATCGGTGGCGAAGAGCAGCAGGGGTCAGCCTCGCTCTCCTCCGAGGCGCTGGCCACCATGCGCAGAAGTTTGTCTTTCTTCACCAGCTTGTGCTGCAGCTGCCGCACCTGCCAAAAAAAGGGGAGGGAAGGAAGAAGTGGAGGGAGAGAGAAAAAGGGAGGGAGAGAAAAAGGTAAAGGAGAGAGAGAAAAAAAGGGAGGGACAGAGAGGAGGGGAAAGGAGAGAGAGAAGTAAGGGAGGGAGTCAATTCAATTTTTGATGATGAGTAAAAGTCTGATATGAACCTCCTTATGTGTGTGTAAGCTCACAGGGGAGCTACTGCGTTTGTAACCCAAGGTTTGGTCCAGGGAAGCTCAGTTGTTGTACTCTTAATCAAAACCTTTCATTTTGTCCACCTCCAGCAAATGCCAGGCTAAATGTCCTCCCCGTGTCATGGGGGGGGTTTCCTCCAGGTACTCCGGTTTCCCCCCACAGTCAAAATATATGCTGAGGTTAACTGAAGTTGCCAAATTACCCATGGATATGCATGTGTGAGTGACTGGCGTGTGAGTATGCGATGGGTTGGCACCCCATCCGTGGTTGTTTCCTGCCTTGCACCTGCAGCCTCTAGAACAGGCTCCGGACCTGGATGGATGTATGGTTTGTGTTTGGGGTGGGTGACAGAGAGATAAGCAGGAGAGAATGTGACGGTGGGGGCTGCTCAGGGCGACGGTGCATATGTGCATGCTGCTCAGGGCGACGGCAGGGGCCGCTCAGGGATGACAGTGCGTGTGTGCGTGCTGCTCAGGGCAACGGTGGGGGCTGCTCAGGGCAACGGTGCATATGTGCATGCTGCTCAGGGCGACGGCGGGGGCCGCTCAGGGCGACAGTGCGTGTGTGCGTGCTGCTCAGGGCGACGGTGCATATGTGAGTGCTGCTCAGAGCGACGGCCCCATCACCGGCCCCTGCTTACTTGGTCCAATGCCTTGGCCAGTTGCTCGTCCATGGCCTCATTACGCTTCTGCAGCAGGTGGTTCCTCTGCAGGAGGGACTGGCCAATCCGTGCAGCAAGCTCCAGGTCGCGGTCCCTCTGGGAGCAGGGAGAAGCACATGCTGTGGTCAGCCTCCCCTCCCTGGTTACATTCTGGAAAGTAGGCAAGGAAGATTGTGGACAGTCTACCTCGGCCAGCAGGTGTGTCACCATGGTAACGTCATTGTGGGTTTTGGCCATCTGGTCGACCCTGTCGGCGGTGAGGACTGTTGGGCAAGAAGAGGTGGTCAGACACACACACAGCAGCCTGAGAATCCAAGAGGCGACTGGCTACACACCAACACACAGACAGATTAGAGATCCCTACAGGCCAAACTACAGAACTGCAGAACCAAAGTGACAGACCCCAGTTTTTCTACTGCCCTAAGGCAGCCTCAAGCTCCAGAAGCCCCTCCACCCCCAACCACACACAAACACAAACACACACACACACACACACACACACACACACACACACACGCTTTCAGTACTCATTCTCTCAGCATGACCAATCATACTATCACACTGGGAGTTGGGGGGAGGAGTTCTGGGACTGGGCTTTTCCAACATGCAAGATACAGGGAAGGAGCGGTCTGAACCAGGAGAGGTCTGAGTTACCGTGGCACCGGCTCTGAGACCTAGAACGAGTCAGGGAAGGTTCCAGGGCAAGGAGAGCTAGGGAGCGAGAGAGTGAGGAGAGGGAGAGGTAAAAAAGAGAGAGGGAGAGTGAGGAATGATGAAGACACCAACGTGCTGGCAGATACCAGGGAGGGACAGGAGGCATGGAACAAGAAAGAAATGGGAGTAACCTAATGGTTGCCATGGGAACCTTTACCGGTTGACACCTGTCACCCCACCCAGCCGCTGTGGCCCCCTTTCACGGGGGGGGGGGGAAACCTGCATGAATGAGAGGAACAGTCCCTCCATTAGCCTGCACCCTTATGCACAACACTGCCCTCCCAGGAGGAGCTGTCACTGGACCACCAATCAGAGATCTTCACAGGAGCAGCTTAAGATGGGCGGAGTCTGAGAGCCAGTCATACCCTACAGCATAACACACTGGCATTTAAAAAAAAAATACTGCAATTATAAATTAGTTATTGCTCTCAGAGGGTCCCAAGAAAAGGGCCTGGTCTGTTTGGATCCAGTTTAACGTTTGCAGCCGCTTTCTGTTCCTGACAGAAGTGCTGATAGTAACGGGGTGTACAGCCAGAGTATCTTGAACTTTGCCCTTTGGTAAATATGATCATTACAATCGCAGTCAGAGAACATCCAGCTGTTCCAGGCAGCATTTAATATAAGTGATATAAATCATCAGAGCCTCATGTCTCTCAGACTAAAGTTGCAACAGATGTATATTTATAGATCTGCTGTCTTAATTTATCCTTGGTGGGGGGGGGGGGGGGAATTTAGCTAATTATCCTCAAAAGCCACAACATCCCCCCCCCCCCCCCCCCCCCCCGCCCCAGACGAGGCCAAAAAGTGACACCCTTCCCAATAAAGACCTCTTTATTTGGTTATTAATGACAGGCCCCAAGCTGCGAATTGGCTTTGGAAAGGGGGCCGCCACGGAGGCCCCGGACCTCGGTGTGGGGGCCCGACCGGGGGCTTCAGGTGCACAACCCGCCCCCCACCCACCTCTACCCAAAGGGCGGAGCCAGAGATGACAGGCTGCTCTGTGTGAGGGCACGCTGTGTGTCGGTGCGCACGTGCCTGTTTAGCGGGGGTGTTTACTGCGTAATGTTAGCAGGAAACATGGCTACAGTCACGTCAGACTCAAAGCTCATTTGCAGCATCTGCACTTATTAGTGCTGCACAATGGCCTCGTTTTTTTCAGGTCACGGGCTTAATCGCATTTCCCAATACCACGCGCAGTAAAAATGATTTCATTCCGCGCTCCAAAACAAAATGCTAAAACTAGACTACTAGTTCCAGTAGTAGTGCCAGTTGGTTTAAACTAATATATCGGGTCAGGTTTTTCAGTCATCTTCTGAGCCAGCCAGCCACACCCCCGAAAAACAGCGAAATTGTCTCTTGTCCGGAACAACTCGCTGGCGAGCCGATTCCCGGCACGGGATGACAGACCCCGTCGCTAAAAATCGGGGCTGTGAGAACAAAGGGTGATGGCGGGAGTACGACCCCCCCCCCCCGACCCGCGACAATGGCTGCCATTTATCCGTCCCCAAATGTACGAGAAGGGGCCGTCTTGGCATGGAATGAGATGGTGGCATTGTTACTGGGGTGGGCGCCTCCAATGGGGTGGAAGGAGGGGGTGAAGATTTATGCGGGTGGTGTGCTGGAATCTGGGCACCTAGAGTGGGCCAGCTGCATGCAGAACAAAAACCATGCCCAGCTGCGGAGCCCCCCCCCCCCAAAGCACTCGAACCCGAAGCCCTCAGACCTCAGCTCCGTCCCACCGAGCCCCCCGCACAGCTAAAGGCCGGCCACGTCGAGGTCCCTGTTGTTATGGTAATGGATTGGCTCTGAAAAAAAAAGGGCGGGGATTGTGAGATATTACCAGTTAGCGCCGAAAAACAAATGGAGACGTAGGGAGAAGGCAGCGTGTCACAAAGCGGGGGGAGAAGAGAAAGAGAATTTTAATTAACGACACGACGCTGATGTCACAAAGGCCAGTCAGTGCGGTCCTGCTCGCGGTCAGCCCAGAGACAGGCCGACAAACACACGCACACACCAACAAGCACTTAACTCGTTCCTCTCGAGGGAAATCCACCACAGAAAAGCTCACATCTTTTGTAAGTTCGCCCTCAGGCTGTGTGTTCATGCAAATGCGTGTGTCCTCTGCATTTTGGGCCATATAAAGGGTTTTCATTCTTTCCAATAAAACAAAGGCCTTATTTTTTTTTCGCCTTTGCTTTTATAAATAGATAGATAAACAGACAAACACCGGGACTCTGCGATCGGGCTTCCGTGATTTCTGCACGAGAAATAGAGCGTCCTGCATTTTATCTCCTGATAAAATCCACCTCATTTGTCAGGTTTCCTTACCAGACCTGTAAAAGACCCACATGTGGTTTCAGTTACTGGAGAATGAGTCAGGCAAGTCGAGCAGAGATTATTACACTGATAAAGTGCCGCGCCGTGGTGACGGCAGGGAAGTTCTAAAACCTCGGAATATAATTAAAAAAAAACATTAACAAGCAGAAAGCTCGTTCTTTCTGTTACGGATCGTCCTCTCTGGCTGTGGAGGCCCGTATGCTGTGGCTCTGCCTGAGAGGAACGGCGGATCAGAACCAGCAGACTAGATTGTGTCATCCAGCGCTTATGTCTATGGGGGGGGGTCGTCCCTCACGCACCCCCACCCCCTTCTCTCTCTTCGTCTTTATTTGTGCTGCATTTCATTCTACTGTTCCTGCACCAGTTTAACCGCCCCAGGGACCTGTCCTGTACCCGGACCCGAGCTCCGTCACCAATGGGGAATTCCCGTCCCTGACTCTTTCAGTTGTTTTCATCGGGAACACCATGGGGGGGGGGGGATCACAAACCAACAACTCCGTTCCTCCCCATCCATCCATCTCAGGGGTGGGGGGGGGGACTGGCCACCTGAGCTGCGTCCTGTAAATCCAACACCTAGATATGTGTGGCTTCACACCCCCCACCCCTCCCGGATTACTCTGGGGCCTCAGGGGGGGGGGGGGGGGGGTTAAGGGGGT
>JAAGVU020000001.1:41149977-41179824 GCA_011763525.2 Mormyrus iriodes
CCCCGCCATGCATCAATAGCGGTACTCGAGTACGCTGGCAGCCACAGATGACCCCACCCCATACCCCCCCCCCCCCCCCCCCCACCCCCCCAAAACCCCACCCCCCCCCCCCCCCCCCCGCATATCTTAGACCAAACATTCTATGCTCCAGTCAAATGAAATCCTAGTTCTCTGGCTTCTAAAGCTGGCCCAGCTATATACTGGTGCTGCTCCCATAATGCACTGGGCCAGTGAGGGATGGTGGACCGTATGTTCGAGTTTTCCACCTGCAGTCAGACACCACTGTGGCATTTTTCTGCAAACATGACAGGCGATACATGGCTGAGCCAGGTGAGGTAACATTCGGCCCAAACACTCCGGCTGGGCCTCCGAATGTCTGCTCCACTCAGTCCCTTCTGTGGCCACAGCTCACTTCCACTATAAAAATACAAAAAGTGGACGTTTGCCTACAGAGAATGCTGGGAGCTGAGTCTCCGTACATGCTTAAGGAGCCAGCCTCACCTTCCATAGTGCCGCTCGTATTCTGCTTCTACAGGAGGAGTCACATATTGGCTCCGTACTCCTTTGTCTCATGTCTCCCTTTCTGCTGGTCATCTCCCTGCCTCGCTCTCTCATACCTCCCCCTCTCCTGTCCCTCCTCTGCCCCCCAGACCCAAGCAGTGGAATTCCCCTGTCTCTGCCAGAATTGCACACACACGCACACTCACAGACACCACATGGTCACATTTGTTTAGTCAGATCAGGGAAAAAGGTTATGGAAACTAAAATTCTTAACACTGCTTCATAACTTGACCATGGATGGTCGGAATGAATAAACAGAGGCAGAGAATTTAAAACCACAGCACCAATATAAAGCCACAGGGTGACGTCGCACTCCGGTTGGCCGCAAATATGTGGGAGAACTTATTGTGAATGTCATGCACCCAGCACTCTCTTAGTCGGCCCTGAAGGAGCTCAGACAGGGGGCGGACAGGGATGTCAGCTTGAATGCAGATGTTGTTATACTGTGCCATCCAGGAATTGGCTGAATCACTTGTCACTCATGTTGAGCCAGCAAATCAACTTTTTCTGAACATCCGCAGAACTCCCCTTTTCTCTGGCCAAGTATAATCACTCCCTGGGTTTTTTAAACACTGGCAAGTCCCTCAACAGCACCCCCTACCCCCAACTTCAAAATTTTGAGCCAGACACACAGGTCGCTTTGTTGACCGAAGCCATAGGAAGTGGGCATCCCAGACTCACCCATGTAGGGCAGCATCTCCTCTGCCAGGCCTGGGGAGATGGTGGCATTATCCTCTTGAGAGCCACAGGGGGGTGCCACTATATCTCGGCTTTCAAACAGGTACAGGGCCTCAGGTTCGGACCCATGTGGGCCAAACCAAGCGGGCTCGGGCTCCGGGTCTTCAACGGGTTCCTCTGACAACGCAGAAGATGACCTCGTCATCACAGTCAAAAAATATTCCACAAGAGGGCAGCATAATTCTGTGTGTGGTGAGCTGGTTATGTAAAGCAGTCGTCTGATGGCTTTCAGTGACTGCAGTGGTACATGGGATAGTGGGGGCGGGGGGGTTGCGTAACTGTTGTCACTTCATCTGGAACCGACACCTTAAAAGGGAAGTGAAGCATGTGTCAATGTGTGTGTGTAGCAGCTGGACAGGGCAGGACCTCACAGACTGGCACTGAGACGGGCAGCTCAGCATCTCTGCGAATTTACCTTCACAGAGCAACCAGCAGAATCAGTATCTGTCAAACACCAGTAATAAAAAGGTATTAATAAACTTAAATCCATTCCACCAGTCTGCAGACCCTGTCAGAAGCCTGTAACTGTCTTTCTGGACTTTCGGGTTTGAGGATCAGATACCAGTAGAGTCTACATGTAGTTAAAATGTTACAGACCTTTTTCGCTTTTAACTGTGGCTGAACTTTTTGCTGTTTATTAATCAGACATCCTGATTTAAATCAGCAAGTGGACATTGCAGCTCGGACACACACAGTTAGTGTGGACCCCCCCCCCAGGGGAAAAGAGGGTTATATGTAAACTAAGTGACAGGGGTTTCACAGAATGTGAAATCGCAAGCAAGGTGCCAGACATTATTAGTGAGCGTGAGGGTAAGAATGAAAACGGATGCCCACCCCCATGCACCCCCTTCCCGAGTGAGGCCCCTCTCCGCGCACCTGAGTCGGTGGGGGGGTCCACCTTCTCCCCACACTTGGGTTTCACTTCAAACATCTCCTGGCCCAGCTGTGTAGCCCAAGCGGTGGCCAAGGATAGGCCTGCCACATCACATCCTGCTCTCCCGGGAGAAGGCACCCCAATTAAGACAAAGACAACGATGGACTTTAGTGATCCCAGGGGGAAATTCAGGATATTGTAGTGCATATAGCAGTGAGTACTTACAGCACAGATGAACATACATATAGAGCCAATCAGAGATGATGCGAAGACACATAGTACACATAGTGCAAACCAGTAAAGTGGTAAATAGATTTAAAAAGTACACAGTACACAAATAGAATCCTGAATATTGGGATATTAAGGAAATAAATATTTACAGATAATAACAATGCACCAGAAAAACAAATGAACACAGTATAAATAATCTGAATGATGAAGAGATTAAACAGAGGCAAAATACTCAGGAAACAGTTTTAAAGGCTCAGGCAGCCTCTTCCAAGGATGTAAAATCATAATCCCATCTGAAATATACGATGTGGGCATCAGCAAGCCGCCTGGGCAGTGTTCAGAGCTTTGCTTCAGCTGTAGTGAGCCTGGTGCACAGGGCCATCAGGCCATAAGGCTCTCCGAAGGCCAACAGAGAGTAAGCCTCAGCACGGCGGCTAGGCAGTGGCCCGGAAATGTCCAGGCACATTCGGCCTGCTTGCCCTGGCCGGCTTCACCCACACAGATCTCCGTTCCGGCCCTCCTCTCGCCTCTCGGATGAGTTCCCTCCAGGGATATCTGTTCACCTAAAATTCCTCTGCCACTATTGAAAACTTTATTTTTTTAACTAGTAAATGTAAATAAATGTCAAATACAACAATGACACCATTAAACAGTAACGGAAGGAATGAGGTTTCATGGGTTCACAAATAAATCAGACAATGGAACGTGTCCTGGTGACTGACAGCACACAACAGCTCCATCCATCCTGAAACTCTACCAGTCAGTAGCTTTAAGCAAGTTCTGTTTGCCCTCAGAACACACTTAAGTTTCTGCATGCTGGCAGCACAGAACTTTTGAGCTGTTACTTCAGAGACCCTCTATCTTCTCGTGAGTGACTAAGTGGGTGCACACAGTGCCAGTAATCCCACATTCACAGCACAGCAGGACTCCACTAAAACCTTAAGACTGTACCCTCCTTCCCTACGTTTTCGGAAGCCTGTGATTAAGAAGTGGCTGCTGGTGTAGATTCTGAAATTCTGAGACATGCCTGCTGATTAAAATGAAAGGTCTAAAGCCACACATTTAAAAGAGCTATAGTAAACTCTTCCAAATATATCCAGGGCCCGGGCGGCTTTCTGCTTAAAAGAGTGTGTGTGTGTGTGTGTGTGTGTGTGTGTGTGTGTGTGTGTGTGTGTGTGTGTGTGAGAGAAAAACCTAAAGTGAAAAAAAATCTTCCAAATATCTCCAGGGAATGTGAAACTATTATTTAACCATGAAGATTACAAACAGAATCCTTAATACATCAGCACACCAAGTGTGTCCAGCAGAGACCAATATACCACTTAGTGGATGAGTCAGAAAACGAGTTATGGATCTACAGATCGAATCAGTAAATTATCCTTGTGGTTCCAGCTCAGGGAACAAGGCTAAGACACAATTTATCCTGAGCCTGACCTTATGATGAAATTAAACTGTTCTGGCCATTAAATAAATCCTTCCCTTTGCTAATGGAGAAACTCAAAATCTGACCTGGGAATGTGAATGCAGCTTCTGAAAGCAGTAAAAAATAATAATTAATAACACAAAACACACAGTTGCCCTCAGCCTGTCTGCTGCATACTTATGCTGGACTCACATAAAACCTATATGTAATATATAAACTATTAAATAAGATCCAGGCACATATAAAAAAAATAAGCAGAGTATTTTTTGGACTCCCACCAGGTCAGCTGATTCTATTTTGATGGATCCTCATTGTTTTAGTCAGTCAGTTTTTCCAGTCACCCCCCAGGCTAACTGTTCCCCTTACAGTCCAGGAAGTGTTTTTCCCCCCAATTCTTTAGCCACGTTGAGGAGAATGCCACTATTGTGGGGGTATTGAGGAGTTATTAACCCTGAAGAAGCAGATTCTAACCCCCCTGGGCTGTATACCAACTTAGTTAAGCTCCCCACTGGTGAGATGTGCTCCGACGGCACGGATGCTCTCTGCTGAGGAAGGGGGGATCTGGTACATAAGTCCACTGCCAAATATGCATCCTATCCAACTCGTAAGCCCGTAGTCATGACTCTCGTTTAACTGATAATTCACATTCTCATAGTATTACAGATTTTTTAAGTATTGGTTGAACAACCTATTTGTATATTTTCTTAAACAATACAAACAAACTTGACCCAAAGCAAACATCTGGTTTGGTCCACAAAGGTTTCCCCAGTGGAATTTCCATAAGAAACATAAAAAGGTTTTCAACTATGATTTTGAACAGTTAAACGGTTACATTACCCATTAGGAAATCGATTGGTCTGAATTACAAATATTACTTCTACTGTACCACTAGATCCACCATAAGTAATGTACACCAATATAGTTACACGCCATATTAAATCTCCTTCATTGACTACTGATTTCAAATGAACAGTTTCCTTAAGTCTTTTACTGCATTGCAGAAACGAAAAAAGTTTCTGCTTAAACTTGTAAATACAAATTTACATAATTTATACATCTAAAATATAACAGGTTTAATGCGGATCCATTCATGCAGTTCATGTATGAATAATTGTATTGGTTAAACGTGAGGAAAATCCGGCTAGAGATGCGTAGC
This sequence comes from Mormyrus iriodes, assembly GCA_011763525.2. Classification (NCBI taxonomy): domain Eukaryota; kingdom Metazoa; phylum Chordata; class Actinopteri; order Osteoglossiformes; family Mormyridae; genus Mormyrus; species Mormyrus iriodes. The sequence continues at coordinate 41,154,961 of JAAGVU020000001.1, forward strand.
GCTTAACAGTATCATGTTAATGCAATTAATTATCACCCTTTCATCCACACAAAAGCGCAGAAATACTAAGGATGAGTTAACTGCCATAATGGGCAACTAAGTAAATACAAATGGATTCAGATGAGATCACCTCCTTCCGAATACATATCATGTAAATGACAAAGACAGATTAAAGGACAGCCGGCTGCGGCATTTCAGTTCCGAGCCTTTGACTTTATTTCCGGGGTTTCCTTCGCCAACACTTCGCCAAACGCAGTCGTCTAGACGGTAATCGAGTACGTACCTCTCAGAAACTTTTATATTCGGTCCAGACCCGAAAGTACACGTGATTCTGCCTCTTCGGAGTCATAGACAAAAGGCAGCTCGGATTTCAGGGAGGGAAGTTTAGGGCAGACTTTGGGAAGATCGCGGCCTCATTACGTCATCATCGGCGGACTCCATTTGTGATCGCGTGCCCGTAAAGCAGACCAGCTTCAAGCTGAAACTTTTTCGGTTGACTTTTTGAATGATTCGATAAACACTCTTATATGTGTCTGCGGTGTTATGTTACTTGGATAAAAAGTGGCCATCGGCATAAGACGGCACTGTTAGGTGGGGACAAAATGAAGGCGTCATTGTTGTCATTATTGCGCGACTTTGTTTTCGATCCGCCGCGTCCATTTGTGTTGTTCGTCATTGTCAGATCAGTCGGGAAGAGCAGACCCTCGGCGCTGGCATTTTTACAGCTTATAACTGAGATGCAGGGCGTCTGATCTGATTTATGGTTTGCGCGTTAGTGAAGGTTCACTTCGTTCTGTGCAATTTGGCCTGTCAAAGTGGAAAGTTATGCTGTGAATTAGATATAATAATCGCGAAGTCAAACAATGGTATGTTCGTAAGTACACTTAAGTTAAAGTTCAGCTCTTGTTTTCTTGGCATTTTTGGGGGTTTTCCTAAGTTTTTGTAAAAGATTTGATATGATATGTGCAGTACTGCAAAAGTTCAATCAGTCTAAAAGAAATTTGAAAGTGATAAAATGATTAGTATTAATTTCATATCGATGAGGCATATTAGTAACGGATAACATGTTTTGACTGTGGTAACACTCATTTCCCCGTCTTTGTTATCCTTTTATATAGTTTTGGTTTAAAACGGCTCTTCTTAGCGGAGTGATTATTTTCCAGTCTCCAGAGCGTTTTCTGGAGCCTTTTTCCTGTTTTCCTCACTAACGGTCCGTAAAAGGCACCAGTAAGATGGGTATGGGCACGCTAGTTAGCCCCGGAAAGCACGCACACACACACATCCCTTGGGTGTTTTCCGCTCGGTGTCGAATGGGCAGCAGTGACACCAGCACTGATATCCGTGACACGGTGCCGTTTAGCCGCGACGGCGTGGGACGTTCCAGTCCCCGGCCCCCGCCGACGGAGAGGGGGCTTCATTCACGGGGAGCAATTTACCGCTGAGCAGCGTAATGCAGCACTCTGGCTCGAAATAAGCAGTTATTGAGTTATCAGCTACGAAAAGACTGCACTACTGATTTCAGCTAACACGCCATTGTGAGGGAAGTGAATTTCGCACATTTGATTTGAAAGGATTGCGGAGCCTTATTTGAATTAAAGCATTTTTTCATTTTCTCACAGTCTACGCTGATAAAAGGCAAAAACGTCAGCTGAGTAAATGAGCCTAGCGCTGTTACGCTGTATGCCTGTTGTATCTGAGATCTTCAGGACCCCAGGCGCCTTATTAATGTTTCCCGTCGCGTTAAAGGACACAGAGCGCGCGCCGTTCGCCGAAGTCTGAGGGCGGAGCTCGTGCCGGGACCGCGAGCTGCTCGCGAGCGGGTAAGTCACGCGAAGGCGGCGTCACACGCGTGGTGTGGATGCGCCAGGCGCGCTCCGCCGCTGGTTCCCCATTTGCTGCCTTCGTTTGCAGAGCTGCGTGCTGAAGGATAAATGCCATCGCTGGGGCGATACGGACCGCGGCGATTCCATGTCTTTCTTGGTGAGATTCATTTCCGGCGTGAAGCCTTATTCAGTCGTTTATGAATTGCATTCCCTTTTTTGTTCTCATTGAATAACAGTATCAACTGAAAAGACCGTATGATTTTTGAACGTCTTCTTGACAGTAGACATGTGCAATAAAATGCATGTTTTTCTGTGTGGTATTTAGTTTGCCATCTGAATGATGAGTGATTCAGAGAGTGCCGGGTGCATATTCTATTAACAGATGTCGTCATTTTTCTGGAGTCTGCCCTTTAGATGGAACAGTAGTTCACAAAACTCCTTCAAGTACTCCTCTATCCATGCTTTTGGGCAACATCAGTATTTCACAAGTCTCCACCATTGTGACAGTGTGTTAATTTAAATTGAACCCTTGAACACTGGTCACCCCCAGCTCTGCTCCTTTGGACTGTTCTCTAAACACCCTTCGTCCTCCACCCCCGTCTTCCCCAGGACTGCTCCTGCATTTCCCACACCCAGGTCCGGTCTTTCAGCATTGAGGACCATTATGAGGACGTCAGCCAACAGTACTTGGTTTGTACTGCATCATTTTCTGGCTTTCTTCTCTAATCATGTGCGAGGTACTACTGATGGTGCTGTCCTTAGTATTACAGGACACTTTTGTCAGCTGTGTTTCTTCTGCTGCTCCAGCCCTAAAGACCCCTATCTTTACTGGGCGTCCGCTCTTACTAAAACGCCTTCCTGCATTTGGAGGTCTGAATTCCTGCTGCATTCCATGCTGTTGTGCTAACAGTGCAGCTCCACAATGCACTGCTCACTGACCCGATACAGGGCACCCCCTCTGAAAGATACAGAGGACCCCCAGGCCCCGTGTCCCCTCTTCAGCCATGAGGGGGCACTGGTCTCAACTTGGCGCTTGTTTGTTGATGCTGTACAGAGCAGAGACGGGTCGACGTGTGCTCTGAGTGGGGCAGCTGACTGTGATGACCTCGCCTCGCTCTCCGCTGATGCTTCCCATTACCAGCTCCTGTCAGAGCTGGGTGAGTTTGTCACAAGCCTCCACTTCTTTTTGCAGCAGTCACAATCTTTCGAATATGGTGCCCTCCCCATTGACGCATGCTGCGTGGCTGTCATTGGCCAGTGGTGGCCAGCAGGAAATATCAGTGAAATGACTTGGCTTTGTTCTGCTGAAGGGATTCGGAACTTTGGGGAATGGCATCTGCTTGCTGACCTGCAGTGCGTGGCTTCATAAGTCAGCTGCCTCTTAGTTACCGGTTGTCAGCAATGATGGTCATGCTGCTCAGCCAATCGGTTCAGAGTCTTTTCATGCAGGTTTCAGTGAACCTGCAAAGCAGGTAGGAGGGTAGAGCAGGCAGGTGTCTAACTAAGAGGAGCACTTCAGTTCCTCTAAAGTTCTTGCTGGTTTCCCCAAGTATGTGCTGGAGAGTAAAGTTTAGATCTACAATCATGCTGTTATTGATGTGCCTCACCTTTAACCTCTGTCAGTGTCTAGCCAACAGAATCATGTTATTGCTCTAAGAGTTCTTAGAGAGTTGATGGTAGAAGGCCCTCTAGTGGATACATAGCAAGTTGCTTGGCGCACACTTATTATAGCGTTAAATGCATTCAGTCCGTATTGAGGCTGTAAATTTGCCGCACTCCCGTGACAGAGCTCAGTCACAGGTCCAACAGCATAGCCCCTCTCATTCTCAGTCATCTTGTCACTAACTTAATAATTAATGTACCACAGCAGTGGAGAGTCGCTATGACGAAGCCAAATGGAATGTCTGTAAATACTTCTGAATATAATATAAGTACCAAAAAGAAACGAGTTATGTGTAATACAGAAGTATGCTAATTGTATCTAATATTCTATATATGCATATGTAGATAAAGATAATATATGCATATGTCTATATGGGGGGGTGTATTTTTTACTTTGCCAGCTTGGCTAAGGCATTTTGTGTTTGTTTGTGTCAGTTAGCCCCATCTGTGCCCCGCTCCCTAGCTATTCATGAAAAGGGGAAATTTTCTAATGAACTATCGCACAGCCTGACTCCCCGATGTCCTGCCCCATGGTGGTCTCTCAGATTCCAGGCCTGTCTGCTCACGTCTGATTTAAATTCTCCCATCAAAAGTGGAGGAAAGGCAGAGAGTGGCCACCATGACCGCATGCTTTGCAGTGAGCTTCCATGGAGCCCCTCCCACCTATGCTTTGTGAAAACAGGCTGGGGCTTCAACAACCTGAGTCAAGTGTGTATGGCCCGACACGCGCCGTCCGGTCGGCTGGTGGTAGTGAAGCGCACCAACCTGGATCGGTGTACCGAGGATGAGCTCCTGTGGTTGCTGGTGAGCCTGCTCTCTCTGCCTGGCTGCTCTCTGGGCACATATATATCTTTCTGTGTTTCTCTCATCTCATCTCTCAATAGCAGGCTTAGAACCATGTCATCCTCGCATGTTTATCCGAAATAAATTATAATACTGGCTGCTGACTACTGGTATTATTTTCCTGTAAACATGCATGTTGTCCATGGATTGGTGCTTCTTTCCACGGGGACACTTCTCAATGATACACTGGCACTCGCCTGCTCTTGCATCCCCTAGAATGAGGTCCTACTGTGTCGGCTCTTCCGCCACCCCAACCTCTTGACGTCACGCCTGGTATTCAGCTTCTGCTGCCAGCTATGGGTCCTCACGCCCCTCATTAGTTACGGTGAGCCACCTGACACTCCCTCATGCGCATCCCAAGGGGCCACCAGGGAAGCCGCTCACAGCTTGACGTCTCTTCTGGCTGGCTCGCCCAGGCTCGGCGGACACACTGCTCAGGACGTACTTCCCAGATGGTATGAGTGAGTCCCTCATCGCCTACCTGCTCCATGGTGTCCTTAGGGGCCTGGAGTACCTACATGAGATGGGATACGTGCACAGGTGAGAAGAGGGTGCAGCTCTTGTTTGGATGGAAAGATCCGGAAAATAAACATGAGACATTTAGGTGGAGTTCAGCTGCTCTATCTTAAGATAGTGTTTCTCAGACTGGTCCTGGTGACCCCCAGACTGTCTGACAGGGAGCTGGGAGGGAACAACAAGGACTGTCAGGGGGTCCCCAAGAACCGGGTTGAGAAACACTGCCTTAAAATGGTACTCAATTTGAATAGGTCTATTTAATTGTTCACATATAAAATTTGTTCAGACTAATTTGATTTGGATCAACGCAGATGTGCTCAAACCCCATCTCCCTGTCTTCCGGCAGGGGCGTGAAGGCTAGCCACATCCTGCTGTCGGCCGAGGGCCGCGTCTATCTGTCTGGCTTGCACAGCGCATACAGCCTGGTGCGAGATGGCCGGAGGGTACAGGCTGTGTATGACATGCCACAACACAGCCCTGCCCTGCTGCCCTGGCTCAGCCCGGAACTCCTGCGACAGGTGTGTCTGTCTGTGTGTGGTGAGTGTGTCGCCATAATCATCCTGACTGCCCCTCTCTCTCTCTCCCTCCCTCCACCCAGGATCTCCATGGATACGGGGTTAAGTCAGACATCTACAGCCTGGGAATTGTGGCCTGTGAGCTGGTCAGTGGGCGGGTGCCCTTCCAGGACATGCACCCCACTCTGGTACTAACCCCCGCACCTCCATGCCTGTACTCCTGGCCCTGTCCTTGTCTAGACAGGCTGTTTGTGCCTGTCTCTGGCTCGGTGTGCCATTAATCTGCTCTGTAACAGCCCTGTCTCTAGTGCACTCGTTTTATGAGGCTTGTCCCACTCAACTCCGCACCCAGATGCTGCTTCAGAAGTTGCGTGGTACGCATTGCTGCCTGCTGGACGTGGCTCCCTTCCCTCTGGGAGAGATGGGTGGCCTCAAGGTGTCCCGCTCAGGTGTGGACTCCGGCATCGGCGAGAGCGTGGCCACAGGCAGCCTGACCCGCGCGGCGGCAGACCGGCCACAAAGCCCGGCGCTGAAGAACCACTCAGCCACCTTCCACAACCTGGTGCAGTTGTGCCTACAGCAGCAGCCGGAGTGCCGGTAAGCTGGCCGTCCCCCGGGAGGTCGCGTGCCACTTGCGTTTGGGCGTTCCTCATGGCCGGGGGGGTCTGATGTTGTGTCTCTCTGTTGCACAGACCATCTGCCTCCGCATTGTCAACGCATGCCTTCTTCAGACAGGTGGGTCTCGTCTTGTGTGACTCGGCAGCTGCTCTGTTGCCCCCTGTAGGCTGACTTGTGGCACCATGCCTGTCTTCGCTCCTCTGTGTCTTTCAGGTGAGGCGACACACCAGGGACTCCTTCCTCAGCCTCGTGTACCCTGCCATACCCTTCTCCAGCCCCCCGGACACACCCACATCATACCCCCTTTTCCCACCCTGCCACGGCCTCGCTCCCCGAGTGGACTCTCAGGATGGGGCGTGGGACTTTTCTTAGCTCCCTGCATCACCCCACCCCTCCCCAAATGACCAGCACTGCTTCCGGAAAACCAGTATACTGCATTTTCCACTGCCCAGGTGAGATATTTAGTATTTTTCCTTTTTGTAAGACCTGGGCATACCCACGTTAGTCCAGTGTGTCACTGAAGAGCTGTGAAAATGTCCTTTCTGCAGCCTCGGCTGAAATGGTCAGCCCCAACCTGCAGGTGAATGTGAAATGCAGGCTGGCTGGCCTACAGTGACAGGGCAGAGGGTCTGACCTGGGTTTCGGGCTCGGGCTCCCTCTGTCAGTCTCTTGCTGGATATTTGCTGTGTTTTGCTTTGTTTTTTCATTCATGTTTATGTGTATGTCTTGACCAGGGTGTAGATGGTGAATTTCTCCAAACAACTGGTTTGTTCCCAGCAAAACCTGCATTCTGCCCAATCTGTGAAAATGAAATTTAAAAAATGTTGTATTTTTTCAGTGTATTTAAAGCACAAAACGCATTTTAGTTTGAGCACATGCAGTCCCATTGGTTACTGAGGATGGCACTACCTGCATTAAACCTGTTATTATATATAATATGATGATAACGCTACCTGTTATTACTGTGTCCTTTTCCTTAGTTTATTTCCAAAGTGACTGTAATATTCATCAGTGTTCCTTTGGAGTTCCAATCAGTTATTTAACTGCAAATACATGAATTGTTAATGTGGGGGGTGTCTGTGTGTGTGTGTCTGTGTGTGAGAGAGAGAATTTCTTTTGCCCCTGAAATTTCCTACTTTGGTTCTCAACTAACAGTATTGTGGGGAACATACATTTTGATGGCATATCACATACCTTCGTACAGAGAATATCTCAGTGTTCTTGATCAGTGTTGCTGTACCTTATGACAGAAAAGGCCCATGTTCCCCTCGACGGCATCCTGTAGGGTGACGTCCCGCCAGCCGCAGCACAGTCAGCGTTGGATGTATGGCTGCTATACATGTTTAAATAAAGTATCAGAAAAATTTATGTGCTTTTCTGTATATTTAAAAAAATATTTTTATATTTTCTTCCTACAAAGTCAACTTAATAATCTTAAAATTATACACTACTCCTGCTGTCTGCTTTTATCCTTGACATTTTTCTTCATAGGAATATTTTATTTTCCCCATTGCTGTGGTTCCAGTCACTCTTTTTCCCTGGTCTTGACATCAAAACATCGAGCTCAAAGCGGCGCTGTGACTGACCTGCCCAGCGACGCCACCATTCAAATGCATTGTTCACATTATTTTATTGTACAGCTACCTGTGTACTTTTGATTTGAGATGTTTTGTCTTTGCTTTTTATATCTTGTGAAAGGGGAATCTGTATGGCACATTCGGCTGTAAAGGACCTTGTGTGTGTTTTTCAAACCTCTATTCTTAATCTGTTTCTATGTATTTGAATCCTTTTGTATAATAAAATCTAAGCGAGGCGAGGTGTCCAGCCATGTGTCCCTGTACCCGTGGCTGCCTGCTTTGTCGAGTTACCATTCTGTCACTGAGCTGGCCCCCAACCCAACCATGTTTGCTATTTTTGAATCCATGTCTTCCTCTGTATACTGTCCAGTGTTGCTCTTGGCTGTCCTCCATAATAACATAACCTTAGTAACCTTTGCTCATGAGATACGAAGGGGAGAACTAAGAGGAGGGAACAGCAAATATACCCTATCAGAGGATGTGCAAAAATACATAGATGTGAGATTTGTTTTTGCAGGAGTTTGGAGGTTTGTGGCCATTCTGAGACAATGATAAATTCAGAAAAATACTACAGAATTTAATTCAGAGTAATACTTAAAACCTTTGTGACCAAGGATATGGCTCTGAGGAATTCCATGGTGATGTGCAAAGAAAAGACAGAGGACAAGGAAGGTTTTTCTGAAGACAAAAGGGTCACATTAATCAGGACATGGACATCAGAGGCAGTGGTCACCCTAGGTCTTGTCTTACTGATGAGACTCCCTGAGGAATCTTCAGGAAGTGCTCTGTGCAGCTGCACTCAGTCTATGGTTGTCACGTGACTGCTCTGCAGTATCCGAAAGAGTGTGGGGTGTGACCCTGCCCCATGAGGCTCAAACCACGGCTCCAGATTCACTGTTTATCCTTTTAACTCCTGCAGCCCTTATACACAGAAGCCATTATTTGCCATTCAACCCTATTTATTTCGCAAACGGCCATTGTCATAGATGATAACAGCATACCAACGAGGACTAAATGGATTCTTCTAATATGACAGGACCCCATAGAGCAGAATGTGCCTCTGAGTTCAAAGGACTTTACTGCTCTATCCTGTTCAGTCAGGCTTAGACTAGTTCAGGACCACAAAGAAAATTCCACACTGACCTCACGTTCATCAAACCTTTCCATAAAAAGCTACTTATTACTGTTTCAATGTATTATTTTGGAAGATATAAAACCTAGATTGAACAGTGTTGTTTCTGTGCCATTTCTAGGTAGCTATTTTGTAGAAGTAAATAATGGTTGGCTGATGTAGCAGGCAGCCCGGTAGTGAAGTCTCCCTTAATCATAAGTATGCCTGCTCTGTACACCTAAGTGGGCCCACTTTTACCTCCAGAAAGGCTAGATAAGTCTTGTGTTCTGAAAGACCTGTCTGCACACCACTGTTGTACTGAGCTGTTATTTTTGTACCTGTGGCCTTCCTGTTAGCTTCAGTGAGTTTGGTAATTCTCCTATAATCTGTCGAATTAACAGTGTGTTTTTTTGTCCACAGAAATGCGTTTCAGTAGATGTTTGTTCTTCATCACACCATTCTCTGTAAACTTTAGACATTGTAGCGTGTGAAAATCCCTGGTGACTGCATCTGAGATGCTGGAACCACCCATTCCAATACTTGGCTGAACAGCAAGTCATCCTCTTGAGTTTGTCTGTCTGCTGTATTCAGTTTTCAGTTTCTGTCACAGAGGTTTACCTTACCAGCGCTCACAGTCTGTGCTCTAAACTGCACCATGCATTCATGTCTCTGCTTCACCTCCAAAAGCACGTCTAACCCTAACTGTCACCTCTGCAGTACAATCTACTGAACTTTGACCATCTTAAAAGTGTGCATTTTAATAGCCTACATAGGCCTGCCACTCCTTTGAATCAGTCCATGAAAGCCACAAACAAAGGTCACCTAAACACCTGTGACAGGAACCTACAGTCTGTCCTTTAAACAAACCCAATCCAGTCAAACAGGTTTCTCAATTGACCTGTTGCTATCTCTTAATGACAGCAAAAATTAATCACTGCACTGGACATCATGCTTAAAAATACTCTGTGTAATACAATTAATAAATGTAAATAAGATTATAATGTTCGGATAATCATTTTTAGGTTTTTCTGGAAATGGTTTCTGTGAAACTAAGAAAATAAGTGGTAGGAAAACAAGTAGCTGGATCGATGGATATAAATGTTTTACAAAATATCTATCAGTCAACTCAAGACGTAGCTATTTTTAAAAGCATCAATAATCCCCGGGTGTTCACACTTTGTCCAGACTAAGTGCCTTGAAAATCACACCTTGAACTATTTGCCCTTTCATGTATTCTAATATTTTCGAGCATAAATGGCATATATTTAGAGTTTCTGATAGATTCTCGTACAACCATTTTATACCCAGCTGCTATATTTAGTTCTTACATAAAATTGTTTTCTTTTTGCATCATTTAAAACAAAATGATTGAAAAATCAGTTTAAAATCAGCCCACTTGCTAATATCACGGTTTATCATGCTGTTCAGAAACATCTAGGGTTGCTATTATTATTATAATAAAAATAAATATTATTTTACTGACAATATGGCGGAGAAGTAGATGTGTAGCTAACAAAACGCAGTACGAGTTATTGCCCTGGAAATTTCACACGTAATGTGCAGTAATAGCACTACATGGACAGTAGATGGCGCCGTCTCCCAATATACTGTTCTACAGGAAATACAAAACAAACACTATCCGAGGTTCCCCTAAACGTAACTTTTCCCTAGTGGCTCTGAAACCGCACAATTTTCAGTATATTAACTCTTTAGTGTTTACACAATATCGAGAGGACATTAACCACACGGGAACATTTAGCAGAACAAAGTATATGTGCTATTTCACACAAAACTGCCAAACATTTTTTAGGATGTTTTCATTTTATTTTCACTTCAAATAGTTTCACAAGTAATCTAATTACTTATCAGCTATTTAGATGTTTTAATTCAACAATTCACGTTTTATTATGGCCAACGGTATAATTTGTATAAAGCAAATTAAGTGACATACTTAAAGGCTGCGTGAATCGGTGAGGCTAGGCGCATCACAGACTACTAATGACGCAGTGTTTTGGACCTCAGACAGATATTGGCCTCCTTTTCGTCGATGTCCAACCCTTACCGAACCGTAGTTCGGCGCCCTAGCAACCCCGACCCACCCTTAACGACTCGCTGACCGCCGAGCTCCACATCGTCGCCGTAAAGGAGACGGAGGCTGTCGTAAAGCAGACGCGCCGAATAGTCAACAAGCCGTCAGCGGTGGCGACTCAGCTTTCGGAGGGCTGTGGAGCGCGGCGACGGACGCGCCATCAGCCGGTCTTCCCTGACGTCCTCGCTGCCGTTTCCGTGAGGGAAGTGCGGCGACGCGACGAGGTTTTCTGCCCTCGGAAGGACAGAGCAAAACCGGCTGTTCCGTCTGGCCGAAGTTTCCTCCTTCGCCTCCCCCTGGTCTTTCTGCCGGTGTTTCGTTAGCGGGGGGCGGCGGAGCACTGCTGACTGTGCTGTCGGCACAGGTAGGCAGCTACTTAACCCACACCAGGCTGGGGTAGTTTAGCACCCCGCGACTAACACTAACTACCTGGTTAGTGGCTAGCCATCTTAGCAGCAGCCGCAGCCCCAGCTTATACACCGGCCCGTCGGTGTTCGGGTCCCATTAGGACGGCTTGGCTCTGCCTTAGTAAATACCGTGAACATCAGGTTCGGTCGGTGGCAAATGATGAGAAACTAAATATATACCTTTTGGTGTCGGTGAGTATGTCTGTCTGTACTCGGACTGTGTATCGTGGGCTGTCATGCAGTGTCAATCAGGGGATCTGATTAGAAATGGCTGTAATGACGGGGCTCAGACCGCGCGGTTCCGTCGGTTCGGGCTTAGTTTGGAGGCGTAGCCGCCCCACTGTGCCGTTCGGTCCCCAGCCGTCAGTACTGACCTGCGCTACCTTCCCCGAGGCTCGTAAAGCCGGCCTTTCTCGGCCTCGCCATAAATGGCTTTTTATAAGTATCTGCCGGATTTTCCTTTACCATTAACTGTAGCTGACGAGCTGCCAAGAGTTCCCGAGGCTCGCTCTGTCCGCTTCACACTGACAGTTGTTCTTTTTCCCTGCTGTGAAGTTCGCCCCTTTTTGTATCCGATAAAGAGACGGGGAGTCCCGCTTCAGCTGGACCGGCCGCGGGACGCCGGAGGTGCGGCGTGACGGAGTGATGCGCTGAAACCGAAGTCGAGCGGAGTGCAGGGCGCCCGGCATCACACGAGCCGGCCTGTCGCCCGGAGATAAATAATTCACGGCGGAGAACCTAACGCCGTCAGCACAAGACTGGCTCCCCTCACCGACAAGGAATAAAAGCTTCTGTTTTTCTCAAGTCATAATAAAAGTATATTTACAAGCGGCCCACCACGTCTCCTAATCGGTCGCCGACTGGCGGGCCATGAGGAGGGAGCGCCGAGACAGGGGCGTCTTATCCGCATCTTCCCGGCGCGCCGGGTGCCGACCCTCCGGCCCAGGATGGCCTCTAACGAGAGACTGTACGAGGTGTGGATGCTCTACTGCAGCAAGGTAAATCACCGGCCGGCCCGCTTCGGCAAGGATCCCAACACCCCCAAAATCACAATGTCCGCTCCATCTTTATTGACAGTGTCGGTTCCTTGGCTGTACTCTGTAGTGGCGTTTGAGTCGTGTGTTTTTAGTGATTAAAAACAACGAGATGCATGTGTGTGTGCTGGTGAGGGGATGAGCGGACGCGCAGCAGCACACCGGCGCATACACGTACCGGGATCTGGCGTCACTCACGAGCCGCTTTCGGTCTGTGGACCTGAGGCTGGCGTGGATGTGAAGCGTTCGCCTGGGTTCGAACCGAACCGAACCGAGTGCGCTGGGCTTCGGCTCCGGGCTCGGCACAATCTCTGCCAAAAAATGAGCATGAATACAGTAGGCCCCCAAAATTTTGTTTTTCTTATATGTTTTATATTTTGTATTTCATGTTTCTATTTTACATGTTTTGTAGTTATCATCCCCCCGGTTCCGCACACTGCGCTCTATCACGTTTCCATAGATCGTTTGATAGAATAATTTTAAACAATAAATTTGCACAGTAATGGATTTCTTTGGAGCGCTTCGGCATTTAGAGCGGAGGGGGGATCGCTGATCCTTCCCAATGCATAGCCAACTGGGATTTAGTGCCTCGGGCGGACGTAAGTATTCCGACTGTGGGCTACTGCAAGGACTGCCAACTTTCTGCAACTCGAAGAAGCTGTCGTGTGTGTTTAACGAGCACAGACAGATCCAGTAAAGTGTAGTGCTTGGTTGCTAAACCGGTGCTAAACCATTTTTCTGTGCTAAAACGTTTCGTTTCCTTTTTTATTTTTAAAACTGAGTGTATCTCTTGTGTCCTGTTATTATATCATTGTTAAACAGTGCTTAATTCTGTATCAGTTCTGTAGTTTTATATATGAAGTTATTTTATTGATTGGAGAACAGTATAGGAATTTTTGACATGTTGGTTATAAGTGCAGTTTCTGGTATCTTTATGCCCAACTGGGACCTAGGTGGTGCCTTGCAGAGTCGGGACTCTTCTTCCTATGTGCACACGGTCGCAGCTCAGTGCATCCCTTGAGTTTAACTGGACGTTTTGACATATTTGTTGCATTTGTGTATTGTTAGACAGCACTGAAGCACAGAGGGTTGCGTCACGTGAGCTTCAGCTCTGAGTAATATGCACTTTTCTGTATTTTGGAGCTTGTGGAAAATATCAACTTAAGCTTTTTGACCCAGGATTTGCTGCGGGGGGGTGTTCTTCTGTGGTTGGCTTTTTGACCCAGGATTTGCTGCGGGGGAGGGTCCTTTCATGGCTGATTTCTGCCTTTGCTTCTGCATGCTTTGCTGATCTGATTATTTGTGCTGTTGAAGTCAACCTCATCATCAATCTCCCAAAAACGGAGCTGTGATGTGTTCAATGAACTTTGAGGTGGCTTTCATTTCAAGGCTCTTCCCACATCCTTCCGGGCCAGAGACGCGGGGTGGCTTTTGTTCGTGCCGGGGAGCATCACGGATTGCTGTTTGTCAGCCTGCTTAGAGGAGCTTTAGAGTGTAACGGACATGTGGTGCCGATATCAGGCGTGGCCACTGCACCTTCCAGAGCCAGCTGGGCACTCCGGCTGTGTGATTGGAATTCGATTGCCATTCTTATTTGGGTCCCGTGCCATTAGCATGACATAGGTAGTGTTTTTACTGGTGCCTTTTCAGCAAAAGGAATATTATAACATTGCGAATGAATATTCACACCCATGTAATTGACCTCATAATGGTGGTATCATTCAAGGGTCGTTTATTTGCATATTATTATTGGTTTACTGTACTTTTTCAAAATAAATAATTGATTTTCCTGGGCTTGGTGTATTTTCTGCGGTCTCCCTTTCCACCCTCCTCCCCGGTTTTTTTTTTTTTTTTTTTTGTTCCCTGCAAGCCACTGAAATGCTCCTAGGAATCATTTAAGGCAGTTTTTAGCCAGGCTTCGCCCTTCCTGGGCCTGGCCCCTCCCATCTGACACAAGGAGTCCTTTGAGCGGCCGGTGCAGTCCGCTCAGCTGCCAAGCGCTGTCCTGCTCTCAGTGTGCTGCTTCCAGCTGCCCCGTGTCCGGCTTCACCCAGGATCACCCCACCCTGTGGCCCTAGGTCCGTTACCATACCGGCAGTGGGAATGTGCGTCGAGGTGGCACGGCGGGTCGTGAGAGGCTGACCTGCTTGCCAATTACAGGTCCCCTTTCTGTGTTGAAAATTATGAACTGTCAGCGCTGCTGTAATGATTAACCTCAAGGAGCAGCTGCCATTGCCTCGTTCTCTCTGCTCTGGTATTCTAGGGCCCTATTTGCCCAGGTTGACTCCAGATTCCTGTCAAAGCTACCCTTTAAACCAGTTAGCTGTGTTGTGTCCTGTAAGAGTGGGCTGGTAGAGGCTGGTGTGACTGACTGGCTGGTGGGGGACTCCAGCCCTTTATGAGGTCATAGGGTCATTTTTACAGTCTGTTCTAGCACAAGTGTCTGTCTGCTCTCAGCATGGCTGGAGGTTTGCCATGCCCCTGATCGGGAGGCTGTGTGTTTGCTTAAGCTTTTGCTATTGTTTGTTAGTGTGACTCGCGTTCATTATCAAATTCCACAAACTAGACCAAGCCTAATACAAAAAACCACCAACACTCTGCCAAGGAATGTCTTAATCGTATGCCAATTTGGAACATGATACGGCTTTGGATCTTCTTTTTAGGGAAACCGTCTCAAAAAGGAAGCTGGAGGAATGAGTCTGAAGGATTAACGAGGTTTTTTTAGAGGAGTGGAAGGAGATGGGAAGCAGTAAGAGCAGAGAAACTGCAGCAGTTTCACATATTTACCCAAACAGATTATCTGTATTTTTTAGTTACAGTTTAATCTGCTTCCGCGGGGGCCAGACTTAAGGGGGAGGCACACCAGAGAGCTTGCGTTGCAATAAATCAGCAAGGAAGTCCCTCTGTTTTTGCTGGCTGTATGAAGTGGTGGACTTTGTCCCGTTCAGTCGGCCTCTGACCTTCTGAGATGTCCTGCATCCTTCCTGCACCTCTGGTCATTGGTGCAGTCCAAGCTCTGCCAAAAAGGGCGAACTTCACAGCAGATGCGCGACAGGCGAGCTGCCCTCATCTTCTCTATAAATACCGGCATGGTGACATCAGGTGCTTGTCAGGCTCCGCCTCCTCCCTATCCCCCATTACAGCGAACCGTTTCTGTGAAACTGAGGGCCCCCGCCCGCCCCCCCCCCCCCCCCCTGTCCCCTGTCCCATGGCCCTGCCCGTCCCTGTCCCTCCCTCCTGTCCCCTGTCACATGGCCCTGCCTGTCCCTGTCCCTCCCTCCTGTCCCCCTGTCATATGGCCCTGCCCGTCCCTTCCTCCTGACACTCTGTGGGTCTCACCTCATCTCGCCGCATGACCTGTGTGACGCTTCCTCGCGATGGGAGCTGTGTGACCGGAAGGTCGCTGTTTCAGATCCTGCGGCTGGCAGTGTGTTGTCAGCACCGGAGTGCTGGTTGCTGGCCCAGCCTTGTGCTGTGACCCCAAAACCTGCTATCACCTGTATATATACATGTCTCCTGCAGAGTATAATGGTATGTGAAAACTACCCAGTATCCTCACAAGGATCAATAAAGTATCTCTGTCCTGTTACCTTACTGCCTATCCCATGTCGGTGTTTTTTTTTTTATACTTCTTACCTGCTTAGTGTGGGGGACAGTACATAGAAACATGCTTGAGGAGAGTAGAGGTGAAAGTTCGGTGTTTCTGTGTGTTTATCTTATCGTTCTTTTATTTTTTATGAAGGCCTTTGTGAGTGGCCTATCTGCAGTCAGACCAGCTTCCTCTGGAGCTTTGCGTTCCTGGAGCCCTGTCATGTGGTGCAGAGCTCTTTTTAAAGCAGGTTTTATTACCACGGGGTAGTATCTTTCTTATCTGGTGTACCTGATGTGCAAACATTTGCTGCTGAGTGAGTCACCGCAAACCCGAACTCCTGCGTTGCTCTCCCCCGGCATGTCCGAGCCGTCTGCATTGTGCCATACGCAGTTAATCTGAATGCCAGCCTTGTGGGTCACATCTACTTTCCACTCTGTTGACTTTATTTGTATTAGTGAAATATGCACCTGAGAGGTAAAGGGACTTGTTTCTGCCGTTGCCAGTCAGGTACAAAAGATCCAGATGTTACGAGGAACAAACTGCATGCATGAGCAATTAACAGGTAGCATCTGTGACTCTGTTATCATACAGAAGGACCACAGTGTCTGTGTTCTCTGGCCTCGGAGAAGAAGGTGGTTTGCTGTTTCTAGCTTACTGATATTGACACTCTGAGACTCGCCTTGCCTTCCATGTTAGTCTAGGAGCTGAGTGATGTCACGCCGGAATAGGGCCGAGGTTGGGCCCTTATTTCCTATGTCAGAGTGTCCGTGGCTGTTTGCTTTGATTATTTTATACTTGTATCGAAATGGACATATAAATAGATGCTTTTTATCAGGGCCAAGTACATTTACATGTATATTTTGTTCGGCAGAGACTTTTGTCCAAAGCTATGTTGAGGCGTCAACTAGGCATAAGTGTAGTTTTGCTGAGATTCCAGTAAATTCCCAGCTACTAGTGTACGCAGTAAATCCACCCTGGTCGCTGGTTTGTTTAGTCTTGACTGATATTTTTTTTGCAGGGTGCATGTACACACACACACACATTCGTTTTCATACACCATATGGACAAAAATATTGGGACACGCCTCACAGTCATTAAATTCAGGTGTTTCGTTCAGACCCTTTGCTCAGGTGTATTAAGTCAAGCAGCTAACCATGCAGTCAAGTTCCCAAACATTTGTGAAGTGATGGGTCATTCTGAAGAGCTCGGTGAATTCAAGTGTGGTACTGTCATAGGATGCCACCTTTGTAATAAGTCTGTCAAATTTCTTCCCTGTTAGATAGTTCATGGTCGCTTATAGTAGTGGTATTGCAAAGTGGAAGCATTTAGGAACAACAGAAACTCAGCCACAAAGTGGCAGACCATGTGAGGTAACAGAGTGGGGTTGCCAAGTGCTGAGGCGCATAGTGCGTAAAAGTCACCAACGCTCTGTTGTCTCAATAACTGCAGAGTCCCAAACTTCCACTGGCATTAACACCAGCACAAAAACTGTGTGTCTAGAGCTTCATGAAATGGGCTTCCATGGCCGAGCAGCTGCATGCAAGCTTCACAACACCAAGCACAATGCCAAGCGTTGGATGGAATGGTGTAAAGCACACCACCACTGGACACTGGCGCAGTGTTCTGTGGAGTGACGAATCACACTTTTCTGTCTGACTGTTTGATGAATGCGTCTGAGTTTGGCGGATGCCAGGAGAACTTTACCTGCCTGACTGCATTGTCCCAACTGTAAAGTTTTTTGGAGGAGGGATAATGGTATGGGGTTGGGTTAGGCCCCTTAGTTCCAGTGAAGGGAACTCTTAATGCTTCAGCATACCAAGCATACCATATTGAACAATTCTATGCTTCCAACTTTGTGGGAACAGTTTGAGGAAGGCCCTTTTCTGTTCCAGCATGACTATGCTTCAATGCACAAAGCAAGGTCCACAAAGACATGGTTGGGTGCGTTTCGTGTGGAAGAACTTGACTGGCTCACACAGAGCAGTGACCTCAACCCCATCGAACTCCTTTGGGATGAACTAGAAC
This sequence comes from Mormyrus iriodes, assembly GCA_011763525.2. Taxonomy (NCBI): domain Eukaryota; kingdom Metazoa; phylum Chordata; class Actinopteri; order Osteoglossiformes; family Mormyridae; genus Mormyrus; species Mormyrus iriodes. The sequence continues at coordinate 41,172,773 of JAAGVU020000001.1, forward strand.
AGAAATTGTGAGCCAGGCCTTCATGTCCAACATCAGTGCCTGACCTCATACTGTTAGAAATACTGTTCTGAATGAATCTGCAAAATTCCCGCGGACACACTCCAAAATCTTGTGGAAAGCCTTCCCAGAAGAGTGGCAGCTGTTAGAGCTGCAAATGGGGAACCAGCTCTATATTGATGCCTATGGATTTATAATGGGATGTCATAAAAATTCATGTAGGTTTAATGGGCAAGTGTCCCAATACCTTTGTCCATGTAGTGTTTCTCTCTGAGGACCTTCCATTCGTTTCTGTAGGCATAACCCTAACCCCAGCTCTGACAACCTTAATGAGGCTAAGGCCAGAAGATCTCTCCAAATGTGAAAATTCACAAATAATACTTGCCCACCCCCCAGCCTTAACCCATAAAAGTCTTCTAGCCTGAACGATAACATTAAGAACTCTATTACCAATAGTTTTGTACTGTACACTTTGCATTTCAAATTACTTTGGAATTATTTTCTTTCAGGACCTTTTTATATAAACCATCTGAATTATGGCACTAGTATGTACAAAATTACTGCTGTACGCCCTGGGAGCCCTACATTTTGGATCCATTATTAAAAATGGAACCATGAGATTCCAAGGTCACAAAGGCAGCTAACGTAAGTGAGGCTGGTTACTGAGACAAAGATGCGTGGTGTACCCAAGATAATATACGATTTTATATGATCCGAATCATTTTCAGTATTGTTTTTGGCCTGTGTGTCATCTGTGAGTTTCTGCATTGTTTCGATGAACTCCAAGAAGTATCCTGTTTATTCACGACGAATTCCCAAATAACCAAAACTACGTATGTCAAATGCGTAAATGTTAAGCCGTTACTGTACTTCCACATGGCCGCCATGACGGCTCCGACCCACACGTGTGGCTGAACAACTAGTCGTCACATGACCCTCACTTCAGTTTACGGTATGTTGTGGTAAGCCTACAAGTGTCTTCATCATTCTTAGTCTAGTCCTATCTCCAATGGAAAATAGGATCAGCTTCTCCCCCCCCCCCCATTCTCCACGCAGCAAAAAGTATCAGGTTTTTATTAAACTGTGGGGATATTTGGTCACACACACAGACCAACCCCCACTCTCTCCCTTTGAAGTGGACTCTGTCTCCCCACCCCTCCCCACCCAGTCCCTGTGAACATGTTACTCCACCAGCCCCCCCCAGCCACTGGGTCTTAGCTGAAGAGACGTTCAGGGCCATCCCCACTGAGAGGTTTTAGGAGGATTTTCCAGATGACATAAATGTGGACCCGCTCTGACAGGTCGAGTGCTTTTTAATTCGTACATTTCAAACAGAGAAACATACCCTGTATGTTTGTTCGTCCTGGCTGGACGTGGTGGGTTGTACTGATGGGGGGAGGGCTGGAGTGATGGGGTGGGGGTGGTCATGTGACTGACATTCTGTTGCCCACAGGGGCGGCCTGGCCGAGAGACTCAGCAAGCTGCTGCGCAGGCAAAGGTCAGCCATCAGCTTCTGGAGGCACCAGACCCTCACTGAGAGTGGGAGCCCCGCAGGTAAGGGCTGGGTGAGTGTGGACGAGTATGGTGTGGGGTGTGAACTCTGGAGCACTCCAGATCATTTACAAGTCCAGGAGATGTTATGTGACAGAAACATTTCCTATAATGAATATTTTGGTTTTCAGGTGGTGAATCAAGCTTTAGTGTAAGCTTTAAATAAGGTTGTAAATGGATTGGCAAGCCCAGCGTAGCAGTCACTGATAAAAGCGGTTTCCCCCAGAACCAGCAGGGAGTCACCAGGTGATGTCATTGTGTGGCATGACCCTCAAACAGAGATGCTGTCAGAATTTCTGCCCTGCCCTTTACTGTATGTGCTGTGCAGACTCTGCTTGTGTAGGATAATAGTCATACTTCATTTATCCTCCATTGGGGAAATTAGTTAGCTTTTGCATATCTCATCTTGTTCTCCATGAGGGAGATGTGAATACGGGTGGGAGTAAGTTTTGGGCTCACAGCATGGGATCAGCCAGTGTCTGGCAACCCTGGAGCAGCTGTCATTAAAGCCTTTGCCCAGTGATGATAAATGGTCGCTCTGCTGGGCACAGGATTTGAAGCCACAACCTCCTGGACCATAGCACAGTTGCAGAAGCTGCTGAGCCATATGCCAGCCTGGCATTCCGGCATGCCTTCATCCTGCACGCTCAGCTTAGAGCAACTTCACTGCATATTATCAGGCATTTACTTTAAGATACTCCAGCTCCAGATTGTGATCACCAGCTTTCCATGTATCTCTGCATATGTGGCAGCATAGAGAATATTGTCTCAGCTGGCAGAATGTGTTATGCTACACTGCTCTTCATCATCCGCAGATTCTTATCGCTTTTGTAAACAGAATCACACGCTTTGGGGTAGGTGCCTACTGAAGAAGGTACGAGGCCCTTGCAGATGATTACCGAACACTGCTGTGCGCGCTCCCGCTGAGTGTCTGTGAAAATGTGCTGGGACTTGTCGATGTCTATCTTGTGTACACTGGCTTTAAGTACAGGCGTTGCTTTTGAGTAATGATAGCCCAGACCTTTGCCCCTCGGTTAATCAGCGCTTGTAGAGACAGGCTTGCTTGTTTACCTTAAGGACCTAAACACAGTTGTTTGTTGGAAGTAGGTGAGGATGCAGGAAAGGGGCGGGGCTGATTTAGGCCAATGGCATTGTCGTACACACGTCCCCCCGTTTGTGGTTGGCTGGGACACTGACAATGGGGCACTCTTCTCTCCAGCATTGTGTCCCATGAGTCAGCAGTGGAGGCGTACAGTCACTCCGAAGCTCCAGTCACAAGCAGAGGCCCCTGCGAGTTACGATAGCGCCACTTTGCTCTTGAGCTCCTCTCCCCCACAGCCGGCCATCAGGGTTTCAGGTTCTGTTTCTTCCTGCGGTTCTGGCCTGAGGGATTTGGAGCGGGGTGGTTTGGGTGCAGGAGCTTATGTGGCTATAACCCAGCCCAAAGTTTGGGTAGCAGGAGGATTAAAGGAGCGTTCCACGGAAATTAGCTCATTCCTCTGTGACGGTCATAGCAGGAATAATGCTTCCCTTGCTTTCTTAGTAAATAAAACGAGGCTCTCTTTGGAGAGGAGCATTCAGAGTGGAGGTATGATATTGGAGTCGTGTCGATGTGATGGCAGACAGTCATATACTGTATGTAGCTGGTTTTTGCACAGAGAAATGCTGGTGCCTTTGCCTCTGTCGTGCTCCCGGTTTACATCCTGCACACACGGGGACAGCAATGTCAGCGGGTGAATATTTTGCTTCCTGAAAATATGGGGCCACCATCAGTTTCGAGGTGCTCGCTGTCCTTAGGATACACGGGACGTGCCTGGCGATGAGCTCCGTGTGTTTCAGTGGAGTTTGCTTTCAGAGGGTCATAGAGGATCGGTGTGAGCAAGCTCGGGGCTCCCAGCTACGTGGTCTCATGTTGGGTCGTCACACGCCCTCCTGTGATTTATCACGCCGCTGTCACTGTCTTGGCACCCTGCCTGGATTTGGGCGCGCTAGTGCGGCCTCGTATCTCAGACATTGGGTATATGCATGGCTGGTCGGTGCGTGGGCTAGAGTGTGGCGTCTGTTTTCTTCGGTCCTGTTTGGAAATGGCAGTACTGTGTGTGTGTGTGTGTGTGTGTGTGTGTGTGTGTGTGTGTGGTGGGGTGCGGTGGGAAGTAAAGGCAATTACGCTTCATTAGGCAGCAGGGAGAAGCTGTGCATTACATAAGGCTCCTGGCAGTGCATCCTGTGTGCTGATTGGTTTTTGGCAGTATAGTTTCAGTGTTTATTGTTTTGAATCTTCAGTTTTTGAGGTGCCCCTGGAAGACGCTTAGCATTCATCCAGGGGGAGCTGCCATAGTGCTGCAGGGAGGCTTTCAGGAGTGAGTGTGGGGCTGCAGGTTTTACTGAGGCACTGCTCTTAAATCTGTATGTGCGTAAGAATCAGTGATGCGAGCTCTCCTCTTTGCTGAGATGTCTGTGGGATATAGATGAGGTGTGTGTGGGACATAGCAGAGGTGTGTGTGTGTGTGTATTTCTGGCATATAACTGAGGTGTGTGTGGAGGACAGAGGGGATGTATGAGTGTGTGGGTCACATGCTCTGATGTCAGGATGGATACAGCATGTATCAGAGGCAGAATTACTTATTCGAAGTGAGACTCGTCTGTTTGAATACTGTTGCTGAGAAACTGGCGGAAAGCTCAGCAGTTAACATCACTCCGTCGTAACCCTGCTTTCTGTCAGCCTCAATAAGGGACTTTAATCGCTTTCCCGGGGAAGTGCGTCACATCGAAAGGACAAGCGTGTGATGCACATCTCTGGAACACGTACGTCAGCGAGGCATCATAAACTTGCATTTTTATTTCAGCGTTTATCTGGTGGCCAAGCAGCTCTCAGTCAGGAACATTATTAAATATTATGGACATTTTATTTACTTCACCTTGTCTCGATTCAGCCAAAGACATTTAAATCAAAGGTTTCCTGAAAATGAGAATGAGAAACACATTTCGGTGTCTCAGAAACAGATGGTGTGAGCGCTGTTTACAGGAAGCTATAAATAAGGAGGTTTTCCTTTGAAAAGGACGCTTTGCCACAAAAACATGAAGTCGGCAGAGGGCTGTGCGTAATCCGCTCTGTCACACCTACCCAGAAATACCGGCAGCCTCGCGGAGAGGCCGTCCTGCCTGGAGGCAGCGTTGGAAAGCCATTTGTATATGCCGCCCCCTGCCCGCCGTCCCCAGGCTCCCTGTTACCCTATGCTGCATGACAGGCCCTGGAAAAATGGATTGATTTTTGCGTTTCAGTTTCAATCTTAATAGTGATGATATCAAGCTATCAACAGACCCAGAGATTCTATAACTGAATTAATGTTGCATTTATATAGCGCTTTTCAAGACATCCTAAGTGCTTTACAGAACCAATGGGGAGCCACTTCAACCCCCACCACTGTGTAGCCCCCACCTGGGTGATGCGACGGCAGCCATTCTGTGCCAGTACGCTCACCACACAGTAGCTAAGGTGGTGAAGGGGGCAGGAGAGAATCCACCAATTCGATACAGGAGATGATTAGGAGGCCAGGTTTGAAAGCGTTTCAGCAAGGGCATTAGCGTGCTGCCCCTATTCTTTCATTTCATTTCTTACAAGTTGCCCAGGGACCTTTTATGACCTCAGAGAGTCAGGACCTTGGTTTTATGTCTCATCCAATGGATGTGACCATTTTTACAGTACAGTGTCCCCATTGCTGCACTTGGGGCCACACAGACCACAGGATGGGTTAACCTGTTGGCCGTACCAACACCTCTTCCAGCAGTAACCCACTTTCCTCATTGGTCTCCCTTCCAAGTACTGGCCAGGCTCACACCTGCTTGGCTTCAGATGGACTACCTAGTCTGAACTGTCAGTGGTATGGCTGCTGACAATATAATAAAATTCTCATGCCACCCTCTTGCCCCCCATGGCTAACTGCACCTCCGGGGACACCGGTAGCTTTCATGATGGGCTGGGGGACCTCAGCAGGTGTGAGGTGAGGGCACGGGGTTTCTGGGGGTCAGAGTCCGTGAGCGCTACCCTGGCTGTCAGGCAGGCATGTCTTTGGCGCCGTCTGGGCGTGACATACGTCATCCCGTCACCCCGGAGCCGGCCTGTAACCAGCAGGATTCTTGTCCTTCCCATCACACGTGGGGAAACTGTGACCTAATTGTGCCCAGCAAGTATGAGCGATGCTGCCAGCACAGAAGAGTGTCTCACTGTTACGCGTAACTATGTGTTAATTGCACTTGTGCGCACGCCCGGCCCCACCGGTAAGTGTGTGCTCATCTCGGTGTGCGCCTTGGTGGGGTAGGTGGGCATGCCCAACCGCATGGGTTGTGCCAGCTCGTCCCAGAGCTCCTCGGGCAAAGCCAGCTATAAAAGGCGCTGTAAAGCGCGGCAGAGTGATTTACAACATCGCTGATACGATCTCCGTGGCTCTCGGCGCTCCCAGTGGTCCCGTCTTGCTAGGGCCCCATTGTGCGGTCCTGGCTGTGGGACAGGCATTGTATAACTGTAAATTGACTTTATTAGTGCTGTCAGGAGTCCAGGATGCTCGTGCCCAAACGCATGTTTGCCGCACATGAAAGAACATTGGAACAAACACACTGAAATGGCCCTGAAGGATCTCTGAAGTTTTGCTTACACGGCCTTCTTAGAGGAACGTACAGATGTTAATGGAAGGCATTTACAGCCTAAATAGAGATAAAGTGATATATTATCAGTAAATTAAAAAAAGAAAATGTTTATTGTGTGTGTGTGTGTGTGTGTGTGTGTGATGTATCTGCCCCTTTTGCTGTGCTAGTGTCTGCGTAAAGGCGTCTTTGTCTTCATGTTCTTCCTCTGTTTGTTGCGGATCAGCTCTGTGCACTGACAGTTTCCTCCTCGAGCAGAGTGTGCCCCCGCCCCCCCGCAAACCGTCCTCCTGCAAGCCCTTGAATGTCTCTCCCTCCTTGGGGCCTCTTCCTGTACTCGAACACAGCTGATACTTGTTAGCTGGGAGCTCATTGTTGCCCCCCATGGAGAAAACACTGCTTCTCTGCCCCCCTTAGCCCCCCCCCCTGGACAGGAGCTGCCGTTTGTGGCATCAGTTAATATGCGTGCATTTCGTGGGCTGATTTTGCTGAGCTGCCTTCCTGCACAGTGCTCTCCGATGTGCGAGATCCTGCTTCACACTGGAGTAGTAAGGCGCTGCCACTGACTGCCTGATTACTGCACAGGCTGTTCTGGAGCAGTAAGGAGCTGTGCTGCAGGCCCTTGGGCCACCGCTGACTGTCTGACAGCTGCACAGGCTGCGCTGGAGCAGTAAGGAGCTGTGCTACAGGCCCTTGGGCCACCGCTGACTGTCTAACAGCTGCACAGGCTGCACTGGAGCAGTAAGGAGCTGTGCTGCAGGCCCTTGGGCCACCGCTGACTGTCTGACAGCTGCACAGGCTGCACTGGAGCAGTAAGGAGCTGTGCTGCAGGCCCTTGGGCCACCGCTGACTGTCTGACAGCT
>JAAGVU020000001.1:41197060-41210353 GCA_011763525.2 Mormyrus iriodes
TGATGGAGGAGGATATGGGTGAGGGTTCAGGCTGACGGAGGCCGGTGGAGGTGATGGAGGAGGATATGGGTGAGGGTGCAGGCTGACGGAGGCCGGTGGAGGTGATGGAGGAGGATATGGGTGAGGGTTCAGGCTGATGCAGGTCTGTAGGGAGGTAATGAGGCAATGTAGGGGGGTATGGGGGGTGGGGGGTTCAGGCTGACACAAGCCAGGGGAGGGTATTGGGGGGGTTCAAGCTGACGCTAGGCCGGAGGAAGTGATGGAGGTCTCCCTGTTCCAGGTGTGGGCTACGATTTCAAGTGGCCGCTGTCCCAGATTCGGGAGATTCACCTGCGCAGGTATAACCTGAGACGTTCTGCCCTGGAGGTCTTCCTCATCGACCAGACAAACTACTTCCTCAACTTCAAGAAAGAGGTGAGACCCCCCCCCACCCCAATCTCTCCTGTCTTTCTTGAGCCTGTTGTGCACCAGTGCCAATGCTCTTTCCAATTGCCAGGTGCGGAACAAGGTCTACAATCGAATTCTCCTCCTCCGCTCGTTCAGCCTGTATGGCACACGGTCGCCTCAGGAACTGCTTGGAGCGTCAGGGCTCACTCAGGTCAGCGCTCTGGGCTGCCAGCTCATTTTAGGGGGCTGCCTCCCAAGGTGGGTGACATTTGCAAGACCATTGATGTCATTTTCCTCTTCGTCAGAAATGGGTGAACCGGGAGATTTCCAACTTTGACTACCTCATCCAGCTTAACACCATAGCGGGACGTACCTACAATGATTTGGCCCAGTATCCTGTGGTAAGCATCCTTCTTACTAGCCTCTGGGGACTGACTGTTTTAACCCTAAACGGATGATGACAAACAGTGATCATTTTAACTGTTCCCCTCTCAGTTTCCTTGGGTCTTAGCTGACTACACATCTGATGAGCTCGACCTCACAGACCCAAAGGTGTTCCGGGATCTGTCCAAGCCCATTGCTGTGGTCAACGAGAAGAATGCCAAAGCCGTGAGGGAGAAGTATGTCCGCATTTGGCCTTTGGAGATATTAAAGCAACGAATGCTCCGCCTTAAAAAAAATTCAATGTAAAACAAATTAGGCTAGTTGACGTTTGGAGAACAAATGCGATTTTTTTTGTAGTGGTATCCGTTAAGAGGAACTGACAGTTGAGCTTGTATTTCTTGAGGTATGAGAGCTTTGAGGACCCCACAGGGACCATAGATAAGTTCCACTACGGCACACACTACTCCAATGCAGCTGGGGTCATGCACTACTTGATTCGGGTGGAGCCTTTCACTTCCCTGCATATTCAGCTACAGAGTGGCAGGTAAGGGTGGGTGGAGGTGGGGGCAGTCAGTGGAGCTGTCCATGACTTTCTGGTGGTCACGTGACTTCTCCTGCTAGGTTTGACTGTGCAGACCGCCAGTTCCACTCCATCCCAGCCACCTGGCAGGTGCTGATGGACAATCCCAATGACGTCAAGGAGCTCATCCCAGAATTCTTCTACTTCTCAGAGTTCCTGGAAAACCAAAATAGTGAGTCCTGAGCATCTATCCAAGGCTCTGGATAATTTTGTGAAGCAGTAGCCATGTACCCATCTATTTCCCAGCCACTCCAGTACAGGTACACAGTGGGACCCAATGTGCATTTTGTAGAAATTGCCTTCTGTGTGTCTCCATACTCAGGCTGGAGTGAGTAGCGTAAGGCTACCTCAGGTACAACAGCCCAGTGCGCTCTGTCACTGAGAGAGGCTCCCTGCTCTAATTTCCTTCCCCATGCAGATTTCGATTTGGGTCGCCTTCAGATATCCAAAGAGAGCGTCAACAATGTCATCCTTCCAAAGTGGGCGAAGTCCCCCGAAGACTTTATTTACAAGCACAGGAAGGCTCTGGTGAGTGGAAGTGCCCCTGCTCTCAGGAGGCCCCCACCCCTTACACAACACCTTGGAGCCCGCAAGCTGAAGGGTAATGCGTGCATGTTCACCCAAATGTCCCAGGAGTGCGAGCACGTGTCAGCCCACTTGCACGAGTGGATAGACCTGATCTTTGGATACAAGCAGAGGGGCCCAGCGGCCGTGGAGGCCCTTAACGTCTTCTACTACTGCACCTATGAAGGTATGACTGCTTCCTGCCTCCTCTTAGCGAGCAAACCCAGAGGGCAGGGGCTCACACTAATTACTCATCCGGGCACATGTAGGTGCGGTGGATCTGGATGCCATAACGGACGAGAAGGAGCGCAAGGCCCTTGAGGGGATGATCAGCAACTTCGGGCAGACACCCTGCCAGCTGCTGAAGGTAATGCTCTTTGTTGGCCAGTCAGTAGAGACACTGGTGTCCCGGGAACCAGCACCCCCCCCACCTCGAAACAGAATGGGCCCAGTACTTGGGGGAAAGTGGTATGTAAATGACTTTGTACCCTCTGTGCCAAATAACAGGTGATTGAAGAGGACAGCCTTCTGTATGTGGTCAATAGGCAGCTGCTAAAGCTTTTTGCAGCTGTAACTCAGCTTGCGTTTTTGGCAGACTGGCTCACTTCACAGTAGTGCTTGGCTTCCCTCAGGAGCCGCATCCCGTTCGCCTGTCCCTCGAGGAGGTCGAGAAGAGGAAGGCGAAGCTTGATACATGTCCGCTCAACATGTTCCAGCACTTGTCCGAGCTCAAATCCTTTTTTGTGGAGGTGAGCCTTGAGGCAATAGCATGTAAGGGGCAGTGGTTTGGCTCACCCTGGCCGAGGAGCATGACTTCACCGGCTTTTTATTGTTGCCTGTTGCGCTGCAGGGTATCTGTGACAACGTGCCCCTAGTGAAGGCAGTCGTACCCAAAGACCAGTCCCACTCCTTCATCTCGCAGGGCAGTCCTGACACCCTGGTGAGCTTTCTCAGCCCCTTCAGCATTTGTGGCTGTACTTGGGGTGGCAGAGTCCTCAGGGATAGACCCTTGCTAACTGCTGTGATTCCCAGGTGACTCTGAGCCAATCCTGTCTGATGGGGATGCACGGATGGCTACCTTACGACAGGAACATTTCCAACTACTTTACCTTCATCAAGGACCCCACAGTTTCCAACCCCAGGTGTGTTCTCCGCACAAATGTGGGCGGCATCGGCGGCAGGCACGCAGTGCGGCAGGCACGCAGTGCGGCTGAGAGCCCCGTGTCTGAAGGTCCCGTGTCTGCCTCTCCCTGCAGGACGCAGCGCTTCCTAGCTGGACCCTTCTCCCCTGGCGTGGAGATCACGGCTCAGCTTTTCGTGGTGTCACACGACGGCAAACTGCTTTTCAGTGGGGGTCACTGGGACAACAGCCTCCGGGTCACATCCCTAACCAGAGGAAAGACTGTGAGCCAGCACATCCGCCATATGGGTACGAGCCACCAGGGTGCACTCTGCATTCTGCCGTGAGGGACGCACAGCACTTAACTAGTGATCATTGGGTCAGTTTGATCCCATTGGGACGGTGTCGCAGAGATCTGACAGCCGTTTGTGGTGATCCTCCAGTCTCTTGGCTTCCATTGACAGCTCGTGTGTGTTCTGCTTGTAGACATCGTGACTTGTCTGGCAACAGACTACTGTGGCATCCACCTGATCTCAGGTTCCAAGGACACCACCTGTATGGTGTGGCAGGTCCTCCAACAGGTGGGGCCAGTGTGACGTGGGTGCGACCTTAGCTTGGTGGGTCTCTCTCCTGGGGTAACAGATCGGTTTCTCCATGCCCAGGGCGGGGCGCCGGTGGGACTGAGCCCCAAGCCCATGCAGGTACTATATGGACATACTGACGAGGTGCTTAGTGTCAGCATCAGTACCGAGCTGGACATGGCTGTCTCAGGATCACGGGTATTGGAAACCTCTCCATCTAGTGAACCTCACTCTTTATTAAGGTAATCGTATGTCTGTGTGTGTGGCTCTAACTGTTTCTGTGGCCATGTCCGACAGGATGGCACCGTGATCATCCACACCGTACGGCGGGGCCAGTACATGTGCTCACTGCGGCCGCCCTGTGAGAGTTCACTGCCGGCCTCTGTCCTGCACCTGGCCGTGTCCTGGGAGGGACAACTGGTGGTGCATACCTGCATCGAGGGCAAGGCGTCTTTAAAGGTAAATCACCTTCCTTTTTCACCACTGTCCACCCCAGTGGATTATGGGATATTCCTCACCTGGCCTTTTTCTATGATATTAGTCCCAAGTCTTTGGTTTTTGAAGGTAAAGGTTAGATTGTTCTAGCACTGATGCTTCATTCTGGCCGTTTGTGTGTATCCAGGACAAGAATGCACTGCACCTGTACTCTGTGAATGGGAAGCACCTGTGCTCCGAGGGCCTGAAGGAGCAGGTGACAGACATGTGTGTCTCTGGGGAGCATGTGGTGCTGGGGAGCGAGCAGGGATTCCTCTCTGTCCGGGACCTCTACAGGTACGCCGGGCCCCACTGCACATTCCTTCTAGGATTACTGGTCTACAAGGACTTTTTTCTGTGTGTAACTGGCTACACAGTTGCCATCATAGGTCTGCAGGAGTTGGTTTGTTGATGCTTTTAAAGTTTTAAAAGCAGTTTCTGGCTGTCCCGCTTTCCTATGAATTGCTGTTGCAATATAAGTGTGTTCAGTGCGTGTCTGTGAAAGCGGGTGGGGAAAAGCCCTGCAGGACGGGACCTCCTGACATAGACTGACTAGAGGTTTACTGCTGGGGGGAGCAAATGTAAACTTCCTGCTAAGACTGAAGCCCGACTAGAACAGAGCATGGTATAGACCGACAGAGGGGGACTGGTGGGAGGGACGGACCCTTCCGTGTCTGACTGTGTTTATCGCCCTGCTGCCTGCAGCCTCTCCCTCTGCGCGGCCCCCATGGCGATGAGGGTGCCGATTCACTGCGTCTCCGTCACCAAGGAGCAGAGCCACGTGCTGGTCGGCCTGCAGGACGGGAAGCTCATCGTGGTGGGCGTCGGCAAGCCTGCAGAGGTAAAGAGTTCACTCAGAAGCTACATCGCCCAGGGCCTGGAAGGTACTGGCCTCATGGCCTCGCCCCTTCTGGCCCCCCTCCGAGTGCACTCTCCTGCCCGGCTGCTCCACCTCCGTCCTGGCCCCTGAGAGCCAGGGGGTGGGGGTGGCTGGATGAGATCTCCTTCATGCGGACGGGACTCAACTCTGCCGCCGCCTCTGATATCGGAGCAAACGGCTTGTGTTCCATAGCAAACCCCTGAGTACTTTGGCTCTCCTTAATTTCCCAGATCCCCAGACCACAATGACAATGCAGAGAAGTCCCCCGAAGGAGCCTAAACTTGGCCTGCTTCTTTCCTGATAATTTCCCACTGGATTTGGATTGATGCATTTGCAAGTGAATGAGAGATCAGTAAATTAAGTCATACTTTCACCCATTTTGCTCCACCTTCACTCTTTCTTCCCCATTCCTCCTCTCATACCTTTCTCAGATGCGTTCTGGCCAAATCACCCGCAAGCTTTGGGGATCCAGTAAGCGCCTGACCCAGATCTCTGCTGGAGAGACAGAGTACCACACCCGGGACCAGAACTGACCCTCCCCCTCCAGCCCCCCCTCCCCGCCCCCCCCCCCCACTTCATATTTTGCTGGCATTCGTCAGGTCTCCTCTGGCACTGCTAATCTGCAATGCGATTTGCCCAAACCCCTGTCAATCACTTGAATTTATTTCTGGCTGAAATGGGGATTTTGACATACTGGATCTGAATGTTCTTTGCTGTCAGATTAATTTTACGAAGACAGAGTGTATTTTGTGTGTCTGCACATTTGTGCATTTGTCTGTCTGCGTGCGTGCATGCGTGCGTGCTCGCTCCAGCAGGATCAGCCAGCGCTGGCGCTGAGGTGTGATCTGTTCTCGCAACATACCACCTTCCAAAGCCCCAGTCACATACGCCCCCATTCCCGCACTGCTAATGCCCCATTCATTTGAAGCTTCCTCAGAGGATCGAGGTGATTCAGAAAAATGCTGGTCACCCAGGCCGCTCTCGCTGATGGGCGATCTCAGGTAACTGACCATGCTGTCAGTGTACTATGCTTGTCCTGGAGGGACACTTTGAAGTGACTTATGTTCATATATTTATCATTTATTTTCTTTAAGTGCCCTATGTAGGTTTTATAGTCTTGTGCCCTGTCATCCTCGAGGATGTAGTTGACACTTCTAGGGCTTTTATGCAAAGTGCCAGTCTGTTCATGCTTAGTCACCATCATTTGTTTTTGGCATCTCCCCCCCTTCCCTTGCCCGCTGAACTGAGTGGGTAGAGAGCTGTCTCTCACCAGTTGTCAGTCCTCGTGACCAGCTCACGTAAACCTGTCTCTCGCACATCTGCTTTCTGCTGGATGAGTTTTAAGTACTTGTCATCTGCACGCCCTGTGAGTTTGCATCCTGGTGTGACGGCAGGCAGTGGGCTCCGCAGGCACCTTCCTGGAGGGCCGTGTGGCATCCCCAGCAGCTTCGGCACCAGGCCCTGGCAGGTCACGCCTGGAGCTCGGTATCCGCCTGTCCAGGCCCTGGCAGGTCACGCCTGGAATGCAGTTACTTTCTGTGAATTCATACTGTGGTCTGTATTGTCAGCCAGATATCATATGGACTGTGGGAGCCTGAAAGTAAACACAGCAGGTAGACCTGACTAAGCCAGGATGAGGAGTGTGGCTGATTTTCAGCTTTACAACAAGAACTTTTCCCAGTCTTTATGGTGCCTGTCTGGCAGTTTGAACTTTAGCCATAATGGTGGAGATCTCCACTCGCCCTGTTCTGGGTATGAGGATGATTAAATCACCAAGCACCCAGCATAGCTGCTGTCATCTCCTCTCTGTCCCAGGTTTGGTTCTCAAAGCTTCCCTGTCGTCTTCCCCTGCCCATTGTGCTTCCTGCTTACCGATGGGATGGTTACTGTGTTCTGTCACTCCGGTATGTGACTGTCAGCCTGTGTGGTCTGTTATTTTGCTGTGTATTTGAGTGGATGATTGTGGCTATTGTTTGAATTATAAACCATGTATAATGGTTTTCTTATGGACACTGAACTCTATTTCTTATTCAAATCCTACTTGACCCCCTGACATTTTCTTTAATCTTTCTGTTATAAAATTGTTTTATATGCCAACATGTTGATGAACGCAGACATTTTTATAATATTTTGGGGGAAGCTAATTAATGACACTTTTATCCATCTTGGGAATATTGTTTTTAGTTTGGGGTTGGGAACAAGACCAGCATGTCAGGTTTAATGTATAGCAGTACGATTTGGATTTTGAAAAACAAAGAATTCCTGTTATCCAGCAGGTGGCACTAATGGACCAATCAGTCTGGTCAAATCGGAGAAGCTTTACAACCAGTCAAAGAACTATTATAATAGTATCCATAATTATTATCATTATTTTTAAATTAATAATGTCTCTAAAAATTTCACTGTTAAACAAGGGCAGTGCCTTTTCCTGTTTTGGGTCACATGACCTAGAGGAAGGTCACGTGCAGTTATGCAATTGTGTGTACCGCAGTCCGTCATGCATGGCATCATTCCAGTAACGGGTTGCAGCTTCCAAAAGGATCAAATGAAGAGCGATTTCTCTCGGAACAAAATCCAGCGGATCATAATTCTAGCTGCTTTATTTTGCAATTCCTCAAATCTGATGGGTGTATGTGTGTGTAGGTGACTATTTATAAATATGGTATATAAATAGTGTACAGCATGATTTTTATTTTGGTGTTTTTGAAATGTATTTTTTTTTTGCACTTTCCAGGTACAACAGATTGTAATTGTTTTTAATGTTCCCCTGTCTGTGAGGACAAACTGCTCTATTAAATGAGAAGTGAGAAAGCAATCATTAAATTTAAAGTGAAAACACCGTCCCATGGAGTTCTTTTCCTTGTATGGTCCATAGCTGCCAGCAAGGCAGTCTGTGGTTTCCATGGTAATGTTACTATGGTGATAACACTTTCAGTCACTGGTTTAAGCTGTAAGGCTGTGTGCTGTTCACACAGCAGCTGATTAATACAGATTGGATAAAAGTTTCCAACTTCAGAAACTAGGTTATTCATTTTTTTTATTTTTTTGTGAGTGGGGAACACTGCCCTGATTCCATTTGATGCAGTCATCACTGTGTCCCTATGCTGTTTACTGAATCCTGGTGAAGTATGAATTTGGTCTCTTTGACTGTAGACTGATAACTCTGTGACTGGTGTTAACAGATAACACCGGGGTTAAGGTAACGGTTTTTTTTTTGGGGTGGAAGTTACCCCAGTCCATTTTCAAAATGGGGATAAATTTCTAGAATTTAGAATGGAAAAAGTAAAATACACAAGAGTTAAGGTCTACAGTATTCTTTGTATATAAACTGTATGGAACTGGAACTCTTGAGCATTTTAAGAATTTGGCTGTTTCTCATCCAGGTAGCTGTTCAGTGAAGGTAATGCAGGTGTCTGATGAATAATGTACAGTTATGATTATATTAACACCATCAAGTGGATGATGAGCCATGAAGGACATTAAGCTGTGTAGAGGTAGTTGGATAGTCAGCATCCAACCCTGTCCTGCTCATATGTTCCCCCCAGAAGGTGTGCTCAGCTGCCAGACCCTTGTGGCTGTTGGAGGCAGACAACCAAAGCAACTTGGATCCAAGGTTAAGAGAAACCAGCAAGATGTTTCGAGATGGAACACCTAGTACACGGTACCTGAAGAAAACAAGTCCTATCAAGTCATATCCTGCAGTTATTTTGGAAGGTGAAATGGCCACATCAGCTGTTCGGAACGGGGAGCGAGGTTGCTTATGTCATAGCAGGAAAGACCAGATGGCAAAACTGCTTTGTATTGTGTGTATGAAATGAGCCAGTTAAATGGCTTTATACAGAGTCCGTAACACCGCTGTATGATGTCTACAGAAGGTACAGAGTATAAATTATAGTAACAAATTGATGCTTCATTTATATATTAACACAAAATTGGCTGGTCAGAGTTTCAGTTCAGATTTTATTAGTAACTTTTTCACAGTTCGCTAAATCATGTAGCCTCTGCTTTGAGGTCTCAGTTACACAAGATGTGCCTGATGGAACTGGCCCTGGGACTCTTGCCTCCCAGTTCTCTGTGCTCACCATGCCCATGGTGCTTGGGTCTCCCTGGTTTCTGTGTCTGTGGTGCTTGGGCCTCTCTGGTCTCTATGCCCACCATACCCACGGTGCCCAAGCCTCCCTGGTCCCCATGCCCGTAGTGCTCGCACCTCCCTGGTCTCTGTGCCTGCAGTGCTCAGGCCTCCCAGGTCGCGGTATCAGTGTCTTTCGTGCCTCCCAGGCTGCCATGCTCGTGGTGCTCGGGCCTTCCAGGCTGCCATGCCCATGGCGTTCAGGCCTCTCCAGTTCTCTCATTTGACACTGATCCTGAGAGCTGCACAGTAGGACAGTCTGTACCTTCTCACTATTTTGGCTACCTGATCAACACTCATCAAACATACTGTATAAAAGCACTGTTATTTAAATCATTCGATTGGTAAAAATCAGATTTTTAAAAAGAAACCGTACAGCTTCCAAACAACAAAACTCCAGTTATGGGAAACTCCTGTTGACAAGGGACACTGATATCTGATTGATTGCCACTTGCACAAAGGTTGCAGTCTGCATTGCCTATATTTTATGCATTTGAATCCACATGCAATTCATATCTGGGAAACCACATAACCCGTGATAAATTTCACAAAACAAAAAATAATTTCATGCTACTTTAAATTTATTTTTAGTTAAATGCGTGCATGAAATTGCATTGAAATTATTAATAACCAAGTATTTGAGCACATAGAACGGAGATATGTCAGATTGCCTTGAAATCTTTACATTATAAAACAAGACAAAGTCTCAACTAAAGTCAAAACAAGCAGAATAACACAATGTACAGCTCTTTCGGCTCCGGTCTCTGTAAAATCTGCTTTTATGTAACGATGACAATGGCCCTGCGGTTTGCTGTTATTTGGTGCCATCTTGTGGTGAACTACTGAATAGTTCTGGGCGAAACTGCGTGAACGATTGCATTTGAACAAGTGAATTTGTACTATAGCACATAATAATCATGTCTCAAAGATATATTTCTGGATGATGTAGACAATACAAAGATCATAGGGTGTCCTTTGTACCAGACCTTAGTAACATCGTATGCATAACAATCTGAGACATATTTATAAACGACAGTACATTAGTTAACATTAGTTTTCACATTAGTGAATAATTGAATGACACTGAAATTCTACCCATTTTATTCCATTGAAAATGAACCCTGATCATGAAAAATAAATAAAAATCAAACAATATGTATTTTCCAATTTTTACATTTGGTTTACCTGAAAATATATCATTAAATGATGGAATGTACATGATAAATATTTGCATTCATTTTGCATGCATTAAAGTTATTCTGCTAACTTCAGAAAGCTGGCTATGGTGAAGGAGATCCTGGTTCATGGAGCAGCGGGAGCTCGGGCGGGGCATTTGGCCAGGCCTGGAAGCCCCTGAGAAGACTATCCGTAAAAGGTGAGGTGATGGTCTCGCTGATAGCATGGAGTTGCACATCTATGCAGCCTCTTCTCTTATCTCTGCTGTGGTCTGTGGTGTGAAGCCCCTGAACATATTACCGTTCATCTTTCCCCTGTGCTGCACAAATGACACTGTTACTATTTTCATTCTGTTTATGCACAATGCACTTGGAGAAAAATTTTTGAGGCCCATCTCACTGAGAACTGCAAAGTGCTGCACACTTCTTGTAAATAAATGACAGAAGGAATAAGATGCCCTAACAGACAGACTCATATGGGCAGTTTGTTTTAATCTGCTTTTGATCTCTCATTCTGGTTTTGTTTGGTTCTGCTGTCTGACTTTGCTTCATTTGTTCTGGTTCTGATTTTCATTCTGGTTTCTGGACTTGCTTTGTATCCTGCTGATTACGTTTATCAAATGCCGTACCTCGTTCAGCTCTGCAGCTTTACGTGCTGTGTGTCCCATTTGCATCCACATCTCTGTGCTGTTCAGCATCCCCTCTCATGCCCTGGCTGCTATGTGACGCTCCCTGCTGGAGAGCAAAGAGCTGACAGGAAGAAACCCTGGTTTCAGGCTTGCAACAGGTTGGGCAGTGTCCTTTGGCCTGACGCCGCTCTCAGGATTTTATTAACATAGGTTTGGCTCTGTCCTTTGGCCTGCGAATGAAAATTACTAAGGCACTGAACATCCCCTGGAGTTCAGTTAAATCCATCATCAAGAAAAGGAAGGAATGTGGCACATGTGTAAATCTGCCTAGATCAGGCCATCCTCACAAACTGAGTGACCGTCCAAGAAGGAGGCTAGTGAGAGAAGCCACCGGGACACCTATGACTACTCCGAAGGAGTTACAAGCTTCAGCAGCTGAGATTAGAGAGACTCTGCATACAACAACTGTTGCCCGAGTTCTTCACCAGTCAAAGCTTTATGGAAGAGTGGCAATGAGAAAGCCACTGTTTAAGAAAACTCATATTAAGTCTCGACTAGAGTTTGCCAAAAGGCATGCTGGAGACTCCATGGTCAAGTGGAAGAAAGTTCTTTGGTCTGATGAGACCAAAATGGAGCTTTTTGGCCATCAGACAAGATGCTATGTTTGGTGGACATCAAACACTGCACATCACCACAGATACACCATCCCCACTATGAAGCATGATGGTGGCAGCATCATGCTGTGGGGATGCTTCTTGGCAGCAGGCCCTGGAAGGTTTGTAAAGGTAGAAGGTAAAATGAATGCAACAAAATATAGGGACATCTTGGAGGACAATTTGATTCCATCTGCAAGAGAATTACAGCTTGGGAGAAGATTTATTTTTCCAGCAAGACAATGACCCAAAGTATACAGCTAAAGCTACACAGAAATGGTTTGAAGACAACGAGGTGGATGTTCTGGAGTGGTCGAGTCAAAGCCCAGACCTCAGTCCGATAGAGAATTTGTGGCTGGACTTGAAAAGGGCTGTTCACACCTGATCCCCACGCAACCTGACAGAGCTTGAACAGTTTTGCAAGGAAGAATGGAGTAAAATTGCAGTGTCCAGATGTGCAAGCCTGATTGAGACCTATCCGCACAGACGCTGTGCTGTGATTGCAGCCAAAGGCGCATCTACTAAATACTGACTTGAAGGGGGTGAATGTAATCACTTATTTTATGTTACATATTTTTATTTAATTGTCATTATTTTGTCGAAATCAGTTTTCACTTTGACAGTAAAGGGTTTTTTTTGTAATTTTTTTGTCAAAAAAGCCAAATTATATTGATCATGATTGATTTATAAAAGCAATAAAAGGGTAATACATCCAAGGGGGTGAATACTTTTTATAGGCACTGTACATTTTTAATGTAGGGTCATGACGTTCCAGAGGAGCTCAGACTGCTACAGGAGCCCAGCATGTTTGTGGCAGTGGCACAGGATTTCCCTGAAATCCTGTTGGATAAGAGCTGTGCCTGCTGATGTTACTGTGTAAAAACCTGCAATATTCTGGGAACTTTTGTTGATTAGTGATGACTTAGATACATCAAGTTGTTTATTAGTCAGTTTATGCATCATTTTCTTTGTTTTCCTATAATAATGTTATTAATTATTGTACTGCATGTTGATACTGTTCTTTTAATCACTATTTCAATTGATTTCAATTGAATTGCTGCAATTCCTTTTGGGCCTGACTGCAAATATGCCGAATTACCATAAGAGGGCGCTTTGACAATTGCTTTAAAAGTCTATACTGTTTTTGACCCAGTTCACAGGCAGTCTTAGAAACATTTTAATTGACTTGCTTTTTTCATTGATTACCATCTTTTGCATCATTCAGACAGTTTTACATGAATACAAAAGTGGTGCCTAAGGCAAATTTCATGATGTACTATTAAAAGGTGATTTAAACAGAAAAGTCTGGATGGAATGCCAGTCCATCACAGGGCATAAGGTGGGGGACTCTTAGGACTTTTAAGGGTGTCAGTACATTACAGGGCACCTGTACATTTACAGACTAGGGGCAATTTAGAGATACTAGATGGCTGCATGTTTTTGGACTGTGGGAGGAGACCATTCTCCAAGGAGAAGATTGGAACATACAATCTTTCATCATGCAGGAGGTTTTAACAAAAGCTGGATATCAAATGTCTTTTAAAGGTTCCAAGGTCTGGGCGTGTGTGTCTGAGTGTGTGTATGTGTGTATGCATGGTTCTGTGTGTCTGCATGTTTGGCCTGGGACAGGGGAGCACGTGGGTGACGGGGTGGTGCGGGGGCGGTAGTCGGGGGATTTGGGGGAGGGAGGGGTGGGGGGGTTTGGGGGAGGAAGGGTTGGGTTAGTCAGGGGCGAAG
>JAAGVU020000001.1:41227263-41251073 GCA_011763525.2 Mormyrus iriodes
AATGTTAATTAGCAGATTCTCCTTCCTACAGATGCACCTTTGTAAGGGGTGCTGTGCCTGGAAGGAGTTCCCCAGTAAAGGCCCCCGAGTAGTCAGACTGCTCTACAGTACTGTTAAGAGATCTCTTAATTATCCCTGAGCATGGAACTGAATTAATACAGAACTTCAGAAATCTCTCCCTGATCAGACCTTGGTACAGTGCTGTGGAATAAGTAATGAGGAAAACTTTATTGGTAATAAGAGGTGTAACAATAGTTTCTTCATGGCTACAAAATTATTCACTCAGCCTCCCCCAGAGGTAAAGTGATTCAGTCAGAAATTCCACAGCTTTCATCTGCAATGGTCAAAAACAAAACTTTCCAGTTGTAATTAGAACAGAATTGGTGTCATTCGGCATATCCATTCAGAGTTGCTTTGTGCAATTACATATTGTAGCCGTTTTGCTCTTTTTTTTTTTAGCACATATAACCCTCATGCGGGGACCAGGAAGGGCTCATGGTGTGAGAGGCATAGAGAACGGCATTCTGGTTAATGCCTAGGCACATGGGGGGGGGGGGGTTATGGAGGACACCCCAAGCAGGCACAAAGAGGTCAGCCTCCTACCTTTCTGTTCACAGAGCCCCTAAAATGTTTCAGAAGCACCGAGGGGGGCTGGTAATCTTACCCACATTCAGACTCCAAAAAAGCATCATCTGATGTCTAGGGCAGGAGGGTGAAGTCTACGGTCGTTTATGCAAAGTTTTGCTCTGCTGGGTCAATATAGCAGTAGCCAAATGAAACAGATGCAGCAGTACAGTTTGGATTTTGGATGTAATCTGAAGATGCAAGGTGAAAGTAACTGATAAAGTCTTCCACCATCACAGGCCGATTTCAGTTTAGGAACATAATCTGTGGAAACAGGGGGGGACTACGGGACTACACAACAAAAATAACCAAGAAATGTCAGAACTAAATAGAGTTTAAAAAAAAAAAAAAAACAGATTCACAAACTAAAGAGACCCTAACTTACACCTGGGGAGCAGGACTGGGGACCACACATAGTACACCATACACACAGGCACCATGTACTCAGACATACATCCAGAATGAACCATCAGCAAACAGGAGAACAGGCACTATAATACACACAGAAACTCAGGGCAAACAAGGGACAGGTGAAAACCATAACTTAATTAGCCTATCAGCAAAGCCCAGGACAACGAGAAACAGGTGGGGTGGATTACAATTAACTAGCACAAACACTGCTGTAAAAACTATGGAACATAACAGAGGGCTACGCAAGAAAAGACTAAGAACAAATGAGCAAAACCAAAATCGAACAGGACACGAACAGGGCCAACCTAGGACAGAAAAACGAAGACAGAAAATTTAACAAAACACTGGGGAACAGAAAACCAAATAAGAAATTAAACAGATGAGGTTGGTCTCAAACCCACGAATGTAGGGTTACAGCCTTGGTGCTGCACACGCAGCCCGCTAAGTTATGCAGCAGTCCAGGGAGCAGGGAAGACACATTAGGGACTAGTACGAAGACAGAGGGAACAGGAGGGCCAGCAACACCTGCTAGCCAAAACGGGGACTGAATACATAGGGCAGGCACTGACCCTGACACAACAAGCCTAAAATCCATGCCCACCTGGCACTCTGACCAGGGTGGGTAGTTAGAATATGGATGGATGGATCAGATCCATGATCGTGTCAGTTTAACGCTATAATTGTAGAGCCAGCACCCTTGAAAATAGTATTAAAAATGGTTTCTTGAGTCTATCAAAGACAATGAGTTCCTTTGACTGAAAAAGAACACCTTTAGTCAGTAAGACCCCAGGAACAGGTTAGCGTAGCCTTGAGTATGATGTTAGCTAGCAGTAAGGAGGCAGGCAGCTCTCCACTCAGCACATGGCATTCAATCACCAGGGCACCTCCCAGGCCGGCTAGTCATCCCCAACGCCTCCGCCGTGCCCTTCAGCACGTCATTGAGATATTCTCTCCTGGGCTGCTCCCTCTGCGCAGCCAGTCAAGGGCGAGATCGAGCTGTCGGGGAACCCCATGGACCCGCCATGTGTTGTACAGATTAAGACCTTTGGATGTAGGTGCCGCTGTCCACTCCTCCCATCTTGGAACTTTGCGTCCCAGAATCTAACATGATATCTTCAAGCTCCTCTCTTGAAAACTTTAGGTTGTTATGAGATTACAAATGTTGATCCTGTGACTCAGCAAATGTGTTATGAGTGTTATACTAGTGATACCAAGGTTGTGGGTTTGAGTCCTGTGAGACACCTGTTTAAAAAAAAAAATAGTTTGTAACCCTTCCCTCTTCTATAAGTCCCTTTGGATAAAAGTATCAGATGAATGAAGCTTGTTTCTAGGAAATACAGCCTTTTTGAGGGATCTCAGTAGTAATGTAGCATAATCAGCTCAGTCATGGGTACAACAAACACAACATCACCACAGGCTATGAGATTAGCCTGCTATGCTTGGGACCCCAAGGGTTTGTCGTTGTCAAATGGTTTCCAGCTGGATTGTGAAGCTTCCGCACAGTTGTGCTTCCTGAACAAAGTCAGCTGTTCGCCTGTGCCATCTCTAGGGGGCAATGTGTGGGTCCTGCGTTCCCTCCATCTTGTGCCACGCTCCCCCATGCTGACCAGCCTGCTTACTTTCCACTCCACTTCCTTTGAGATCGCAGTGTCGCTGCTGATCGGGGGGTTAGAAACTGCTGTGTCATTTCCGGCGGCGCCCTCGCTGTGGCCGTGCCCCCGTATCTGAGCCACAGATGTAGGCTTTGGTCTTCTTGTCTGTGTGAGGTTCCTAAAGCAAAACTTTTAGTTTCTTTTTGATATGTGATATCTGTAAGAGGGCTGGACTTCAGCCTATCTGTCCTCCTCACCTTTAAGATGAACCAGTCCACAGCAAACAAAAAGGGTATCTGTGAACACATATTGCCACT
This sequence comes from Mormyrus iriodes, assembly GCA_011763525.2. Classification (NCBI taxonomy): domain Eukaryota; kingdom Metazoa; phylum Chordata; class Actinopteri; order Osteoglossiformes; family Mormyridae; genus Mormyrus; species Mormyrus iriodes. The sequence continues at coordinate 41,230,208 of JAAGVU020000001.1, forward strand.
CATATGCCTTCATATACACAGTAAGTTATCACACACAGAAGGTCTATGGTTTGCATTTGTCTTTACACTGAATTCTTAAATGCATACATGTTTTAATTGAGGGCTCACTTGGAAATATGAAACATTTGAAATATGTAGACTCAGATGACTTCTAGCCTGTACAAACCAATATTATCTACATGACCTAAATAGAGCAAATGGCTCCATTAGACTGAATTCCTGGAGTAGGGCATTTTGGACAGACCTTTTCTTCTTGGTTTGCGAAAAGGTCTCCTCAAGCCCCCAAGTGGTGCTGCGCTGTTTCATGGAGTTTCCATGTATTATACTTTTCTCTCTTTTTTTCCAAATATCTTGTTTTTCAAAAGTACGTGAAAAGCAAAGGAAAACATTTTCTATTTATGTATTTATTTATTTTTTAATCAGTACAAAGCATTTGCAGGCATTGGAACATCATCCATTTTGCCGTTAGGCTACTGATTCGAAACTCTGAAGATGCAGGATGCAGTCAATGCAAGTCTGAGAGAGAGAGAGCGAGGGGGAGAGAGAGAGAGAGAGAGAGAGAGAGAAAGAGAGAGAGTGAATGGGGGAGCGGGCTGAGGGGGAAGGCTGGTGGTGGAGACGAGATTCTGACGAGACACAGCCACGCTGGTGAGAGAGGGAACGAGGAAGGACAAGAGGGAGCCTCTCTGTGACAGAGAGATAGTGCTGGCCTTCTCAAGCTCGCCCAGACCTCTCTCTCTTTCTCTCTCGATCTATCTCTCTCTCTCTCAGAGAGCTTTTCATTTATCCACACTGTAAGAAAAGGATGATGCTGTTGCTCTCGGTGACACCGCTGTCACGGCGCTGGTGATGCCGTTCTGTGGGCTAGTCTGCTCCCGGTGAGATAGGCGCGCCCGTGCCCTGTTGGCCTTGGGGAATCCAGATCCAGCCCGACTGAGGGACCCCCCGCCACAGGATACGACTCCTGCAGGGTATACAGAGGTAAGGACCTGTCCTCCCAGCCTCTCTCACCCTCCTGCTCTCACTTCTTCCGTACGCCGCTTGTGCTCAGCTGGCTGTCGCTGACTGATCAGCCCCAGCTCGCTCGCCGCTTGGCTCTCCAGTGTCCCCTCCCGCTTCATTCACCTCTAGCCAGCCCCCGGTGTCTGACAAATGTGCACTTCACCACTTTTCCTGGCTTTTCTCAGCCGTCCTCCTTCCTGCCGTTCTGTCCACCTTCGCCTTTCACCCTCATCCTTGCATTTTGTGACTCACAGTTTGTTTGTTATTTTGTTTCCATTCCATCTTGAATACCTATTGATTTTCTGTGCTGGGGGATTGATGGAAGGGAGTGAGCATGGCTGGATTCTCACGCTGCATTTTAATCATCTGTGTCATGAATATCCGTAAATTCAGATGCAATTTAATCCCCGTGCAGATATATTTTTGTGTATTTTCCTCATATGCTGGAGGCTGGTACTCCCATAAGGATTGCAAAATGATCAAACTGGTTACCTGGAATGGAGCATATTTCAGCAGACAAGAAGTTACTGGCCAGCCGCAGGGTGGCAGGACACGAGTGTGATTGGTCATTGCGATCGGCTGACTTTTGGCGCTCCTAGAGAGGGACACAGCAGATGGATTTCCATGCCACTGAGACTCCTGTCTTTAAAAGCAGTTCCATGGTGAAAATATATCGAGCCAGATGGATGCACCTGGCAGTGATGATTGAATGGGGTTCCTCAGCTGAAAGTTATTGTGAAAAGTTAACCTGCATTAGAATTCATGACAGTAGTCTTCTTTTAACTCATGTACGTGGGACGATGCAAAGGTTACCGTAAAAACTGAATCAGAATAATGGAGAATGGCAAAGGCCGGAGGTTGTTGTGGTTAGTTTCATGTCGTTTTAATGACATCATTCTGAGATTGGGAGACCCGCTCTGCTTCAACATGCCACGAAGGGCGTATCTCCACGCCCGATATGGCTGTCAGATGCACGTTATTCCTCACTTTGCTACCGGCCTGTGATGCTGACCTTGTCCTTCACGGATGGGCAGCAGAAGAACCTCTCTGTCCCCCAAAAGTGGCTCAGTCTGACTATAGCAATTAGGGATGTACCTTGGAATCAATATTTACGAGGCATTCGTCTTCTCCAGGGGTTCTGGGACGAATGGGCACATCCCTGATCAATAGCTACAATCAGTGACTGACTGATATTTCGCCAGTGTCACACAGCAGACCTGAGAACACGTTTGAGTCTTCAGATTATTGGTTTTCATGGCATGTTCAAGTCTTATAGAGAGCAACCAACACAGAAGCTTCTCTTTAACTCCCATCATTGGTTAGCATCCTTAGGGAAGATTTCACCTGTAAATTAGAGACGTTTTCTTCACCGGCAGGTTTGTTGAACTGGTAGCTGACTGGCATGAGAGTGTCCAACATCCCTTTTGGATCGTTCTGCCCCTGTTCTACCTTTGAATGACTTCAATTGCTACCTGCAAAAACAGCAAACCTTGCTAGGAAGGTTGATTTCACTATAAACCACCAGCTACATGAATTGGACTTTGGAAGGATTTGTAAGAAAAAAAGAATCCATAATTAAAACACTTTAGGACAGCCATGCAAATATTACATACTGATTTTTAGTGCCTATTTGTTTGAAAATTCTTAAACTCTATGTGGGGATCTTATACCCCCACCCCTGACAAGGTGTCATATACTGTTGCATAATTGTTTAAGTAGATGTGTGTTACACAAGGACAATGTTACGCAGAGCAACATGCCTGAGGCTAAATGTTTTGATTGAGAAAAATACTAAGTAGGCAATGTTTTTAAATACTGTGTGCTTGTGCTGTTTTGATGAAAATGTCCATCAAAATTCACCAGGGTGTTTCCCCCTGATCTTCTGACAATTTTTGCCATGCTAGCGCCCCCTTTTGCTGGATTTTTGAACCGTGTACGTGAAGGCAGACCAGTATGCAGGAACGCTGCAGCTTTGATAGCTGCTTGTAACTGCTTGCGCATTATTGTTCTTTAAGTACAGATGCAATACATTTTGTTCAGGTTTAGTCAGGGGGTTAAATGCTGTTCCTTGACACCCCCATATGGCTATGCGCAGCAGTTTTGTTCTCAGGTGCCCTGCTGGGGAGACTCATTCAGGGCCTGGGAGCCTCACTGCCTCGACTCGCCTTTACACTGCACTATAAAACAAAAAGCCGTTGCCATGACATTCAACCCACTATAAATACTCACAGTTTCTTTCCCCTGGAGGATGGAAACCACTGCCATTCTCCATCCTTTCGCCCGAGGAGCCCAGGGAACGGCTGAAACCCAGGGGGACGCAGCTCTTCATCTCTGCAAGGAGCAGGCCATTGTTACTATCAGACTTGGGCCAGGGAGTCGAGCTGAATGATTGCAAAGTCCTGGGTCAAAACACTGTTTGATCTTTGGAATCTGTCCTATACCATTGGAGATAGGGTTGCTGAGCTCGAGCTTGCGCTAATTTGGATGTTAGTGGGGAAGGCTGTGTTCCTGTAGTGTGTGCTAACTTCGATGTTAGCGGGGAAGCTGCATTACTGTAGCGTGTGCTAACTTGGATGTTAGCGGGGAAGGCTGCGTTGCTGTAGCGCGTGCTAACTTGCATGTTAGCAGGGAAGACTGCATTCCTGTAGCGTGTGCTAACTTGGATGCTAGCTCTAGTCAATAAACCCACAGTTCCTGCCTGGGCTCCATCCACAGGCCACCTGATTGGAGAAATCAGAGCAACTGAAGATGTTTCACTCTCTAGTTGCTGCACACTGACATAGCATTCAATCACATAACGTGACTCTAAACTCTACACAGGTCATGCTGGCTCTTTTCCCGATGCCTGTTGGAGCAAAGTTGTGGTCATAACGTGTCCTGCTCCTGCATTACTGCCTACAGGATCATTAATATGCATATTTCACTATGTATAATAAATCAATCATTGATTTAAATATTATTATAACAAATATATCTCTGTCCATGTCTGTGTCCCAAATAAAAAACATGTTCCATTATTATACTTTGTTTATAGTTGGATGCACCTTCTCAAATACGTAGAGGGCAGTTAAATCATAGCAAGTGTTTAATAAAAATGTTGCTCCCCACTTTGTAGAGAACAATTAGCTGTGTTTTGAGAGCCCTTCATAACTCTATGCTTTTCAAGTGGTAAAGTACAGCAGTGTAATTAACCCTAATGCATGCACAAAACGATGGCATTTATTTGCAAACGGAAATGTAGAAGGTTTCACTATGATTTAATCTATTACCCACCTTAACACCTACCAGCAGAGTAGCTGCAGGATTTGTTTTCCTCATTTTCTGTAGCTCAGCTCTCATTGTGTCTTGTCATCATTTTCTGGAGAATTTACTGGCAGATGTCTAGTCCAGGGCCCCCGCGTGCTCCTGTTCTTGTCAGCCTGTTTTGTCTCTAGATGGAAAAGTCCATGTTTTGTGAAATCTGACAGCGTTCCTCCACATTCTTGCTGCCGAAGCCAGCGTACTTTCTGTGTCATGGCCGCACAAGCTCCCTCCCGGGGCACCGGCTGCGGCGGATCATTATCATGTCACATTCTCGACTTTCCTTGACAGCGGACATTAGGGGACTGTCACCTGGCTTCCTTTTGCCCCAGTGTCCCATGGTGCTGTTACAGGGCCACTTTAGACTGAAATCAAAGTGCCCCACCCATCACAGCCTCCCACGGGACACTGCTGACGATGGCTGAGACTGCAGCTGGTGTTTGGTGGTGTAACTGCTTGGGCACCTCATCCCCTACGGGGGAAGACCCCAGACTGCATGTAAAACCAGTGATGTTAGACAAATTTTGCAAACAAGTGCCCACTTCCCACCATACTAGTTTGCTGGGAAGTCTGTATGTAGCAGGTCGCTTTGAATCTCACTTTAACTCAAGGACAGTTTCAGTGCCAGAGTGATGGAGCAGCTTCAACTGCGTATGAGGAGATGGCAAAACAAATGCTGATTAGTCTGATGGATTACGAACAGGAGGGCTTTGTGTGTCTTCGGGGCCAGGGCTGTGCTAGGCTGTAGCAGGAACAGATAATCAAATAATGTGCAGCATGGTGTGGGTGCTGGTAGGCTGTGCTCTGGCTCTGTGTAGGCGGGGTGCTCTTGTGTCAGCACCCCCATGCATTAATGCTGCACTCTGAGCCCTGTCATAGTGCCTGGCCCTCTGCTCCTGCCTCATCCAGGCCTGTGACGACATAGCAGGATTTCCCCCCTCAGTTATCGTTCTGCTGATCTGTGTCCAAATTTGGAAGCGCCGTCTCACTGGTGTTGCGCTGGTGGAAGGAGGCCAGGCAGCGTGACGGGCTTGCTCTGTAATGCTGCTCCCCTAGCTCATCATTGTGGCCGTCCTGCAGTGTTCACATCACGCCCAAACGCAGCTCAAATTGCAGCTTGCTGTACCCCATAGGGATTCATATTTGTATCTACTGTGCAAAGCACAAAAACCAACCCAGCATTTACCCAGAAAGGGTCCTGGCTTTTCCCCTTCACTTATCTGGATATAACTGGATATTTTTTAAACACCATTCTCAAGAATTATTCATCATTCCCCCCGAGATATGAACCCCACGCGCCTACAAAGTCCACTTCCTTTATTATGATTCTATTTGCTGTTGTGTCGTAAGAGTTGTTGTAAGTTTAATGGTAACCATTAAAAAGTGACTCAAGTCACTGCAGTGTTATCCAAATCTCATTTACATCGAATATGGTGAACTGAGTAGTGACTGATTTGATTAACGATATTCACAGCCTGCCAAAGTCAGATCCCGTGCTAATGGCACATGGAGCCCTCCTCCTCCTCATCACGTGCTGCCTCAGCATTTGCAGTGTCGTATACCATCAGGTCGATCTCTCCAAGCCATGGAAAGCTCAAGAACTGACATGAAACAAAATATCAAAGGTGTCAGTAGAATATATAGAAACTAAAGCCAAATGTAACACTGACCACTACAATACGGACATAACCAGCTGTAGGTTTAGTTACAGACCTGTCATCTACAGCCATGTGTAGGCTGCATTTTCCATGACGGAATAGACAGCGTGTAGGGAGGGGGCTAGGGGGCCAGGGCCCCCCCAGGCTCTGCTCTAGGTTCATGTGAAGATATCATTCGAGCAAAGGGAGAGAACGGGAAACTTGTTCATCAGGAAGGCTGTCACCTGTCAGCAGGGTGACGGGGACATGGGGACCTGGACAGGGACAACACCAGGCATTTGTCCCATCTGACCTGGAGCCAGGTTCTTATATGATCAAAATTTTGGGAAGTCACCTAAAGCAACATGTGATTGTAATGTAACAGTACTATCATGTATCTGTGTCAGATACCAGAGCATTCCGTCCATATTACCAAATAGGTTTCAGCGGTACAGCAGAAATGTCATCAGGATTTATAGGATAGGGTCGGTAACATTAAATATCCACAAATAACCTCAAAGATTTGGATTTCTTTAATGCTCTAAAAAGCTTAACGCTATTTAATGAAAGTGTCAGGGGAAGAAAACTCTAAAATTGCATCAATTGACAGGAAAACTAGTTAAAGAATATAGCAAGGAGATGAGCAGCATATCTGGGAATTAATAGTTGTAACAAATTTCAATTTAGATTAATAAGAAATATAATAACCTTTATCAGAAATGGCTCACAGACGTCTTGTTACTTGATCTGTTTGTGCTGGGATCTCATGCCTGGAAAGCAGTGCTGACCGCGTGCTCTCCTGCTCACTGTCTCCCTCCTGTCAGCAAGGCAAGGTGTCCCCAGAGCAAGCGTCCGATGACACCCTGACAACTGGCAGCATGTTTACAGGTCCTGTCCACTTCCTCACACCACCATGAGTAAACATGAATCCTAAAAGCTATGAACTGCTGCGTGGAATTCTGGGCCTGGGCAATGTTTCAAATCATGGTTCACCTACTAAGGACAACTAAAGAATTCTTGTCAAAAGTCCAGCTAGCGCAGCCTGGCCCCTGCTTCGTGCGGTTCGTGCATCAGCTGAACTGTTTCAGAGGATGTGAGAAACATGTGACAGTTTAAACAATGTCTTTGGTTTATGTATGAAAAGTTAAAGAAAGGAATTCCAGCGTCACTGGTGACCACGTCAGTTTGGTTTTTCCATCAACAAGAGCAAGGCGGGACTTCTTTTGGGACTGAGGGCTTTACATAGATGCGGTTTCTCGCTGAATTAGACATAGAAGGAGATTCTTAGGAAGGGACAGGCAACTTTAAGATGAAAACTTAGATTTTCTTCAGCTAAGTTTTTGTAGAACAGTGGAAATCTGACTATGTGACCTTCGGGGTCACAGCAAAAAAATCTAAGGGGAATGAACTGAGAGAAAAAATAATGCTTTTGGGCGTGTGATTTCTTTGGCACATGGATCGATGCGGCAGAAAATGCCCAACACAAGCGAGAAGGTGCTCAGTGCTGGCTACTCGCTATTAGGCAGGGTGATCAAACGTGTGTAGCTGTGTTGCTTTAAACGTTTGGACTGTCTGCAGAAAGTCACGACGCGACTCACCAGAACTCATTCGACAGCATTGGATCTAGAGGCGACTTGTGGGAAAGACTTGAGCCAATGTTCCTGTTATTGTTACACGTATGAATACTGAGAAATACTGAGACAGTGCAATATCCTGCACCCACATTGGGATTATGAGGAAATTTCAGGCATTCACCCAAAGAGCTTCTTTTGTAAATGGCTCTTTTGTAAAATGGGAGCCACTCCCCAACTGTCATGTGACCTTATTCCAGGTCTGTCACCACTTAGGTAGAGGTGCGAGACCGCTCAGAGGAGCAGCAGCCTGGTAATGGGAGTCTTCTGATGTAATCCTCTCATTGGCTCTGACCAGGGTCTTCCTCTGTCTCCAGGCCCTCCAGAGACTGTGATAATTATGGCAGAGTAGTATGCAACCTCTGCAACATTTTCTGCCAGTAATCCAAGGATCCATCATGCGACTGGCAGAGGGTGGCTACATCTGGTAAATGAGCCGCTAACAAGCTGTCGGCGAGGAATCCACTGCTATATTGGGAAGTGTGCAGATGTGTGTGCCCTGTGGGGTGAGGAGGGCAGGGATACCCTGGCAGATTCAGGGTCCTGGGATCCAGCACCTTACCCTTGAATATGTAAAGTTACATGTAAAATTAGGCAGGTGTCATTTTGTCAGGGGCCCAGAATGTCTATATACAGCCCTATGACCTGAAGTGTGGGATGGTGAGGTCGCAGTGTATCTGAACATACTGGCAAGTTCTGAAAGTGACAATTTTAAAGGATTTTTCTGGAATTACTCCAAAAAAAAATCTAGCTGCAGACTCAAACTTGTGTTAAAAAATGATTACAGGGTGGCAAGGATAGAAGAGTTAAGCATGGTTAAATGCTGGCAAGAATTAGTGTGACTCTAGGTTCAAGTCAAAAAAGGGTAATTTAATAGCTTGAATCAGGAACCTACTCTGAATTGCACTATAAATGGTAGGATATACTGTAAGGCTGGTGGTTTTCTGCAAACATGCATATAAAACTAAATGATAGAAAGTATTAAGAACATGAAGTAATGGCATCTCACCCATAAAAAACAAAAATGTTATGAGTGATTAAATCACTGATTGGGTTTTTTTTCCCTGTTTGCTCAGGATGTCTGTAGGACATTTCTATGTGCATCAGGCCCATTGGAACTGGCCACAAGTGAGAGAGCGGTGACACGCACTGAGCTATTTCTGAAGGTGTGACCGCTTTTGTGGTGTCATTCACACCTGCCAGTCACACTCGCAGGTATGTTGGTGAGGCATGATGCCAGAATGACTGAAGTGGTAGCCAAGGGGGATGCTGAACCCCATATGGGGACTTTATTACTCCGATTGGAGTGAGCACAAAAAAAAAAAAAAAAAAACCCACACATCGGCTATGACAGATTATGACAATGACCGACAAGGGAGCACAGGACTGGGGAGCTTTTATACAAAGACATGGAGGAGTAAATGAGGGACACCTGTGGTTGATTAACAAGAGGGCAAAAAACACAAGGTAACTATGACAATTAACAGGCACGGCTAAACAGCAGCCTTGCCTGCGGGAAACATCAGGGGAAAAGACCGGTAGGGCGGGGCTGGATGTGACAGAACCCCACATCACGGCGCACTCTGGGTGTGGCAACTGGAGCAGGGGGGCCCGTGGGGCTGAAGACAAGACAGGCACACGAGGCCAGGATACCAGGTGTAGACATTACTCGAGCAGGACAAGACCGCAGACACCAGACCTGGGGAAAAACCAAAATCAAGACATGCACTAAAACAAGAACGGACCAGTGGAGACAGAAGAGACACCAACAAGAAAACCTGACAGGACACAGAGGGACTAAGGGACAAAACGCCAGTGAGACTGGGGCAGGATCAGAGACCATGGGGATTGAACATGGAGGGAATTAACGAAGCCACACATCCAGGGGGACAGGTAGGACATGACAAGGAGGGACTACAGACAGGACCGACAGACAATTAGGACCACCTACGAGACAGAAATGGACCAGGGGAACATCAATGGGGACCAGTCAAGACACACAGGAAGTGGGACACCAGGACACTGGACAGGACAGACAGGCAAACAGACAATGGCTAAAGGACTGACAAGGGAGATACTAGGCCCTGGGGACTGGACCCCAGCTGCAGGAATGGGCATAGGGAACCCAGGGGTAATGGAGGAGGGACCCTGGGAACTGAGGTAGGGACTAGAGGTGGAGCCTGGGGGCCAAAGGAAGGAACCAGAGGTGGGGCATGGGGAGCGAAGGTGGGGACCGGAGGTGGAACATGGGACTGGAGGTCACCCAGGGGTAGGACAGGGCAAACAGACAGGACCACAACAGGATGAGGAGCAACAGGGGGAAAACAGGGTTCAGATGTGGGAGCCTTAGTACAGACTGGAGGGATGATAGACAAGGCCAGACACTCCCACAGATGGAGAGCAAAGACCGACAGGGTAAGCACAAGGGACTGGGTCAGACATTCCAACAGAGGGGACAGGCCCAGGGGACCAGGGGACAGAGACAAAACAGAAGAGGAAGACAAAAGGGACTGGACCAGGGAACATGGCCGGGGTACAAGGGGGAATCAGGGGACCACAGACCGGGACTGGAGGGACCTGCAGCGAAACCCGGGGAACGAAGGGAAAGCCCGAAGGCGGAACCTGGAGAGCCACGGCAGGGCCTGGAAACAGGACCTGGGGATTGATGGTAGGACCTGGTGGCCACCAAGGGAAAGGACCCAGGACCCACGGGTTGGGGCCCAGAAGTGGGACCCAGGGAGCAGTGGCCGGGAAATGGGAGGGGACCGGAGGGATTGAGGCAGGGTGATAAGGGACCTGGGGTGGAGCCCCCAGGGCATGAAGCCAACCCTGAGGGCACAGGCCATGAGTGAAGGACAGGGGCCAGTGAGGAGCTGAAGAGGCCACAGGATGGGGAAGTGGGGAAGATGGAGACCGGCAGACTGGGACCGGAGGGCAACGAGGGGACCACAGGACTGGGACTAGGGGGCGACGAGGAGGCTGAAGGACAGGGACTGGAAACAGGGGGCGAAGCAGAGACCGCAGGGACTGAGCCAGGGGGTGCTGTGGAGGCCACAGGAACTGAGCCAGGGGGCGACAAGGAGGTTATGGGACAGGGAATGAAGCTGGGGCTAAAGGGCACCATAGCAGCTGGGCCCTGGGGCCAGGTGTGGCCCCACCTTCCTCATCAGGAAACCAATGACCAGCCCAGCAGTCGGCTGGACCACGCAGGCCACCTCCACTTGTGTCCCTTGGGGACTGCAGAAGCCAGAAACAGGGGATTCAGATTCCAGGGGTCCCACTCCATGTCCTCAAGAAGGCCACCCTCCAGGCAGTCCCCATCCCGGCAGGAGAGGTGATCAGGGTCCCAGACAGGCTCTGGGGCAGCAGCCGGGTCCCCTGGGCAGGGCTTTGCAGCTGCAGCGACCAGTGGGAGCCATCCAGGTGACGGTGGCGAGCAGGCCCGTGAGGGCCGTCCTGGTGACGGCGGCAGGCCAGCATGCAGGCACCGTCCAGGCAACGGAGAGCTGGTGGGCAGGAGCCACCCAGGTGGCAGTGGGGAGCCGGCCGGTGACAGCCATCCAGGCAACGGCAGCGGCGAACGGGCAGGAGCGAGCCATCTAGGCCACGGCGGAGGAGAGCTGGGCAGGAGCCATCCAGGCGACAACGGCAAGGTGCCGACTGCCTGAGCCTTCGGGGCAACTGCGGAGGGGTGCCGGCTGGTGTGTGCCTCCTGGGTGAAGGCGGCAGCCTTCGTGTAGCCGGCGGGGCCAACTGCGGCTCTGCAAGACCTCCTGGGGCCGAGCAAGGCTTGGCTAGATGCCCAGGGAGCAGGAGCAATTCAGTGGGATCCCCAGGCTGCCGGCAGGGACCCTCCGGGGGAAGGTGGCAGAGTGCTGCTAGGGTGTGCCGTCTGATCGGCGGCAGAGTGCCAGCTGGAGTGCACCATCCTGGCTCGGCGGGACCCACAGGGAGAGCACGTGGCTCTGCGGAACCCGTGGGGAGAGCCCACGGCTCTGCGGAACCCTCTGGTGGTGGGCTTGGGTCGAAGGGACCCCCCCCAAGAGGCAGGAGCTGGGTCACGGTGGCAGCTGCCCTCTTCCGGGCAGCAATCAGCCAGTGCAGCTTCTCCTACAGACCAGACAATTCCTGTGGCAGGGAGGCGGGGCTCACCACCACAGAGTCCCATTCCAGCTACCCGGAACAGTGCCTGCAGGTGGAGGGGGGGGTGGGGGGGTGTCTGGGACCTCGGGACTGTCCCATAACTTCCAGAAGAGCCCCTGGAGGGCGAAGAACAGCTGCCCGAGGTCTGGGAGGGCTGGAGGGGTCCGTGCTGCCAGTCGTGTTGGTTGCGGACTGGAAGCTTAGATGCGCGTTCTCCAGAAGGCGCGGGACGAGAGGTCCGGCTCCGCTAGGGAGCACACTATATGGTCAGTCATTCTGTCATGCTTGCAGGTATATCAGTGAGGCATGATGCCAGAATGACTGAAGCAGTAGCCAAGGGGGATGCTGAACCCCATATGGGGACTTTATTACACCAATTGGAGCAAGCACAAAAAGCCATCGACTACAACAGATTACAACAATGACTGACAAGGGAGCACAGGACTGGGGAGCTTTTATACAAAGACACATGGAGGAGTAAATGAGGGACACCTGTGGTTGATTAACAAAGGGTGAAAACACAAGGTAACTATGACAATTAACAGGCGCGGCTAAACAGCAGCCTCGCCTGCGGGAAACATCAGGGGAAAAGATCGGTAGGGCGGGGTTGAACGTGATACTGCCGACTTAGGGTCCCACCCACAGGCCTAGAGAGCATACTGACCTGTGGTGGCTGACATTCAGGCCACCTCCAGGACTGAAGAGGTTTTTCACAGATGCCTGCAAAGTTTGGGTCACAGAGCAAAGGAACAAAAAGGCACTCCAGCTGTGGACTGTATCCGGCAAATTTCGGGCCTGGGTTGAGTGACATATTAAATGGCACAGATACATTTTAGTTCTGCTGCAAGCAGAAAGACTATGAACCATAATAATGTCAAGGTACACACAGGTCCTTCTACACACGCCCCATGTGCTCGTTCCTTCTCTCACTAGAGACTTCCAGGTCTTGTCTGCCAGTGGAATACATTGTAATAATTACAATGTGCGGGACAAGGCTTAATTATAAATAATTTCATCAGAACACAATAGCAATCCTCAAGAAAGGCACATGCACTGGAATGTCTGTCCTGTGGAGTCTGAATGTGAGACCCCAGAGGGAGGAGTGTCTGTCCTGGAGAGTCTGTCTTGGGGAGTCTGAATGTGCGACCACAGACGGAGGAGTGTCTGTCCTGGGGAGTCTGAATGTGTGACCCCAGAGGGAGGAGTGTCTGTCCTGGGGAGTCTGAATTTGTGACCCCAGAGGGAGGAGTGTCTGTCCTGGGGAGCCTGTCCTGGGGAGTCTGAATGTGCAACCACAGAGGGAGCTTGCGAGAAAGCACAGCTGCTAGTTTTCAACCATAGAGATTTAGCCTAAGTCCAGTTTATTTTGTGATATTTTCCCAGAACCAGTCCATTAGAAAGCCCAGACACAGACATACATGCACAGCGGCGATATGGTGGCACCTCATGTTAATCAGAGGCCCCAGTAAATAAATACACAAACATAAGGAGAATAATGTGAACTCCCACCAGCCAGGAGGTGTGAGGCCCCAGGGCTACTCACCAAGGCATTGTTATAAACACAACCTAATATTTAATTTTTTTGTATCACACAAATCACATAAAACTTCTTTTATGTGATTTGTCCAGCATCATTATGTTTAACAACAGCATCACCAGAGGCATTGCCATTATTCCACACCATCCCTGTACAGGTATACAGCTGCAACAAACGAAATCCCTGAAGACCGTGGTGAAATACACAGGCAACTAGTGACAGGGGGAAGGCTATGGCAATATTTAAAATACAAAAGAGTACAATGCAAAACAGGGGACTGGACATAGCAGGTTATATACATAGTGTAATGTGAAGGTATTATATACATGTTCAAATCCACCTCCAGACAACCTAATTAAAATAATCAGCTAAGGACATATTGTTTAGCTGAAATAGATGTGCTGGAAGTGACAGAGAATAAATGCATAGAAGGCCTGGAAGTACTAAAGGAGAGGATTGGGGACTTGTGCTGAACACAAAGGTAATTACTCTTATTCCCAGATTACAATAGAGAGGAAACCGTATGTCATGTTAGCACTGAATATTCAGCCCAGACTGATACCAGACAATGTTCACAGAATTATGATACACGATCTCAAAAAATATCATATAGAGTGGGATGGTACTGTCCATTTCATTACGTAATTCTTGAATAGAGGAGTATAATCACCACCATTCATGGCAGAAATACCTCGTTTTTATTCGGCCACACCTAGAGTCAAAGCTGGTGATTCTGCATTTGCTGCCGAATGTTGTCCTTTTTGTCAGGATGCTGTGATGTGGACTGAATGCACATGAACAATGAGGAGATAAGGAGAATGTCACCCTGATGTTATCCCTGACAGCAATCACCATCAGCACAGCAAAAACACAGCTACCTGGTAGCTGACAGCTTTTCTGTGGGGTCTGTGTGTGTGAGTGCTTGGATTCTGCTGCCTGGATAGTGCTCGCCTGTGAGTGGCCAGGCAGATTTGGCCTCTGGGGTAGCATGGCGGACAAGCAGAGGCTTTGACCCCGCCCTGCCAGACATCGCTACCGTTTCTCTGTCATTTAAAACCACATCCACGCTCACGTGTGTGGTCCCACTGACACAATATGCATGGCCCACAGGAAGCCTCACCAACCCCCACCCCCGCATCTCCCCGCAGGCGCTCATGACGTCAGGTTGCCTGGCAACCGGTGGTGGAAAACAGAATCCCTCTTTGCACAGGAGGGAGGCCCCTCCAGCTGCCCTAGACAGGCAGGTCGTTAACAGCCCCACTGACCTACACAGCGACCTCCTCTTGTTTGAGACGGACCAGACAGGCAGGCAGGCGACTGGCAAACACATATTTCTGTCCAGGCTTTTATAAAGGCTGCTGATGGATCCTCTGAATCCACTGGATCCCCAAGAGGGTGGGCTTTTGGTGGCTTTTACCTGCAAACTCATTTTTGAAATCCTAGCGGGCTGTCTCCTTCTGTACCTGGCTGCGCAGAGTTTAGTTCCTCTCTGTCTCCTGGGTGTCTTACATGCTGAACTAGGTGATTGTAGAACATGAATCTGTCATGTTTGTATATGGTATCGTTCTTACCAAGGCCAGGTTTTAAGCACCAGCTAACCTAGGCTGTAGCCCAGGGTCCCTCATTTTTTTTGGGTTGTTACAGTAGTATTTTATGCTGTAGGCAGGGCCCCAACAATGACTCTAGCGTAGGGGCTCCCATCCCAACTAAACTTTGCCCTGATTCTTACTTCCATTACCTCAAATCCTCATCTACAGTGTTGTCTGGGTGTTAGGGCACATTAGCCTTTGACTAGGAGCCCACTAGAGCATAGCAGCTGTGTGTTGTGGCACAAGGTTGAGCCCCATTTAGGCATCATAAAAAGTGAAAGTTAGGCTTGGGGGTGGGGAGATGGAGTAGGCCGCTTGCCTGAATGATTTGAAAGGTTGTGTAAGCCTCCTATTTAGGGGTGGTGTAAATGTCTTCTCTATCTTCTACAATCTTGTAGTAAGTTGCTGCTTCCCACACAAAAAGCATTTTGTATATTGGCACAAAACCAGGGTTTTTTTCTTAAATGGTTTGTGTTTTCATTAACTGAGAACTGAAGTACATTTGCCCTGCGGCTGCTTCCTCACTGAAGGTTCACACTTTTTCTCTGAGCTCAGAAGGGATCCTGGGTTGCCTGTGTATGTAGTTCAGCCCCCACTATTTCCAGAACATTCATCATCTTCTGTTTTTGCCCTGATGTCACCATTTCAGTACTTTGATCTTAAGGCTTACCTCAAGCATTGTGTCTTCATTAGATTAGAGCGCTTGAGTAATTTTTGCTGACTGTTGCCACTGTGGTGGGAACTTACACAATGTGGCCTTTTTATCATCATGTTATTCTCAGATCAGTTAGGGTTAGGGTTAGGGTTAGGGTTAGCCTGCCCACCCTGTGCATGATGACGTTCTGCGTCTGCCTGCCACTTAGTAGTAATTTGAAAACTCACAATACAGAAAAAGTATAAACACTGAGGGGTTGGCGTTGTTTTACTGGTGTGGCTCCTTGTTTTTATCATCCTTTCCAAACAGACGTTCACAGCTTCATCCCACATCTGAAAACAAATGGCCAATCTGAGATAGATTTTTAATAGGCAGTAGAAAAAAATGGGTGTCAGACATTTTTAAACATAGCTTGATAAAATCTTGGCTAACTGGATGAGGTAGTAGAAGTGATGAACGGGAGAGTGGAGCTCCCAGGGTATTATAGTGAAATCTGTTATCCTGGCCAAAGAGATGCGAAATATCTGGTCAAAACCCGGACATTGTCAAGTAAAAAAGGCCTTTACTTATGCCCTGTAATCGACTGGCATACCGCCCAGGGTGCACCCCTGCCTTGTGCCCTGTAATGGACTGGCATCCCATTCAAAGCGAACCCCAGCCTCATGCCCTGTGATGGACTAGCATCCCATTCAGGGTGTACCCCAGCCTCATGCCCTGTGATGGATTGGCATTCCATCCAAAGTGAACCCCAGCCTCATGCCCTGTGACAGACTAGCATCCCATCCAGGGTCTTTTACCCTGTCTGTGGGTCCAGGTGGTCCAGTCAGGTCAGGCTGCAGTTGCGAAGGTCTCTGTCTGCTTGGCACAGATCACACGCAGCACGGAGAGGTCATGTTTCACCTGAATGCAGAGCCCAGCCCCCAGAAGGGGAAGCATGCTTTTTGTTTTGGCCCTTACATGTATCCTCAGGTCGTTTCTGACATTTAGGAACACGGGGGAACTTTGTGACCCATGTGTATCGGCTGATCTGCCAGAGCCTTTCAGAGGACCCGGTGACTGTGGCAGTTCTGTGCACGTATAGCACATATGTACCCCAGAGATCTCATCCCCAGTCTGGCTGCCTTTATCTGTCCGAGCCATTCGGCCAGAGTCCCTGTCGGTGCTCAGACGCGATACCAGATGGGGGTTTATGGGATCATTTGCATCCCAACATGTGCTTTTCGTCCCTCCAGCTGTGCATGGCTCTGGTCATCTTCCTGAGGCCCTGAGCAGAAAATTTTTGTACTTTGCCACACAATCATGTGATGTGGGAACAGGATACACTATAGGCTAATAGATTCCCAAAAAATAGTGGTTTAAAAAGTATCTATCCATGTCCCAGCCACTTACTGTACCTAGTACAGGGCGGCAGGGCCTTCACAGAGCAGTGGTATAGCAGGGAGGACAGCAGTCCACCATAGTGCATACACATATACACATATACACACTTTGGTCAATTTAAAGACACCAAGAGGGAAAGCACATAGCAAGGGGTTCATAGCAGGAGGAATGTGTAAACCGCACACACAGGCAGAAGGTATGAGATGGTAATGTAACACAGAGAGACACCTGATTTTTTAAACTAGTTTCCTAGAAATACTTACCTTTTACATGTGTTGTATTTGTGTACGCTATATTTGGCCTATTTCATTTCAACATTGGCGGTGACGCTGTTCACGCTCCAACCCCGGATTTCTGCCTGACTGCTTCCCCTGCAGGTATTAGGGTAACCGGCCCCGGAATCACCAGGCACGGCGGCATGGCGGAGCCCCTGCCTTGTAGGGTTGTTACATTGTCGCGGGGGTTCACGGCGTTGCTCTCCCACCATTTCCTTATCGGAGATGTGAGGATGGAGCCGCTCCAGAAAGCAATACCTTCGATTTTATAACGTGATAACCGAATGACGTGACTGTGATTACAAGCACGCCGTAGATCTCGCAGCATGTGCCGTGACTCTGCTCTCCCTGTGTCTCCCCCCGTCACATCGCTCCATTTAGCAGAGGGCGCGGCTGCATGTCCGCCGGTGCAGACGCACTTTGGACGAAGATCCGCTGGTGGGATCCCACTCCGGACCGGCGAGCCCGCAGTCAGCCGGCCAACCCCAGACACCTCTTCATCGGCGAGCTGGGATGACACGAACCCCCCTCAGCATTGGGCTACACCACGTCCAGGGATAATCAGGAGCTCCAGCACACGTCTGCCACACGCAGCTGGAAAGATGGGCGACGGGAGCTGGCTGTGCCTCAGCCCGGCGGAGTTCACGCAGCTGCAACAGTACAGCGAGTGTGAGCGTCTGGCACGCGGTTCCCGCTGCAGCATCAGGGCCTCGTTTTTAATTAAAGGACTTTGTAGCAGAATGCTGGGTACTGGCTGTCTGCTGTTTGCCTAATGATTCTTTTTTATGGTCAAAATGGAGCACATTAGGGCCAGCGCGTTAGTGTTACATATGTTCCTTTAGCTAGGAGTCATTGAGAATATGGTGTTTTTGTCCGGATACCACTGTGCAAGCTTTTGATTTTTTCCCCTCTTAATCTAGCAGGCATGATTCATATCAATAGCCTGCCCACCCTGTGCATGATGACGTTCTGCGTCTGCCAGCCAGTTCACTATAGTCCTACACAGCACATTACATGCTGTCAGGGTGTTTTGGGAATTACAGGAGAAAGACTCATGTGTTGAGAAATGAGTGTGTGATGTGGTCTGCATGAGTTATAGGGCTGGTGTAGATTAGATTTTTTAGAGTACTTTCATGCACTGATATATTAAGGCAAGAGTATCCTGTTCTTTTGTATGATAGTCTTTCGTGTCAATGAATTGGACCAATATAAATGAGAGATTTGTCTATTGCAGCAAAACAATGATTTTTGTCTGAGGCAGATACAGGGCATTTTGGTGCCCTTTTTGAATGATTCCTTGCCTTTACACTACTAGAATGGCAAAGACCTGAATAACACGTTATCTTCTGTTCTTGTGGAATTTTATTGAATGTTTCACCAGGCACAGCGCATCGCTCTGCTCAGTGGAACATTTAGTTGCATATTTCCTGTGTGACTTTTTGAAGGCCGTGGCTAAAAATACCTCTGTGTTGTTTAGTTTTTTTTTTTACAAAAACATTGTTTTTGTGGCTTCACCTGCAGTGTGATGGCTTTGGAATTTTTTTTTCATTTCTTGAAAGTTTGGACGGCATGGCATGGTGCCTCTGAAATGATGACCACATCGAGATTTGTAAGGTTTTGATGCATTATGCTGTATATCTGCTGACCTCTGAATTAACTCAAACAAATATCTCATTTGGCTAATGCAGTTTTACTCTAAACATAAAAGTACACTTACATTATGTACCTCATAATCTCATGCATTATGTACCCTGAGGCGTGTTATGAACTGTGGTTTCTAAGTGAACACTGTAGTTCCTGACCTCCAAATTGTATCTTCTATGTGAGGCTTTCAAATTAAGCATTTGTTGAGATATGCAATAGACCCAGCTTGCTTTCACGGTCGTTTCCACAGGCATGGGGATTATTTACGTTGATCTGCTTCTCTATTCAGTCTGGGCCTATTTCATGGGGCGGCCTGGCCCTGGTCTCATGGTGCTGCTCTCCAGGCCTCCCCCAGTACCCCTCCATGTCAGCTGAAACGGGACTTCAGTTTCCCGGTGTTCCACCAGAGGATGGAAGATTTCCTGGATCCTTCATGGAGTGTGCAGCAGCCTCCATATCAAGGGCCTCTGACGTCTTCATGACGCCTTGTACATTTAAGCTCTCCTTTCTCATGCCCAGATTCCACAAAGAAGTTGAAGGATGTCCTGGAAGAGTTTCATGGGGACGGGATCCTCTCCAAGTACAACCCTGAGCAGGTAGGGCAGCAGTGACTCACAGGGCTGTTGTTCTGTGCCCATCACCACCCTGAACCCCACAGCGCTCAGACTGAGGCAAGCTGACGTCACATGACGTGATGTCTGTTAGGTCAGGGTGCCGTAGGATATGACCCGGGACTCTAATATATGTGGTATTTTTGTCAGTGGATCGAACGGGACACCAGCAGTGTCAGCACAATGCTGAAGACTGATTTCACCCTTTGGCGGCAGAAAGCTGTATGTCTTTGTGGGAGATGAGGGTGTCACACTGGCATTCTACCATGGAGCCCATGTCAGCATTTTACAAATCATAAAATGATATCTAACATGAAAGGCCATGTTTCTGCTATATGCCACATCCAACTACTATGGTCATTTCTTGGTTATTTGGGTGTCGTGACTTTCTGGCCTGGGAAATGATGTTCCAAGAGGCTAAGGAGCTTTACGAATACGGTCAGACAAGAAACAAAAAGGAGATACCAGTTGCTTCAGAGGGTGAGCTTCTCATGAGTGGAAGCTGAGTGTTGCTCTTCGCCTCTGTGTGGGCAGGCTACTTCCTGCTTTCTGCTTTTCGGGTAGGTGCTCAGTCAGGAAGTGCCTTTGGTGGACAGCCTAACTGAACTCCCACGTTTTTCTCTTGATAAAAGACTTGTCTTTCTCGATTCTCGACTCTCTCCCTGTGGGCCCCATACATGACGGCTCTCACAGATGAGATGTTTAACGGGTGCAT
The DNA here is from genome assembly GCA_011763525.2 of Mormyrus iriodes. Classification (NCBI taxonomy): domain Eukaryota; kingdom Metazoa; phylum Chordata; class Actinopteri; order Osteoglossiformes; family Mormyridae; genus Mormyrus; species Mormyrus iriodes. The sequence goes on from JAAGVU020000001.1 coordinate 41,250,327, forward strand.
GTAACATTTCTGGCGAAGGCAACAAAAACACCCAACTTGTGGACCTTCAGTTTGATTCCGATCACCTCAGCAGACGAGTGATTCCGTGGTTTTATCCTCTTTACCTGAGAATTAACAAAAAGCGTACAGCCAGAAAAACATGAAGGTAATGCAGGATATCCCATGGGGAATGAACCATGATGACAGATCTTCTTGTTGTTGTTAAGTAAAATAAAAAAGAGCCTGTGATTTTGCCAAAAAAGATAGACTAAGTAATGCAAAAGTCCTCAGAATGTTTTTTCTAAGCCAGGGACAACAGAGCAAGTGAGAATTTAGAGCTGAATATGGCAGGCCGTCCAGATCCGGAGCCCTATGCCGTTCAGATCCAGAGCCCTATGCTGGTCAGATATGGAGCTCTATGCCGTTCAGATCTGCAGCTCTATGCCGTCCAGATCCAGAGTCCTATGCCGTCCAGATCCAGAGCCCTATGCCGTTCAGATATGGAGCTCTATGCCGTTCAGATCTGCAGCTCTATGCCGTCCAGATCCAGAGTCCTATGCCGTCCAGATCCAGAGTCCTATGCCGTCCAGATCCAGAGTCCTATGCCGTCCAGATCCAGAGCCCTATGCCGTTCAGATCCAGAGCCCTATGCCGTCCAGATCCAGAGCCCTATGCCGTTCAGATCCAGAGTCCTATGCTGGTCAGATATGGAGCTCTATGCCGTTCAGATCTGCAGCTCTATGCCGTCCAGATCCAGAGTCCTATGCC
>JAAGVU020000001.1:41253483-41265527 GCA_011763525.2 Mormyrus iriodes
TAGTGTGAACTTTTTACGTTTTCCATAAATTTCACCTGAAAGCCAAATATCCCTAACTTTTTGTGAGTAGTGTATGTGTGTTTATGTCTCAAAAGAGAGCAAGATGGGTTGAGTGGAACAAATCCCCCTAATGTACTGTACTAATACTTATGCAAATAAAGCATCATTTCATTTCATTTGGTATTAAGCGCCTTTAACTGGAGCATTCTAACACAAAACCTTTGGTCCGTGTCCTTTACCACTATACTACTGAAACTTGCTTGGCTCCGCCCTGTGTGTGCACTATGTGCGCCCTGTGTGTGCACTATGTGTGCACTGTGTGCGCCCTGTGTGCCGCCTGTTCGTGCACTGTGTGTGTCGTGTGTGCCCTGTGTGCACCCTGTGTGCGCCCTGTGTGTGCACTGTGTGTGCCCTGTGTGTGCCGTGTGCGCCCTGTGTGTGCCCTGTGTGTGCCCTGTGCGTGCCCTGTGTGTGCCCTGTGCGTGCCCTGTGTGTGCCCTGTGCGTGCCCTGTGTGTGCCCTGTGTGTGCCCTGTGCGTGCACTATGTGTGCCAGTTGTGTAGCTGATTTTCAAACACAGAATAGTCATCCTTCATTACAGGGAAGCACCTTTTGTGTGACCAACTGCAGTCCTTTTTAAACCCTTGATATTCAGATGGTCTGTGTTATGGCCACAGAGAAATCTGGACAATGGCCTCTAGAGAGGATACAGCGGCCTGGTCCATCCGTGCAGGTCCCCATTCCAAACACAGCCCCTGGACTTCCAGCAGAGCCATCTGTGTTTGTCGGCAGCTCTGTTTGGGTCCTGGGCTGGACATCCTTCACCTTGACGGCATTAGAGGAGACAGACGGTGAAATTCAGCACCAAGGGCGTGAAAAGTTGGGCTGTTTCTGTGCCAGCAACTGTGCATTAACCATGCTTAGGGCCATTCAGGAGCCGGACTGTCCACAGAGGATACCTGTGCCATGGAAACTGCACCATAATGTGGTTTCTGGTCCCATCTAGTGTCCACCGTCGGCATTGAAGGTGTCATGTTTTCTCTTCTGGGTTTTACACATCAGAAATCTTGATTAGCATTGATCAGCATTATGCTGTCCCCTCTGTAGCCTGACTGACAGTCCATCTTCTAACAGCTACAGTCTAAATTAATATTAAAAGTAAAATCAGTACATATCATAGCTGTTAGCTTCAGTGAAGCGACTTCCTCTGTGTTTGTTTTAGTAGGATGTAACTGGTTTGTTTAGGCAATCTACTTTTGTTAAACATTTCCACCATATTTGAAACATGCCATTTAATTGTTTGGAAAGCATTTTGTTGAAAGGTCATGTCAGTGTGTACTATAAGTGCATTGGACTGCAAACACATTCATATACAATCATAATCATCAGTAAGAATGAGGTTGCTATTTATGTCCCATGCCACTCAGTAAAATGTTGAAACATTGATTGAAGTATGCACTCAGAATTTTAAACTATTTGTTCCGTGCTGCTCCCAGGTAACGTTGCGCCCGTTTGATTAAGAGAACCTTATTGATCTCTAAGCCCCTGCAGCTAAATCCACCTCCCCATCTAGGAGTGTCAGACAGAGCTCTCCTCCTCCAACCTCCTCAGCCCGTTACCCGCTTCCCGCTCTCTGTGTCTCCTTCCTCCACATCACACTGGCTCCAAAGCCCAAAACGATCGATGCTGGCATCTCTTTACAGACCGAAGTAGCCTGTGCTCCTGTAGCAGGTATTGCTGTGTTGCCATGTGACTTCACTTTTGAGACACTGCAGACCCATCTGTCCTTGTGTGTGGCAGTGTTTTTTCGGACCCAGTGCGTCAGTGTCCAGCGTGATGTAGACCTGCATGTGTCTGTGCACTCTGGTCTTCATATCTGTGCGTTAATAGTGCTCTATGTGGGATGGATTAAATATCTGTCTCCATTTTCTAATCCCTTATCATGCCCTAAATCTCCTGATTTCTGAAACCTGCATCTCTAAAATGATTGGGTAACAGATTGCATTTGCACCGCTGCACTGAAGCTCACCGATGGCGTGTGACTCACCTGGGCATCATGCACCTTGGCATGGCTGCCCGACTGCATCAGGGTACTGATGCCTGGCCAGATGCCTACTGTAACCAGGGCTGTGACCCAAGATGGAGCTGCCCCCGCTTATCATGATGGGAGTTTGGCCATCTTTCTGTTCCATTCGACTGATTTTTCCTCTTAGGATATTTTCTTTTTCCTTTATCCTGTTCTATTTTTCTTTTTTGAAATGTCTTACTCTGCATTTGGTGTCTCTGATCCCAACCTTCCAAACACCCCAGGGATAAACGGGAAGAGCATCCGGATGGCAATGTGCTGCCACGGCCCTGAGCAGGGGGCTGCCATGCCGACGGATTCCTGTGTCTCTGCCTCCCCCTGCTCGTCACGCTCCGGGACAGGGGGGCACACCCCAGGAGGGCCACACCAGTCTCCCTGTGCCCAGGGAAAAGACCTTCGGAGTGCCCTGCCCGCAGCTCAGTCGCCAGGTATGCCCTCTGTGAGCTGAACTTTCAGGTGTCGCTTAATGCCTTTATATGGAGCAAAAAGTCATTAACTGGTTGAACTGAAATGTAAATAAAAAAGTGACCAATGGGAAGTGAGTGAAGCCAGTGACTAACCAATAAGGTGTTATAATCACACCCAGTGTGAAGCCTACTGACAGACATATAGTTTTCACTTCGCCTTGTTATCAAAAGATGCAGGTGACTGACTAAGCAGCTTTGAAACACATATGGCCAGCTCTAGAACACATTTGTGACTCATCAAATTAATTAAGCTTTCCCACACACAAATTCTATTAACACTAGGACACTGCTGACCCGTCAAGATACCAGCTGCCAAAAAAACTAATAAGTTATTTGGCAGTATTGACATATGAAAATCTCTTTACTCTTTTGCACAGATTAGGAAATGATATACAGATGGCTGGATCTATAGGAGTTATGCAAACCAACACTGTGTGTAATTTAATCCTAATGCTGCCCCCCCAAGCTGTGTCATGTGGTGGCCCCATCCCTCAGATCAGTGCTTTCTCCATCCACAGAGTGGAATAACATGGAAATGTGGGCGGCGCTGCGAAGGAGCCAGTCTCCGCAGAAGGGAGCCCCCCCGCCATCACCCTGCCAGGTGGTCTTTCTAAAGGACATAGTGTGCTACCTATCCCTGCTGGAGCGGGGGACCCCAGAGGACAAGCTGGAGTGTGAGTGACGCGGCAGGGGGACACCGGGGGGTTTCTGCACCACTGACTTATACCATTCTAACGTGATTCTAGTATGAATGATCATTCTGGTTTAATTTGCAATGGCTAATTTCAGCTAACCAAACAATTTTCAGTCGGAAACATAGTCGTATCCCCTCCTTAAACTAAAAATAAAAATGACAAATTTGAAGTAGAAAATCTCTGAGAAAAAATTATAAAAACCATTTTAACAGCATCTTTATGATATTATGAGAATGACAGTAAAGTGCTTTGCGATGAGTGTCAGAGGCTTTTGGACCCTGATACTATGCCCCAGTGCCTCCCAGCTGGAGCTGGTCCGAGGGTGCTGTCAGAGCCAGCAGCCGCTTAACCCGCCACCTGGCTGCATTAGCGGGCTCTCCAATGTGTGGCCGGTCGCTCCCTTTTCGTGCCGGAGCCCTGTCTGCCCTCTGACTGCGATAAGCTCTTTCCTAATTCCCCAAGCCTTTGCATATGGCACCAGCTGATTGCAGTTCTGAGACCTTTGGATGGGGACCCAGGTGACATCAATGTGTCAAAACACACTAGCAGGCTCTGAGTGATGGACTCCTTCTCCCATTTCCCTCCAGTCATGTTCCGGCTTTACGATGCAGACGGGAACGGCCTATTGGACAGCTCAGTAAGCCCCGCCCCCCCTGCCCTACCTCTTTCATTCTTGATGTACAATTAACATTCAGTTGCTGTAAGCCAATCTGACTGACTGAAACCAGTGCAGCTGGTTTGGAACATCATGTAATGCTTGGTGAGACCTGTGTATAGTGGGTGTCTGACATTCATGCCAGGTTTTTAGACCTTTGATGGAAAAATGTCCAAATTTTTAGGTAAATGAATGAAAACAATAGTTGCCCTGGAGCCAGTCCTATACATCACAGAATCTGATCGCAGTATCCCAAGGTGCCTGTCTGGGTCAGGTTTTAGGCTCCCTGGTTTCTCAGCAAGGTGTCTAACCTGCTTGCCTGTCTGCCTAGGAATTGGACCGCATTATCAATCAGATGGTCCATGTGGCAGAATACCTGGAGTGGGACTCCACAGAGCTACAGCCGGTGAGGAGAGCGTCCCCCGAGGAGCGTGTCCCCTGGAGCAGTGTGTCCCCCAGAGGAGCATGCTCCCCAGAGGAACGTGTCCCCTAAGGGCATGTCCCCTGGAGAAGCGTGTCTTCCAGAGGAGTGTGTCTCCCGGAGGAGCGTGTCCCCTAAGGGGCGTGTCTCCCGGAGGAGTGTGTCCCCTAAGGGGCATGTCTCCCGAGGAGCATATCTCTCAGTCTGTGTGGGTCAGTGGCCACTGACATGTAGGCCTTTGCTTACACGTCACCCCGTCAGTCTAGGTCTCTCTTTTTGACGGGTTTTTTGGGCTTTTGGCATTAGCTGAATGGAAGAGTGGACACGGGGTAACTCTGCTGCGGGATGTGGAAATGCCAGTTACCCAGTCATTGCCTCCCCATCTCTACTGCACAGATCTTGAAGGAGATGATGGAGGAGATTGATTATGACCGGGACGGGACAGTCACCCTAGAGGAGTGGATCAGGGGAGGCATGACCACCATCCCGCTGCTGGTGCTGCTTGGCATGGAGACCGTGAGTAACTCTTATCTTTGATTGACAAGGGGGCGGGTTGGTGGGGGGGGGGGTCTGGAATGCGGCACCCTGATCCCACACTTTTTCAGTGGACATTTGTATTCAGTATTGTACTAAATATCACAATATCTCCATAAATGACTCATGAGCAATGAGACATCTGTCTTAATATCTACAGGTCTACAGATAGAAATCCAACTTGAAAGAAAACGTTTTTTAATCTAACAGAGTGTTTAAACTCTAACTATATAAAAATGTATATTTTTCCATATATGAAGGTGAGCATATACTGTATGTGCAGACAGTAGTTATCAGAAGCTCATGATTCTGGCTTTTCCTGATTTTGCGTAACTTGTCTGTAGCTAATACCAGAGTTATTACTGTTAACAAAAACTAAAATTACAAGAAAATATTATTGTAAACTGACATTTACATGGACTGACATTAGTCCGTGATGTGCACGAGCTGTGTTTTCATGCAGGATTCGCTAAAGGACAGACACATGAAACAGCTCCACGGCTGTCTATCCCTAGAAACAAAATAGCTAAAATTTAAGCTGAAACTAAAATATATAAAAACTAAATAGAAATGTATATTTAAAATGAAAACTAATAAACTGCAATGAAAACTAAAACTACACTTGATTTGAAATGAAAATTGAAAATAATATAAAAAGGAAAATCTAAATAAAAAAGTCCGCTATAGTAACTGTGGCAGGTGTCATGAACGTCGGCTAAAGACAAAACAATGCAGCATGTCGATGGCGCAAGTCAGCATCTGTCAGGAGCACCTTGGCAGCCATCGGAGCTGCACGCCTCTTCCAGCTTTGCACACCTGCTTGGGAAGATGTCTTGAAGACTGCTGTTTTCCCGAGAACTTTGGTGAAATTTGCAGGGGAAGGCCCATGAACTACACGTCTGTCCGGAGCTTCTGAAGAGGATTCGTGTCACGGCCTTGGCTTGCTCTTGGCTAGCATGCTCCTCTGGGGGACCTGCCCCTTAGGGGACACGCTCTTCTGGGGAGCATACTGCCCTGGGGGACACACTCCTCTGGGAGACATGCTCCTTCTGGGGACCAGACCAGGCTTCCCTGGAGTGGTGTCTACTGTAGGACTTTGTTCTCACACCACTTGATGCTACCATGTTTGCCCGCAGGGAGCCTGCTGGCTCAGTGATGCTCTGTCATGGGCCTCTGCCACATACAACACTTGATTCTTATTCAAGAACGTTCCAGTTTGATTGCATCAGACCACAACAGCTACTGCCATATTTTTGCAGGAAACTCAACTGGCACCCATCCACAGTCCCAGTTCCCTTACCCCAAAGCTGGGTTTCCTATCTCTAGAAGCGGAAGGCAGGAAAGAGCCTGGGCAGCATGTCAGCCCATCACTGGGCCTGTACTATTCAAACCATCTTATGATTTTTAACAAGCTGAACATTTCATGGTAATAAGGGTCACCATCAGTTAAAGGTCGTGTTGTATTTCTTTCCCGGTCTGTGGTGGTGGGCTGCGCATGCAGGGTGCGTGTCTCTCCGGTGACACTGGCTTTCTCTGGCAGAACATGCAGGAGGACGGGCAGCATGTGTGGAAGCTGAAGCACTTCAACAAGCCAACCTACTGCAACTACTGCAGCTGCATGCTGCTGGGGGTGCGGAAGCAGGGCCTCTGCTGCTCCCGTGAGTGCTGCTCCCATCCCCGTATATCGCATTCCTTACACTGCTGGGGGTGCGGAAGCAGGGCCTCTGCTGCTTCTGTGAGTGCTATTCTCAACCCTGTATATCATATACCTTATACTGCTGGCCATTCCCACAAATAGGTTTGTAAGTCACATCCGTAATGCTTATAAAATGTTGTGTATTTCCAACATAGAAATTAATACAGATGGGGTTACATTCTGCATGTCCTAATTTGCCCAAGTTCAATGTGTCCCTGGGTCAACATGGCAGAGGCTTGTGTTTCATTTCTTTAACCAATCACAGTCTTCATCGTATGACATCACCGCATCAATTAAAAGCAGTGTTTTCGGTTAAGCAGCAAGGTGAGCAGATCTGTAAAGTGACTCTTTTATTGTGTATGCCTTTTGTTAAGATAGAAAAAAGAGAACAAATAGAAAAGAGAACATGCTTACCTGTAAAGGCTGTACAGAGCAGTGTAAGAGTGTGTCTTTATTTCACGATAATAATAATAATAACAACAAGGCTTGAACCGGCAACCTTCTGATCACAAGTGTAGAGGCTTCACCTGCTGAGGCATACACTGCTCCAAGCCTGCTGGCTGGATGGCTGGAAGCCTTGTGTTTGAAAATGAGAAAAACAGACCAATATGGTGATGTCATACAATGAATACTGTGATATTATATGATATGACATGCTCAGACTTGGGAAAATATGGTTGAAAAGCAAAAACCATACGATACATTGCTAAACACTACGTGAGATGTTTACATTCACGATTGCTGCAGAAAGCAGAAGCGTGGCATCAGTAGAAGGTATCATACAGGATACTTCAAGCCTGCAAACAGATCAAAATACAAAATCTGATGGGTACTGTATGTGCAGCGCTGTCGCACCGTCATAAAGATGAAATATCATAAGTTGAACCATCATAAAACTAGGAACTTTTTGCATATGAATTCTGAGGAATTGTCAATATTCAGCCCAAGGTTACATGAAATTATATACAAATTGACACATTGATGCAAGGCTTGCTCTGAAGCGTTTTGTTTGCCAATATGAGTCTAAATGTCACATTCATAACACTAGAATTGCCCAGTTCTCTCTCACAACATATGACTAATAAACTTAAACATTATAATATAACATTAATTTATGAATTTTTATTAGTATTGTAGTAGTGTTGTTAGCTCTGTACTTTAATTGATGTAAGTAAAGAGGTGTGGTCTAAAAAACTACCCTTCTGCATAATTACACATATCCACTGTTAAATAGTTGTTTCTAAAAAATGTTTCTTTTTGTTTAAACAGTGAAATGGAACTTAATTTTCACACAAGTAATCAGCATACTCTCGTCTAGTGATGGACAAGATGAGGTTTCATAATCCATTTGCTGTATTTTTTGACCCCACTAGATGGTGCTCTCTGTTCAAAAAAAGGGCTCAAAAATGCCCCAAAGTAAACCAAGAGCACCATCTAGTGGGGTCAAAAAATACAGCAAATGGTTCATGCAGGGTCATTTTGTGCATCACTACCCTTGTCAATATAACGTATGTACAAAATGCAAATACCAGGATAATTCTTGAAATCAATCATTTAAAAAAGTACACAACACACATTCTTTTAAGTGTTTGGATCCTGTGCAGATTCACTCCTGTCTGAGAAGCTCTTAAGCAAGTGCCAAGATTAAGAGTTATTTGCCTGCCTAACTGCAGCCTAATCCGCTAAAAATCATTCCCTTTAACATCAGTTGGAATTGTAACTGTCATGTTCTCTCTGTTCCCCCGTTTGCACCAGTATGCAAGTACACAGTTCACGAACGCTGTGTGTCCAGAAACATCAGCCCCTGCATCAGCACCTACACCAAGTCCCGTCGCCACAGCAACGTGAGTACATGCTTTAAGGATCTTTGTAACACACTGGTCTGCAACTAAAGCCTGGAACATATCAAGCTGAGTTTTGGTCGTCGAAAACTGACGGAGCATCGGTGAGAGTCGGTGTCTACATGTTGTGCCAATGTATTCGCCTTAGTCAGACACAGCCTGTAATTTTCTGCGCTGTTTTGGCCGATTTAGCATGTTAAGATGGTTTCAGAGCTAGTTGGTGAAATTGAGCTCTCTGCTGTTTGTCAACCATCTCCTCTAGTCCTTCCAGTGTGTTCCAGTTCAAATGTTCAAAATCGACAAGAGTCAGTGTCAGCCAGTGTCAGCCGATGGGAGCTGACCTTTAATTAGTCTTGGCTACCACTGGTCTTTTGCCGACAGCCTGGGATGTACCCAACTTAAGCATGACTTCACTATCACACGAAAAACTAGCTATTCCTGGACTATTTATGATTGGTGTTACCTCCACCCTCTATGTGAGCTGCTGGAGAACAGCGATGGAGATTGCTTAGGGCAGAAGGTTTTGGAGAAGAGACTTTGAAATTGCTTGCAAAAAGCTGTTTAGACCAAAACTGAGGATGTTTTTCACACTCATTATGGTTAACGACTACACTACATGGATGGTGAATCACTGATTATTATAATACGGTGATTACACCACTGAAGTGAATTGGACCCCATGTAAACTGTCTTAATTCTGGAATGATCATTAGTTTAGCTGTTATTTTATTTTTACTAGTGATGGACAAAATGACGCTTCAATGCTTCATGAACTATTTGTATATTTTGATCCCATTACATGGTGCTCTCTGTTCAAAACAGGATGCGAATCACACCCCAAAGCAAGCCAGTACATTTTGGTGAGGGTGGGGGTGACAAAATTTACCAAGCAGGGGGGATAAATTGTGAAATGTGGGACAAACTGCGTCCTGTGTTGCTTCAGAACGGAAATAAGCATTTTATTTTTGAAACTGGGACAATCCCATAAAATATGGGAATGGTAGCAACTTTACCCTCACCTGAGTTTTGAATGTGAATAGGACAGGGAGGGCTAGCAGGGGGTAAGCAGGTAGCCAGTTGGCATTCGAGCTGGGATTACACTCCAATTCCTAGGCTGGTGGTGAGCCTGCCACCCAGTGATCGCCAGGAGGTTCTCTGTCATCTCAAAAAGGGCTGCCTGTGAGTTAAGCATCTCTCAAACTGAGGCATTTTACCCACTGCTCTGGGTTTTATATTCTCCCCACCTGCTTGTGATTTACTGCCCTATGGTACCTGGCGGCCTGGACCCGAGAAGAAAGCCCAAAGCCAGTTAATTGTTCACAGTGAAATAGCTGTTTTATAACTTTTCAGTTGCTCCCCTAAGCGTTTTCCAGAGCTCCTGCTGGGTAAGAATAACCCAACAAATGCTTCAGCTCTTTGACCTTGTCACCAGTAAATATCTGTGGCCTTTGACCCTTTCAAACTGATAGACCGTAACATATTGCTAAATAAATTTAACTGCATTCATTTTATATCTTTTAAAACCAGTTGGGAATAAACAGCACTGTCTACTTCAGTAAATTTTTACACTATTTACAGTTCAAATTGATTTAGTCTCACCTTTGGGTCTTATAGTTCATAAGCAAGTTACTGTCAACCAGTTGTCATTGGTCAATAATCGTGGATTCAGGTGACATTCAGTATCCAAATTTTACATACACATATTCGAGGGAGATTTACAGCTAGATAGTTTAATTTCTGTATGTTTAAGTCACGTGGTCTTGCACTGAACAGCCAGCTGAATCATGCCACTTAAATCTTGTAGTTAGTTTTGCATGTTGTGTTCGTTTTTGCCAAATCTGCACCTCGGCTCTGGCAGGATAACGTCCGAGTCGCTGATGCTGTACGCCAGCATCTTAGGTCAGTGTCCGTTAGGGTGGTAGGGGTGGTGCCACCAGCTGGGGAATTACCTAAAAAGTTGTGAGGAAATGGTCAAATTGGCTGTGAAACAGGAGTAAAAAATCAATGGGCTCTTCACATGACCCGACCCACTGGCCAGTGAGACGGATCAATGCTGGTTCAGCTAGTGGGCTCCATGAGTGTAAAGGCAGATTAGAGACGATGTGGCATAATGCACTGTACATCCGCAGCAAGACTAGGCAGCTGAATATTCAACCGTGAACATCTGTGATCTGTGCTATGGCTGTATTTCACGACGCTGAGCTGCTCGATGCAAATGCATAGTCGGATAACAATGGGATTCCCGACCTTTGGATGTCCATGGACTGGTTTACATCATACAAAAACTTCATGGACTGGTCAAGCGGCTGCGGGGGGTGCCAGCAGATTAATGGGCTATTTCACGAATTGAATCGTCTCCATTTCTTCAGACGCGAATAGAATGTGCAAACGTGAAGGGTCATAACAAATGAAAATATGTTTTTTGTCATGTACTGCTCGGTGGGCTGGGGGTTGGGAACCCTTAGGTTTACATACACTGACACCTAGTGGTGATAAAAGATACTGCAGGAGACAAAAAGAGTTCTGAAGCAGTACAAATATTTAATTATAGAATATTAGACAAAAGTCTAAATTATCATAAAATTATTACATTTCTCATTAGTTAATGCATAATATTTACTTAATAAAATATTTGCACCTTATACTATTTGTGGTTCTTCACCCACCTACAATCATTTTGCCAATTTTGTCTATTTGCTGTCGGTATGATAAAGGCTAAAAAGTCTTAATGATGCTTAAAAGTAGATTTAATCTGTAGTTTACTGTCCCTCACACACAGGGTGTTTGTTTGACAAGTTAATGAGTATTTATTTAAATGTAAATAACATGCGTTTTGTAACAGGCAGCTTAATGACAAGCCTGCTTTGCTTTATTCCTCGTTTGTATGTTTGACCTTTCCGATCTCCATCTGGCCACTCCTTCCGCCTCCCTCCTGCAGGCCATGCAGCATGTGTGGGTGGAGAGCAACTCACCCACCAAGTGCGACCGCTGTCACCGTAGCATCAAGAGCTACCAGGGTCTGAGCGCTCTGCACTGTGTGTGGTGCCATATCACTGTGAGTACAGCTCCTCTAGAGGCACACTGGAGGTACTGCACCTGTTGCTTTTTTATTACTGATCATTTCTGTCTTATGGCTGGTCTTCTCTGCCCTTCAGCTGCACAACAAGTGTGCATCTAACATAAAGGCAGAATGTGATGGAGGGACCCTGAAGGACCACATCCTGCTTCCCTCGTACATCTGCCCTCTGGTGCTGGTGAGGTCACACCACCACACATCTGTTCCCTTTAGCTTATTTTATTCATTCTCTTTACATACTCAACTATTCTGGACAGCAGTAAAGTAAACCATTATGACCCCTTTTGGACATAAATACAGTAAATGCAAAGTGACCCCTTGTGGACAGTAATAAATTAAACATATAGTGACTCCTTGAAGACAGCAATAAATTAAATGTATAGTGACGCCTTGTGGACAGCAATAAATTAAACGTATACTGATTCTTTGTGGACAGCAATAAATTAAACGTATAGTGACCCTTTGTGGACAGCAATAAATGAAATGTATAGTGACCCCTTGTGGACAGCAATAAATTAAACGTATACTGATTCTTTGTGGACAGCAATAAATTAAACGTATAGTGACCCTTTG
>JAAGVU020000001.1:41270644-41282991 GCA_011763525.2 Mormyrus iriodes
GTGTGTGTGTGTGTGTGTGTGTGTGTGCTGCCTGCTGTGATGCAGTTAAACCTCTGCAGAAGAACTTAATATGACATTGCAAAATTGTTGTAATTAGTCCTATCCATCCATCCTTGGGCCATTGCTAGTGTAATTAGTTTATGCAAAAAATAAACTAAAATAAGCTAAAATAAGGCTTTTAATGGCCTGTGGCCATATTAACATTGGTATTACACAGTACCCACTTAGCAGCTCATTGAATATAATTGCGTCCAGTGCAGTGACAGTTACGGCAACAGCACAGTTAGTTTGTATGTGAGGTATCATGTCTTAATAAAGCAGCAAAGGACCTGTATTGGTCACAGTGCATGAAATATGCCTTTGATTATGTTTATGTTTGTTTTTCTGCATTTGTGTTCACACAGTGACGCTCTTGTTCTGTATGTGTGTGTGTGCGTGCGTGCGCGCGCACGTGTATATGTGGGTGTGTGTGCGTGCGCGCACTTGGACATGTTCACAGGGTGTTGCGGAAATTCCAGTACCTCCTGAACCCACGGCAGGTGTACAGTCTGGATCGGGGAGGGCCGATGATGGGGTGAGTAATGTACTGGTAATGGGGATAGACCGGCTTTGTCTTAATTCATAATGATGAATGGGAAGTGGTTAACGCAGTCATGTGACAGTATGTGAGGGTGAGGGTGGGAATATCACATACTGTCACTTTCCTGTGCTTGACTTGACTGTGATGGTTACATTTTGGCACCAGCAGAGGGCAGTGTTTTACTGCTTCTTGAGTCAAATGTTTTGATGTGGGGCAGCTTCAAGAGATGAGAGTCTGTGACACCCCCCCCCCCTTTTTACCACCTTTGTCCTTCCAAGATTAAAGGCCCTTTGAAGGTGACACATTGAAAGGGTCTAACCATGGCATAGTATGACCACGGAGATACACGGTCATCTGAGTTTGAAACGAAGGAGTGCTCTGCTTCCAGAGCCTCTGGCAGCTAATGCTTGTCTCACCTGCAGGCTCAGCTTCTTCCATGACGTCCCGGATTTCCGAGTACTGGCGTGCGGGGGCGACGGCACAGTGGGCTGGATCCTGGATTGCATCGGTAACAAGATCAAACCCTTCAGTGTGGAGAAAGGGATGGGCACCCACCAGCTTCATTGGTCACATGGCCTAAGTTTTCCCATAATGCATTGTATCAAAGGAGCTGGGAGCCCCCTCACCTACACACAACGCGTACATTGGACGAATCACAGTGTTTAGCGTTCGTACTGATTTCCCAAAAGGCCACACAAATCATTTACCATTTTCTGGAAGGGGCCATGTGAAAGTTTCATGTACAAGAAAGGCAAAGGCTTCATGGTAAGGCCTGGTATTCACCTACTGTGGACGCTGAGGAGACCCACGGCGAGTCACATACTGCCAGATCATACACCCTCCTTCACATTCTTACCTTCAGTACCAGCAGCCTGGCCACCGCACACTTTAACACCAGGCCTGGAGCGGCGCTGTAGAGCAAAGCTGCTCTTAAAGTCACATGTATGAAGTGTGCTATGGATGTTACAATAAAAATAAGTATTTTACTAAAGCTAACAGTGCATTATGCACTTACAGCCTGATAGGATATAGACAGGTATGTGGCATTACAGTTACAAACGTGATTTATTTTGCTTTGCAGCTGTCAGAGAGTCTCTATAATCCTGTTTTCACACTTTCTCAGTCAGACTTTCTTGGAGTCTGCTACCGCATCACTGAATGGACCGTCCGTCTTTGTCTGATTTTCCAGTAGTATGCGCCCTCATGCGCGGCCCTTGAATGTGGTCTTCGTGCCCGACCTTTGTGACGAAAATGACATCATGACATCCGCACGCTGTAGCATCCTTAGTAGGTGGAAAGCAGCCCTAAGTGCCATGTGTCACCACTTGCAGATGGAGCTTCCAGAAGCGTCCGTGCAGGTTGCCACAGCAGAGATGAGGGATACATATGCATTTTCACGATGAGGGTTCTCCGGCTGGGTAAAGGCCGGCTAACCCGTTTGGTCCAAAAGGCACACAGAATCATCAGAATCACCAAATTTTCTCTTTCGCTCCTTAGACAAGGCCAATTTTGCCCGCCACCCGCCTGTGGCTATCCTGCCCTTAGGCACCGGGAATGATCTGGCCCGCTGTCTGCGCTGGGGAGGAGGTGAGTAAGACGTGGGCCTGCTTGGGGAGTTCTACATGAAGCCATAACTTTCTCTCAGAGTTCCTGACAATCTTGTGGCTGCATTTTAGAGATGCTCTGTAACTGTCCTGTGAATAGGTCCTGAACATTTACTTTGTGCTTTACCCAAGTCATAAACGTGGTCCTTCAGATGCATATATATCAAATTACAGTTTCAGAAAACAGGAAATGTTGTTGTCCAGCAGTGGCAGCATGAATTCCAAGCATGAGTCAAAAACAAACTCAGGTTTGTTGAGAAGGTCATAGGTTCAAATCCGGTGTTCAGAAGGTCATCAGGTCAAATCCCATGTTCAGGAGGCCATCATTTCAAATCCCGAGTTCAGAAGGTCATCAGTTTAAATGCTGTGGCCAGCAGAGTAACCCTGTCACTGTTAGGCCCTTGAACAAAACCCTTAACCCCAAAAACTTGGGGTGGGGGTGCTGGATAAATGGCCTGGCCCTGAATTTGGACCGCAAACTTCACTCTCATCTGTATGTGTGTGTCTGAAATGAAAGCAAGGGCTGACGTACGAAAGCCAAAGAATTCCTATGTACTTTTATGTAAAATAAAAGTATCATTATAAATAAAAGAATCTCTGTTACTTAATAAAACTCACAGCACAAAGATTAAAATTTGGGCCAGTCAGAATTTTCTGAATTTGCTCACAGGAGCAAATGAGCAGGAAAGGTGCCGAGCTGAAAAAGGCACGGTGTGCACCAAGTCTGAAATGAAGGATCAAGCATACAGCTAAAACTGTGAAGGAACTAATGTTAAACCCTCTGAAAAGGGGATCTTTATTTAGCAAATTATTAAATATCAAGATACAGACTTTCTGCAGAATTAAAATATTAAGATACAAACTTGTTAAAATGTCAGTCCAGAGCCTGCTTAAGTTTTCATGGTGTGGATTTAATTGCATTTTTTTTGCGTATATATTTAGTCATTTGTTTTCTGGCTGTAATTTGAAGACCTGCCTAAAGGAACTGCAGTCCACCCGTCCCCAGGACATATAATTCTCGTAACTGCTGCCTGGCATCTCACAATCACCGTAACATCACCCCAAATCCACCCCCCCAGGCTACGAGGGCGGCAGTCTGCTCCGCGTCCTGCGGGACATCGAGCACAGTGTGGAGGTGATGCTGGACCGCTGGAACATTGCCATCGTCCCAGACGACAGGGAGGAGAAGGGCGACCCTGTGCCCTACAACATCATCAACAACTACTTCTCCATTGGAGTGGTGAGACCCTCTCAGGCTGTCCGGCTCAGGTCATTCCGGGAGCGTGGCCAGAAGTTCTAGGCCCCCTGACAAAATGTCCCCTTGGGCCCAATTTTACATATTCAAGGGCGCCTGTCAAGTGCTGGGCCCCCTAAATCTGCCAGGGTGTCCGTGCCCCTCCAGCGCCCTGGGCGGCACAGTAACACTGTATGCTGCTTTGTGAATACTGTCAAAAAACATACTGTAGACCGTGGTATAATAACCAAATGGTATTACAAATTGTTTACCGCCTACACCTAGTGCTGGCTGGGGTTGCGGCAGTAAAACGTCTTGCCCATTAAATCTTACCACTGCTGAATAGTAGAACGACAGATTTCCAGGACATTGCGCATCTTTTGCGGGTGTCAGGGAGATGCTGTCAATTTGCAGGAGACTCCCAGCACTTCCAGGAGGGGTGAGACATCTGTAACAGATCAATAAAAAATTGCATGATCAAGAGTAATGATCATGACATGATATGACAATGTCATTTGCAATAATAGATTTGAATGGCAGAGACTCTGTTATGCCATGGACTTACGTGGACAGATTAGCTAGTTTAAAAAAAGGCCCCATGAGCGTAAGGACCTGTAATCGGTTGCACTGTCACAGCATGTCTAAAGCATCAAGCAGATGGACCAGCTCTCCTATCACAGCTGAATTTGTGCATTCACTGGGAAAATTCAAAGCTAACCATTATAGTCTAGAAATTAAATTTCAACCATTCTTCTTTAACCAGAAAAAAAACATCGGCACTTTACAGTTGCCTAGCAACTCTTTATCTCTCTTAATTCAATAAGGAAACTGGAGACGCATTTAGCTGAAGCAAGAGGTAGGAGGAGGTCAACAGTGGTTATCTCCACAGCTTATTGTACCTCGCTTTAACTCCTTACTGTTCACAATGAGTGTAATTTACACCTAAAAGCAGCACCAACACTGGCATGTTTATGGGTAGGAAAAATTCAAGGACTGAAGTTTCTGCTGAGTACTGAGGAAACAGATTCTTCACCAAAGCAGACACACCGAAACAAAAAAAACAGCAAGTTTAAAAATAAGCTGCTTCCACACAGTATCATTGCTGTTGCTCTCAGCTCGGCGCCTGTAAAGTGTAACTAAAGTTTATCTTGACTGTAAAGTAGTACAGGGGGTAGTTTTCACATATGTGCAACACGCCTATTTGAACATTCACTCTCTCTCCCGCTTATCCATGTGAGGGTCAATGCAGAATCACTGCAGAAATGTGTGGGATGCCTGCATGTGGTTTACAGTGGGCCATGGCTCCCGTCACGCCATGAGCCAAGCAGAATTTCCCTCGTTAAGCGGGAGCCATCGGCCTGAGTGCTGTGGAGGCAGATGGCGCTGATGAGTCGCACCCGGCAGCCTCCTCCGCCCCGGCGTTCCTGTCAGCACCGACAGGGCCCGTAAGACCCCGCAGTGAGCCACCGAAAGCCATCCGGAAGTCACACCCACGCCTTGGGCGGCCCGCCTCGGGAGGCAGCCCCCAAGAGGCAACAACGGGCTCCGGCATCTCCCTCCCGTTCCCCCCCCCCCCCCCGTCCCTGTCGCTGACATCAGCTCTGCCTGTGAGTCACCAGCAACTTCACGACCCGAATCCCAGCAACGCCTAACCCTCCGAGCTAGGCCGGTGGGGAGCGAGGTGCGTGATCTTACACACCCTGGGGAGTGACTGCCGTTTGTGGGGTAAAAAAAAAACTCCCAAAGCTGTCCTACAGCTGTCTGCAAGTCCTTTTGCTCCAGAAACTGTACCCTGCTGTCCAGGAAACAGCATGCTACTCCGGGGTCTTGTCACCATCTACAGTCAAAACTGACAAGACGTGAGTCGGTTTCGGAAAACAGATTCGGATGAGTATGGGCTTAGCCAATGAGATTTCAGCACCCCCCATTCATAAACCGTCTTCTGAGGATGCTGACTACTGCCTCACAGGTGGATGAGTGAGAAGTTTTTAGCTGTTGATCTTGGGCCAGAAACTGCGGGCAACCTTCACAGGATGCCCAAAAATATAGCGGGGCTTAAAGTAGGCTGGCTGACGTCGGCGCGGCAACGGAACAGAATCCAGCGGGGCAGCGAGTCTCAGGGAGGGTTATGGGCACTAATGTGTTGGGATGCAGCACAGCACAGCCAGGTTATGCAACTTCAGTGCCTGCTGACTCCTGACCAGCGGTGCTGTCCCGCGGCAGGCGGCCGAACGCAGACGCAGACCCCCACCCCCCACCCCCCACCAGCACTGCCAGCGCCCCGTTTCTGCAGCGTTGCGGAAGCGTTCCGGAAGATGCCCCATCAGGTGGGCCAACACAATTGACAATGTCAGTGATTCAAGGCAGGGTGCTGCCGTCTGCCCATTGGGGGCGTGTGCACAAAGACAGGGAGGATAATGGACAAAGTCTCGCTTGTGGACGTCAGCCCCAGGTTTTTGCGGAGGGAGTTTGTGTCAGGAAGCAGAACACTTTGGCTAGGCCTGCAGAACCGATGGTGCTCATTTGAGAGGGTCAGCTAAGATAGATAAGCCCTCTGCAGATAGCAATTTATTTTATTTTATTTTATTTTATTTTATATTTCTCTCCAGAGATGGCCGGGTGCAAAACGGACCCCAGCGGTCCCTTTAATCACACAGCGGGGTCTGCGTTACGAATATGGCGTTTATTACACTTGCTGGCGGTGTGGAGCAGTGCGGAGTGGTGCCGTGCGGCCTGCCGGACCTGCGTGACGCCCCTACGCACACACACTCCTAATCAGTGACAGATGGCCGCCGGCATGAACACCACCGGCCATGACTCACGGCTCGGACAGCACAAAAACCTGACAAAATATCCCAAGCGACACCGTTTCCTTACGGTTTCAGCTTCTCGCTGGGGTTGGGTTGCCATGGCACTCTCCGCTGTCGAGCTGTGCAGAATAATCTGAAATGGAAAAACTGTAATCAATATTTATTTCTGTTTTGGTTGAACAAGGGCACAGAATGACTCCCCCGCAAGTCAATAAATTAGAGGGATGAGCTTCTTTGGGCAGGGTGTGGCTGTCTACATGACTTTTGCTTTTTGTAAGGTGTTTTAGATACGGTGATCTCAGACAGATGATATCTGGAGGCACCACATTAGCTGTGGTACACGGTATTGATTGAAATCCAGCACCTTTCGATGGGCCGAGCTGAGTTTGTCTTCCAGCATGACGTCATATTTGCGGGTCACTTCCTGTTGCTGCCTCGTACCGAGCGCCATCTCAGTGTACCATATCAGTTGCCCCATCTGACATACTCGTCCCTAAGGGACATCGAATTCCTGCTATACTGTGTACATGCAATCAGTGTTTCTTAGTGCATTGGCAGGAGACCAGCGTGTCTATGAGGGACTCAGATATTGTTTGCAGTACTCAACAGTATATCACTGCAGCAGGAACTCAAGACTTGAAAAGAATGTTCTCAGGAAGAAGTCTTGGAACACCTGAAGCTCGGGAAGGTTATCTGCCCCTCTAAGATGTCTCCTGAACTCGTGAAATGCACGTGCCTGGTCTTCCTCTAGACCTGGAAAGAATGCTGCCGTGAATACCTCAGTCAGCGGCCACGGAAGATTTGCAGCACTGATCTGGGAAGGTGATCCCTGGCAGCAGTGAAATAGGAGCAGTGGTCCAGCAGTAAACAAGCTATCACTTCCCTGGCACAGAGATCTGCCTGCACTTCGGGGTCTGGGCCGGGGGGCCACCTTCACTCTTCTTCTTGCATTAAAGCAGAGCCGAGCAACATACCTCTCCATGGTGTTGATAACAAGTGGTTCCAGGTTTCTAGAGATTTCTCGAGTCAGCAGAGTTTGGACTGTGGAAGGTCTACTTGATGCTCAGGGGAGCGTAAGGTTGCTCTGACTGGTGGCGGGCGGGCAGGCGGGCGGGATGGGGGAGGAGGGTGCTGAAAATGCTGGCATGGGCTGAAGGTCAGGGGAAGTATCAGTGACAGGAAGTAGAGGGCTGCCAGGCACAGAGCGGGTTACCACGGTAATGAATGACCGTGCTGAGTGACACCTGGCTGGTAGTAAAGATAGGCCTGGAGGGAAAAGAACACCCCCCTAAACACACACAGACAGGCAGACAGACTCACACCAACAGACACACACACGTTTGTATTCCTATCTTTCTGGGGACTCTCCATTCTTTTCTATGAGATAAACACTAATCCCAACTATGACACCCTTACCCACTACCCGGCCCTAACCTTACCCATAAGTAACCAAACACAATGCAAGACTTTTAGCATTTTTAGTTTTTTGATTGTAGTCACAGATTTTTTTAAAGTTTAGGTTATCCCTTTTGGGGCCTGGAAAAATGTCACCACAACATCAGAATAACAGGTTTTCATCACATTGTGGGGACATTTGCCCCCCCCACACACACGATTGTATTCATATCTTTGTAGGGACTCTCCACTCATTTCTAGGGGCAAAATCCTAGTCCCCACAATGACAACCTTACCCCCTACCCAGCCCTCACCTTAACCACAAGTAACCAAACAAAATTCAAGACTTTTGGAATTTTTAGTTACTTTGATCACAGTCACATAGGTGTGCATGTGTGAGTGAATGGTGTGAGTGTACCCTGCGATGGGTTGGCACCCCATCCTGGGTTGTTCTTTGCCTTGTGCCTGTAGCCTCCAAGATAAGCTCCAGACCCCCTGCAACCCTGAATAGTACAAGCAGTTACAGAAAATGGATGAATGGATTGATTGATGGATGGATGGATGGATGGATAGATGATTGCAGTTATGGATTTTTATAAAATTGAGGTTCCCCACAACGTCAAAATAATTTGGTCCCCACAATGTAATATACACATAAACCACACACACTATCCGTTGGCAGGTCCCATGTGCAAGTTGCTGTCAGCTGACATAGAAGAGTGACAGTAGGACAGTGTACAGGCACAGCAGTTTACTATAAGACCCACGTTAGGCACCCTAACTGACACAAGTCTCGAGAGGCATTTGTTCATTGCCTCTGTCTTCAGTTTATTTGCCCATTGACATATTCTGGTTGCCATGGGTGAATTTCAATCTCCCCCCTCCATCTCCACACCCAGTCATCTGGGCCGATTACATGCTCTGGGAGCCCAGCCACTCATCTTACCCGCACTTTGTTGATGGCACCTGGAGTGGTGTGGCACAAGAAATCATACCTGCACCACTTCTCTTAGAGGCCCGGGGCTCTGAAACCAGGACATCAAAAACTATTCAGGTTTCCTCAATAGTGGCTAACAAGTGTCGTTATTCCTTATAGTCTCGAAGGTGACATTTTCTGGTGGCTCATTCCTGCCTCCCCACCCCCTGAGTGAGTTTTAATGCTGAGATAAAAGCACTGTCCAAAGGAATGATAGGTGACTGCCCATGTGACATGTAGAGAGAGGAATATTGGCCTGGGTACAGAAGGGCTACATACTGTTCTTCTGTAGTTTGTGTTACTGAGTGAAACACTCTCACTAACAGCAAACTGACACTAATGACTGCAGCAGGATGGGCTCTAGAATCAGTGTGAGCCCATTAGTCATCAAGGCGTCCTAATTCGGTGCTTGCAAGGGGGACATTTTTAGATCTGCCTAGATAGCTCTCAGCTGGCAATTATAAGGAGCTCTTCCTTGCCCAGATCAAATCCAGCTGTTCTGTACAACCAAAACGAGCTCATTTTCATTGCTGAGTGCTTTATATGGTTAATCGCAATGGTTCATTCCCTACTTGAGCATGATTACATCAGCTAAATAGTTTACTGGGGTTTCATTTTTTAAATTAGCACCCAAAATGGATAAATGTTTAAGTACCGCAATTAGCGACCTAGCATTAGTGATGTAGCTTCACGTCTGAGTTGTGAGAAGCGGCTTTGTTTCCTTAGCTTCTGGTATGAGACACAGAACCCGACGGCTGCAGCACGGCGCAGAGAGGAGCAGCTCCGTTTCTATTTCTGTGCTGCCACGTACCCTGGGCTCCGTCAGGCTTCTCTTCCACGGCCACGACTCAGATTGATTGCCATGTGAGGCGGGCCTGGCGGCTCGGCCTGTTTTCAGGGGGCCCCGTCTACTTGTGGCAAACAGCACAGGTGGCTGGGGAGGGGAATTTGCACCTGAGTCCAACTTCCTCAGCCGCAGATCCCAGCACTGGGTTCCCTCACAAGGTAGCTGGCACTGCCTGCCCGTCTCCCAGAACCATTTGAAGCCCTGTGCTATACTGCAGTGCTCCACAGAAAGGCGCTATACTGCAGTGCTCCACAGAAAGGCATTCAGCCACGCAACTCTGTGGTGTTCAGCATACTAGCATTGGAACTCTGTGGTGTTCTGTGTACTGGCATTGGAACTCTGTGGTGTTCAGCATACTGGCATTGGAACACTGCTCTGAGAGTGCTTGCCTACGTGCATTTGTATTTAATCCCTGTGGCTTATTGCTAAATTACTAATCATTTAAATGCTGGCAGCTAATGGGTATCACAAAAGTGCATGTTTAGGTTTTTCTTTAATTATTGACGTAATAATTAGATTGGGGCCCTTCATCATGCCAGAGGGCACTACATTAGTTGGCTTGACTGGGTCAGCAGTTCACAGGTTAGCTGGTATGCTTGCCATTTGGTTTAATGATTCGGTGACCCTTTGCCATCCGCTTTCTTTCACAAACGTCCCAATTCTTTCAGGCACCAACTTATTGCCACCTCAGAATACAGCCGTGTCACTAGTCTGTCACTGCAGTCATCACACTGGCAGAACAGAATTCCTCTGCTAGCATATCAGTGCACTGGACGTTTTCCCATTGGCCAACATTGCAGCACAGACTATGCTAACATGCTAAAGTACAAATATATGAATAACGGTGTCCAGTGAGACCTGGTGGAGCTTAAAACCTACTTTAGGAAAATAGTTGGCTGTGCTGGATGCGTGACAGACAGACAGACTTGGCACAGTCATCCTACGTTTTATTCACCATAAAGGATTCACTTTTTCACTAACAGAAACTTGGAACTGCATATTTTCATCTTTCTTCCACCAGGTTTTACGAACATCTGTAGCCCCCCCTCCCCCCCACCACCTCCTAAAAACACAGAGTTTGGATCTGATGAATCACTGCATGGTGAAAACGGTCAAAACCGGGCCCAGGAAACTGACTGACAGCACTGCTCACTGCGTAGTGCCAAAACACATGCACACCGGCCCGGTTCTGTCAGGATGTCCTTCCAGTGTGCCTTGCTGTTTTGGTGCCTGGGGGTGAGCCTCCCTGGTGTATCCTGTCACCCACCTCTGTTGCACAGCTCTCAGATCATCTGCAGGTCCAAAGTTTCTATTCATGAACTGGTTATGTGTGTTGGTCAGTATTTTGTCTACACTGGTACTGTGCATTGTGATCGAGCTGTAGCTAACCCAGAAATGGACAGGGAATATATCTGCTTATTCTGGATGCAAAGCAGCCTCATTACTGAAGGGAGAAGTAATGGCATTTTCTCACAGCAGGACAAACGTTGCTATAGGAAACTGCTCCCATCTGCACTTCTGGTCCTCCAAGGTCTGTCAAAGATCTCAATAGCTTGCTTAAAAATGTTTTATGATTCTACTCAAACTGTGCCTGAATTTGTACAGATACTCTCATATAAACAGCTGCCTTCCACTGAGAGCCTGCTTCCATTAGCCTGGTTTTCTCCCTTCTCTTCCTCTCTCCTGGTATATGAGCATCTGTATTACTCCACTGCCCCTTTGAATGGGTCCACTTCATTCGCTAGTGGATGAACTTTTCAACTTAGAAGTGGCTGCTGAACGTTCCATGAACGTCCCACTAAGGCTGATGCCAATATTTTAGTCATCCTCCCAACACTTTTATAAAGTGGAGGTTAGGGAAAAAACAGAATGGTCCTATCTGCTAGCTGGTCCTTATCTTCTGCTGTGATTAGAAGGAGGAATGTGACCCCCCTAGATGCAGGAGAAGTGTGATATAGTGTCAACCCTCGGTTACTCAATACCTGATTTTCGAATTTCATCAGGGAACACCGACTAATCAGTGATTAAGTATGTAGTCTGTGCTGGGGTGTGTGGTGAGGCCTGCAGAATGAACCCAAGAAGTGAGGTAGTTACAGGAAGTTGCAATTTTCCTGACCTATGTCCCCCCCCCTCCACAGGATGCGTCCATTGCCCACCGCTTTCACCTGATGAGGGAGAAACATCCGGAAAAGTTTAACAGCAGGTGAGAGAAAGAGGGGAAGAGGGTGAGAGATGGGCAAAGAGAATGATGAGGTGGGGGCGGGGGGGCAGAGATGGTGGATGGACTGACATGAGAACGGCTATGATGAATGCCCACTCAGTGACAGCTGTTTTCATTCACAAAGTCCTGGCTGCCTGCTGCAGATGTCCCTGCAAGCGCTGAGTGAGTGTCTGTACTGCGCAGCATTGTGAGCACTGAGAGAATGTCTGCACTACATAGAATTGCAAGCTCTGAGACAGTGTCTGCACTGCACAGTATTGCAAGTGCTGAGGGAGTGTCTGCACTGTGCAACACTGCGGATGCCATCACAGGCTTCTAATATGCAAGCTGTTGGTTTAAACGAGATGATTAGCTGGTTTCAGCAAACACCTGGCGGTAAAAATAGATGAAACTCTTGAGTAATAGCCATCAGCCTCACTATAAAATAAGGATATCAATTTAAAAGACATTATGTATTATAATTATTTAATTACTGAAGTCAGTAGAACAATAATGGACCATTTAAGTTGACCAACGGTAAACAATCAAGGCAGTGACTCCTCACTGAGAGAGCAAAGGGTGGGGTAAGGCAGTGACTCCTCACTGAAAGAGCAAAGGGCGGGATAAGGCAGTGACTCCTCACTGAAAGAGCAAAGGGCGGGATAAGGCAGTGACTCCTCACTGAAAGAGCAAAGGGCGGG
>JAAGVU020000001.1:41283091-41294749 GCA_011763525.2 Mormyrus iriodes
ACAAGGCAGTGACGACAGATCAGTGGGTTCTGCTTCACTGTGCATTTTCTTCACTTATAACGTGTAATGGACAGTAATTGATGACCGACTGACCAAACAGCGCCTGCTTACCTAATCAGGTAATTGAATCTCCTTGGCAACAGCATGTGATGTACATGGCAGCCAGGAGTGACAGATCCTGCAGTGTATAGACATCTAATATCTGTGAGGACATTGAGTTAGGCTCATCATTTATTTACTTGGACTCATTGTGGATTGGCTATGAGTTGTTCTGATTCCCAATCATCCAGGTTCCCAAACGACCATTATTCCACTGCTTAGCTCCTAGAGTGCTTGACGATACACTGTATGTATCCCTTCGCACATAATCAGACTGGACTCACTACATAACCTTCCCATGATTCTTGCACATCTGTATTCGATAAATAGGCCATAGGTTCAAGTAAGGGGGTTGGCGATATAAAAGATACATTGGTTTATCGTCACATAAAATTTAAATGTTAAGAAAATGGGAAACTTTAATAAACAAATGCACAACAAGACTGAGTTAGCGGAGCATACTGCATGAAACTGTGCTGCTAATATACGTGGGTCATAGCAGAGATCAGCACTCACTCACAGGGAACTTTAGGTGTGGAGCCAGCGTCAGCTGCTCAGCTGTAACACCTCCTTAGAAAGGAGACATCATGGGTAAACAAGGTAAGAAGACATCAGTGGTGCGGCAGTGCCTGGCCAGTTTATAGTCCGACAAGCAGCACAGTGGTGCTGTGTACTGTGAACTCTGATGACAATTTGTGGCAAGTAAAACTGGAAATACTGAGAATTTATTTGACCACGTGAACAGCAGCCATTCAGTAGATACAAAATGCAATTAGGATTTCACTTGCAGTCAATGCAAGGTCCCCGACGATGACATATACCAGGGGGGCCACAGGACGCATCTGAACAAAGGGATGCCGTGAGGTGCCTTGAGGGCATAAAGTCATTTCCACCTGTCTGTCTGCTTTTGACAACCTCAGATTTTTTTTTCTGAATTGTGAAAACCTGCTCAGCTCACCATGCACTTTTTTGCATCGTGAGGCATGTTGTGATTTTCTAATGCTGTCAATGACCAGTCAAATGATGTTTCATTGTTTTATCCTCAGTCACACCCACCCCCCCAATTACGGTGCCCCTGGCTCTGGGGGTAGAGTATGTTAAGGACCTCTTTAAACTGGTGCATGACATGATACTTATGCTAGGTTCCATTTGAACTCATAACTCGTAAATTCCAAGTTCCTAGTCAGAAATTTCGACTGGAATGCCCCCTGAAGTTGGAATTCTGACTCGTGACGTCGGAGGAAACACCACAACCCTGAGCTCAGAATTCAGAACCCTGTGCCCTTTATCAGCAGGAGCAAAAGCTGTAGTTTTATGCTGCTTATTAGCCCTTATCTCTTATTTGTGGCTCATTATATTGGTCCTACACACAGTACTGTCCAACCAGTATCTGTGGACGTGTTGCGGTGATGTTTTACACACAAAATACCATGTAATGTGTTGTTATCAGCTGATA
Source organism: Mormyrus iriodes (assembly GCA_011763525.2). NCBI lineage: Eukaryota > Metazoa > Chordata > Actinopteri > Osteoglossiformes > Mormyridae > Mormyrus > Mormyrus iriodes. Next base: position 41,284,647 of record JAAGVU020000001.1, read on the forward strand.
CTGCTAACAATTAACCAGGCTGGAACTCGGGCCCGTTTCCAGGCGTGGTGTCATTCCCAGCTCCGAGTTCCATCCTCCGCTGTAAATGGAACGCAGCATTACAACGGCCTGTGAACAAGCACGCCCCCTACTGATGTCAGCCATTTGCTGACGTCTCTTCTGTATTGTTTGATGCTTAATACTGTACTTTTATGCACCGACTAGTACGCCACTCAGAAAATGCCAAATAAATGTAAATGAGTGTACTTAGACAGGCATGCTGCGATCTCCACTGGTGTCCCGGAAGTTGGGGGGTGAGGGGTGCTGTCCTGGTTGATCTAGCTGCAACAGTGACATGCTGTGCTTTCCGATGGTTGGGAGAGGGGGGTGGGTGCATTGTCTTGCCCTGAGGGGGGTCCAACCACCCCTTTGTTCAAGGGAGGAGGGTGAGGAATACAGGGAAAGACGTGTGACTCTTGACGCCTCTTTTGCCAGATCCACATCCTCATGTGAAATTCCCAGTATGCAGACACAAGGCCCCAGCACCCAGGGCATGAATGAGTCCCCGTCAGCGACAATGGGGGAGGCTTCACAGCAGCTCTCACCTGTCTCCACAGAGCTGGGGTGCAGGGTCCAGATTAGGGGGCTCAATTGCTCTTTGTTTTATTTCTACTGACAAAAACCAGTGGGAAGGTTTAGCTTCAAGCCCCTCCGTGCACAGTGACCCAGAGCCCAGAAGGACAAGCACATATCTGAGATGAAATTGCGACCTACAGACTGACTGTAACAGAAACCTTTTTGGTGAATGTTCCATGTGCCAAACAGCAAGCCATGTAAGCATGTGCAGGTGATTGTCCAGAAGATCCACGTGATAGGGCTGCAGAAAATGCCCGAATATGCAGAATGAAAGAATCCTCTCAGGAAGGTGTAAGACTGATGGAGAGACAGGGTAAAATGGGGTTAGACTGATGTCCCTCTCCTAACTCTCAGGAAAGCTGCGTCATGTGACTCAGTCTGAGTCCTGCTGCACCTCTAATGGATGATGACTACCAGGGTTGGAGCCATTCCGGAATGCATTCATCAATTCCAGTCCAAATCAGGAAATGGAACTGGAGTTGGAATTTAAATTTCCCTGAAATTCGAATTCAATTCCAATTTTGTTCCCCATAGTTTTTTTTCCAATCCCAACTCTGGTGACTACCCTTAAGGTCCCCCTGATCGAAAAGGTGTATCTGGTCCATTCAAGTCCAGTTGCATCAGAGTCAGTACCCCTTCTTGTTCAGAGAGAAAAAAACAAGAAACAAGCACTTAGTCGCTCAAGTCCCTGATGGACACATGACACAGTTGGAGCACAATGTGCAAGTCGAGTGTATATTCAGCATGTAAGACTACAGCTGGGCTGTAGAATTCTAGCCAGGTGCAGTGTGTATTTTGGGAAGTGGAACAGAGAAGCAGTTCAGCAATAAGATAAAAAACACTTCTAAAGTCGTTTTGCTCACCACGCCCCCAGTACACTCACACAGTTATAGTGAAATGCCAATGTAGTATCTTCAGCCATAGTACGAGGCTCTTATTGTTCTCCTAATTTGGGTGCTCGGGCTTTTAATTGCATCTGTGTTTTATATGAATAGCGTGAAAGATGGGGGTTGGGGGGCTGGAGCCTCTGCTGCTGAGTGGAGCTCCAAGGATGGCTGGGGGGGCGGGACCCTCTGATCGAGTAAACATGTGGGTGGGTGTCCGTTTCATAACCCCTCCACGTCCCGCCGCCCAGCCTGTTCTGGAGATCAGTCGCATGGAAATAAAATAAACAAGTCCTTGGTACCTCACAGATGCCTACGCTACAGACGGGCCGAGTTACAGCGCCCACCCAGATGAGCCCAGAACCAACCCACCGGGGTCTGTTTCTCTGGCACCTGTCTGCCTGTGTTGGAATGACCCATTGCAAGCCTGAAGCCATAACCCAATTGGAGTGTCATGGGGTCTGGCCCAGGGTGGGACCCACTGGATCAATATTCACACAGACAGGTGCCCGCAGGGTAAACAGGCTACGATATGGTTCAAGCAGCAGGAGCAATTTCCCGAATCCTGAGCGATGAGAGGGCAGCATTGATACGCCCACCGCCGCTTTCACACACTCTGACAGGAACAGCCTGGCATTTACGAGTCACATAATATTTAGCCTCAACCACCTGCAACCTGTAGGAATGAGGAAGGTGTGATCTGATGCCCTTCCCTTTGGAGTGAAGGCTGTAATGGACCCCCAGCCGCTGCTTCTGATCGGCAGAGATAAGTAGTGTTGAGTTAGGGCTTTGAGCTGGGGGGGGGGGTGGCCCCGGTAGGTCTGACCCCCGTGTCCAGGTTCACCACCCATCCTGCCATTATATGAGACCTGGAAAGCTGTATAACATCCAAAACTACTTAAGTTCTGTTTCTGAACTTAGAGTTCAGCTGTGATACATGGACTGAAGGTGCTGTGAGGAACTATGCATAAAATGGAAGAACAGCCCTTACCCCGCCCCCTGCTGAGAGTTTAAGGTAGCTGTTCTGATTAACGGCCTGGTGAGGCCCACGCCCTCATTCCACCTGCACGGAGGCTGCAGACATGGATGGATGTGGGTGGAGGCAGCGCCGCCTGTGTTGCCACGGTGCCCCGCTTCGCATGGGTGAGACATGGCAATGATGTATCTGCCCAGACTAAAGGTTCCTCTTTCCTGCGCCTGGAATGCTTCTCTTCCGTCAGCCCCCCCCCCCCCGCTCCCTATTTAAATGAGATGCGCAAAAATTCAGCGGGCAATCTCCTAAATCTCTTTAATAAATGGTGCTCGCAAGGCAAATGTCTAAAAATAAGGTGGCCCCACCCCCTAATTTGAATATGAACCCATCTAAGCACACGCCCATGCTGTGGTTTGTGTGTCTCCTGGTGTGGCTCTATGATTCAGCCCCAAGAAAATGGATATGTGGGGTAATATAAGTGGCACCTGCTGGAGTCCTAAACATGTCCCTGGTGCTCCAGTAATCATTGGAGGGAGTAAGCCGGCTACGCTAACAGCCAAACATTTGCGCTCTGCCTCGTGGGAACCTTGGGCTAAACCAATCAAGTAGACGGCACCCGTTAGGATTTACTGCTAAGGTATAATTTGTCAGTATAATTTGTCGGCCGAGATCGTAGCTACTGTGAGCCGGTGACGAGCCGGCCAGTGAGACCGGGAGCTCTCGGGCCTCGGGGGCAGTGTTTCGCACAGGGATTTTGCTTTTATCTCTTTATTAATGTACTTGGAGTTCCCCTTACATCCCTGTCTGAGGCCGTCCTGTGCGAAGGGTGATGGGAGGGGCTGCGTCATGTTCTTGAGAATACATTTTAATTATCACCCAGCATTTACAGCACCAGGTGAGCTAGCTTAGCATTCAGTTTACTTCAGAAAAAAGGGGAAAAAAGGCAGCACACCGCCCCACCCAACAGCCTGTAACTGAAGAAACATACTGTGTCAAAGAACATAATGGGAAAACAAGCTTTTAAATCCACAAGGCCAGTGTAAAGTGTAACTGTTCTGGAAGGTTCTTTGTCATCCGGAAGGATACTGATGTTTATATAGAGATATATATAGAGGAATGGTGCTGATATTATCCAGGACCCTATAAACAGAAATTTGATGTGGTTTTATATGGTTAAAGATAATAGCTTCTGTAAACGTGAGGCAGTCAGGAGACTTTCATTAGGTGAGTTTTCCACTAAGTGTGTGTTCTGCTGTCACAAGCTCCTGGAAGTGTTTCACGCCATGTTAGCATATTAGCGGTCCACCTGAGCACGGGCCAAGGACCGTTCGGCAAACCACGGCCCTGCCTTACCGTTTCGCATAGCTATGTGAACTGCAGTAGAAATGCCCCTTGGATTGTGGGCATTTGACCAGAATTCTGACATGTAGCGAATGGGCCCTTCTGAACAGAACTAAGCCAGGCGCAGTCCAAACCGAACCAGGCACCGTCCAAACCGAACCAGGCACTATCCGAACTGACCCGGGCACTGTCAGTACAGATCCGAGCCAGGCACTATCAGAACAGAACCAAGCCAGCCACTGCCCGAACTGAGCTGGACACTGTCAGTATAGATCCAAGCCAGGCACTGTCAGAACAGAACCGAGCCAGGCACTGTCAGAACCAAACTGTGCCGGCCACTGTCAGAACGGAACCAAGCCAGGCACTGTCAGAACAGAACCGAGCCAGGCACTGTCCGAACTGAGCTGGGCACTGTCAGTATAGATCCAAGCCAGGCACTGTCAGAACAGAACCAAGCCAGGCACTGTCCAAACTGCACCAAACCTGACACTCTCTGAGCCTAGCCAGGCACTGTCTGAAATGAGGTGGACACTGTCCAAACTGAGACAAACCAAGCCGGGCACTGTCTGAACTGCACCAAACTGGACATTGTCTGAACCTAGCCAGGCACTGCCCTAACCGTGCCGGGCACTGTCAGAACCAAACCTGGCACTGTTTGAACCAAGCCAGCCGGTGGGCTGTTTGGGCTACAATGACAAATTGGGATGACTAAGCTTGTGTTATGGGTTGTGCTGTTTTGCCGGATAGTTAGTAATTACTGATTACTGCCCAAGAGGCATTTTGTAGACCCTAAGGTGGTTGCCTGGTGTCTCCCGTAGAGAATGGGTTGTGGAGGCTGTAATTTTGGCAAAGCAGCCTCTGTACCATTAAGGCTTCTACTGGGAGCCATGGTCGGGCTGTGGGGGGGTGGAAGCAAACTCGTCAGAGCGTGAGCGTGCTGGGATCGTACAGGTGGACAGCTGTGATGGTAGGAGGACGTCTCCCGGTGGCATGAAAGGGCGGCCTCAGCAGAATCAGCCTCACAGTGGGGTTGAAGATCCTATCCCCACCCACTGCCTTCCTGTCGACCTGCGGCCCCAGGCAGGAGCGAAAAAACCCAAATCACAGCTCATCCGTGGCTCAGAGGACTGACCATGAGCCATCACCAGCTTTAGCTGACGGCTCCTGTAGGTAAAGTAAAGCGCTACACTAATAATGCAAAGGTTGAGTTCTCATCCCAGGGAGCACATATGAAATGTAACCCCTCCCTCTAGTGTAAGTTGATATGGATAAAACTGTCAGATAAACGTGAAAATGTAAGACTCAGTCCTGTGTTTGTCTGGTGTGAATGAATGACTCTAGTATTAAATACAAAAGCGAGTCTGCATAGGATGTCGCGTGTTTGTAATACATAATGATAATTCCTGCCCATGTTTACTCATGCTAGCTTTTATTTTACTAATTACATTTTACCCAATATTCAAGGACACGCTTTGACTATTTCGGGCTGATAATCTGTTTTCTGACCTCTCAACTATTTGTTTCTGTTTTTTTGGAGTGAGCGCTCGTTATCCTCCAGGCTAACGTTTCACTGTCAAAGAGGCTCACGGGTATATCTGTGCTCTGGGTGACTGCTGAGCCCCTTCCTCCTTCCCCCCCCCCCCCCCACAGAATGAAGAACAAGCTGTGGTATTTTGAGTTTGGCACCACGGAGACCATCTCTGCCACGTGTAAGAAGCTGAATGAGAGCCTGGAAGTGGAGGTGAGGTTCTTGAATCCATAAGATGCATTCCCAGTCCTTAGAAGTAATTCTCCCCATCGCTAGGACATTTAAAACTCACGTTAAAGTGGTAGTGCTTTGGTACCATGTGGTGCTGAGCATTTCTGCAGGATTTTTTTGGTGAAAGACAACGCACTTTACATGGACTCATGAGGCCCCAACAGTGTGAACTTATTCATAACTCTTGGCAGACAAATATCAGTAAATAACAAAACCTTTAACTGTTCGGCACGCTGGAGATACACTGGTACCCTACTGGAATATTTTTGGAGCACACTATCCATAGGAAGCCCGATCTCTTTTCACAGGCAGATGAGTTTGTCAGAAAATAAGAGTCTCGTATTTCACCATTGTGAAAGAAACAGCAATTGCCCAAAATCATGACTAAATTGAAACCAACATATTTTTAATGTTTCGCTCCTTGGAAAACACTTTGAACCGTGATCCACGACAAGTTTGGCCCATGTTCTAATCTAGTTTTGTCTCGGAAGCTACCCATGTCCTGACATATGTGTGCATTGCATTGTGGGTAGGTCCTGTTTCTAATACGTTAAGTATCCACATCCTATGTCATTGTTTTGGAAGTTTTGTGGGTGAGATATTCAAAATGTAACTTGGAGTAGGAAAATGAACACAAACTCCTTATATTACTTCATCTTGTGCTAATTAAGGAACCTTATTATCAATAAACTCATTAATGAATGCACAGAACAGCCATATTTTTTAGGTCACACAGAAAGTCACTTCCAGATGGATTGTACAGTCTGAAATAGTGTCTTCTCAGAAGGCTGTTCCCCCTGCGTTTGCCTCTGATATGTAACAAGTATGTACATACTTTTTTAGAATTTTTACCAAGTTGCAAACAGTGGGTCACAAGCCACACATTTTATCCATTAATTCCTTAAAATATCCACTGAACTAGTTCTGTGTAAATTGATTGCTCATTTTGCAGGGCGTCTCCTGAGATTTGCACATTTTACCAGAATCTTGCCCAAAATGTTCAGCCTGTATCAGAACCATACATATCTTGGAGTTTTCTTTCCATAGAATCTGACAGCTTTCATGGCAAACAGAAGGTTAACCTAGAGCCATTTCTACGTGTCCTTTAGCGAGAACAGGCCCGAATTACGATCCACATCATGTGATGCAGTCATTGTTGCTGCAGATGTCAGCACCGAGTCATGCTGGCCAAAGTCCAATGATTCTTTAATGGATAATCTTGTGGATTTAGTCACTGATCTGCTGTGGTAATTGGACACCCTTCAGGAATGAGAGTGCGTTCTGATCAGCCTCCTCACCACAAAATTTAATTCTGTTTTTTACACCTGATTTTTTACATTTCATTTCCTCTTTCATCTCCTCCCACTTCTCCTCCGATTCAGTGCGATGGCATCATCCTAGACCTCAGTAGCACCTCTCTGGAAGGCATTGCTGTCCTCAACATTCCCAGCATGCATGGTGGCTCTAACCTGTGGGGCAAAACCAAGAAGAGGCGGAACTACAGCCGCATGAGCAAGAAGGTGCCAGAGAGGGCACCAGTGAGCACAGTCACTGATGCCAAAGAGCTCAAATTCTGTGTACAGGGTAAGTCTGTTTAAGGAGCCATTTCTTCATGGTAAAGTGGTCATTTCAGCCTTTCCATAATTATTTCTCATGCGTAGAGTTCTGTTCAAATGTTCAGTATTATTTTAAAGTTAATTTCAGATTAATTTACAAGACTGTCCCTCCTGCACTCCAGCTCCCTCCAGCTCCAAGTGGCCCTCTCCGGCACACCTCCAGATAAAAATCTAGACAGACAGGAATCAGTGTGAACATACACCGGCTTCAGGAGGTGTGCCGGAGAGGGCTGCTTGGAGCTGGAGGGAAAACAGCCTGTTTTCTGCTTGCCACATGTAGCTGGTTAATCGGCCCTGTTTATTACCAGGGATATGACTCACTCTAATGTTGAGGAAGATTGGTTTATGAGCCTTAATAATCCAGACAGCCACTGATTGCTTTCTGCCCCAGTGAAACCTGGGGTTTGTTTTGGACCTTTGTCTTGCGTAGTGCTGTAATAAGGCTTGGGAGCACATGTCTGATAATGACTGACATTAACTACGGAAGCCTCTGGAGCCTGTGAAGTATCACTAGTGAAGCTGAAAGGACAAAGGGGGGGGTGGTTCAGAAGCCGGGAGCCGCTTGATGCTGCCCCAGAAGTCACGTTGCCTCTGGTGAGGTGTCCATTTCTGCAGGCTGATTTATAAAACCACTGCACACACCCCGCGGGACTCTAATAACTGTAGCAATTAAACACTGTTTTTTGACATTGTTCTTAGAGGACTGATCCTCAGAGTCAACAGCAGGTCGCCGCTTTTGGTTGCTGTGATTAAGCTCAGGTGCCGCCGGGGCTACGGCCAGCGACAGACACATGTTTCTCATCATTCTCTGAGACCTCCGTCTGCGGTCAGAAGGCCTTTCTCTTTCCTTGCTGGGTAGTGCGCACGCCTACAGAATAGGCCTGTGTATCAATGCAGGCCTGATATTTAACATGCTCACGGACAGAAATGCTCAGAACGGACAGAAAACCGCTCGGAGTCTGCAGCTTTCTTCCATCTGTCTGGCTCACTCGCCAGCTGCCTCTCCTCCTCTCCACTCCTTTCTTCATTCTCCACTTCTCCCGCTGCCAGCCCTTCCTTCATCCCTCTTTTCCACACTCGGCTGTCTGAGCTCGGGCTAGATACAGTTTCCATGGAGACCTCTGGGTTCTGCCGAACTAGAGAAAGTGAGTGAAAGAAATGAGGGCGTGTGTGTGTGTGTGTGGGGGGGCAGGGGGGGGCACCATTGGCAGTTGCGTGACTCATATTTGTAATCCTTAATTGCCCTCCAGGCTGTGAACCAGAGCCACACGGCTTTAATGCCCATGCTAGCCAGCGCTAACGTTTCCCAGCATGCATTCTGTCCAGTCTGTTAATCAGAACTGTGTTTAACTGGGCTGCCTGGTGCAGAAGCCTAAAGTGTATTAGCACAAGGCAGCGATCTGCTCAAGAGGAGAGTACACACAGTACTAGAAGATGATGGATATATATTATGCCCCCCCCAACACCGCCAGCAGCAGCAAAGGAGATTATAATGATCTCTTTCCTTCATATCAGTGTCCCCTGGCTTCCTCTCACCTTTATATTTGACATTAGTATTGCAGAGCAGAAATTGTTTTCCATATATGCTAAGTAAGGCTTTTTTTGGAGCTTATATAACAGGACTGTTTTTGTGTAGAGGTGTCCAGTTGGCCGAGGTGTGATTTCTATATTCATTTATAAGAAATAAAACCGCTCGTTAGGCTCCCTGTTTTTCAGCTCCTTGCGATTTTTTTTTCAGAGCCAAAATACCCACCTGTCACACAGTTTAGGTGACGGTTTTGAGAAATTCTGAAGCTGAGTAAAAAGTGACTAGATGCTGTTATTGCATTTGGCAGCTTTTGGCCACCCTTCCCCCTCCCCAGACTGAGATTCGGCCCCTAGAAACATGCACTCGCACGCCACGCTGCATACACCTTTCCCCGTCACTGTTACTGCCCCAGCTGACGCCTGTTTCCACCGCCGTGGCCTGGGTGTCACGAGGCCATTGCTGCATTCCAAACGTGAGGAGTTTGCCCCAGACAAAGGGATTAACGGGGCTTTTAAGACTTCAGGTCAGGATTTATCTCCTAAGGAATTAGCTACCATATTTGATTTTGGCAGACGCACGGCTGCTGTAATGTGCACAATATTTACATTTGTAAAAGGTTTTTTTTCCTTTGGTCCAGTGTGCGTGCGTCTGATTGAATCAGCTGCTGCAGGTATGAATGTGCACACTGCTGTGCTCGTGTTCCCTCAGCTTAATGGGTGCGTATGCATGAGAGGCAGGCCTGTAACGAGAGAGGAGCGTATGTAAGAGAACGACTGGGGGGATGTATTCTCTGAGGATTTAACCTTTATTAAATTAATTCCCTCCCCTAATTCCATTCGCAAACAGATTGGATAGCAGAGTGTCTCAAGTTTCAGCTAAAAGGAACGGAAGATGTAAGACGGGGGGGGCAATGAGTGTGTTCGTATTTTTACGAATATCATAACACGCCTCCCCTGTCCCATTCCCAAACAGCTCCAGCAATAAAGGAGTTTATTCGTCCACTAAGCGCAAACCCTGTCAAATTCCAAAATGGAAGATATAGGCACCGATTAATTTGCCTGAGAATTAGTCAGTGATGTTGCTAAAAGGGGAGCTGGAGCCGGGCAACTGTGAGTGCTGCCAGGCGCGGTGACATCAGGCGGCGTCGGAGTGCCAACGGCCCTCTCTGCAAAGCCGTCAGGCTCTCCTCCTGTCGTTAATGAACTCTGTGAGGTGTGAATCGGTGAGAGCAGCACATGAGGAGGAAAACCGGGAACAACGGCAGAGTGCCCCCCCCCCCCCCCCTAGCCCTCCTCCCCCCCTCTCCCCCCCCAACTCTGCCCCCCGCTCTCCCCCCCTCGTCCCCCCGTGGTTGCGGTCTCCGTCCTCTCTCCGCGCGCCGTCTCAT